>OY728142.1:1108124086-1109397527 GCA_963277665.1 Viscum album | reverse complement strand
TTATATTTTTAACATTACTGAGCATATGATCCCACCCCTTTTTATGTTTACTTTCTGAGATTATGAAGATATGTATTATGTTTTATGCTTCTATGAATGGTTCTTGTCAAAGAAAACATAGTGGTAGATAATTTTTCTCACTTATATGTCAGTGTCTATGTTTCTATGTTTCCAATAGAACTAGACTAATACGGTCTTTGGGTGTCTGCTTGTATAATATTTTAATTATTCTACAAATGTTATGTAATTTTAAAATATAAAAATCTAGTATTTTAATAATTATGTTTTATATTTACAATAAATGTAATTTTACTGTATATGGGATTATATAAAGTTTGAATCAATACGTTCTTGAGGTTAGGAATTTATGTTTCAATCTAATTTTAATTGATACACTATAAATATTTTATTTCTATCGTGGGAGATTATATGATCCCCATCAAAAAAATATTTATATTTTCATATGGTTATTCATGTTATTTTAAACAAGAAGTATCATTTTACTCTATTTTTATCATATAATTATTAAGTTTTTTTTTCAAAAAAAACATACAATACATCCCCTTTGGCCAGGAATATTATTCCTTCATGCTCGTATTTCTCTTAATATAGTTCCCAGAATGTTTTTTAATATCAACCAATAATTTTATGTATTAATTTTAATCCATAATGTATATTATTTAAAATTTATTCAATCGAATAATATTGGTAGTTTTTTAGGAATAACAACTTGTGTTTTTTGAAAAAATTGAAATGAATCTTTTTTCACATATACAAAATCTATAGAATTTCACACCATCATAACTGTTGAATAAATTAGACCTTAAATTATGATATTAATATTTTTATTTGAAAAGGAAATGTTTTCCTTGGTATCTAGAAACATTAATAATTCATATCTATGATTTCAATAGTAAATGGTTATATTTCTCAGAGAATATTATAGAGATATTTGAAAATAATATTTAATCAATGATAACAACTATAGAAGTAACTTATGATTAATCAGGGATACGATATAATGATAAAATACTTATTTTTTATTTAGTTCATTTATGAAAATTTCAATGAGATTATTTGAAATCGCTTTTATTTTCCATGGTTTTGGTATAATAAATTCATCAAACGTTTATGAAACCTATATTCCTTAGATGCGTTAGCATATGATAATAGGATGAATGTTTTAAGATCCTGTGAAAAAGAATTCAAGATTTTATTGTGTGATGGGAGGTAATGGAATGATATATACCTAAAATTTATTATCTAAATAAGAATATATCATGAGGTAATAATAAATAGCATGGAAATTGAACCCTATCTATAGAGGGTCTCCATCAACTAATATACTCTAGGGATTGAACCTTGAATTGGGGAGTAAAGACTTTATATGTGAACCCAATCCACTAAGATAGTACTGGTGGTGATACTTGGAATGGGTAATTATTTTATATTCAAATATTTATCCCTAAACATGTATCTTATTCCACTGACATTATCTCATGGCTTATGTTATTGGATTCATTTATGATTCAACTCTTACCAGCCACAATAGTTTATTCCAAAACATGTGTTTATGATCTCGGATTTGTAGGGTATGGTTTTCAAATGTTTTTTTCGTCTTCACATTCCCATACTCATATTTTATTAAGAAATTATCATTTATATATCAATTAATATCTATTATTGGGAATCTAAGCTCTTCCTTTGTTATGTTTCAGTTACCTCTATATATAAAGAATGGTGTTCAGTATAATACGTTATTAACTAGTGAATTTTATGTAGAACTACGTGAGATACAATTCAAATATATTACGTAATTGAATATTTTATTCCATGATCCCAAATAAACTAAAAAATTACTATTATATAATTTAATTTAATGTAATGTAATCTGTATTCATCTACATATATTTAATTTTTATTTATCAAAATTATGGGTCTTTATATTTAGAATCAAACAAAGGATAATTTTCAAGATATACTAGGATGAGAAATTATTCGTGACAAACCTTATGATATGTCTATATATAGAATAATAGTTTTTGTTGAAGTAATGAAATATGTGTGGTTTTAAAAGAAAATACTTCTTTGTTTGTATAAAGTAATGTAGGTGTGGATATTACATATATTGCCCAAGGGTTAATAACATTAAATGGGGTGATTTGATTACTGACTCCAATTTCACTAATTTAAAATTAGTGGTCCTAAGAATGATACTTGGTTAAACACTCAAGTAGAATATGATTTATTTAATTCATATATAATTTTGAAATCATTACGATGGATTAAAAATGAGGATGACATTGTAAGGCCTTGGTTGAAGATATTGTTTCCTGTATAGAAAAGTAGGCTTCATTATTTATATATTATATGAATATCTTTTCATGATTATATAGCTACACACTTGAATATGTTTTCCAACATTATGATATTTCATTGACGGAACCCAAAGGAGTCATGTTAATTCCAAATTCAATGGAAAACTATATTTTTTTATTCATGAGAAAATAAATGTTAAAGGAGATATAATTTATGATTTTGTTTCTCTACATATGAATAATTATAAAAACATGAATCATGCTAACATTTGAACAGATAAAATCAGGAAAAACATTCTATCGATTCCATCAGGAGGTAACATTCACCTTTATTTAGTGGGTGTGGTGATCCACCACATTCTTTGTATTGGACCATTTCCAATTAATTGAAATTAATTATTTTTAGTGTTTATAGAATTAAAAAGGTATTTTTTTCATTTTACCATTTGAAAGATGGAGCAGATAAATGTAATAATCTCAACAAGAACATGAGTAAACATGAAAAACTTAATTATATAGAGTGTGATGAGTTTATAATGTTATTTTTCATCATTTTATTTCCATGTATTCATCAAATAAAAATTTAGAAAAAATTCACTATGATAACACAGAAGGATGATAAATCTATTAGTATATATGAGACAAATATTACAACACTTTGATGGTAAACTTATGGTATTTTCATTAAACTAAAAAAATTATTGATATACTCTTTAGTGTCTTCAAACCATCACTCTCAGTATTTTATTCATAAGGGAATTTTGTATCTCTAATGATATCTTATGTTTTTTTTTCATGTTTGAAATAATTATTTGAGTTACCAATCAATCTCATAGTATTAGTAAGAAAATAGATTTATAATTAAAAATAAGTTATAATAATAAAAATCATAGAGAGAAGAATATGAAGATTCCTTTACTCACAATGTGTGGAAGGAAACATGTATGAAATTATAATATGTGGACTAGTAAATTTTTTTTTTGTAAGAAATAAATTAATCAAGAAAACTAATATCAATTTGAGGTGAATAGAATATTAAATGAAAGGATTAATGAAAAATCTGTCTAGATAATACTACGATAATATAATATCTCAATTTAAAATTTCATGAGAATTATGATAAATAGTTTCTAAATACAAAGGATAATAAAGATGATCAATGATAAAAACCACTTGTACCTAGTGAAAAGGTTAAATATCATATTATCACTATTTCAATTATATGGTATGATAACAATGATGTGAAAGGAGCAGTTACCATCAAATCGTGAATAGATATTTTCTTGTTTGATTCTGGATATACCCAGATTTTTATATATGAAGAATATTTTTTGGATATCCAACTACCACTTCAATGATAAGATGATGAATTGTCAATGAATTCACCTAATTGTATTATGATCACATCTTAAGTCTATGATTATTCTCTAATTAATTTTCTCAGTAATGTGATTCCAATAAGTATCTTTATTCTTCCTCTTGCTGAATTCAAATTTTTACCCATAGATTTAATATCATTATAAACATCCCATATCAATATTATAAGAAGTGAAATCGCATTAAATATTATAAACTATCCTATGATCACCTATTTGTGGTGGATAAATTAGAACCATAAATTAAAATTGTATCCATTGAATGGGTCATGATTCCAATTTAAAATGGGTATTATCTTATAAGGATTGGGAGGAAATAATAAATAGAATATATCCAAACTCTATGAGAGTGTATGGATGTTTTTCATGATTAGTTTCCTAGTATTCCACTTAATAATTATATTGAGTATTCATTAGAACTCATACCTACTGAAATACATATTTCAAAATCATTATAGAAAATGGACACAACTGTGTTCCAAAAATTGATGAATAAACTCTGGGAGAATCATGATATGGAATTGTTGTCCATTTGAATCAATATGGGGTGTACCAGTTCTTTTTTTGAATAAATATTGATCAATACTATTTTTCATTGATTATCTATAATTTAAAAATATCATAATCATGAATAAGTATCCTTTACCCTAAATCAATGATATATTGGATAAATTACAGGGAGGTAAATATTTTCCCAAAATAAATCATTTATTTTGATATCATCAAGAGAGGGTTGATAAAGATGATATACCTATGATAAACATTCATACAAGGTACTGTTTTTATGAATTTATAATAATTCCACTAGACTAACTAATTATCCTTCTTGTATTTATAGATGTAATGATTATATTATTTATGTATTACATTTATTACTTTTTAATAGTCATTATAGTTGGTATTTCTATAAATTATAAGAGTATGGGATAAAATATAGAATATTTTTGGATTGTGCTGAAAACCGTAAAAGGGAAAAATTGTATGAAAAGTTTATGAAGTTATAAGTTTTTCTATAGAAATAACATTTTTGGATCATATAATCCCATGATAATGAATATTAATAGATCTGTCAAAGATGGATGTTATTAACCACTAGCCTAGACTAACAACTTTGAATGATATCCAAATTTTTCATTATATTAAAGGATATCATCATTTATTTGTAAATAATTTATCATGAATATTCAATTGACACCCCGTTTTAACATGTGAGTCATGTTCTTTTGGATAGATGAATGTGGGGAAAATTTAATGGAACTGAATAGAAGGCCAGTTAGCACAATTGTACACCCAAAACTCAATATTAAAGAATTATTTCTTATTTGTATCAATCCATAAAATAAGGTACTATTATTAATCAATAAAAAAACTTACATTTTAATGTAATATACCTCATTTCAATTGGTTTTTCAAAATAAAAATACTAAACTCATGGTTTTACATTAGTATCATTAATTTTTTTATTAATTATATTGAGGAATTATCATTATTCAGAAAGGAATGACATAAATACTGATCATAAAATTTTCATGTATATGTTCTCTCTAAAAGGGTTTTAATATTCATCAAAGAAGTTGGTTGGAGTTGATTAATCATAATGGTTTCTCAATAAATTACCACAAGTGGAATGTGAACAAGGTTGAAAATGCATTGAGTTAAAAGGATTATTCAACTTTATATATGATTAGGATCACAAAGGATATAATATTTATTTAATTTAGAATTCATATACCTTTATATATTAATGTTTGGAGATAGGAATTATCTTTCTCAAAAAAGTGTTCACTTATCATTCCATATGAATATTTTAGTGTCGCATAAGGACGATGTTAAGTGGAAAATATGCAGAAAAATATTTTTTAGTTAAAAAATGATTTTAATGAAATTATATGTGTAACACCCCAGGTAAATAAAGAATATGACATATTTATATTTATCCATATTTGTGAATAAAATATTAATATTACTTTAAAGGGGATGCTATGCTCGATGGCGTACCCAATACGCAAGAACGAGTTTCTTGGGAATCTTACGTTGCACTCTAATAATAAAATAATATTATGTTAAATGGTAGTTAACGCCTAGTCGTTGTAATGGAGGGAATGAACAGAACTAACTACAAAATTATTATATATTTTTGTCAAATATTTTTACTCTTTACAATAAATGTTATAGGATTAAAATGTGAATGAATCCAATTTTAAGCGTAAACATTCTAATATTCATTAAAAGGTCGATTAACCGCCTTTTGATGGCGAACCTCTTTTAAATCCACTTTTTGACAGTTTTATGTGTTATATTTGACAAAATAAAATTCTTATTTAGAATCGGGACATCAAAATTTACTTTGTGTAAATTTTTGGTATTTTTCCGATAAAGTTCATTTTTTAAGGAATAGTGAAAAATGTTGTATTTCAATTCAAAACCACTTTTTAATCTAATTTATTTATATGATTAGATTATATTTTTAATTGGTTTTAAAGTTCAATTAGAATATATTTTTACCATTTAATCCAATTGTGGTCATTGGAATTAATTTCACTTTGAGATCGGACTTAAACTAGTGTCAATCTTTTGATACTTATTGTTTCATAAAAACGTGCTATTTCCTCTGACAGCGGGAATTAATTATTAAATTAATTAATGAAACATGTATGTTTTGAATTTTGTAAAATAGAATTAATTTCTGAATTCGGAATATCAAATATAGCTTAGGGTAATGTTTTAGTATTTTTCTGAAGAACTTCAATTTTTGATGAATAGTGAAACCACTAAGTGGTGGTTAAAGAAACAGATTTTTCGTTTAAATGAAAATTACCCACCTCTGTGTTTTGAATTTCAAAAATTCGACATACATGGTTGTCATTAGGAAGTAAAATGTGGTTCAATGGGATTAAAATATTTTTTGGTGAATAGTAACTTTTATGTTCTTAATCGCGATTAGAGGAAATTAGTGTAATTTAAGGTAAAAATAATGCTTTAATAATGTGAAATGACCTAGACACATGTCCGACCCTCATTGGATGTGTCATGTACAACTAAGAAAATCCATGGGTCAACTTGGGGACCCCATGGAGCCACTTTGTTTGGAAAATGACATAAATAACTTTTTATTTAAAGTTAAAATAAAAATGTCCCAAGCATGAAATGTTTCACTAAAACAATTTTTAAATGGGGTTATACAAGTCATATTTTTTACTATAAATTTTCATTGTAAAGCTAAAAAGATTTCCTACATCATGATATTTGTTTTATTTATTTGTAGACATTAAATAAATAAAATTATTTATGACATCATAATGATGCAGCGATTACCTCATTAATAAAGGATTTAAATAAAATGAAAAGATAATGTAAAATCTATGACCTACACATGTCCAAAACCTATTGTATTGGTGGATTTCGAAACCTTATGACCTTATCCTCGAATTATTTCAATTTGGGACCTTTTAAATCCGAAAATCATTTTCAAATAAAGTAACATTTCTTTACATTCCAAGAGTGCCCCTCCTCTCCTCTTATAAAAGGCCCCCACCTCTACCTCCTTACCCACAATTCCAAAGCCTTTGGCTCAGCCAACCCCTGCTCATTTTTCCTCTCCACATCCCTCTCTTACTCATAGAATCCTCACTTTTGGCATAAGTCTTCCCAAGTAAGCCTTTGATCTCAAATCAAAAAGAGTTACCCGATTTTAAGGTAATGTCTTCACTTGTGTTCTTTTGTTTTATTTTGCTTATCCAACCCCCTAAACTCTTTTTATTCATTTCTTTTGTAACAACTCTAGTATCTTAAATATACTAGGATGTTTTTATAATAATAATTCGAGCTACACTTACACACACCTACATCAAATGGTTAAAGAACATACTGTTTCTGTGGATGGTGAGTTTCTGCCTCACGAAATGATGATTGTTCAACACTCATATAGCACCTTAAAATGTGGCCATTAAGATGTCACTATACTTATATATGATATAAAATATGTTTATGTTTTACTTAAGATTATGTATTTTTCCTTTGTGGAAAATTTTATGGTTTCCATTGTGGGTAAACACGATAATTTCATTTTAGAAAGTGCGGACTACCGCCCCCTCAAAGTGATTTGATTCGTTAATGCCATATGTGGGATGTATAAAGGATGGATTTAAAGTTATTATATATGATTTATGTTACATATAAATGATTAATATAATTCTGGAATTAAAATATACATACCTCTCATTTATTTTTAATTCCATTAATATGACATAGAAATGAAAGTAGCGTTCATGCGTACGTACGGCTTACCGTCTCCATGAACGGTGCATTTCATTTCTTACCACTAATTGATTATTTAATATTATAAATACATGTATATTATAGATATATATTATATATATGATATCCAAATCATGAATATCATTCTGGATATAATGAACCTTTGACCACATGAACAACATGTAATTGTTAGAAGTCCACTTTCGACTTAAGAACCAAATAACAACAAAACAAACATTATTAACTTAAATGATTACATAATGTTTATAACATGGAAGTAAGTGATATAAAAGGAATAATGAACTTAAAAAAGGTTCTTAATCAAGTATAAATTAACTCACGTTTATTATTCAGGACATTAAAGAACGATCGAGTCAAGTCGGACCCGAGGTAAGGGATCCAACCTCTCTCTTTCTTTTTAAGTACACTCTTTTATGTCATTCCTTTTAAAGCTCAACTTTCTTGTTATTGGGATGTTATTTTATATTAATCTTACTGTAATTTTTATGTTCATATGATGAGAGACCTTATTCTCTCTCATCAATCCATTTTGGAAGTTTTGTGTGGCGCTGTTAAGTTGCCGAATTTTCGTAAGAGATCTAACATCTCTCTTTCTTTTTAAGTACTCTCCTTTATGTCACTTCTTTTAATCTCCTCTTTGTTATGTTGGGGGATGTTCTCTTATATTCCTTTTTCTGTAAACTTTATGTTAATATGATGAGAGACCCTATTTGATCTCATCAATTCATTTTTTGTAAGTTTTAAGTGGCGTCGTTAGGCGGCCTAGTTTTCGTAAGGGATTTTTCATCTCACTTTTATTCCCGTGAGATTTATGCTACATTTGCCACAATTTACTTTGAGTGGTGTATGTACTGCCCATTATTTTACTCATTGTGTAATATAATTTCATTTATGGGTATTTACATCAATTTTGTATTGTCCTTGTTTCACGGGGTGTATTTTTCGAAAGATACCCATGTCGGTAAGGGAATCTTTCACCCTCCTCTTTTTAAAAGAATTCTTTTGTTATGTATTTTAATTAACATACTATTATGTTGGGATATGTTCTTATATATCCTTATTTATATAAATTTTATGTCCAAGTGATGATATCCCCTTTATCTCTCTCATCAACCCTTTTTATAAAATTTTATGTGATGCCATTAGGTTGTCGAATTTTACCAAGGGAACTTCTTAACCCAATTTCGATTTCTTTGGGTTCAACATGTAGTTATTGAATATGTCATCCTTTGAATATGTGTGAATGACCTTTTATTTTTTTACACTTAATATATACTTATATTGGGTGTATTTATATTTGTCACACATGATTATGAGATTGATTTATCCTTAATTTAAGGATACCTTCTTTATAAGGGATTTCAACAAATTTTACATTTCTATTGAGACTTCATTGTTGTTATGCACAAATTCACTCTTATATGGTGTACATACTGTCCTTTGGAATATTATATCATGAATCCATTTATTCTCATGATATTATAAAGTTCTGAATAAATGTTATTCCTCAATTATTGTATTCAAGTGTCTCTAATTTTGGTAAAAACACATTAACCAAAATATCTCATTAAATGTTTTAATGATTTGTTCTTATTAATATCCATGTTTTCAAAATGGTTTTAAGGAATTACTTATATGGATATTAATGGTTTAAAATTTTAAAAGCTTCAAGGTGGTATGGGACACTTTGATTCAAAAATCACTTTACAAAATTTTTTAAATGGTTTTGGAAATGGTTTCTTTTTGAATGGATTCATTATTTCAATATCCTAAAATGTTATATTGTGATTAAAATGTGGAAATATTATGTTTCTTTTATGCATGTTTTATGTGATACGTTTATGTTATGGTTCTTGGGAAATGTTATGAAAATGGATAGTTCCGTGATAATCTAAGGGCGGGTAATCCCGATATAGCTCTCCAATGCATTGGGTAACGTGAAGTAGTGAAATGTTAAGGTTTCTCCGAAGAGATTTATGGAATATACTGTGGTGGGTATTCCAAATGTAACCAAGAGGGAAACTCCCTACGTAAAAATGTTATGAATGCCCCAAGTTACCTTTTATGTCTTCTGATTTCTATGATTTATTCATGATTTTATGAGGTATGTTAAAGTGCTTATGTTTTATGGGTAAAGTATGATTTCATTATTATGTATACATGTACTCATGTTTCCTTTCCATATTTTTTTATCCCTTACTGAGCTTTTTATACCCATCCCATGTTTTTGAAATGTTTTTCACATGTCAAGGGAAGGGTACCTGATATGATGATAGTGTCAAGAAAGTGTCAAGAAGGAATTCATGTTTTATTTTAAATATGTTTTCGTTTATGGGAAAAATGAATACTATCTTTTATGTAACCACTTTGTTTAAATGTAGAATGTAATACAAGTTTGATGATCTAATTATCTAAAACCCTAAACCTGAAAATATCCTCAATGTGTAATCTTGTAATAACTCAAGATTAAGTAAGGTTTAAGGTGGGGGACTTATAATATGGTTCTAAAACAATGTATGTTTTCCATACATAACATACATAAAGAAATATTTATTGGATGAAGATCATAATTCATCATTCTCTATTCATCATCGATGTATGAAGATATATGTATATATATATATATATATAATTTTATTTCAATTGTAAGAAATTAAGAGAATATTGTAGAGTATATATGTCATTTCTTTTTATAAGTGAATTTTAATGATAAGAGACATCAGTCTAAGGGTATGTTACAACTATTTCTCAGAAAACATTAGTTATTGGAAGACATCACCACAGATGTCCTCGACGGACTCACCAAAATTTCTATGGGATATAGTGTAATTTTAGTTATATTGGATCACCATAAAATTTCTAGAAACATAATTTAAATTAGTGAATATTTCCATTATGATAAAAAAATTTCATATATATTAAATAATTAGAAAGGTTTCATGTATGCCCATATTCTATTATATCATATCAAGATCCATGTTTTCCCTCAACATTTCTGAAATGTCGTCAGCATCCTATCGATATAAATTAATGATTCAATACTTCTTATCTGCATAAAAAATTGGGATGTTAGTAGAGATACCTTAACATCTCGATGAATTTTATATTATTTTGTTCAATTGATTTCAATTAATTGTGGGATGAATACATTCCTCATATCATAATGTCTTATAAGAATTTAATTCACCTATGCATTTCAATAGAACATTATAAATCCGTATATAAACAAATATGAAGAAATATAATTTTCTAGAATTAATTTATAGAAATATATATATTTAAACATGAATTAGACTAGGAAATGTAAGAGACTATCAGGTCCAATCAGAAACACATCAAGGTAGCTTGGAGTTGACAAAAATATAATGCTAATAATCATCATGGAAACATGGAATCTGATGTTTATGAAACATTATTCTTGTAAATTTATCTAGAGATGATTTTTATGAATATTAAAATTATTGGAATTGTGAGCTTAAGGTGTATTAGTCACTTTAATATTCTTGATAAAGTGGATAATTTGAGTTACCTATTAGTACTTCCATATAACCTCTCTTGTGTTAGTAACGTGTTCCATGAATATATCATATGGATGTTCCAAACAAAATATTCACATGTTCTTAACTCATCCATTGTAGATCTTTAGAATTATATTTCATATTATGAAAAACTGGTTGAAATCTTTGATCATAGAGAGAATGTGATATTAATAAAGGTTAATCACTAGGTTTATGTTCTCTCAAAGAGTCAATAATTTGAAGAATAAAAATAGAAACTTGAGAACATGATGAAAAAAAGATATAGTAATTTTAATATCATGTTTATTCCATTTCAATTGCAAATATTCTTATATAGATTTAAAAAGTTACTCTATAAGTATTTCTAGATATAATTATCTTTAAATAAATTTCATTTCCTTTATAACTAGCATGTCATGAATCCCGAAGTCTAAATGCACCACAATGTTTTATCCTTTATCTACATATTGTTAAATTTAATGGTATGAATATGGGTAATCCAAATATGATATACTTTCATTATTTCCCTCCCAAAAATTAATTTTTTATTAAAAATTTCCAAATAAGAAATCCATTTTTTTGAAGTCATTTTATGGTTCAAAATAACATTTTATTCAAAAATTATTTTAATTTATTTTTAACATAATATATTAATTAATTTCTACAAATTTTAGAAATTTAATTTTATAAAAAAAATTAATTATGAAATCAGTAATGAGAATAATCATAACAAGAAATTTTTAGATATTTCATAAAATATTAATTTATTAATGAATAGTAATAAATAATAGTTTTCATAAAAAATAATTCTCTTCTCAAGTAGAACATTCATTATATTGTAATTTTAGTCATAATGTAACATACGTATGCTTTAATTAAAAAAATTAATTAATTAAATAGTAATAATAATTATAATTTATTTTGGTAGACTAATATATTCAGGCTTAAAATATATTCACTAAAAATTGTTTATAATTTTATTTTACCCATATATATTAATATTTATTTATTCCACTAATATAAATAGAATCTGGACTAATGGATTCTCTATTTTTTATAATGTTTCTAAGTAGGATAACTATCTCCCTTTTTCCATTATGAATAGTTATCATGCAAGATATATGTCTCCTCAGTATAGGTAAAATGGGTAAAAATTATTTAATACAATTGGATATAGCCAATAAGTCTCCAAAATAAGTTATTTGGTCTCATTTTCTTTCTGTATGATTTCAATAAAATTCCATTTATCTAAAATATGTAATTTTTGTTATATTTTTTTATATTGACAATTATGTTTTATTAAATAATGGAAGATTCAAAAATTCCACTCTCTTTTTTTAATTTCATTTATATTTTCACATACACATAACAGTGGTAATTAATTAAAATTAAATTTATTTTTTATATTAATGAATATATATTTTTATATTTTATTTATTTTTATTTTTTAATGATGATATAACTATATTAAATGCATTCCACAAACTAACACAATAATTATTAAAATGCTAAAAACATTATATAAATAAATTTTAAAAAAATTAAAACTAATAAAATCTAGATTTATTATATATATATATATATAGATAAATAAGACTTATTTTTGATGTTTTATAAGTTTATATTTGAATTAATTTTTATAAAATAATCATTAAAGTTAAAATATTTTAATAGTATTTAAAATTAGTTCATCGGTATTTTATGTTAGAAAAAATATTGTTAAATAATTGGACATAATTAGATTTTTAAAGAGGAAAAGGGGTGGTATAAGGTCAAATATTGAATTCCATTGCAATTTTTTTGAAATTTTTTACATTATAGAAACATTTATAACCATTTAGTCTTGAAATATTTTATATCGCTTTTAAGGATAAAATTATTTTATAATGAGGTAAAAACAAAAGATAATGTACAAAATTATTGATTAATGATTCTAAATTTTATTATATAAATATCTTTCAGCCTTAACCTATCATAGATCCAAACTTTTGTCTTTTGGGTGTAACCTGAATTTAAATAAATTATTTATCATATATAAATCATCCATTTAAATCCAAATGTGTCCTTCCACTCACTGTAAATGGACACCACCGCTCACCAATTATTTTCACCTCCTCTAGACAAAATTCTCAAGAAAAACCTACACAATTCTGTAATAATAATATGTTCACATAAATTAGAGGTGTTTTCTTTCATAATAGTCCACATCAAGTGTCCTTAACATGGGATAAAAAGGAGTCCTATAGAAGAAAATTTTATGTTTCTATCTGAACACATTGAAATTTTATTTTCCTATACTTATTAAAAATATATAGTATTAATCAAAATATATATAATTTTTATATATAAGATTAACTTTCAACTTTATAATAGACACTTTCATGAATTTAAATAAAATTTGTTTCATTACTATTCACTATGTGCACCTACCTATTTTATATTTTAAAATTTTATTTTAACCATATGGTATAATGTTTTATCTAGTGCATGATTTTTATTTCACAACATTATTCCAGGTAGAGCAATTCAAACAATAAAGATATCCCATCATTCCCTATGACATTACACTCTATACAGGGAGCTATTGATTCTTTATCAATTCATTTTCCAATTTCCATTTTATTAATCTGAGCTTTATCATTCATCCCCCTTACTCAAAATATCCACAAACAATGTGGAAATTGTATCCTTCTATGTGTGGGGGAGTCTTTTATTATTTTCAATTTCAACGGACTTGAATTTTAGCATGTTCTAATTTTTCTAGGAGACATTTTTCATTTAAAAGCTTGATTTAAACCTGATGCTCATTATACCAAATTGAATAATTGATTTTTTGGAAATTGTTCAAAATTAATGGGTTACACCTATTAAGAATTTTAGAGTGATTTTTGAGCCTATAAACTCAATTCAAATTTAACATTTATTTAATTGATTTTAATTTACTTATTGCATGGTTATATACCATTAGTGATTGATAGTTTAAATATTAACTCCCATTTCTGATAAGATTATAAGCTTATAATTAAATAATCTTTTCTGAGAATATTTTTTGAGTGACACATGGGACATGTAAACCTATCAGAACATGAATTGAGTCTATGACAAAAAAATGATTGAGGATATCTTTATTTGTCTTTATTTTAATCCCACCTAACATATTTCATTTATTAAATCAACAATTTCAATTAATGAACTTATATGATGAAGATATTTCAAGCTGATTATCCCTTCCCTCCCTGCTAATTGTATAATTAATAACATTACATTAAAAAAGTATGTGGGAAGTTTTAAGCCATCATGTGATGGTTGTTTCTATAGAGATGTTTTTTATCTCATTAAATAATTTTATTTTTATCCATGTGTATTTTGAGGTATTTCACATCTATAATTTTTATTTTAAAAAATAAAAAAAAATAGGATTTGGTTATGTGTTTTGAAGATCCCAAATCAATATTTCTATACTGATGAACCCCATTAAGGATCATATGTGGTTGGGTGATGGATGTGAGATCTATCATGGAAATGAATTTTGAAGAAAAAGTAATAAGATACCCTTATTCAAATAACTTGATATATATAAAGGATCCAACTTGAATATATGGGAGTGTTGGATTTATTAGCTACAGAGGATTTATTTCATCACACTTTTCATGACAATCATGCATTATACATCTGAGAAAAACATCTTTTTGGATATTTTTTATCTATTTACACACTTTTTCAGAGACATAGATTCATCAAAACCTTTTTGTTGAGTCCCTCTTGATTGAATTTTTTTTATTTACAATGTGGAAATTCTAAAACCAGTGGATGCCTATGGTTAGGAATATATATTAAGGTTATGAGAATAACTCCAATTTCATTCCTCCCTGAGTGTTGAGAGAAATATTATTGTGAGGTAAATTGTAAATTGGTATAGATATCAAGGAACTATTAAGAAACTATGATTAATGGATTAAGAATTTGATTAAAGAAAAAATCTATGAGGAATGACTAATTTTCCATATAGGGATGATTTTGGAGACTTTTTTTTCTATATAAAAACATTTTATTTTCTAGGATATAATGAATAGTTATTATTTTAAAAAATGATTAAATTTTGGAATACCTTTTGGGATATATTTGATTGAGGACAATAAATTGTTCATATATGGGTGAATTTGAATATCTAGATTCATATATACATTTTTGTGTCACTTTATATATATTTACAATGATTTACTCGATAATGCACCTGGTATGTGTTCATTGTTTTAAGAAATAGACTTTCAGTATTTTAAAGGAAAAAATGAATAATATGATAAACATTGGCTATAACACATCGTGAAACATCATAATATGGAGTGTGTTAATATTTGAGAACATTCTGAAATCCATGAACCAAGTTGTTACCAGTTTCATAATGTGAATTGTTATTTTATGGTGTTACCAATCCTTATACGATGTGAATTTATAGTCCATGATATGTAGCATTAAAATAAAATATCCATCTAAAAATGATCTAATAGAAGGAAGCTTCATGATGTGGCATCAAGTTACAAAAGTTGATAATGGTCAAAATTGAAAATTTCAGATGAGATTCGCACGAGATAATCACATATTCAAAATTCGTGGAGAAGATATTTGATCAGAATTACAAGATTTGAATACCCATTACACATCATGTAAATTATCGTGTAAATATATATTTATTTCATGGACGATCATTATGGACAATAGGAATTTCCTTCATTTTACTCTCATTTACCTTCGCCTCCCTCTCCATAAACATGAATTTCTTCCATACCTTTCATTTTTTCAATAAATACATGAACTGACAATCAATTTTTGAATTTTTCTTCATCCTCCTTATATTGCCAACACCTTTCCCCTTACATTCATCAGATTGATTTTTAATAAACAAAGAATATTTTCTAGGATCATTCTCATTATTCTTTCATATTGTTATCTACTTATATTTACAATTAAATCCATGTATTTACTTCTAATTCATGATTTCATAATCATTAATCGATATATATCAATCTTTCCATGATATTTAGTTTCTTAATCCCATTTTTTATATCTAAACTCAATATTTTTTCAATATGTTACCCATTATTGATTAAATGTACCACAAGTGATTAAACCTATAAGGCCCCAGCCTCAAACCTTACTTAATCTGGAGTTATTACAAGATTACACTTTGAGGATCTTTTCAGGATTAGAGTTTTAGATAATTATATCCTAAAACTTTCATTACATTCCACATTTAAACAAAGTGGTTACATAAAAGATAGTATTCATTTTTCCCATCAACGGAAACATATTTAAAATAAAACATGGATTCTTTCTTGAAACTTCCTTGTCACTATCATCATACCATGTAACTTTCCCTTGACCTATGAAAAACATTTCTAAAACTTGGGATGAGCATAAAAAGCTCAGTAATGGATATAAAAATATGTAAAGGAAACATGAGTACATGTATACATAAGAATTAAATCATACTTTACCCATAAAACATAAGCACTTTAACATACCTCATAAAATCATGAATAAATCACAGAAATCCTAATACATAAAGGTAACTTGAGTCATTCATAACATTCTTACGTAGGGAGTAACGCTCTTGGTTACGTTTGGAATACCCATCACAGTATATTCCCTAAATCTCTTCGGAGAAACCTCAACGTTTAACCCCTTCACATTACCCAATGCATTGGAGAGCTATATCGGGCTCACCCGCCCTTAGTTTATCATGGAACCACCCGTCTTCATACTAATGCCCAAGAATCATAACATAATGGTATCACATAAAACATACATAAAGGAAACATTACATTTCCACATTTCAATCACAAGATATCAATAAAACAAATTGATATAATAAAAACATTATGAAAACCATTTTCAATACCAAAATAAAAGAAAAGTAAAATAGGGTATTTATTTTTCTTTTAAAAAATGGTATGGCTTGTAGAGGAACCTGAAACTCAAATAATGGTCACGGCGGCAGCGAAGTCGTTGTCGCCGCATACGTATGACAAAAACATTCCCTTTTGTCATTTAGTAAATGCTTCGTATAATGAAGATTCATTTTGAATAAACGTAAAAGTCAAAGGGTTTTATACACCGTATAAAATAAGGTTGTGTATAAAATAAAATATGCCTCAATGAAAGGAGATTGATATGAAGTCCCATACAAAGATGGTATCCTTGGATTAAGGATAAATCAATTACATAATTATGTGTGACAAACGAATACACCAAATATAAGTGGATATTAAGTGCAAAACAATCAAAATACATTCACACATATTCATAGAATGACATATTGATGGAGTACAAGTTTATCCCAAAGAATCAAAATTGGGTTAAGAAGTTCCCTTGCAAAAATTCGAAAGCCTAATGGCGTCACTTAAAAATGCAGAAAAAGAGTTGATGAGAGATAAAAAGGGTACCTCATCACTTGGACATAAGATTTACATCAATAAGGATACAGAATAACATATCCCAACATAATAGTATGTGAACTAAAATACATAACAAAGGAAGTCTTTTAAAATAGGAGGGTGAAAGGTTCCCTTACCGACTTGGGTAACTTTCGAAAAGTACACCCCATGAAAGAAGGACTATAAAACATTGATGTAAATACTAATAAATGAAATTATGTTACACAAAGAGTATAATAATGTAAATTACATACACCATTCAAAGGAAATGGTGGAAAATGTAGCATAAATCTCACGGGACTAAAAGTGAGATGAAAAATCTCTTACGAAGACTCGACAGCCTAACGATGCCACTTAAAACTTCCAAAAATGGATTGATTAGATCAAATAGGGTCTATAATAATATTACAATAAAATGTAAAACAAGAGGAATATAAAATAAAATCCCCCATCATAACAAATAGGATCTTAAAATAAGTGACATAAAGGAGAGTACTTAAAAAGAAAGAGAGAGGTTAGATATCTTATGAAAATTCGGCAGCCTAACAGCGCCACTCAAAACTTCCAAAATGGATTAATGAGAGAAAATAGGGTCTCTCATAATATAAATATAAAAATTACAGTAGGAGTAATATAAAAGAACATAACAATCATAATAAATATTACCTTAAAAGGAATGACATAAAAGAGTGTACTTAAAAAGAAAGAAAGGAGTAGGATCCCTTACCTCGGGTCCGACTTGACTCGATCGTTCTTTAACGTCCAACATAATAAACTTGAGTTAATTTATACTTGCTTAAGAAACTTTTTAATGTTCATTATTCCTTTTATATCACTTATTTCCATGTTATAAACATTATGTAATCATTTAAGTTAATAATGTCTGTTTTGACGATATTTGGTTCTTAAGTCGAAAGTGGACTTCTTACAATTACATGTTGTTCGTGTCGTCAAAGGTTTATTATATCCAGAATGATATTCATGATTTAGATATCATATATATCATATATATCCATAATATACATGTAATTATAATATTACATAATCATTTATTGGAAAGAAATGAAATGCATCGTTCATGGAGATGGTAAGTAGTACGTACGCATGAACACTACTTTCATATCTATGTCATATTAATGGAATTAAAACTAAATGATAGGAATGTATATTTTAATTCCAGAATTATATTCATCATTTATATGTAACATACATCATATATAATAAATTTAAATACATCCTTTATACATTCCACATATGGGATTAACGAATCAAATCACTTTGAGGGGGCGGTAGTCCGCACTTCCTAAAATAAAATTACCGTGTTTACCCACAATGGAAACCATAAATGTATGCCAAAAAAGAAAAATACAGAAGCTTATGTAAAACATAAACATATTATATATCATATATAAATATAGTGACATCTTAATGGCCACCTTTTAAGGTGTTATATGAGTGTTGAACAATCATCGTTTCGTGAGGCAGAAATTCTCCATCCACAGAAACAGTATGTTCTTTAACCATTTAATGTAGGTGTGTGTACGTGTACCTCGAATTATTCTTATAAAAACATCATAGTATATTGAAGATAATAGATTTTTTACAAAATAAATGAATAAAAAGAGTTTAGGGGGTTGGAGAAGCAAAATAAAACAAAAGAACACAAGTGAAGACATTACCTTAAAATCGGTTAACTTTTTTGATTTGATCTCAAAGGCTTCCTTGGGAAGAATTCTGCCCAAATTGATGCTTCTAGGAGTAATAGAGGGATTTGTAGAGGAAAAATGAGTAGGTTTTTTCCGAGCCAAATGCTTTGGAAGTGTGGGTAAGGAGGTAGAGGTGGGGGCCTTTTATAAGAGGAGAGGAGGGGCACTCTTGGAAAGTAAAGAAATGTTACTTTATTTGAAAGTGAGTTTCGGATTTAAAATGTCCCACATTGGTATAATTTGAGGATAAGGTGATAAGGTTTCTAAATTCACCAATCCAATAGGTTTTGGACATGTGTAGGTCATAGAGTTTACATTATCTTTTCATTCTATGTAAATCCTTTTTTAATGAGGTAATCGCTGCATCATTATGATGTCATAAATAATTTTATTTATTTAATGTCTAAAATTTATAAAAAACTATCATGATGTAGGAAATCGTTTTATCTTTACAATGAATATTTATAGTCAAAAATATGACTTGTATAACCCCATTTAAAAATTGTTTTAGTGAAACATCTCATGCTTGTGACATTTTTATTTTAACTTTAAATAAAAAGTTATTTATGTCATTTTCCAACCAAAGTGGCTCCATGGGGTCCCCAAGTTGACCCATGGATTGTCATGGTCGGCCATGACACATCCAATGAGGGTAGGACATGTTTCTAAGTGATTTCACATTATAAAAACATTATTTTTACCTTAAATTACACTAATTACCTCTAATCGTGATTAAGAACATAAAAGTTACTATTCACCAAAAAATTATTTTAATCCCATTGAACCACATTTTACTTCCTAATGACAACCATGTATGTCGGATTTTTGAAATTCAAAACACAGAGGTGGCAATGTTTCATTTAAACTTAAAATCAGTTTCTTTAACTACCACTTAGTGGTTTCACTATTCATCAAAAATAGAAGTTCTTTAGAAAAATACCAAAACTTCACCCTAAGATATATTTGATATTCCAAATTCAAAAATGAAGTCTATTTTACAAAAGTCAAAACATATAAGTTTCATTAATTAATCTAATAATTAATTCCCGCTGTCAGAGCAAATAGCGTGTTTTTATGAAATAATAAGTATCAAAAGATTGACACTAGTTTAAGTCCAATTTCAAAGTGAAATTAATTCCAATGACCACAATTGGATTAAGTGGAAAAAATATATTCTAATTGAAATTTAAAACCAATTAAAAATATAATCTAATCATATAAATAAATTAGATTAAAAAGTGGTTTTGAATTAAAATACAACATTTTTCACTATTCATTAAAAAATGAACTTTATCGGAAAAATACCAAAAATTTACACAAAGTAAATTTTGATGTCCCGATTATAAAGAAGAAATATATTTTGTCAAATATAAAACATAAAATTTTCAAAAAGTTGATTTAAAAGAGGTTCTCCATCAAAAGGCGGTTAATCGACCTTTTAATGAATATTAGAATGTTTACGCTTAAAATTGGATTCATTCGCATTTTTAATACTCTAACATTTATTGTAAAGAGTAACAATATTTGACAAACATATATAATAATTTTGTAGTTAGTTCTGTTCATTACCGCAATTACAATGGCTAGGCGTTAACTACCATTTAAAATAATATTATTTTATTATTAGAGTGCAACATAAGATTCCCAAGAAACTCGTTGTTGTGTATTGGGTACGCCATCGAGCATAGCTCCCCTTTAAAGTAATATTAATATCTTATTCACAAATATGGATAAATATAAAAATTTCATATTCTTTATTTACCTGGGGTGTTACAAAACCTCTATGGGAAGGACTCGATAGTAGTGGTGTACGAACTCATTAAATCTTTAATTCTTAATACGGTAACTATAAGAATTTGTAATTAGGGTAAATAACATTTATATATATAATTCTTTTACAAAACACTGACCATGGGATATTTAAATCAATGACCATGTCCCAATTGATTTAATATAGGCTATGACCAACATTATATGACACATTCATCCAAATAAGCTATGTTTAATGCATCTAGGATGAAGATACCCCAAAAAATGAATACATTTCTCATATACATAGCTAGTTAGTCTATTCATGGTCAGCTGGTGACCTTCGCTTGCCTCATAGATTATACCTTAGGACCATACCATGTTAAAATTAGGATTAAATTTTATTTTTAACCCAAACTTGATCATGATCCCTACTTTATCACTGATCTTAAATTCCTCGTACTCTTAGAATTAGTTTTCCCAAAAAAATAAACTCATGAGGAATCATATGACAAAGGGTTATAATCCATAAGTTCTTATCACCAGCTCAATTATTAGTGTGATCATCCCTTCACTATCAGTATAGTACATTTTAGTAGAAACTGTAGTTTTGAAAATAAATAATCTAATCCCACTGAAACCTATGAAAATTAAAAAAAAAACATATGGGAACATTAATTAACAACAGAAAGAATTTTATATTTCATTAAAGTAAGTATTTTCACCATACAAAATTTCAATTGGAATGTTTATATTATTAAAAAAATAATCTAGATTCATAGAATAACATATTTCTCAAAGAATACATTTTGAGATGATAAACCCTTACCCTAGTTCTGAATTCTTTCACATTTGTTCAAACATCATATATAATTAATAGACATTTTTTATACATATATCATTGAAAATTACTGACATATTTCATACCATATTTTATTTTATTATAAATTTTTATCACCCATTTATTAAATATTCTTTATTAAAATCATTGATCCATGTGATGACTTCTTTGTTCTTTTAATATGTTTTCATTTTTTTAGTTTTGGTCCTCCTTTTTTTAGAATTATTTATTCATCAATATAATTTTAATCATGATATAAATATTCCTTATATTTAATATATATTTAATTATATTCATTTATAAATATATATAGGGGGAAAAATGAATTACATCATTCATGGATTTTGTAGGTTGTATGTATGCATGAATATTGTTTTCACTTTTTCACGAACAAAAAAAGGTAGTTAATTAATTAATAAAATTTATAAAACCAATATAATATAATATAATATTATATTATATTTATATATATATATATATATATCAAATACTTATTTATTATCATCTATGTAAATAGGTGGTGAAATATGAATCACATCTCTTTAGGGAGGTTTTATTCCACGTGTATGAATACATGATGTTTTTTTTCGAATGGATTGGAATGTAAGAAGTTATATTTTGATTTTGTCAATATAGAAGAAAAATAATTACATAAATATCATATATAAACATTAAACCAATCATAATACCAATAAATTAAATATAGTGATGAAAATTTTATTGAATCACTATCTGGAGATGGTAAACTGTACATACGCATGAGCAATACATTCATGTACCATCTGACATAATCGAGTGTGAATAAAGGTGGTTCCATTATAAAATTAATATGTTAGTATATTTAGGATTCTTAGTTCAATATTATACAATTAATCTAATACATTTTGTGGATATATAATAAGATAATATTTAAAAGAAGATGAGTAATATGATTACCTCTCTCATATGATATGTCTTCATAAGAGAACATGAAATTGGTTATTAAGAATATTAAAACCTTTCAATAATGTAGATTAATGTGGGGAAGACAAATTTTCACGGTTTTCTCATGTTGTAAATAAGATAAAGGATGGGTTCCCTTTTATAAGTGAGGGGCGGGGAACTCTATTTGAACTATAATAAAGTTATTATAAGCAAAAATGCATTCAAATCAATACAGATTCAAATATAATGTAGGATTTCATTTAAATAGAATCAAATAATTAAATTTTTACAGGTTTATGTGGTATGTTAACTTTGTGTTTGACCCCTTAGTTTCCTTAATTTAGCCTTAATCGTGGGAACAACATTTTTTATACATTTATAGGGTAATAATGTTTCATATATGATACAAATTAGACTGTAAATTGGAAAGGGATATAATTTAAGACCATATTTTTTTACACCTTTTCCTTTCCCAATATATTTATGTATTTTAAATTATTAATTTAAATTTTATTTTGATAAAATATCATTAGTTTCATTATCGAAACAATTCATTTAATTTTACTTCAAAATAGAGTAAGAGAAATATGTAATTATCATTTAATCCTTTAAAAAATTCCAACTATATAATATTTATATAAAAATGTTACATAATAAAAAAAATTCATCAAAATTTTAATAATTTTGATAAATTGAAATTTTTTACTTTTTTCTTAATTGAAGACATATATTATCTAGTTGCATAATAAATTTTAGTAATTATTCAATCACTAAAAAATAAAAAATAATTTATATGATAAATAAAATTTATTTATATTTAAAATAATGGTTTATAACTGAACATAAACACTTTTTACCCTATTGATAAAATATTAGAGATACAGATGTCAAGAGTGTAAAAATGTTTATTTATTACACCCTTAAATTAATATAAATGTCATAATCAATGAAATATGGAAACTTGTGACAAAATATTTAAGAAATATTTGGAAATTAAAAAAATAAATCATGAAATAAAATAATGGTCTGTGTTAGTTAAATTTTAAATCCTCATGTCAATGTTTTAACCATATTTTACAAATTTTACCTTTACTAGGGTGAAAAAGGTTTTCAATAGTTACAATACATATTTACCAAAACTAAAATGATTCTATCATAATAAATTAAAAAATGATTAAAAATATTTAATTAATTTTTCATTATTCAAGTTCTATAAATTGATGAAATTAATTTTATATATAAACAAAAAATTCAGTGACAAGTAGTTTTTCATAAAAATGTCATTATTAGTTTCAAAAATATTTTTAT
Organism: Viscum album; assembly: GCA_963277665.1. Lineage (NCBI taxonomy): Eukaryota > Viridiplantae > Streptophyta > Magnoliopsida > Santalales > Viscaceae > Viscum > Viscum album. The sequence continues at coordinate 1,109,373,075 of OY728142.1, read as the reverse complement.
TCGAAATTCAACTATAAAATTAAATAAAATGAACTTATTTGGATAAATTATAATATAAGTAAACTAATGTTACTTTTAAAAAATTCTAAAACCCAATGGAGGTTTAAAAAGTTTCTATAAAATAATGATTTTAATAATAAATCAATATTTTTTTCTTTTCAATAAAAAAGAAATAATTTGATAAAATTTTCAAAATTCAACCCTAAGATAAATTTGATATGATCATTTAAAAAATTAATTTAATTTTTTCATATAAAATTTCAAATAGTGTAAAAAATAAATTTAATATTTTCGTTAAAAATTTATTTTTGAATGAAAAATATCTTTGAAGCATAATGTGGCATTACTAAAAAATGAATGATTATTTATAAAATATTAACAAATAAATTATTATTGAGTGGCCCTTTTATATATATATATATATATCATAACATGTTAATTACTATTCATATCCTGTAATTCACTAACTATGTTTTAATGGTCATAATTAAATAATATTTCATTGACATTCAATCTTGTTGTTGTGTGTCATTTTTTATTTCAAACATAATATTATTATTTTAAAACATTGGGATGTTACAACCCTAATGTTCTTTATCAACTAAAATATCATGTTTTATGTTGGTTGAATTTTTATATTTATTTTACGATAATATAAATCTTATTATAGATCATTGGATGCATTTAATGTACTGATCTATATATTTAATCATAGAAATCAAATTCAAAAATATAGGATAGACTACATAAATACTATCACTATTAAATGCAATTAATTTTGGAGAAAAAAATGATAACATACCATTATAGGGGGTTTCTATATCACTAAAAGAACAAAAAATCATAATGAATTTTCTTCATCATAATCCATATACACCACTGCTATATGTAGGCCATGAGGTTTCCTCAGATGCTGAAACACAAATACAATGGTGGGTGTAGAATAAAACCTCCTCCCCTACCACTAACATTATAGGAAATAAGTTTTAGGTGAAAACTAGGCTTCCTAGTGACCTTGGGGATGGAATCTGTTCAATAATCATGTCCCATTCTGAAAAGTATGCAAACCCATACAATGTGTGTGACGCAATTTAGCTACTGAGAGATATTATTTGGGATCATGAAGATCCACTAGATGGGTGTGTGGTGGTGGAATGCACCACTAACCAAACATTATATGATATGGGTTTATAAAAAAGGAATTAAAAAAACTGAAGTAATAAATTTTCAAGGAGATGTATGGTTATCCATTAAAGCAAGAAACATAAATTGTGGATATGATATAGAGAGGACATGTTGGTGCATTGAAGGTGGATATATTAGAATAGGTTATGAGGTTTTGAAATGAGAATATGGATGAAAAATATAATGACTATGATCATTAGTAAATGACATTATTATTTTACCTCAACATTCCACCAACACAGCCATCTTGAAGAACAACTAAGGATGAGAGATAAGAATGTGTGGTGTAAATATTATAAAAATAGTTAAGATCATTTCACATATTGAATAAATTTATAATAATCATCCAATAAATAGTTGAATTATGAAATGAAGGAAAAATATAATTAGGTACAGAACAAAACCATGGGAGGTAGTTACCTGAAAGGGTTAAGAATATCAATATATTCATATAATTCATATTTTAATTACATTGATGTAATTGATATGTAACTATAATATTAAATTTTTTGTAAAATTATAAATACCCTTCTTTAAATTCATTGATATTTAATAATTAAAACTGCATGGGAACAATTTTTATATTGTGGTGGGGTAATATAATTACCCAAGATTTCATTGTGTAATATCTTTATATAATTAATATATTAAATATCATATATCATTAAATAGACCTATCTAAAATGAAAAATTGGGATATATTTTGAATATTAAATATGGAAATTCAATAACATGGTTCCAATTGAAGTGAAAATATAAACAAATCAATATAAAAATTAAAAAAATGACATTAATAAGTGCATGTAGTCATTGTAAATCAAAATTTTCAAAACCAAGTGGATGTATTCATTGAGAATCCAATTTGTCTTGATTGGTTTCTTTTCTTAGAAAAAATATTGTTTTTAGAAAAATTGTTAATTTGTGAAATTATTTTGGATTTGATATAAAGTTCGTTAACGTTTTCTAAACTATATTATATAAATGTGCTAACATGTTATATATTAGTGATGTGAGTTAAAAAGTAGTATGGAAATACTACTGAGTTTTATAATCACCCTATTTTTTTCACCTTGGAGAATTTGTAGATATTTTATATCAGACACATGTAAAGGAATGGTATATCATTTCTTTAGTGATGTTTCATTAATCCATGATCATGTATTATGATGTTTTATAATGGAGAATATATTTGGTTGTTGATTTTTTGTCTTTTCGGACATTGAGTTTTATTGGTCTTTATTTCCAGTTTGTGCTCTAATTTCATTATATTATTGGTTACTTCTTACATTGTGTTACATTGTAATAATGCATTAAATAGTTATTGTTTGGTTATGGTTATATTTTTTAGATGTTTTCTATTTCCAAAGGGAAAATTTCACCCAAAATATTTATGAATCCCTTGGTTATAATTTCTAGCCTTGGGTATCTTGCAGATGTCATCAAAGGCCAAGTAGAAAACCTGTCACTTCTAAAGCCAATTATTATGTAATAGATGTTAAAAATTGTAACAATTTTTTCCTTAGAGTTGGAAAATAATTATTGTTTAGTCCTTAGGTTGGGTTGTGGGAATGTTGTAGGATCATGAAAAAATTAAATGAAGATTATAAAAATCCATAGATAACATATTTACATTGAACATCAAGTTTCCATGTAATTGTATACTTAGGTTTTTTGATAAACTTCTTGGATTTGTAACCTAACCCTCATGGGTCAATATAATGATAATATCATGTAAATAATTGATAGAAATGAATTTTTTCTAAGATTAAATATTTAATTTTGGGTAATGATTTATCATTCTTTGAAAAGGTGTTGATTTATGAATATAGATGAAAACCATTGAATTTAGAAAATCATGGAAGAATTTTTAGAAATATTTTGATATATGAAATTTTTGAATATTGGAAAACCATGTTGTGTTATGTGTTATGTGATAAATTTGAAAATTTAATAGCCTATATTTGTAAGAGAGTGATACTAATTGGTGTTTTCATGTAGTTATAAAAAATTGTAATAGGTAGATTTTTTACAAACTAACTGGAAGAGGATGCTAAAAATATTGTTTCAACTAAGCCAAAAGTGATCTAATAGTTTGTATAATGTATTGTTTAGGATTTTAATGTTGGGGATATATGGAATTGAATTGATGAACCAAGGAAAGTTGATCATTCCTTTTAGATCCAAAATTATAATCCACCCGTTTTTTGGTGTGATCCAGAACCAAAAAAATAATTACTATAGTTCAATAGGGTGAATGAAATCATTAATTATTTTATTACATAAGCTATAATGATCATGAATTTGGAAAATTATGTGATGGATGATCTTTCATTATAGTTGTGGGATATATAAGTTCATGCTAAATTAGACTAAGTCATTATATCGTATAATTTTTAATAATTTTCCAACATTCAATTCCATCATCAAATGTTTAGATTTTATAGAAAAAACAAAAAACATTGATTTCAATTAGGACAATCTATTAGTGATAGATAATTGGGATATATTTATGCATTTACTCTTTTTATCATTTGATGGTATTGCATCTGCATCCTTGAAATCATAAATTTTTTATTCGGGGTTGAGGCCAGAGATTAACTCAATGATTTTTATGAGTTCTATAATGTATTATATAGATATGGACATTAGAGATATATTGGAAGAAAGAGAAATATCAGTAAATACTAGTGTAGGAATAATGTTGATACCTTTGGAAAATGGTGGGAACTATAATTTTGGGAATAATAATAAGATGCCCATATATTTCTATGTTGGTGGTATCACTCAGAAATAAGTATCATGATCAATGAATCTTTATTCTCAACCAAAGAGTATTTTGGAAATCATTCAATATGGTTCATTTTATCATATGAAGTGAGACTATATAGGAACACTTTAATCATGCATAATTGAAACCATATGGGACATATGTAGTTCTAGGATCATGGTGCTCTTTGTTTGGGTCTTAGGGAAATATAACATGTTTCACAGACATCAAATGATTCGCTGAGAAGAGTGTAGAAGAATAGTTCTTGTCTATAAAACATAAAAAGGAATGGTTATTTTAGGAATTCCATGATTACTCAACCAGTGAAATATCAAAAGGGAAATAATGACCAATATGTAGTGAGTAAGAAGTTTTATGGTATTTATTAATTGATTATGGATGATCACTTGTGACCATTGATAGTGAGATGTGTGATTATTTTTAATTCTACCCATCTAGAAGATTTGATTGATACGTGCGAAGTGATTTAATTTGTTATTTATTTTTATATTGATCTCCCAGATTTTCATGTTAAGATGATCCCTTATATTTTTAAACGTCAAACTACTATTTGAAAATTTTAATGTTGAGACTTTCTGTGAAATCCATGATATATAAATATCAATGGGAAAAATTGATTTGGGATTTCATCATGGAATAAATGGATTTCTATGACATAATATTGGGTATTTATTTTTTGTTAATGTTCGAAGCTCACGTTGACTATTATACTTGAAGGGTTAGTTTTATAACTAATGATGGTGTTGAGAATCTCTTTAGAGGATATCAGAATGTAAAGGAAAGTGGTGAAATTTTTTTGGCATCATTTTGGTCACTCGCATACTTGTTGGATGCTTTGACCATGGAATATATCGATGAGATAGAGAATAGCGGTTTACAAACAATATTTGATCATATTCATCATGTTTTGTTAAATAATTTCACAATGTTTCTACCCACAAGAGAAGTGGATTTTATTATTGATCACTTTCCAGGTAAAAATACTATGTCACTTCGATATTATCAAATGGAACAAACAAGATTATTTTAATTGAAGGAATGGTTGGACGATATGGAATGAAAAGGCTTCATTCAACCTTGTACATATCCATGGGAAACATTATTCTTAATACTAAAAATGGTGTATAGAACCCTTTGGATATTGTGGATTATATTAAGCTTGATCAAGGTATGATAAGGAATCATCATAGACATTCACCCATTGATGATTTGTTTGATCAATTGAGGGGTTCCACATGGTTATCCAAAATTGATATGCATTCAAGAAACACCAATTGAGGATTTAGAAATAGCATATTTCAAATATAGAATTCAAAATAGATATATCCATTATGATTATGTGGTTATGTGTGTTGGTCTTATGAAATCACTTATTGTCTTTATGGTATTGATGAATTAGAAATTTCAATAGTATATAGATTACTTTATGGTGGTGTTTTTTGGATGAAATACTAGTGTTTTATTGGAAAAATACTTATCATGTGAAACACTTGGTGATATTATTTTGTATTTTGTGGGATCATCATCTATATTCCAAACATTCAATGTGTTATTTTTTGATACAGAGGTATATTTACATAACCATTTTATTTATGAAAATGTTATTTCTATAGATCTAAAAAATATAAAGGTTGTGATATATTGGAAACTACCCAAGAATATATCTGAGATACACATTTTCATTCACATGGATGGTTATTACTGACATTTAGTTTTTGATGTTTCATGACTAGATTCACCAATTAATGGTTTAGAAAATTAAATTTCTCTAATCCAGTTGAATGATGAATATGAAAAGTTCATTCAATAGCTTAATTTTTTCTTTTAAATCTTACCAATATTTATATTTTTAGAATTTGGAAAAGGTTATGTGGTGCATTTTGATTCATCAGTATTTGGGTTTCGGGGTGTTCCCATGAAGGGATGTCATATTATTTCTTATGGCTCATGGTAATTAATGTTTCATGAGAATAAATACCCATCAAATGAATTGAAACTTTTTAATTTGTTCTATGTTTTGAATACATGACATCATTACATATTTTATGAGAAGTATACAGTGTTTATGGATTATAAGAGTTTGAAACACATTTTTTCATAAAGAGATTTTAATTTGAGACAAATAAGATGGATAGAGTGTATACAAAATTTTGAATTTTATTTATTTTATACACCATTTAAAAATAATTGGTGGTATATGCATTAGTAGGAATCCATATAGTCTGTTTCTAAAAGAGGCTTCATATTAATGGATGTCGATGTCCACGATTGCATATATGCAATTGGATTTTGAAGATTGAAGTAGTGCTGTATTTTTCTTTCCAAATTATTTTGTTCATAATTGGATAGATATGGTTATAGAGACATAGATATCTAAGTTTCAATGTGTTCCAATAGGCTCAAAACTCAATCTTGGGGATACCATTGAGTGATGGATGTAGGATAGGTGATTCATTTTACTATTTGGAGATCAAATGGTCTATCCTTTGGATTTTGAAGAACAATTCCTTCATGTTTATCGCCATTTATGATGGGATGTTAAACCTGTAATATAAAATATGAATAAGGCTCTAAAAGATCAATTTTAGGCTAGGAATGAAAATAAATGATCTTATGTTTGTCTTTACATGCCTCACTTGTCAACATGTTAAAGAAGATCACCAATAGCCAATGGGTATGTTATAGTCCATATCGATACGCATATGGTAATGTGAGTAGAGATCTAGGAATTCTATAACAATTCTACCCATTATGGTTTCAAAACATGATATCATATGGTTTTTACAATATAGGCTCACCAATTATTCTCATTTCAACCCTATTCATGAATCTCATATAGTATAGGACTTGTAAAAAATGTATTCTAATAAGTGGTAAAAAGGAATGGTATTCTAGTCTCGATTTTATTATGTAAAGACCTGAGGTTCACATATCATTTTTTGAAATCCATACAAAAATAAATTTGGAATCTATTGACTATGAGTATGTTGTATCATCCCCAAATGGATGTACAATCTAAGAAAATGAGAAAAACATTAAAAGATAGGCATCAAAAATTTGTAATGGATTCTTAAGGCCCATGGGAGGAGCACATAACAATATTATGGTTATTGTTTAATAGTATTTATGGTTAAACAATAGTTATTATTTAAAAATTGTTATTATACATTGATACATATAGATCCCTTTGAAGCAAATTTTGGGAATCTATGTAGTTCTCAAATTTTTTGGGTTGAAGCTTTTGAGACTTCACAGGATGGAAAGTGCCTTATGAAAGAGAAAAAAAGAATAATCAGTTAATTAGAAAGAGGATAGATAAGGATAATATTTATCGTAAATCTTATGTGGATCATCGTTGCTGACCATTGTTGTTAGAGGTGGATGATCATGTGTTTTTGAAAATCTCTCTCATGATATGACATTGTAATTTTTTGAATCATTTGAATTTACCTCATTGATACCGAGAACGTTTTTAGATATTTAACAAGTTGTTGAGGTAGAATATTTGTTTTCATTGTCACCAATGTTTAGTTTTGTGAATAATGTGTATCATATATCTCAATTGAATAATAATCAACCTAATCTAGACCATGTAATTTAGTGGGATCGTTTTGATGTAGATCTAGATGTTATGTTGGTTCTTGGACGAATATAGATTTAGAATAGCTAGAAGAAATTATTTCTTGCGATAAAAATTGATCTAGTGTAGTTTTTATGCCAACATGCTAACATTTAGGAAGAATCAAGGGATTTTGGAAAGGAAATCGTTTATTAATGGACCAAACTCCTTCAGTCTAATGGTGGTTTTCAACATTCTGAGGGTCAAATGCCCAATGATGGGGAGAAATTAACATCCATGATTTTAGGTATATGACTATTTATTTTTTTATTTCTTGTATATAAAGTGATTGGTTTTTGGTTCGAGTTGTTTGGAAACGTTTTTACAAGTTATTTGTGATTTTATATAGGTTAATGTTTTGATCATTGTTTATAGAAACCATGAAACACCTCCTAGGAAACCATGAAACTATAAAGTGGGAATTTTATAGGTTCATGGTTTGGAAAAAGTAACCCCAAAATGTGTGACCACCTAGGTGAAACTATAAAGTTTTAGAATGTGTATTTTAGTACTATTTTCACATAGTTTTTCTGCCCATGAAAGGTGTGCTTGGAGGTAGTGGCTAGTGCACAGTTAGCATATAGTTTGCCTAACCATGCCCCTTTAGAAATGAGATCCAAAAATTGTGTATCTCACTAAATTTATCCCCGAAATGACTTGTTTACCATAATATAGTCATGAAATGAATTCATATTCATCCCAAGTATGTTGAAAGAATTCCTTTTAATCGAATATGATTCTATGGCCATTTTAAGTGTGTTGGAGGCTTCTATTCCTCGGTATGTTCTCAGTCTTGGGGGTTTACCTTATATTTGTTCATCCTACCTCTCTTAGAGTATTATATATATTCTATTGGGGTAAATAATCATGTCTCATATTCGAATAAGTCTGATATAATTTTTTTGAAGTTACAAAGATATAAAGTCAGTTTTAGGAGTTTTAAGGAGTGTTTTGGATGTTTTGTGACATTATTTGGTTTCACCAATTGTTTTGGGGTTGGTGGATTCACTATTGACTCCCCGTGAAAATAATTTTAATGATTTATTTCAAATGACCTTAATTTCATGAATTAGAATGTTAAATTAAGGTGTAATTTGGTGGAAAACCTTTTTAATTATGGTTTTGTGAAATTATTGAAATTGGATAGTTGGGTTGAAAACTCCCTTGGTTTTAATTATTGATGTATTATTTGAAAATTATGGTTTTAATATATTCATGTAAAATGGTTTGTAGAAATTTTTATAGAAAAAATTTTTTATATAAGTTTTTATAATGAAATTAATGTTTTATTGGAATGGTTGTGCGTGATTTGGTATGGGTTTGGTATACATGGCTGGTGTGTGTTCATTTTAAAATACATGACCCAATTCAAGGGGTGTTTCTCATTTGGGCAGTAGGTGAATTTTAGATTTTGATTAATTGGTAAATCAAAGGGAGAACACTCATGAGTACTGAATTCTCACACATGCATACTTTTTTTATGAAAGGATGTGTGAAAGTGGAATGGGAGATACAAATGGAAATGGGAAATGTTTTAAATGATTGATCGGTTTATTTCCTTTAAAAATTAATGGTTTTGGAAAACATTTTTTTCTGAATATATTTTTAATTTCATATAAAATTATTTAATTTTTATTAAATTATTTTATTAAAATTTTCTAATATGTTCTATCCTAGTGGTGTGAATTGGGAATTATTTGGGGAAATCCCATTGATATTTTTACTCATACCCAACATCATAACATTGGTACATTTGTAGATAATGAATATCAAGTCATACTTAAAGGAATGGTATCTCATTTATGTGATTCTGAAACATGGTATGATAAGAACAATAGTTGGATTTGAACTGTAGAGACCCGATGCTTGATGTACATGGAAAATACATTACTTTTTCGGAATACTTAATACATAACAAAAACATACACACAAGGATCGTAATAGTTTAGAGTCTTTGGAAACTCGGAATAAAATCTTCTAATCGTGGTAAAAGATCTTCAACATCTCCCAATAAAGATCTTCACCTTTTTTTCTTACCTAAAACCTTTCTTTATATCCTGGGGAAAAGAAAACATAAAATGAGTGAGCTCAAATGCCTAGTAAGGGTAAACATAGAGAACATAAAACAATCCATATAAATTTGAATGTAAAAACTTGAACATAAAATCTAAACATCAAAATCTTGAGAAAAGACATTAATCTTGGAAGTACGTAAGGAATATATCATAAGGGAACATCAATTATGATAAATTAGCTTGGGAATAAAACATGTAATTGTGGCAACCATTAAGCATATGATATGATTTCCATAGCAGCCAAGGCATTGCTGCCAAGACCATCTTAGTGGATAAAGTCCCTTTCTGAATCGAGTACACTCCTCATTCCAGTCCTGTATTACTGAACCGGTTTAACTTTCCATTCCAGCCATGTCTATCTCATGAGATATAAATCTTTACCCATTGCATTTGAGGGAGATATAGGTCCCACCCATCTCATAATGAAATCATTCTTACTTGTGCCACAAAATAAACATACATCATTCATAATAACCCAATAAATAATATGGGTTTCATAAACATCATCCCATCATCACATAATCCATATATACTAAATGGATATCAATTCATTATAAGATTAGTGAAACCATGTAAATAATATAGACATTATACTTGAAACATACACATATGAAGTAATGTCATCTTAGATGGAAAATGGTTTTGATAAAGCACTTGAAATGAATTCTTGAGTAAAATATCCTTTCTTCTTGAAAATCATTTTATTTTCACAAAATGAAATGAAATTTTAATAGAAAGATATTTTGTTGTAAATAGTCATGAAATCTTTTGGAGGAAGCTTCATTTAATAAGGCTTTATAAAACCGTAAAAAATCCTTTCATGCCGTATAAGTTAAAAAAATCTTCTTCTCGTACTTTTGCTGGAAAAGTCAAAAAGTACCTCATAAAAGAAATATTCTTTACATAGCATGTATTAAAAGTAAAAAATGGGAAAAAACCTTTAAAAATACAGGAAAAAATTATTAGAAAACATGGGCTTGGATGATAAAGATAACCCCAGTAAATACATACGAATAAACAACCTCGGATAAAAATGAGATTGATAAATTATACCTTACCTTAGGTCTGATATGCTTCGTACGTATCCAAACCTCCTGTATAATGATTTAAATAATGTCATTGACTTATTACAGAATCATATTCATTGTTATGATATCATATATGTTTCACTTATGACTTTATATTACCTGTTCTTTTGTAAATTCCATGTTAAAGCAACGTTTTGGGTAAAATCATTTCATTTATCATATGTGTTTCGATTTGTTGTTCTTGATATTATTCCTTATATCCTGATTTACATAATTCCAGAATTTAAAACATGATTTATATATAATATAAATTCATGATATAAATATATATATTATAGATCGATAAAATGAATGAAATACACCGTTCATGGAGACGGTACGTCATACGTACGCATGAACGTTGTTTTCATTTCCTTATTGAATTTAATGAAACTAAATAGTTTAAATACATATATATATACATAAATCCAGTAGAATTATTATTTCATATATTTCATTACTATTCATTATATAAACATTATGATCATTCATGTATGGTTAACATGGAGAATGAATCTCATCGCGTCGTGGAACGATAGTCCGTACGTACGCACGAGCGATGATATCGTTACCATAATTATTGAATAGAATTGGAGTGGATGGTATAATATATCTGAATCAGTATGATTTTATAATAACCATATATAGTTATTCTTTACACCATTATACCCATCCATGTAAGGTGTTGGTGGAAAAACAGATTTCACCATGCCGTGGAGACGGTATTCCGTACGTACGCACGTGTGGTGATTTCGTTTTCCGTAGGATTGATAGATGGTGAAATAGGGTTGTTTCATAATTATAATAACATATCAGTATATGAGTTATACTGATGTTATTACTTCATAATGAAACAACTAAAGAAGAATAATTGGAAGAAGAAATAAAGTTGAAAAAATCGGTAACAGACATTACCTCTTCTTTGAAGTGCCTCATTGAGACCTCATCTCAGGGCACGAAAATTGGTCATTAAAGAATACCAGAACCTCTAGGATGTTTCTATGGAAGTGGAGAAGGTAATTTGGCAGGGCTTGGCCGATCTTGAATGCTCAAAGTGTTGTGAGGAAGAGAGGGAGGAGGTTCCCTTTTATAAGGGACGAGAGGGGCACCTTTGAAAAAACTAAAAATATTATTTTATTATAAAGTCATATTCGGTTTTTAATAGCCCCAAATTGATTATTTTCTAAGATAATGTGGATATGGGTAGAAATAATCTCATAAAATAGAATTTAGACAATTTTAGTTTCTATTTTAACCATATCATTTTGATTTAACCTTAAGTTAAATAATTTTACTTTTACTGTGTCTTCTTGTTTTCTTACACTATAAGGTTAATAAACCTACTATAACATGTCAAACGAACCCAAAGTTGTTTATTATTAATATATATAACCTTATATAAGTCATTGGGCCAAACCTTATATTTCTAAAAATAAAATAACAATTAATAATATAATATTTGTTTTAAAAACTATTTTATGTCAATTTTGACACTATTTGATAATTGATTTTTGTGATAATCATACAGACTGATTAGTTCGAAAAAAGTTAATTAAATCCATAATAACATGTCATATTAACCTATAAAATTAGTGGAATTTATAAAAAGTCTCAAATTACATTTATTTGGGTATTTATAACATCAATTATTTCAATATTTCATTAATAAGATAATTTTTGCATCATCTTTGTGTCATAAATAAATTTAAATTATTTAATGTATAAAAACTATAAATAAATTATCATTATGTAGGAAAGCGTTTTATCTTTTTAATGAATATTTATAGTCGAATTTATCTTATGTATAACCCTATATTAAAAATGAATTACTTATTCAACTTTGATTTTAACTATTTTAACCCTTCTTCAAAAAAATTAATATTAAATGTCCTAATCTAATTCAAGTGGGCCTAAATGGTCCTATTTTATTCCTAAGGTTTTTTTGGTCGAATTAAACTTATCCAATAGAATTAGGACATGTGTTAGGGTAATAATAATATCAATTTTACCCTTAATTACCCTATTTACTTTTAACCGTGGTAAAAATGTAAAAAGTTACTATTCACCCAAAATTATTTTCATCTCATTGAACCACATTTTCGTCCTTGATATTAACCGTGTCTCTCTGATTTTTGAAATTCCACTCACAGAAGAGGTAAAATTAAGTTTAAATTAAAAAAAGTCATTTTTTTAATTACCACTAAGTGGTTGCACTATTCATCGAAAATTGATATTTTTCAAAAAAATACCAAAAATTCAGCCTAAGCATTATTTAATATTCCGAATTCAAAATTGATGTCTATTATTCCAAATTTAAAACATATCAGCTGCATTAATTAATTTAAAAATTAATTCTCGTCGTCAAAACAAATAGCGTGTTTTTAAGAGATAATAACTATCAAAAGATTGACACTTGTTTATGTCTGGTATAAATGTGAAATTACATCCAATGACCAACATTGTATTAAATGGTAAAAATATATTATAAATATAATTTAAAACCACTCAAATTAATAATTTATCACAATTAATTATTTCAACTAAAAAAGTTGTTTTTAATTAAAATTTAGTAATTTTCACTATTCATCAGAATATGAAAGTTATCCGAAAAGTACCAAAATTTCACCCTAAGCTAATTTCGATATTCCGAATCCAAAAATGAAGTCCATGTTGAAATATAAAATTTATAAAATTTCAAAAGGTGCATATTACTATTCATAATGTCTAGTTCATTATAATATAATAATAATATCTCGTTTAGTGAAACTCGGTATTGCGTACTACACACGCTATCGAGGAAGGTCTTTATTGCGTATAATGAAAGCCAGGTCAGGGATGCATGTTGTGAAAGATCTTTTTGGTGTAGCTTATAACACAAGAAATTAATGAAATTAAAAAGAATATTTTTCATAAAATCTCGGGGTGTTACATTCTACCCCCCCCCCCCTTAAAATGAATTTCGCCCTCGAAATTTGTTGGGGTTATAAATGGTTTACTACTCGAAAGTTTCTTTAATAGAAACCCACACCATAAAAAGGAATACCAAAACATGGCTTTAAAAACTAATGTATGAAATGTAATGGTTACCCAAATTAACTCATCACTGGGTTTTCACGTAGGAGAACATAGATGAAAATATGGATATGGAAGAAAAAGCTAACCATCACGTTCTGATGGAGAGTGGTAGAGAACATGGATATGAAAAATCCAACAATCAAAAATTCATAAATTTGTGATGATCTGGGGTACCATTTGATTCATCGGATATAAGGGCACTAGGACAACATTTTTGGTTTTCAAGATCATTTCCCTAAAGTTGATGAATTTGAATTAGAATAAATACTTACTTTATTTTGGTACAATCTCACTGTTGTTCGTGCCTTGAACAATTTCCACTTCATCTCTTAAAGAACTGAAGTTGAATTTGTTATTCGTGAAGTGTTAGCATATCATGTGATAGAATGACGGTTCATTCTATCTGTCTCAAACAAAAGGTTAGCAAAAGTTATTAAATATACATAAGTCAATCTATAGTGAGATTAATCATATATGGTTCCTAAAATGGACTTATACTTCATATATAATACTTCTTAATATAATAAAACTAGTTTCTACTAAATAGGGACTTCCTGTAGGCTAGTGGTAGATGATAAAGGCCAGTCGCACTTCGGTTGTGGGTTCGATTCCCACAGCCTTGTCCGACGCGATGGGATGTCACTCATCTTGAAGGTTGTCTTTTTTCTAAAACTACATTACTATAACATCCCATCAATTATATTGAAAAAAATTCTATCCTTAAACAATACTATCTTATGTCCAACACAATATATTCTAATCTTTATCTAAAATACTTTGGTCCAAGCTCATTGTATAAAGAAAATGATTACTTGAAATGTCATCAACCAACCATCTTTTATCCCCCATTATCTTGTTGGTCACATTCCAATCATGTGAATACCTTAATCATGTATTCTCTTGAAAAATGAATACCCATTAAACCTTAGTGAAAACATGAATGATGTCAAAAGTTAACTCTTTCCATATACCAAAATCCTAAAATACTATATACTCAAACCAAGATATAACATTCTCCTTATATCAGTCATGATCTCATGAATACTATCAAACATTTAATTTTCTCTTTATCCCTTCATTATGCTCATACCATCTACTTTCCAAAAATACTGGTACCATTCATCACACACTTCCAAAACTTAAGGAATGACAACAGTATAACAATCATTAGATGTCTCTTTATTCCATAGTACCATGAGATTACTTATACAACATTACACTTTATAAACATGTAATCATTCCACTACCTTCTTAAACCATTGACCGAGCTTCAACAATTCTTTCATCTCACATATCATTTTTAGTCTCATCATCATCATCAACATAAATATTACCCATACGACCATACTGATTCTCTTCATGAGACTTTCCCTTAGGGCATTGGTTGGCATAATTCCCGTACATTCCACATTTAAAACATTTAACCATTGTTGATGTCGTAGTAATACCATTATCCTCATCCATGGTGTTAACTGAACCTATTCCTTTGCACTTACTGGATTTATGTCCTTTTTTTCCACACCCAAAGCATCCTCCAGTTACTTTGAAACATTATCCTTGATTCCTCTTCCCACATGATTTACATAGGGGAAATTGAACTTTCTTTCCTCAATGATCATCATGAAACTCCATCTTTCTCTTATTATCCGAGTTATGAAACTTACCAAATTTGAGTTTATTGATCATATTATGAGATTGCTGATTCTGCATAATAATGATGTTTGGACATCCAAATCCCATTTCATTTGGTTTCTCATAAAGAATATCATTCCATTGTCCATCATATCCTCCATTATCGTGAATCATCTTGTTTCCAGCCATTTTCTAAAACCCAAAATGAATAGTGTGAGAGGCAAAAATCATAATAAAGGGGGAGTAACTTCAATATCTAACATCTTATGTTTAAACTAATATCGTTAACATAATTCTAGGACTATAACCTATACTTATACTTAACCTTAGGGACATCCCTAGACCTACCTTAGAAATATCTATAGGGATCTCACTAAAGTTCTCGCATCCTAGTTTCCAAAGGTTGACTAAACCTTTCCTCTGATACCAACTGTAGTGACCCGAAGCTTGGCGTACATGGACAATACATTACTTTTTCGGAATACTTAATACATAACAAAAACAGACACACAAGGATAGTAATAGTTTAGTGTCTTTGGAAACTCGGAATAAAATCTTCTAATCATGTTGAAAGATCTTCAACATCTCCCAATATAAATCTTCCCCTTTTTTTCTTACCTAAAACATTTATTTATATCATGGGGAAAAGAAAACATAAAAGGGGTGAGCTGAAATTCCCAGTAAGGGTAAACATAGAAAACATAAAACAATCCATAAATATTTGAATGCAAAAACTTGAACATAAAATCTAAACATCAAAATCTTGAGCAAAGACAAGAATCTTGGAAGTATGTAAGGCATATATCATAAGGGACCATCAATCATGATAAAATAGCATGGGAATAAAACATTTAATTGTGGAAACCATTAAGCACATGATATGATTTCCATAGTAGCCAAGGCATTTCTACCAAGACCATCTTAGTGGACAAATTCCCTTTCTGAATCGAGATTACTCCTCGTTCCAGTCCTGTATTACTGAACCGGTTTAACGTGTTGTTCCAACCATGTCTATCTCATGAGTTATAAATCGTTATCCAATGAATTGGAGGGAGATATAGGTCCCACCCATCTCATAATGAAATCATTCTTACTTGTGCCACAAAATAAACATACATCATTCATAATAACACGATAAATAAAATGGGTTTCATAAACATCATCCCATAATCACATAATCCATATATAATAAATGGATATCATTTCATCATAAGAATAGTGAAACCATGTAAATATTATAGACATTATACTTGAAAAATACACATATGATGTAATGTCATATTATATGGAAAATGGTTTTGATAAAGTACTTGAAATGAATTCTTGAGTAAAATATCCTTTCTTCTTGAAAATCATTTTCTTTTCACAAAATTCCATGAAATTTTAAAAGAAAGAGATTTTGTTGTAAATAGTTATGAAATATTTTGGAGGAAGATTCATGTAAATAAGGCTTTATAAAACCGTAAAAAATCCTTTCATTCCGTATAAGTTAAAAAAACATTTTTCTCATACTTTTGCTGGAAAAGTCAAAAAGTACCTCGTAAAAGAACGATTATTTACATAGAATGTATTAAAAGCAAAAAATGGGTAAAAAGAACTTTAAAAATACATGAAAACATTATTATAAAACATGGGCTTGGATGATAAAGATAACCCAAGTAAATACTTATGAATAAACAACCTCAGATAAAAATGAGATTGATAAATTATCCCTTACCTTAGGTCTGATATGCTTCGTACGTATCCAAAACTCCTCTATAATGATTTAAATAATGTCATTGACTTATTAAAGAATCATATTCATTGTTATGATATCATATATGTTTCACTTATGACTTTATATTACCTGTTCTTTTGTAAATTCCATGTTAAAGCAGCATTTTGGGTAAAATCATTTCATTTATCGTATGTGTTTCGATTTGTCGTTATTGATATTATTACTTATATCCTGATTTACATAATTCCAGAATGTAAAACATGATTTATATATAATATATATTCATCATATAAATATATATATTATAGATTGATAAAAGGAATGAAATACACCATTCATGGAGACGGTAGGCCATACGTACGCATGACCGCTGTTTTCGTTTCCTTATTGGATTGAATTAAACTAAATAGTTGAAATACATATATATATATATATACATAAATACAGTAGAATTATTATTTCATATATTTCATTATTATTCATTATATAAACATTATGATCATTAATGTATGGTTAACATGGAGAATGAATCTCATCGCGTCGTGGAACGGTAGTTCGTACGTACGCACGAGCAATGATATCGTTCCCATAATTATTGAATAGAATTGGAGTGGATGGTATAATATATCAGAATAATTATTAGGTTTTATTAACCATATATTGTTATTCTTTACACCATTATACCCATCCATGTAAGGTGTTGGTGGAAAAAACAGATATCACCACGGCGTGGAGACTGTATTCCGTACGTACGCACGCGTGGTGATTTAGATTTCCGTAGGATGGATAGATGGTGAAACAGGGTTGTTTCATACTTATAATAACATATTATTATATGATTTATACTTATGTTATTACTTTATAATGAAACAACTAAATAAGAAGAAGTGGAAGAAGAAATAAAGTTGAAAGAATCGGTAACGGACATTATCTCTTCTTTGAAGCACCTCATTGAGACCTTCTCTTAGGGCACTAAAATTGGACTTTGAAGAAGACCGGAACCTCTAGGATGTTTCTATGGAAGTGGATAAGTGAATTCAGTAGGGGTTGGACGATCATGAAGGCTCAAAGTGGTGTGAGGAAGAGAGGGAGGAGGTGCCCTTTTATAAGGGAGGAGAGGGGCACCTTTGGAAAAACTAAAAATATTATTTTATCATAAAGTCATATTCGGTTTTTAATAGCTCCAAATTGATTTAGTTCGAAGCTAATATGTAGATGGTTCGAAATACTCTCATTAAATAGAATTTAGACAAGTTTAGGTTTCTATTTTAACCATATCATTTAGATTTATCCTTAAGTTAAATAATTTTACTTTTATCGTGTCTTCTTGTTTTCTTACACTATAAGGTTAATAAACTTTCTATAACAAGCCAAACAAACCCCAAGTTGTTTATTATTAATATATATAACCTTATCTAAGTCATTTGGCCTAACCTTAGATTCTTAGAAATAAAATAACAATTAATAATATAATATTTTTTTTAAAAACTATTTTATGTCAATTTTGACACTATTTGGTAATTGATTTTTGTGAAAATCATAACAGAATTATTAGTTCAAAAAAAGTTAATTAAATCCATAATAACAAGTCATATTAACCTATAAAATTAGTTTAATTCATAAAAAGTCTCAAATTACATTTATTTGGGTATTTATAACATCAATTATGTCAATATTTCATTAATAAGATAATTACTGCATCATCTTTGTGTCATAAATAAATTAAATTATTTAATGTCTAAAAATTATAAATAAAATACCATTATGTAGGAAAGAATTTTAGTTTTTTAATGAATATTTATAGTATAATTTATCTTATGTATAATCTTATATTAAAAATGATTTACTTATTAAACTTAGATTTTAACTATTTTAACCCTTCTTTAAATAAATTAATAATAAATGTCCTAATCTAATTCAAGTGGGCTTAAATAGTCATATTTTATTCCTACAGTTGTTTTTGGTCGAATTACACTTATCCAATATAATTAGGACATGTGTTAGGGTAATAATAATATCAATTGTATCCTTAATTACCCTATTTACTTTTAACCGTGGTAAAAAAAAGTAAAAAGTTACTATTCACTAAAAATTATTTTCATCTCATTGAACCACATTTTAGCCCTTGATATTATCTGTGTCTCTAGGATTTTTGAAATTCCACTCATAGAAGCAGTAAAATTAAGTTTAAATTAAAAAAAGTCAGTTTTTTAACTACCACTAAGTGGTTTCACTATTAATCGAAAATTGATGTTTTTTAGAAAAATACCAAAAATTAAGCCTAAGAATTATTTGATATTATGAATTCAAAATTTTTGTCTATTTTTTCAAATTCAAAACATATCATTTTAATTAATTAATTTAAAAGTTAATTCTCGTCGTCAAAACAAATAGCGTGTTTTTAAGAGATAATAACTATCAAAAGATTGACACTTGTTTATGTCTGGTTTAAATGTGAAATTACATCCAATGACCAACATTGTATTAAATGGTAAAAATATATTCTAAATATACTTTAAAACCACTCAAATTAATAATTTATCACTATTAATTATTTCGATTAAAAAACTTGTTTTTAATTAAAATTTAGTAATTTTTACTATTCATTAGAATATGAAAGTTATCCGAAAACTACCAAAATTTCACCCTAAGCTAATTTCGATATTTTGAATCCAAAAATGAAGTCCATTTTGAAAGATAAAATTTATTAAATTTAAAAAAGTGGGTATTACTATTCATAACGGCTAGTTCATAATAATATTATAATAATATCTCGTTTAGTGAAACTCAGTATTGCGTACTACACACGCTATCAAGGAAGGTCTTTATTGCGTATAATGCATGCCAAGTCAGGGATGCGTGTTGTGCAAGATCTTTTTGGTGTAGCGTACAACACAAGATATTAATGAAATTAAAAAGACTATTTTTCATAAAATCTCGGGGTGTTACATGGATATTAGAGTAGGTTGGTAGTTGTGGAGTTGTTTCCTTCTAGGACGCTATGTTTCATTGGATTTGGTTTCCACTTTGAACTCTAATTTTTTATGGTTTCATTAAATCATGAGTTATATCATGTTGTACTCATTCATCATAATTTGGGGTTTTAGTAGTGGTTATCTTGGTTTTGTTGTTTTTATATTTAAAATGGAAAATCTCCCCCAACTGTTAATTAATACTTAGACAATAATTTCCAAACTTTGGTGTGTTGGGGATGTCACATATGGCCTTGAATCACACTCAACACTTCTTAAGCCAATGGGAGGGGTATGCTGTTATAACTTTCTCAATCACGCTCTAAAATATTTTTAAATACATGAATGGAAGATATAAGGTGATACCAATCTTGAATAGTGGTCGAAAATCATTATTTGATAGAAAGGGAAGTATGCTAGATCAATGGTCAAGGTAGAGTCAGAACCTAGTGATAATGTACGAGATTTTCACTCTAGTACAGATTGTGAAAAAGATCCCCCCATATTAGTTCATGTTTACTCTGGTTCTAGGAATGGTATGAAATGTATCTAAGATTCTAGATATTTACCACATATAAAATAGAAATTATATATAAATTCAATGACTACTCAAATTCTCCATAATAGATGGAAACTAGATCCACTATTAATGAAAATCATAATATGGTGGAGGTGAGGCTAGTTGTATTAGAACCCAAAGAAGGTGTGGTTCAAGATACTAAATTACAAGAGGATAATAAAAAATAGCCTTTTATGATGTTTAATAATCTTACATATAATAAAATTATGATTTGGATCGGATAATTGAATTGATTGATGGATTTCTATAGGATGTTGTTATAAGGACAAAGCCTTATACATTACATAATCATGTGTTTTAGTAAATAATTTTCATTCCTTCACTTTGACAATAACTTTTTGTTTATAATTATATCTAATTATTCCATTAGTCATCAATAAAAATATTGATAATAAAATATAGAAAATTTTGATCAAAATCTATTTCCCTTTCATAAAAAACTTTTAAAAAATTATTTAATTCATGAAATCTTTTTATGAAATTATACTTTACATCATCATTTCCTTTAGAAATCCTATGTAAAATATTTAAAAACATTAGACGATTGAAAAAGTATCAGTATGGTATAAAACAAGAAAATAAACCATTAATCTATTGAAATCATGAAGACATGTAAAATATGTGACATTACATCAATTTCGATTAAGAAAAATAAATAAAATATTTTCACATAAAACACACACACTTTTCTCAATGGAAACATTTAAATACCCTAGAAAATAATTAAAAAACCCATATTGGTGACATTGAGCATAACATTTACAGTCCATTTTAATCATGTTTCCTAAGTAACAACATCCTTATAAATTCCATAAGAGAAACCCTTTGTTAACTCACTGCTTATTTTGTGTTACGAAAATGAAAATTACCTAATTTATTTGAGCACTATCAGGGGAAAGTATAATATAATCTATAATAGGGTCACTTAATTATATGTTTTCCACCCCATCGTATAAGCTATTATAATCTCACTCAGTGCAATATAGACATAACAATTATACAAATTATAACAGGATCACCCAGTGATATCTAGTCTTCTTCATCTAATAAGTTTTAACGGGATCACAAAACAGTATCTAGGTACACCCATGTACATGTATAATTCTCATGTATTATATCATGAATAAAAAAAATTTATGATTTAAATTTTCCACCGTAAAAAATTTGAAAAACTATTTTATACTCAAAATAAAATTAATTTTGGATATTTAAATAATATTTTCTTTAAAACATCATTTTCTATATAAAAATACCATTTTCTTTTGAAAAATAATAATATACCAAAATCCCCATTAAAGGTAAAAGGGGGTTGTGATTGAATGAAACATGAAATCTTGAAATTATATACCTATCCCAAATAATGGGTATGGTGGTATAAAATTCATTGTCTATATATACATTAAGAATAGTACGATCCTTTTTTTCATCAAAACATTCTGTATAAAACATATAAAATGATTCCTTTCAAAAACCATTAAAAATTAATTAAAAATGTGGCATAAAATTTACTTTTTAAATATTTTATGTTAGTAAGATTTTTTATCAAAACATAATAAAAAATGAACATATCAGAGAAATATTTTTTGATTTAATAAATTAAAAGTGGATTTAAAAAAATAGTCCCTTATTACTTTATAAATATTTGAAAACTCTGCCCTAAGAAAGAATAACATTAAACAATACACTAAATACCATAATAATTAATAAAAACATGATATAACACATCAAACGGTATATATATATACAATATAAAAAATTATAGGTTTATAACATCAAAATATTCCTTAATTCTTGTAAATTATGTTAAAGTCTCATACCTTGAGTCTCACTTTCCATATGTGTCTTTATCTTCCTCTTCTTCAGGTATCTTCATTTGATTTTCACCAAATGTCTTCGTTGGTGAGATTTATTCCCAAATTATGGTTTCTAGGATGCTAGGAGGGATATATAAAATTTATTTTTATAATTCTTGTAAAAAAATTGATTTATATGTTGTGGAGAGATGATGAGATTTGGTGGCCATTTATATGTGGTGTGAGTGGCACACCTGTAATTTTTTGAAATTTTGAATCACAACCACTTTTTTCTTGCCTCCATGACCAAATAATGTTCTATTAATTATTCTAAATGGGATAAGGTTGATGTATTTTCATCCATGGGTGTTTGAGAAGTTTTGGGTATTTTTTACATCTTACAATCTATGTTTTTTCACTAAATAAAATCATTTTTACCTAAATCCCTGTAATTAATTTAAATTGATAGCACTAATCACTATAGTTAAATAATTAATATTATATTATTAGAAATTGTAAATTTTAATAATTCCAAATATGGAATCCATTTTTCATAATTCAATTCAAATAATTTAAATTTTAATATAATAATAATCCCATAGACATGGAAAGAAAGTTGGTTTTTAAGAAAATCATTCTTAAGATAAGGATGTTACATATTAAATCTATGACTAATAAAAATTATTATATTAAACTAAATTAATATTTAATAATATATATTTTATATATTTCATTTAAAAAATTCATTATTTTAGATTATTCTAATTAATTAAAATAGAGAATAATTAATCATGTTAGAAAGGTATTTAGAAAAACACATTTTAAACCCCCAAAAAACCGAAAATAAATACTAATATAATGTTAATTCAAAACTATTAGGTGGATTCAATAAAACTGTATAAGTCTTAGGTTACATGATATAATATTCAAAACATATTTAAACTCTAAAATTACATAATTTATTAAAAATAAAACAATTTTTACAAAAATCAGTATTTTCACTGTTCACTAAAAAATCAATATTTTCCAAAAAATAAAAAAATATTACCCAAGTAAATTTTTTTATAATGTTTTAAAATATAATATTAATTTTATAATATTAAAATCCTAACATTTAGAAATTAACTTTTTAAATCAATATTTAAAAAAAAATATTTTGGCCTAATTATTTATTTTTTGATTTAAAAACTATTTAATATATTTATATGAAATATAACAATATATTTCATATTAAAAAATTTGAAAATGATTTATTATATCATTACCTATATTTTAACAATCGTTTCCCCTTTTATAAACTTTTTCTACAAAATTTCATTCACTAATTAATCAGATGGGATTTCTTTCCCTCATATAAGTTTTATATTCTCATGTGCCGTTTCAACCATATAGGTTTTCCATGAAACTAGATCATTTTGAATCACCATATTCTGAAACAAATTCTCCCTATATTCAATAATCTAACCAATATATTCCTTACTAGAAATATTCTCTTCCATCTAAACAACTTTAGGGCTCAAAACATGAGATAAATTCCCAACATATTTCCTTTACATTGAGACATGAAATATATTGTGTGTCTATGATAATCTCGAATGTAATGTCACTCTATAGGAACCTAAAACAACATTATATAGGTTTAATATAGTCAAAGGAAATGTGGACCCAACTTTCCCTTCCTACAAAAATGTAATCAAATTTTACATCGAGAAACATTGAGAAATACATGATCACCTACCTCAAAAGAATAATAATTCATCTTGTTATCTGTATAACATTGATGATTTCTCTGAGATATCCTCAAGTGTTGTTTAATGAAAAAACATTCTCATCCATTTAATATACCAACGCTAGTCCCATAGACATTATATCTTTTACTACTACCCAAAATTAGGGTTTCCAACACCGAATTCCATATATGGCCTCCGATGGTTCCATCTATACACTAGAATGAGAACTGTTATTATTAAAAAAAACATAACCAAAGAATTATGGTGATCCCAATATCCCAGTTACTCTATACAACTAGATAGAATAATATCTTCCATAGTCTATATAGTCCACTCATATTCTCTATCATATTCATGATGAAAATATATAATGAAATTTAATTTACTACACAATGACTTTGGAGGAGCTTTCAAATAATTAGATATCAACTTAGGATCACGATATGATAAAATGGATATATGGACTCCATGTAAAATTATTATCTCATTAAGATATATTTTAGAAATTTGATCTGAATAAATTTAATCTTGAATGGGAAACAAATTTGAATACTTAAATAATAAATGAACTGTAACAAAAATCACATTGATAACTTTTGATGTCCTTAGAAAACCCAAAAATAATTCCATTAATATGTTTTCACTTTTACAATAAAACAATGGATAATGTGTAATAATTACATTTGGTAGTTATTTTTTTCTTTAACTTTAGAACAATTGAAACACTTCCTGGAGAAGTCATTAAATGTCTCTTTTCATTCCATGCCACCAATAATTCTCCTAAATTCCTTTTTTAATTCTTATTTTTTCTCGTATTTAAATAATTCCTCAACTATTAATCAAAAGGAGCATGTAACCTTTTCCAAAATTTTAGAATACATTATTTAAAAATATTAATATTATAAAACATTCATGTCTTAATAGATTCAACCATTTTCAAAAAATATTTATCCTCCTTCTGTGATTTCATAATTATTGTTGGAAAAGTCAACTATATGACAACCAAAAATAATATAGGGGACATCCCATAATCCATAACCCTAGGAAAAATTTATCAAAACATTATCCAAATGGTTACATTGAATATTTAAAATGGTATATGTTTCATTATTTTTTTATCTCAAAACATATTTCACTTTGATTTCATTTCCATGATGGTAATTAATCATGAAATCATAATTCATGACCAGTTCTATCCATTCTCAATATAAAATATTAAATTATTTATTAGTGAATACATACATCAAAATTTTGTGATAAGTATATATTTAACACTTTATTCCATAAAAAATATGCCATTATATTTTTAAATAGAGAACCATTGCAAATATTTCCAAAATCATGTGTAGGGTAATTTAAATCATGATGTTTCAACTTATGTAAAGCATAAGAAATTAAATTATCATTCCGAATTATTCCATAATTAATACATTTCAATGAAACATCATTATAGATGAAAAAAATCATCATTTCTATAAGTAATGACCAAAACTAGAGAATTGATAAGTATTTTTTTAGTTTCTAAATAATCATCCTAATATTTTGTCTAGATGAATTTAACTCATTTTTAAGTTATCTGAGTTATTCGGATTGGAAACCAAGAAATGTTTTCATCAAATAGCCGATAGTAACCCACTAATCCAATAATACTATTAATCTATATGATATTTTTTGGTATTGATCATTCTTAAAAAATATAGTTTTAGGAGGAGAGAAATTTATTCCATATTTTGAAATAATATTTCAATTTAAATAAAGTTATTGAAAAAAATAGACTCTGGTTAAACACACCAGAGAATTTCTTTTATTTTAAGGTTTGAAAAATGACCCTTATATATCATTATTGTTCCTATTTAGATTTATAATATAACAGAATTCATAAATAAAAACAACCAAAAACATGGCTAAGAACTCATGGAAAATTTTATTATATGGTCCATAAATATAATAGGTGAATTAGATAACCCAAATGGAATAACTAAAAATGAATTGTGTTCGTATCTATTCTCAATCACATATTCTGGACTATCTTCTTCCTTCAAATTCAACTATTGGTACCCCATCCATATTAGAAGTATTGAAAAATACTAATATCTCTATATATGATCAAAAAATCATTGATATTAGAAAAAAGATACTTATTCTTAACAGTGATGTTATTCAAGGCTCTATGATCAACGAAAATTGTTGTTGAAGCATAGTTATTAAAAAACAATATAACCCTATGGTGAAGTTCCAGGCCACATTAAAACATTATCTAATAATTCCTTTAATTAAATTTTAAATTTTATAATTTATTATTGTGTCGTTCCATAAGTGGGTTTAGAAATAGGCTTCATATTAGTTACTATGTAAACAGTAAACTCAACATCACCATTAGGAATAACACATGGAAAATTGTTAGGAAATGCCTCCATGTATTAATTTACTACCAGAAAATCACTAAATTGACTAGTTTTCCCCCCATATGATCTATAAAATTTTCACCTGCTTTTTTAATCAATTAATCATCTTCTAGGTATGTAATCCAAAGAATGTAATCAATAGAAACAACATTATTAGCTCTGAATTTTGTCATAGAATGATAAAATGAAATCTAATCTATGGAAATAATGATATAAAACTCTATTATGGTTAGTAAAAAAAATTTTAAAGAAATAACATGACACTTATAACAATAAGAAGTTTCCTATAAATATTGTTTTCTTTAATATTTCTACCCATAGTTTTTAGAAAAAAAAATTATCTTACATCATTGGGTGATATTCCCAATTTACATAATGTTTTATCAGAATGAAAATAATGAAAATATCTAGAGTCAAATAGGGGGTTGGCATAATATAAATACACAGGAAGAATACCTATCTCCACTTCATTTTATGAACCAATGTTTACATTAGTAGTAGAAAATTACATTTCTACACCATTATACATCCAATCATGAGGTTTTTGACCTATGAAAATAGATTTGAATACACATTAAAAATATGACCCAATTAATTTCCAATAAAACACCTCACTATTGGTTGGATATCAATTACCCCATTCATTTTTGGTTCAGGTCGCTTTTATATATATTCATGAGAAATGTAACCAACTTTTACACTCCAAAAACACTTCCACACTTCACTAAACAATTCATTGAAATGTCATTTTATACACTTTTATTATTTTTTTACCTTAAGAAATAATAGATGGTTGTTTCTCTATTATCTTCCATCTTTTACTTTTATTAGTGTCTTCATCTCAAGGAACATATGTTTCATCAAACATCATCTCAATATCCTTATCACAATGAAACAAATTAACATATTTTTTAAACTATTATTAATCTATTTCTCATCATAAACATGGTTTCACCCCTGTGTAAAATATATTAATTTTACTATTAGTTTCAAAAATAAAATTCAATACATATATTGTGATTTTTTCTTCATATGTAGCTACGAAATGTTCAAATTTATACCTAAATTCAAGGAATTGTTTTCTATCTACATATGAACAAAATTGTGGAAATATTTCCCATGGAAATGATAATTAAATGTTTCCCATTCCATATAATCAATATCAGAGGACGACCTCAATGAGTAACCCTGCATCTGCACGAATCTGTGTGGAGATGGATCTCTCAAAGAAGCCACCTGGTACTATCTGGATCGTGGTGGAGGGTGAGTGCAGGTATGCACAAAAGATTTACTATGAGTCTTGGATGCCATTCTGTTCATTCTGTCATAAGCAGGGACACGAGAGGGATGATTGTCGAAAGAGTGGCATAGCTGCACGAAGAGTGGATGCCTGCGCAGAGCTGGCTGATCCTGTCCCAGGTGCACACCTTGAAGATGATTCTCATCCGTCTGTCACTGCTATCATGGAGCAGGGAATATCATCAGGGGGTTTAATGAATGGAACCTCTCGGACTGCTGGATCTAGGAAGATTCTTGTGGATGGTGCTAGGGGAACCCCACTGGGCAAAACTGGAGTGGCTATGTCTCAGCCTGGGGAATCAATTTTGATTGAGTCTCACTCACATTTGAAGGTGACAGAAGATTCAGATCTACATAAGATGACAGGATCTGTGAATACTGAATCCAAGGTTCAGCATGAGATGGAGAGATCAAGCATTGACTTTCAGTATAGTGGCAGGGGGTCTGCTTCGAGGCAGGACAATTCTAAACTTGTGGAACTGGTGTCTGAACCGAGGAGCACACCTGATGTCATGGTGCAGGTAAATCCTAATGAATTGTTTAACTGTTCTATAAACAAATTTGCAGCACTGCTTGATGTTGAAGCAAATGAGACAAAGGAGATTGATATGGCAGAGTAAGCTGGAGAGAAAGAGGGGAATGTTAGCCTGGGTGGATTGAGTGAGGAATGTAAAATCCCCTGTGATGATGACAGAACCATGATACCTCAAATGGAGGGTGGGAAGGATGGAAATGTCAGTCCTCCTTTGGCCCATAAAAAGAAGTGGGGGGATAGATCTGAAGATGAAGAAGATCCCCACAGTAATTAAACATCCTACAGGGATGCTGTTAAGTATGGAATTCATGAGACCCAAAGAAAGGAAGTGGAGGAAAAAACTCAGAGAAGGAGGAAGCCAAGGAGAGATTATACGGACCTACCGAAATCAATGGTGACAAGATCTGCACACAAGAATGTAGGGTCACAAGAAACTATCATTGTAAATGGGTACAATGGCAAAAAAAGAGGAGGGCCCCCAAAGTCAGACAAAGGGCTCAGTGGGAAGAGTCCGATCAAGGAGAAATTGTCTGAAGAAATGCTTCGGAAGAAAAACATGTATCTTGAGATGATGCGCAAATACGAGTCTTCTGAATGGGAGTCAGCTGACCCTGATGATGAGCTATCTGATGATGGGGAGAGGGGTGCTTATGCCTTTGATGTAATGTAACGTATTTTCTTTCTACTGTCTCTACTTGCATCTTTTCTTCAATAAATTTGCGGGATCAGGCTTTCTCCTGGTTCAAACTTTCCTGGTATAATCAATATCATATTTACTTCTAGTATTCTTAACCAAATACCTCTATCAATCAACTAAAAATTCAAAATGATAATAATTAAGTTTTACCATTTAATTTTCCAAACAACCCATGACATCAAATATCTTTTCTACACAATTAATTCATACCTCAAATATCATGCGGTTAGATGAAACAATGAAATATAAGGTATATAGCCTCATGAAATGATTCTAAATATACTTGTTCCATCGGGGAGGATTTGGTTCCACTCTTACATGGGTTACACTACCCTTTATATATTGTTTAAATTGATCTATCCCTAAAATAAACTATTTTATTTCAATTCCAACAATCATAGGATGTTGATTTAGAGGAATATTTTCTTCCAGGTTCCTTCCCACTATAGCTTCCCAATTTCATATGTGGAAACCCATACTAAACAAAAAAGTTAGGTGAAGAAACATTATATTATTTAAAATCTATATCAATTTAAAGTATCCATAAGCTAAGATCATTAAATGTAAATTAATTAAAATTATACTAACCTTTATAGATATCAAAACCAACCACTAATACTGAATATGAGTACCAAACCTTATATATTACATACTAAAGTATTTTATTCAGTAATTTAATTTCCTTAACTTTGACGGTATTTTCATTATTAGAGTTTTATGGAAATATTCCCTAACTGATATATTAAAAACTATATAATTCCAGGATGTAGCATTTTATTAGTATCCCATTTCCCATCATATAAATCTTTTTAAAACAAAAAAAAATTCATTTCATGAAAATTATTCATAAATATCAACATGAAATCTCCTTTTCCCTTACCCTTCCTATGAAAAAAGATTTCAAAATGTGTGATGATCATAAAAGTACAATGATGGACATAAAAATTGAAGAAATTGTTAGTAATGTGAAAAAAACAATACACATTAAATATTTAACATTTCATAAATTCTCTTTGAGAAAAAATAAATAATACATTTTCATATGAAACATAAATATTATTCTCAATGAAATCTTTTATAACCCATTTAATGAAATTAAAAAACATTCTGAGGTGCCTAAATAATCACATTTATAATCCATTTTAAACCCATGTCAGAAGTAACTATATCTTTGTTAAATCCATAGGAAAAACCCTTCAGTAACACTATCATTCTTGCATGATAAAAAATGATCATTACCAAATGGATTGGGACACTATCTGGGCTTACTCATTATTTAGTTTATAATAGAATCACCAAATGTTATATTGTTTTACCCATCATATAATCTATAATGGGTACACCTAGAATTATTTGGGAGACCCCATAATATAAGATATAATGGAATCGCCCTATTCTATATGGGATTCCCCAAATATATGTTGCAACGGTCTCACGTGGTGCTATCTGGGAACACCCATTAGTTATTTATAATTCTCAAGTATCATATCTGTCATGATACCCTCCCAAAAAAGATGACCATCTTAGGGGGAATTGATGAAAAGTAGATAATGACCATATATTACAACCTCTATTAGTCCTTGGGTTAGAAACTACCACCAATGGTATGTAAATATCACAAATGGGAGGTATTAACATTTATAGAAAACAATATCATAAGATAATATAGTTCAACCAAAAAAATCAAACATATATATATGAAATAAATCCAAAAACTATACCACATGATTTCATAAATTTGAACTGTTACATGAATAAAAATCTACAATGTAAATACCAGAAGTAAATCTAAGCAACGACACATCAGCTGTCAAGATCAGTGTTCGGCCTATAATAGTCCGTAAAATTATCATGGAAACCTGAAAATAGTTTTATATATGTTGGGTGAGTATACAGGTATACTCAATAGGAAAACCAAACTCTCTCATACACATGTAAAAGAAGCATACTAATTCCCCTTTGAGAAAACAACGGAACCAAACAACACCTTATATGTATACTAAGCATCCTAACCTCCCCCTGGAATACTCACTAAATAAAAAAATTCATGTAATGTAATATACTTCACATTGGTGATAGGTTACCTGCACCACTTCCCTCATATTATCCTCTCTTTCATAATGGAAAACATACTCACACTCCCACCACTTCTGAAAGTACCACATCAAACCCCGCCCACACAATCCTAGGACACTAACCACATCACATCTCTCCCAAAAACACATGGGCCACAAACGACATCACACCCCCCTAGAAACCTGGGACACAAACCACATCACATCCCACCCATAGAAACTTGGGTAATAAACCACATCATATCCCACAGACACCTAGGAATTAATAACACATCTCATCCCAAATACACCTAGTAAATCATAACACATCTCATCATGAACTCTCCTAGGAAAGAAAAAATCACCCCCACACACACCTGGGCCTCACAAACAACAACCTTCCCAAATAATATTGAGCTATCCCAACATGGAAGAGGGGGAAAGGAAGAGTGGGAAACCCTCCATTCATCCTCCCATCATGATATTTTGAAAATAAATCCTCCCTCCTGATTGTGGGGGTGTTCAGTACATAGTTCTCAACATGGGTGGGGTGTGTATATAAATAACAAGGAAAATAAAACTATATACATATATGATGAAAAATAATCAAGCTAAAACTATGGGTTCTTAGACAAGACACTAACTACAACACTACCAACTTTGTGGATAGCTCAAAAATGCACAATTTCACACAACAAGCCATAAAACCCAATTCACATTACCAACCAATTAAATTAACCATTTACATCATGTCATCTAAACCAACCCAAGACATTCTAGGAATTATTATTCCATTATTTATTTATTCCATCACTACACAAGAAACCACTAAACACAAAAACCCACATGAAACATAGATATAGTAATTTCAGAAGGCGAAGAGCCTAATAAATTAATGCAGCTCCACATTAAATACACATCATTCCAATTTATATATTTTTAATACCCATTCATTGTATATCATATATTGATTTCTTAGATAAAGGGTGAATCTTTCTACATGTTACTCATGAAAAAACTCTAGTTAATTACCCATATCAATCATTACATTCATCCTTTATACTCATCCCACTCAGGATACATACCAACATAACCAACACCCAATTCACAACCCCAACCGATAACATATTACCGCACAACCTATCTCAAATACCTACTACACAAAAACTTTCATCCATTATATAATAAATCAATCCCTTATCCTTAAATTAAATTAAAAATCTAAGTTGATGTATTTTCTATAATTTCATCCATAAAACCACCCAGTCCATCCCACCACACACAACTATTCTCATAGACATACCACAACACAAACTAGAGAATACCCTCAGATCACAACATAACCACTTCACATTACATTAGTCCCACACATACAACCGCAACCATTCCAGAAATCACATCACATACCCTAAGGTAACACATTTTCTGATTTAGTATAGGGTACATTTATCCAATTCTACTTCATTATTTAAGGGAGTTATCACATAAACCAAATCCTGGGGAATCCATTCATTGTATAGATTTACATGATTAACCAATTTCAATATTTAAGTGTTCAAAAGGAACAAAACAACATGAAATATATTTAGTGCACATACTTGGGCCCCCAATGATGAGAATTTTGAGTAAGGGGTCATGTATATATGATTCGTAACAACACAACCATAATATCAAAATGTCAAAGACATGAAATTCAAATCCACTTACTCATTTCCATTTCAATGAGCTGATTCTTGTCTTTTTTTTATCCTAGAAAAACCATGATCCATAGGTGAGAAAAATAGTTTCCTCCAACATGATTCACAAATGAATATAACTAAAGGAAATCTTATCCTGAAATGGTGTCAATGATCCTCGCACAAGAACGGGCCACACAATGGATCTCAGATCACCTCTCCTGCAAAATCTGCATCATTCTCAGGATTCCGTAGAACAACCTCACCAACAACAACTAGATAAAATACCATTTAGAACCACGTTATATCACCCTCCAACACATGGAATGTTGAAACCCTAGGGGAAAGAGACCAAATAGGAAAAAACCACAAAAACCAAGGAATAATGAACCTTACATCAAAGATGGAATGCTATGGTTTGGATGAGGGAAGCTAGGAATCAACCCTTGGCATAGGAATCCTCAAAACACTAAATATGTGTCGTCAGATCACTTGGGGTTGAGGAAGGGTCGTTATAACCATATGGTGTGACAACCTGAGTGGTTGAAAAAAACACATAACGATTATAGCAGTAGGGTATTACCTGACATGTAATACCATTTCATGTTGTGTAATTCCCCTTGGTCTACATTAACTAAAAACCCCATTTACTTTCGATTTATTCTATTTTTTGGACCCTAAAACATTTCACGATGTGAAAAATCATTGTAGAAGTCTTTAAATAGACTTTCACATCAAGCAATACAGTTACACGGTGTGTTACTCTGGCTTCATCTTTATTTCACCCCAACTCCTATGAAAACTCCAAGGACATCCTCTGAACACCATCAACACCAAAAACATACAATGTAATTAAATAGAGGTAAAAACATTACCTTAGATTCCTCTCAATTGATCCTCATCCTAATGAATCTAAAACCAACCTTTGAATGAAGAAGGTTTTGAACAACCACCCGATGAGATACCCCTCACGAGTCTCACCACTCCTCAAGAACTACCACCATCCAAACACATCATTTAAAATGACCAAAACCGCATTTCACATAACAACCGTGAAACCATCTCACCCCTTACATAGCCCCAAGGAAAAAACTCTGTCTTCAATGAGAAAAACTGCCCTGAACTCGTGAATCAAGGAATTCCATCCTCTATGTAAAGATATTATCCTCTCTATGAAGCATTGAATCCCACACATAGTTTTAATAAAATCATAGTTAATTTTTCTCGATTAGGAATAATGTCTTCCATTTATTGTATTTTGGGAATTTTATCACATACCACAACACACATATCAAAAACCAATGGAATAATATCTCATCTTATAAAAAAAGATTCAAATATTATATTTCAAAAAAATAGAACAATGATAAACTCATAACAAGTCCGGATAATGAGGAAAAATATATCTTTCTTGCCCCCAAGAACTCTCCTCATGGACATTATGCCTCCACAACACACAAACCAAGAGAATGGTCCACCCATGTAGCACCTTCTCTAAATAATCTTGGATCTATTCTAGTCATTCCATGAACATTACATCCACCTTGATATCCAACTCTCCCATGCCAAGTACATGATATTCATCATGAAGATACCAAAAAAGATGAGTGGCGTGGAATATGGCATAGATTCTCTCCAACTAAGGTGGAAATGTCAACTTGTATGCCTCATAATCAAGTCACCCCAAAACCTAAAAGGATAAACAAACATGGGATAACTCTATCTTCATCTACCAAACCTATTCTTCTCACATTTATTAGAAACCTTCAAAAACAAGTTTTTATCTTCCTCTTAATCTAAGCCCACCTTCATTGATCGGAATAAGACTTCTGTCAGTCCAACACTTATTTTATCTTCTCATTAACAAGATGATCCTTCTCTATCATGATTTTAACTACCTAGAGATCAAGAACAGTTGTCTCCCCAACTTCTATCCAGAACAATAGGGAATGACATGGTCATCAATTAAAATCTTAAAATAGAGCCATGATATTGGAAGAGTGGTATATATTATTTCAATAAATATCTACCATGTGCAGGTGTCGTATCCAAGATCCACCAAAGTCGAAGACCCATGCCCGCAACACGTCCTCCCACATCTGGATAGTTCACTCTGTAAGCATATCATTATGAGGGTGGGAAGAAGTACTGAGATGTATCTGGTTTCCAAAGTAATACTTCAATCCCTTCTAGAATTTTTATGTAAAAAATCTGTTCTGATCCTATATAATGGATAATATAACTCCATGAAGCTGAACCACCTCATCCACTTAACTTTTTAATAGGGCATCCACTACTTCCGACTCCTTGGTCTTAAAGATGTGTTCTGATTTCATCAGTCAACCCATTACTACGCATATAACATCATAGCCTACATGATATCTATGTAAAAAAATTATAAAATCCATCCAAATTTCATCCCAGTTCCACTCAGGAATATCCTAGGGCAGCAACAAACCACTGGGAACACATTTCTTGGCCATTACCTATTGAAAGACAAAGCATCTTTAGACACACATTGCTACTTCCTACATTACCATGGGCCACCACAACAGTATCCTCATACAATGATACATCATAGAAACTCTTGGATGTACCGCTAAATTTGTGATATGAATCACATGAAGAACACTATCATGAATTGATACCAAAATATACAACTTCCCATGAAACAAAATTTGGTTATGATAATCGTTCCGCCATCCATACAGAGCACCACCATAGCAAACACAATCGAGAAACACCTCTACCATTATGTCTCAACATAGAGACACTTCCACCTACTACATTATAGAATACAACATAGTCATATGAAACAAACAACCCCTACTATTGTCCACTTCTACACCCTAAGTGTATGGCTTTTAAATCCACCATCACTCTCCAAGAATCCATAGATTCTTATGAAACCTCCTTCTATGATTTTATGCACAAAGAATCCTCTAATAAGTTCATCTTTCCTGAGGTGTATTAGATCTCAATATCATAGTACTGAAAAAACTCCATCCACCAATACTATTGAATGTTCAGATCTTGGTGGGAATATTTATCTCTTAATCTTTTGTAATCTATGAAGACCACGAAGTTCTCCTTAATGAGGTAATACCGCCAAAACAATTTCACAAAAGCCACTAATGAAAGGTCTATATTTTTCATGGAATAGTTACTCTCATGGGGACATAACTTCCTATACCTATAATAGATCACCGCTCACTGCTTCATCAAGATTCATCCCAATCTTATATGGGAAGTATAACAATACACCTCAAACAACACACCTTCCTTAGGAAACCAAAGAGATGGAGAACTAACCATCCTCCCCTTCAGATAACCAAACATTTGATGACACTGATCAGTCCAAAAAATAGTTTGGTCATTGGGATTAAAAGATAAAATGGGCCTGCAACTTGAGAAAAATCGGTAAAAACCCTCTGATAGTGGCCCGAAAGATCATGAAAATTGCAAACATATGCCACATTATTGGGTGATTACCATGAAAAAACTACTTAAACATTTAATGGGTATACTACTACACCCGAATAAATAACCATATTCCCTAGGAAATTCAAATATTATGTCCAAAAACATACACTTGGACAACTTCCCATTAAGCTGGTGGCATTGAAGAACCTACAAGATAGTTCGGAGATGCTCGATGATCTCCTTCTCTAACTTTAAGTAGATTATGATATCATTGATGAATGTCATGATGAACTAGTAAAATATCCCACAGGAAATAGAGTTCATATTTTCCATGAACAAGGTTGGTATCTTAATAACAAATAATTACATGACCAGAATCTCGAAGTGCCCATACCTGCATCTAAAGGGAGTTTTGGGGATATCTCCTGCCTTCACCCATGATTGGTGATATCCAAACCGTATATGGATCTTTAAAAACTGATTTTACCCTCTCATTTGGTTGAAAAGATCATCTATCCTCTCAATAAGGTAGTAGTTCTTGACCCTTACCTAATTCAGGCTATGGTAGTCTATACACAACCATAGACTACCATCCACATTCTTGGCTAACAACACCGTAGCACCCCATGATGACACACTAGGATAGATAAACCCATTATTCTTCAGATCTTCCATCTAAATCCTCATATCTAATACCTCATAAGGTGACATACCATAAGGCCCCTTGAAATCATAAAATCACTAGGCTACAAGTGTATTTTGAAATCAACATCATGTCAAGGGGGTAGCATAACATCCTCCTTAGGAAAAACATTCACGAACACCCAAATGACCCTGGGAACCTCCACCATCCCAAAATACATTGATGTCACTAACATATCATTCAAAAGAGAGAGGAGGGGTTCCCCATAATGGATTCTCTTCTGAGAACACATCTATCCGACAAAAACCACATAATTGTCATCTAAATATGAAAACATGACTCTTCTCCAGAAATAGTTTATAAAAGTATGCATAGAATACAACTATTCGATGATTAGAATGATATCATATGGTGGAATTTTTAGCACGAAAATATCCCCATCGGACTAATGTAGTCTCATCATAAGTCTTCATCTCTGAAACATGTCAAACAGGCTGGTCTGGACTCTGAATTTTGTACCCAACATCTGGGGAATGGGAATCAACTCTACATATAGTCTCAAATCATGTTCTAGAGTGGGTTAAACAGAGAAGTTTGAAGCTCTTAATTAAAACAAATAAAAAATAGGTGTACTAAAAAAGACAAATCATACCTATGATGATATTTAAGCATTTTATAACTACTCCTTCATTGCATGCAACTAACCACACCAAACTCTACTTCCTCTTTTCTAATGAGAACCTCTTGAATGATGCTCAGGTCAAGGCCCCTGAACATGATGAAAATCCTGAGCTCTTCCTCTGCCTTATCTATCACCTATAGATGGGATAAAATATTTCTATCCATCATAGTTAAAGGGTCTCACTAGTAACTAGTCTTGAGGCTAGCACTCAACTTGTCCACCTCCACAATACAATTCTTGAAAAGATGTTGGAAATTATTTTTTATGATTTTATAAAACTATAGAGGTGAAAAACCTTAGACCCAATCCCAAAGGAAGAGAATGGGAACCAATTGCACCAAAAGCCCAGAAATGAAGCTATAGATGTCGACTCCCTGCCGGTAGAAACCTCAATGGTTCGACGCCTGAGACCCACCGCTGGTTACCCTGCCTCTCGAATAAATCTATTTACTTCCCTCTTGAAGTATACCTCCCCACTAGTGCATCCATTTGATCACCTCAGCATTCTTCTGATACTCCATCTATGTTGGAATCAAGGAATGAGTAACCATATATTGGATCGAAGGATAGAGCGCCTCCTCAAGATGTCTCCTGCGAAACTCCTCATCCATAAAGAGATCTGGAAAAAAATGATGGAGGTCCTTGGACATGATACAAAGATCCTGCACTAACATACTCCCTGGATAAAGGGAGAGTATCTCCTACCACTTATTAGACATCATGGCCTATTAATGGAACTCTTCTAAAAAATTCTTATCAATTTTTACCCACAAAATGATAGCTTCATTCCCCCCCCAATGAATACTCCACCACAGACACACAACTCCTAACATATGACTAACTTCCGAAGGAACCTGGTACTCCATCGGGGAATGGATCAAACTAAAGGTGGTCTCAAGCTCCTTGATCTGACTTTTCATCTCCATGTCCAGAACACTTCCCTCATACATTCTCAAATCATGCTACTGGAAGGCAAACAACATCCTTTACCACTGTTCATCCTCATCTACAATATCAATCATCCATCAATCAACTAGATCACCTTGCTGAGCCTCAACTACCCGTGCCACATGTGGAGGATGACCAGAAGCCATAGATAAAAAGTAAACAAAGCGTTCTAATGCCCGAGTATTATGAAATTTTTATTTAATATCTATTTGAACTCATTTAACCATTTTTTTATTCATTTCTAATTTTTTAAAACAACACAATCTAAATGAGAAGACGAGACATTATGATGAATGTACCATTCCTAGGGTATGTACCTTGTAAATGGTGTATCCGCTCTTCGTCATTGGGTAGGCTTAGAGTCATTTCATTAGATCACAGGGGGTGGCTAAAATCTCATGTCCTATCCAAACATCCCTAGCCTATGTCATGCACCAAGATCACATGACACTGTTTCCCAAACAACCCATGTAATCTTCACATTCTATAACCCTAAACTACATCCTATCCCTCAACCATCACCTCTGATACCATTCCTTCACGACCTATCTATCCAAATACTCCCCAACAAGGATGGTAATGATGATGGGAGATTATGAATCCTTATTCCCAACTCCAGTAGGCTGCATGATAGTGACTAGCACCAATGGCATAAAAATATCACAAAATGGGAGGCATTACCCATTATACGAAACAAGATCGAAAGATAAGATTGATCATCCCCAAAACAAGTTCATGATTTATGTATGAAAGAAATCCAAAATCCAACCCACATGCATGCATAAATTAGAAATGATACAAGTACATAAATATCCAATGTAAATACTAAAAGTTAAGAAAATAAGTGACACATTAACTATCATGATACGAGCTAGTAGGGTAGAATACGGTCTGCTAAATCCTCCAGAAGCATGAATGTAGTTTTTTATACATATGGTAAGAATACATGTATACTTAGAAGGAAATTGAACATATATTTTGCACTTGTGAAAGAATCATACTAATTCTCCTATGAGAAAACAGCAGAAACAATCAACACCTAATAAGTTTAATAACTATACCAGCCTCACCAAGGCACGCTCACTAAATAATGAAAGACATGTAATGTGATATAAATAACATCAATGGTTGGGTTCCCCACACCACTTCTCATTGAATAGCTACTGTTTCCAAAGGTAAAATGTCCTTGCGTGCCCACCTCTTACAAAATTACCACACCACATCCCACCCGCACACACCTAGGTCACAGACCACATCACATCCCTCCCCTAGACACTGAGGCCACAAACCCCATCACACCCCACATGTATACATCTATCCCACAATAAACATCACATCCTGAACACACCTAAAAAATCACAACACATCTCATTCTGAAGACACTTGGGAAATGACAACACATCTTATCCCGAAGTCACCTGGAAAATCATAAATCACTCGTACACAAACTGGGGTCTCACAAACCAAAACCCTCACAATGAATCTTTGGATATAACCACCTTGAATATGGAGTGGGGAAGAGTTTTTTTCAAGCCATCCATCCTCCGACCAGGAATTTTGGGAAAGCATCCTCCCCAGTGACGATGGGGGTGTTCATCACATTGTACTCAAATAGGGTGGGGTGAAAATAGAAATCACTATGAAAATACAAGTATATACATATATGATATGAAAAAATCAATCCCATACAATGGGTTCTTAGACAAACAACCAACTCCCACCCCTATCAACATTACATCTACCTCTAAATGTTGAATACCACATAACGAGCCACAAAACCTGATTCACATTCCCAACAAATTTAATTAACCATTTCCATCCTATTATCCAAACCAACCGATGACATTTTAGTATTTATTAATAAATTATTTATTTTTTCCATCACTACATGGGAAACCACTAAGAACAACACACTAAAGAAAACACAGAAACTATCATTTTATTAGGTGGAGTGATTGATAAATTATGGTGGCTCTAAATTAAATACACATTCTTCTACATTATCTACATTTAATACCCACTAATATTATATCATATATAAATATCCTAGCTATGGGGTGAATCTATATTCATGTTACTCATGGGGATGATCCAGGTGAATTAACCATACCAATCACTACTATCCTCCTTCAAACACACCCCGCTCAGGTCACATACCAACAAACCAACCCCCACCTCCCTACCCCAACACATAACAAATTACTACACATACTATCTTGCAACCTCACTGAATAAGATTTTGTATCCTTTCCAAAATATATCAATCTCTCAACCTAATATCTTATTCCATATCCAGGTTGATATATCATCTACAAGGTCAACTGTAACACCACTCTGGCATGCTCGCAAAAATACCCCAACACAATCCAGAGAAAAGACTTACCTAAAAACATATCCACATCACATTACATCATCCCCACACATACAACCACAACCATTAAAAACATCCCATCACATACCACAATGTGAAATATTTTCATATTTATAAAGAATGACACTTATCCAATTCCACATCATTATTTGAGGGACTTAACACATCACTTATCCAATTTCCTTTTGTATATGTTAAATTGTAAGGAAATAAAAGTAAACCCAATTAATGAACAAACTAGGGACCCCAAGGACCAAAACATTCCTTGTGGAATCAAGAATTTATATTTCACAATATCACAATCATAATATCAGAACTCCTAAAGCATTCAAATTGAATCCCAATACTCCTTTTAATTTCATTTAACTGAGTCTTGTTTTTTATTATCCTAGGAAAACCATGATCCATATGTGAAAAAAGTATATCCATCCTTAATAGTGCACAAATGAATATAATGAAATGGAATCCCGCCTCAAAAGTGTGTCAACAATCCTCGCACTAGAACGGGCCACACATCGAATCTAAGACCACCTCTCCAACAAGATCTCCATCCATGCAAGGATGTCATGACACCATTGCACCAACAAAAATAGAAGAAGATCCAATTTAGTACCATGGGAGATCATCATCCATCAAATGGAAA
Organism: Viscum album; assembly: GCA_963277665.1. Taxonomy (NCBI): domain Eukaryota; kingdom Viridiplantae; phylum Streptophyta; class Magnoliopsida; order Santalales; family Viscaceae; genus Viscum; species Viscum album. The sequence goes on along the minus strand of OY728142.1, from coordinate 1,109,331,466 downwards.
TATGAAACAAGAGGGGAAACAGACCAACCTAGAAGATACCACAAGAACGGAGGAAGAAAAAACCATAAATCATAGATGGATCACTACCAATAGAAGGAGAGAAGAAAGGAATCAACTCGGGGAGTATGAATCCTTAAAATGGTTAAGAGGGGTCACTAGGTCACCTGAGGTTGAGGAAGGGTCACTATAGTCATCGGTTTTGAAAACCTGAGTGTCCTAAAAAACACTTCAATGTTACAACAGCGGGGTATTACATGACGTGTAATACCATTTCTTGTTGTGTAATTCCATGAGATCAAATTCCACCGAAAAACCCATCACCTTTAAAATTATTTTACTTTTTACACCCTGAAACATTTCACACTATGAACCATTCTTGTAGAAGTCATGAAACTATCCTTTAATTCATGTAAAATAGTTACATGATGTGTAACTCCTTTAATTGAATTTCTACATCCCCAACTTCGGCGAAAACTCCCAGAGCCTTCTATAAATACCTTCAACACAATGAACAAAAAAAGTTAATGGAATGGGAGGACATAGACAAGAATAATATCATGAATAATACATTTTTATATTTACACTTTTACATCATAATTTTTTTAAACAATTCTATAATCATACGAAAATAAATATTTTTATATAAAAATATAATTTTTTTTTTGAAAATAATTTTTCTGTATAAAAATTTCATTTTATTTTGAAAGTCCATTTTCAATACAAAAATTTCGAAAATAAAAGGAAAAACAATTGCTCATTGAAGGACACATGACATATTAAAATTGAAGAAAGAAACCAAATAATGGTTATGGAGGTGCAACATTCATTATTTTTATTTATGTTAATAATAGTAAGTTCTTTTTTGTCATTTTTCAAAATGTTCCATATAAAACATTTAAAAATATTTATTTTTAAAACCAATGAAAATAAAATAAAAAGAGGCATAAAATGTAATAAATAAATAATTTATATACGTAAAAATAGTTTTATAATAAAATTAAAAACATGTGAATGAATGAAAAATGAGATTTTGGAGGAAAAGAATTAAAAGATGATTTTATTTAAATGAAATTTCCCTTATCACTTCAGTGATATTTCAATAATAATCCCCACTTAAAAATAAAATTATTCAAAACCTTAAATAGCATTATAATTGAGAAACTCATGATATGACGTGTAAAATGTGTTTTATATAAAAAAATATATATAATTACACGTGTCTGACCTAAAAATGTGTCTCAATGAGTATAAACTGAGGGAACATCCAATACCATGAGTCTGACTTGTCATATGTGTCGTTGACTTCCTGTTTTTTTGGACATCTCTTTTTGGTTTGAACAAAATGCCTTCCTTGGTTTTATTTCTTCCAAAATTAAGGCTTCTATGATTAGATTAGGGATGTATATAAATTAATTAGGTATTTATTGGATAAATGAATTGTTTTGATAATGTGAATAGATGAGGATATGGGTTGGCCTTTTAAAGGTAGGGTGACTTTCACAACTGTTTTTTATGAATGTGTGAATTCCATCAAAATTTTTATTATGTCATCAATCCCTAATAATGATCAATTTTTAATCCTGGAATAGATGAAGTAAAAACATGTCATTCCAATGGGTTTCGAATATTTTTTATTTTATTTTTACTATATCCAAGTTTCTACACGAAGTAAACTTGTATATACCTTAATCTTCGAAATCAATTTTAACTATGTTCACTAATAACTATGCTAAAAAATACTCTTTATTATAAATTAAAAAAAATTATGATTCCAAATACAGAATCCATTTTTTCATGTTAATTTCATAGAATTGAAAATTTTAAAATTAATATTTATCTTATAGATGCGGGGAGACAACGGGTTTTTAAGAAGTGTATTTTTTTAGGAAATGAAGATTATATATTATCTCTCTATATAATAAAAATCAAAATATAAAACTAAATTAATATATATGGATATATGATCTATTCATTTAATTTAAAATATTACTCATTATATATAATGTTAATAAATTAGTAAGGTGAATCATTATTCATTTAAAATTTGTTTTTAGAAAAATCCTTTTTTTAAACCCAAAAACAATCTTATACTAAAAACCAATAAATATTTTATTAAAATGACATTAAGTGAATTAAATATAAAAAACAATACATAGATTACATTAACACATATTAAAATCATATTTATACATTTAAATTAATTTATTTATTAAAAATACAATACTTTTCATAAAAATATGTATTTTCACTATTCACTAAACAATCAATATTTTCCAAAAAAACCCAAAATGTCTCCCAATATAAAAACATATATTTTTATTTTAAAAAATTATTCATTTTTTAAAATTACAATTATATATTTTTGAAATTATTCTTTTAAAAAACCTTATAAGAAAATTCCAAAGAGATTTTAATACATTATAATAATGTGATGTGGGAGGATTATTTCATGTTGAATGTTTCAAAAGAGGATCCCATAATAATTTTCAAAAGAACGTTGTGTTTTCCTCTCAATAAAGAGAAATAATTTTTTATCAAAAATTGATCATATTTTTTGATGTGGATGCAATGAGAGGGAAATATGTATGAAATATTAGGTTCATACATGTGATAAGATAGCCTACCACTATAAGAATCTCATCCAGGACATCCCAGAAATGAATGTAACCTCCATCAAGTGGGATTTATATAATTCAAAGTATACCAAAAATTTTAATGTTTTTGATACTATATTAGTGATATCTTATGTGGTTTATAAATTTGGGTGTACAAAATTTATCTTTTCTCTAGAATTACACTAAAAATTGTTTCTTGAAATTAATTTTTAAAATTTTAATTCTATCATGGAGTATGTCCACCTCCCTCGTAATAATGACTTTTGGAATATACCCATTCTTTGTACACATAAATTTAATTTTTTATATTATTATGATTCATTATGTGGATGATACACTTTGGTTTCATTATCAAAGAAGCTAAAAAATGATTATGAAAATATGATCAAGAGTAATTTTGGAATGGGAGAGATACTCGAAGAATATGTGATGTTGGATAAATTGTGATATAATCAATGAAAAATTCATAATTTTAAATGGAATATATTAGTCTATTAAAACTCAATCATAAAAAAACTATACATTACTCAAATACGATTATAAATGTTTGAATTGATATTGTAATATATTTGATGAATATAAATGACTTGGACAATTATGGTTCACTTTAAAATTTCTTATATAATTTCCAACACACTAGAAGGGGGAGAGTTTTTATACCATTGAACATATCTACATAATGTTAGGAGAATCTTAGTATAATTTTTTTATGTTTAATCAAAATTTTGAAATTCAAAAGATTTTATATTTTTCACTATTATGGATAATGTTATACTTTAATTTATGGATAAATATTAGATATATAATAATATTTAAAGTGAAAATGGTATATATTGACAGAACCATGCATTAGATATAATATATTATTATTCATAGTTATTATAATATTCATATTATTTTTGAGATTAGGCATGTAATTCATATATATTCGAGAATTAATTAACTAAAATATACATTCCTTGGAGAAATGGAGTTATCCATATTATTTATTATTATTTATTTGTTTATAATTTTTTATCATTAATTCAATATCGAAATATTTTTTGAACATGGTAAATTAATGGGGGATTTTAATTGGTATGATAGAAAATATTATTTGGATACCAAATATACTGAATTATAAGATTAACAGATAATAATAGTTTAATTGAGAAATATTTTTGTACTATTAAATGATTTTGGGATATATTATAATCACAGATATTATTGTGGTTGGAATTGATAGAATAATGGAGATTTTTTCATGGGATTATAATGATTATATAGAGGAATTCTGATGAAAAGAAAATAATTTAATTTAATTTATTTATTTTGTAGTTATATAGAGTTTAATTATGATATAGAATATAGTGGTATGGTTTATAAATAGATGAGTGCATGATCATACTCTCTTTTTGGTGCTTTGACTATACGAAATTAGGGTTATGTGATTGAAGGATGATGGGATTTTTGTATTATTGATGGATTATGATGATTTTATGTACAACCATGTCACATTATTAACCATATGATTAAATTAAAATATATCCTAATAATAATCACATGATATATTATTTTTATCATTATATATCATTAATAAGAGTTATTATATGATTCTAAAAATTTGCCATGTAGGAAATTCCAATTACCAGAAATCTGGTAATTTAATCCTTAAATTCAACTAAAGACTATGAAAATTTGGAACATGCTATGAAAATTCATCTCTTATAAATTTTTAATGTGAAAATATAATACCATTCATATATAATATGAATTTTTGTAACTTTCTATTTAATAATTATAAATTATGAATGAATGGAAATTATAGGATTTGGGGGATTATTCAACAAAGTCCAATGACTATCCTTTTTATGAATATTTTAATATAATACATCTAAGGTAAATGGATAATCTTGATTCATTTTTTTATATTGATATCTATAAAAAAATGAATATTATTTTGAACTACAAGATTTAATTAACTGTTTATTATATAATTATCATAGATTTATATGATAATATTTTGGTTAATATATATTTTTTATAATTAAAAATTTTAATTTTTAATGATAAACATGAATATATATTTTTAAAAGTCATGGAATTTGATTTGGGTAAATTGGAATATTATTAATATTATATTTTATTATAATTTATGAAATGATGTTTTGGAAAATAGAATATTTTTTTTAAAATAAATTGTTTTATGGAATTATTTCATTTAAAAAAACATGGGGGTTCAAAACCCATGGGGCGCAGGTTTCTGTACCAGTACTGTAGCGTACTATAGCAGCGGCAGGTACTGCAGCAACGGCAGGCACTATAGCGGCGGCAGGTCACTGTAGCGGTGGCAGGGAACTGTAGCGGCGGTGGGTATTGTGTGGTATTGTAGCAGTGCGGTACTGTAGCAATACTATTCACAGAATGGGCTTTGGGCCCTAAATTTGGGCCTACGGGTCATGTAATGGGATAAATGCCCACTGGGCCTTCGGGCTATGTAATGGGTGTCCCTCTACCCAGTTAAAAAGAGGTATTTGCTTTGATTTAATAATAAATGAGGCTTCGACCCCAACCTTTTAAAAAAACATGGGTACCACATTTAGAAATAGATCATGATTTATTATTTGAAATATCCATGGCATGGAGAAAGAAATCATCATAGTTGTGGTCATAACACCATCCTGGATCCATCTATGTGGATAAATTTATATAATAGGTCTACTATTATCATTTTTGTATTTGTTAATTGAGTTGTTTTGTGATTGAAAACATATTGAATCTTCATATTTTTCTTTCCTAAAGGAAATTTGGTTCCATTGTTAAAAAATATTTGATATTGTATATTTCAATATGAAAGATTTTATGAGATGTTTATCCACACAATGTTTCCATGTGTTGATAAATTCACTATATATAAAATTGGTAATTAATCATATATGGGAATATATTGTAGGTATTTCATGAAATCCAACTAAATATAGTGATACATACCCTTCCAAAATATCGTCATCTTTTGAAGATATTATTTGTTATAATCTATGAAGAAAGATATGCATTATTTATCAATAATGGATTACATGATCTATGATCATGGAGGGACATGATAGTATTTATTTGTTATTAATTATCAATGTTTTCATATGTATATATATATATATATAATTGATAGGTATTTTTCATCTTAAATAGCTTTGGTGTATCATGCTTGAGTATTTTTTTACTACATAATTAGAAATTTATTTCATTAAAACAAGTTTATCTAAAGGATGGTTTTAGTTTTAATTGAAATGATAAGTTTAATTATACTAGTTTATATTATTTTGTATGTTTAAAACAATTCATTAATTATTTCATTGAATTAATTAACATTATTTTCCATCTATGGATAATTAAGTAATGCACTTAAAACATTTTAGTGATCTTACCTTGGTCCCACATTTTTTGTATTTTACAACAATTAATACTAAATAGTGTAATAGATTTATATAAATCATTTCCAAGTCAATTTTGGTGATCATACATATAATTATGACTATAACACATTCTATAATTGTAAAATTTCAGGATTAACCTCATAATGGAGAATTTTGAGTTAATAAGGGGTTTATGTGGGATAAATTATAGGATCTATAATATAATTTAAGTCTATTATATTTTTTTGTCTATAATAATGATGTGTGACGATGATGGTTGTGTCCATAAATCGTAATAAATAATTATAATGAAAACATAGTTGTGAATTGGTTATTTGAATGTGACTTTTTCATCCATATATGGTTTTGAAAATGTATTCAAAGGGTATTAAAATGTTTTATTTTGTAAAAAAACTCATTGAAATAATTTTTTATAATTAATAAAGAATTATAAGTTATGAAGTGTCAAAATAAGAATACATTCACTAATATTTTGATTAAATTGGATGTTTTTATTTTCTAAGAGTCTGTTGATGTGTGCAAATAATATTTATTCTTGGTTTACCAGAAATTTTTTTGGATGTCTTGTTTTTATGAGGAGACTTTTCATGAGAGAGGGTATTAAAAATTGAAACTGATACTAAACTAGTAAATTTATATGTAAAATATATTCTTTTTAAGAGAGTTTAATGTAATATGGGTCATCTATATTAAATAATCCAATGGAATTGATGATCAACATTTTATTTATTTTCAAATATTTTAATGAAGTATTATAAATTTAGTTAGTATATTTTTGATGGAATGAACCTCTTCCTGTTTAATTGATATAATGATATTATCTCTCATTAAATAATATATATTTATAAGTCTGGAATGTATAACTTACATTAAAAATGATCAGATAAAAAGACATTTATATTATATTATATGTCACATATTTCTCCTCATACTTTTATTTCTAAAAATAAATATTTGATTTATCAAATTAATTTGGGTTATTTTTTAAAACATTCATATTTCAGAAGTCTTTATGATTTTTTATTAATACACAGTTAGATTTGGTATGACCATGATATTTCATTAGGACACTTTGAGCTTTTGTCAAAATTTTTGAGTTTTATTATATTTTTAAAAAAATTATATTACATTCATACAAAATTTATGACTCTTTGGTAATCTATAAAACAATTTCTAGGTCATGATGATCATAATAATTTGATAATTTTTTGTGTATATTTAAATATACAATAAATTTAATGTATTAGTATAGTAAAAATCATGTTATGATTAATTATTTATATTTCATAATTATTCTAATGAATTTTTTCTTAGAAGGATGATGTGGAAACATTCAAAATATTATTCATGGAAGTGATATGTAGTTATCCCATGACCAATTGAACACTCTATAATTTTATTCATCCAATACAATATAAAAATGATTTAAAACACTCACAAATATCATGGATATATTTTAATGAAGAATATAATGCTATTTTTATTGTATTTTTATTATAGTTGTATAAAAGTGTATATCATTGCATTATATTAGTAGAAATTTCTATTTTTAATATTCCAAATTCATTATTCCAATGATTATATAAAAAATTTGGAGCTATTGACAAGAGAAAATGGTATTTATGATTATAAAAAAGGATTTTTAGAAAATAATTATATAAATAATTTTATAAAAATATTATAAATAAAAATTTAGAAAATGAAGAAATGGAGAAAAAAAGTAATTAAGGATTGAGTTCTAATACTATATGTATTTTCAGAATTTTATATTAGAGAAGGATGTAAAATAACAGTGTGATAAGTATTGAATTTATTTTTATCAAAAAATTCAAGGTAATTGTCACTATTAACAATCATCTAGAGGCTTGTTTTTAGGGGTAACATGGCCTTTGATTGTATGTGTTCTCTCACGTATTCTTTGGTTATTCTGGAATCATGAGGAATAAGGTTGAAAAAATTTAATATTTGTAGATAATGTTCTTGTAGTCAATTAACTAATAAGAAGATGAAGATATTATTTATTTATATAGTGACATCTTGAAATGTAATAAATATATTTCACATAAAATAACTTATTTGTTAATCATAGAGTGGCAGATCTAGTATCAAAAACCATAATATTATTAGAGAAGTGGGGGATACATTTTTTATAAAAGTGAGTTCCCTAGAACAGATATGAAAAAAAATATTTCCACATCATGTCTACAGTGGGTTATGCATGATGTATTACTACAATAATAGTATTAATGCTTATGCGTACACTATTTTTCATAGAAATATCAATAGATTATTTATCATATCAAAAATTGAGAATAATTATTGAATATTTTGATAAACTACATATATTATTATAGTAATATAAAATATATTTCCATGGTTAAGATACATCATACTAATAGGAAACATATTATTTAATACTATTATGTGTTGAGAGATCTTATGAATTGAGGATTTTACTCATAGAGTTCCCACTTTGTGATATTAACTAAATCAAATAGTAAGGAATATCCTTCCAAAAAGAACGCCAAATATATAATGTTTAATTGGTTTCTCCTATATTTAGTCCCATGTATTGATCTCTCAACATGAGGTCGTCATTAATGTGTACCATTAGATCACATTACTATATTCAAAATGAAAACCATAAAATTTCTATTATATTGAGGTATCTTGTATTGGGTGCACCGTTTATCTTGTGGAAGGGGTAGAATGATCGAGAATGAATTTTCTTCTTCCAAAAGATAGAGTTATCTTAGGACTATTTTTCTTGGATGGAATTATATTTCTTAAATCCATGTCCATGGTGATTGATGGTAAGTATAGAATATAAATTCACAAGTTAATAAATAATGGAAGTGTGATGACATGTTGTGTGCATATTTATTTATGATATATATTGGAACAACAAGATTATATTTATCGTCATGTGTTAGTTAGAGGGTGTATAGTTTCTATGCCTATACCTTTTCCATAAGTACCTTGATGGGATTTTTGACTTCACCCATGTTCTATTAGTATTACTCGATCCATAATTATATAAACCAAGAGCGTCACATAGTAAATTAATTCTGGAGTATAAACTATTCTATGTGGATAGAAATTTATGATATGGTGGACTACACTATAGGTTTTGGTGATGTCTAAGTTTGATCATATTCCAGAAAATAAATTATTTTATATTATTGAAATTTTGAAAGATGAGTTTTGAATTTATTTAAATATTAAAATTTAAATTAAATAATTAAATACAAAATAGTTATTTTATATATGTATATATTTATTTGTTTTTACTTATTAATTTTTTAATGGAAGAATATAGTAGATTTAATTACTAAAATAATATCATTTAACAATTATTAGTTTTGAAATGTTTTCGGTATAATATAAATTTCATTTATGACTATGTTATATAATCATTCATTCCCATTATGATCTTATTTATAAGTATTATGTTACCAGATCCCTATAGGTAATTTTAAGACCATAATTCAGAAAAAATATGGAAAGAGAAGTTTAAACATGAGGAACTATTTTTTTGTCAAGAATTTGAGAGGAAATATCACTTACATCTCAATTTAGAGGGAAATAATGAAGTGATCTAAGCACATTGATCCATTTTTAATCACATATTAAGGGAATGTTTTTTAGGGGATCACAAGGATGTTATAATCTTCTATGTTCACCACAGTATGTTGTAGAAGCTTAATATCATTATAACAAGAGTATTGCACACTATGTTTCTATGAATTATTATTTTTGAATAAATTAAATTTATTTAATAAATTTTAATACATGAAACACCAAGTTAATCATGTAAAAAACACAATGTTGGGTAAACTTGGGTTATACATGACAATGAGTTTTAAAAAAGCTATGATATTCTATTTACATTATTCAAACATTACCACTATATTATTGTCATTAAATCAAGAGGTATGAATATTAGTAACTAATTTTCAAATATAAATTATAATGGCATTGAATAAATAAATCATATGGATAATAACAAAAATAATTGTGTTAATAACTTAATATGTTATAAAAATACCATCTACTCAAAAATGATTTTTGTTTCCTTTTGTGAACAATAATATAATTAATTTTTGAAATTTTTAGAAATATATTTTTAGAGAATAAAATTAATTTTTTAAATAATAATTTCAAACATATGTTAGGGTTAATTTTCAACATTTTTCTAAAAACATTTCATGAATAGTGAAAATTATTGAATTTAAATGTAAAAAAAATCTGAATCTAAAATTATATATAGTTAAATAATATTAAAAAAATTAATGTGAAAATATTTCAGCTATGCATCCAAAAATTGAATTTATATCATGGGAAATAATTTAATATTGGTTTTTGATATAAAGACATAGTGAATTTTTTAAAATTTTCACATTAAAACTCATTATCTAATCATGTTTGTTGGATTAATTTAAAATTAAAATTTTATTCTTCCATTTATTGAATTTATAAAAATTTATTCTAAATTTAGAATAATAATAATTTATATTTTATAATTTTTTCGACCTATTTTTTTACAGAAAATAATTGTTAATGTAGTAAAAATTAATTACCACACCTAATGTAAAAATGTGTTAACGAGGGTTAATCTAAAAATATAAGTGTACAAAAGACCTACACAGTAGAATACACACACTTGAATAGATATATTTCAACTGATAATCATTTTTGGTTCTATAATGGTCTATTTTGGACACATGTGACATTTTAGAAAAAACATGGGAACAAAATTATTTTCAAAAATACGAATTGTGTTCACTCCGCTAACTAAAAATATCAACCCCTATGCTTCCTTCCTCACACCATCACACATCCCTGGTTTAGTAAATACATTAAAAAAATTATTTACAAATTCACTAATTTCTTCATATATGAAATTTTATGGTTATAAATATATCATAGTAAGGATTCTTGTGAAAACCATAGAAGGATATCTGAAAAATATGTACCATTCATCATCTGAAATTTTTATATTATTTTTTCTTCCAAAAAATTTAATTATTATTAGAAATATAATATATACTAACAAAAATATAATAAATATACTAATATTTTGTTTTGTTAAGGGCATGACATAAAACCATACCACTTTATTCAAATGGGTTATGAAATCATCTTTTGTATAAGGCCCCAGCCTTAAACCTTACTTAATCTTGAGTTATTACAAGATTACACATTGAGGATCTTTTCGGGTTTAGTGTTTTAGAGAATTAGATCATAAAACTTGCATTAAATTCCACATATAAACAAAGTGGTTACATAAAGATAGTATTCTTCATTCCCATCAATGGAAACACATTTAAAATAAAACATGGATTATTTCTTGACACATCCTTGACTCTATCATCTTATCATGTACCTTTCCCTTGACCTGTGAAAAACATTTCAAAAAACTTGGGATGAGCATAAAAAGCTCAGTATGGGTTGTAAAAACATTGAAAGGAAACATGAGTTCATATATACATAAGAATGAAATCATACTTTACCCATAAAACATAGGCACTTTAACATACCTCATAAAATCATGAATAAATCATAGAAATCATAAGACATAAAGGTAACTTGAGGCATTCATAACATTCTTACGTAGGGAGTAACCCTCTTGGTTATGTTTGGAATACACATCACAGTATATTCCCTAAAATCTCTTCGGAGAAACCTTAACGTTTCACTCCTTCGCGTTACCCAATGCATTGGAGAGCTATAACGGGCTCACCCGCCCTTAGTTTATCACGGAACCACCCGTCTTCATAATAATGCCCAAGAACCATAACATAATCATATCACATAAAACATGCATAAAGGAAACATAAAATTTCCACATTTCAATCATGAGATATCAATACAACACATTGATATAAAAACATTATGAAAACCATTTTCAATACCAAAATAAAAGAAAAGCAAAACATGGTATTTATTTTTCTTTTAAAAAGAAGGTATGGCTTGTAGAGGAAGCCGAAACTCAAATAACGGTTACGACGGCGCAGAAGTCGTTGTCGCCGCATACGTACGACAAAAACATTCCCTTTTTTCGTTTAGTAAACGCTTCGTATAAAAAAGATTCCTTTTGAATAAACATAAAAGTCAAAGGGGTTTATACACCGTATAAAAGATAGTTGTGTATAAAATAAAATATGCCTCAATGAAAGGAGATTGAGACGAAGTCCCATACCTCGTATCTGACTTGACCCGACCATTCTTTAATCTCCTGAATAATAAACTTGAGTTAATATCTACTTTCTTATGAATCTTTTTCAAGTTCATTATTCCTTTTATACCATGTTATGAACATCATGTAAACAGTTAAGTTAATAATGTTCATTTTGTCGGTATTTGGTTCTTAAGTCAAAAATAGATTTCTTACACTTACATGTTGTTAATTTGGTCAAAGGTTCATTATATCCAGAATGGTATTCATGATGTAGATATAATATATGTCATATATATCCAGTACATACTTGCATTTATAATATTACATCACATTTAGAGGTAAGAAATGAAATGCACCGTTCATGGAGACGGTAAGCCGTACGTACGCATGAACGCTACTTTCATTTCTATTTCGTATTTTATATAATGTAATCATAATGATATAAAGGTATATTATAATTCCAGTATAATATCATATATAATATCATAGTTCCATCCTTTATATGTCCCACATATGGTATTTAACGAATCAAATCACTTTGAGGGGGCGGTAGTCCGCACTTCCTAAAATGAAGATATCGTGTTTACCCATGATGGAAACCATAAAGGTATGCCCAAAATGAAAAAAACAGAAGCTTAAGGAAAACATAAACATATTATATATCATATATAAAAATAGTGACATCATAATGGCCACCTTTGAAGGTGTTAAATGAGTATTGAACAATCATCGTTTCGGGAGGCAGAATTTCTCCATCCACGGAAACCGTATGTTCTTTAACCATTTGATGTAGTTGTGTGAGAGTGTAGCTCAAATAAATCTTATAACAACATCCTAGTATATTGAAGATACTGGTGTTGTTACAAAATAATTAAATAAAAAGAGTTTAGGGGGTTGGAGAAGCAAAATAAAACAAATGAACATGAGAGAATGAATTACCTTAAAAAGTGTAACTCCTTTTGATTTGAGCCTAAAGGCTTCCTTTGAAAGGATTATGCCCAAAGGGAATCCTATAGGATGAGGAGAGGGATGTGGAGAGAGTAAATGGGCAGGGGTTGGCCGAGCCAAATGCTTGAGTAGTGTGTGAAATGAGGTAGAGGTGGGGGCCTTTTATAAGAGGAGAGGAGGGGCACTTTTGGCAAGTAAAGAAATATTACTTTATTTGAAAATGTGTTTCGGTTTCAAAAGGTCCCACATTGATATAATTCGTGGATAAGGTGATAAGGGTTCTAAATCCACTCATCCAATTGGTTTTGGCCATGTGTAGTTCATAGATTTTACATTGTCTTTCTATTTTATTTAAATCGTCAAATAATGATGTCATCGCTGCATCATTATTATGTAATAAATAATTAAATTTATTTAATGTCTAAAAATTATAAAAAAGATACTATGATGTAGGAAATCTTTTTTGCTTTCCAATGACCATTTATAATCAAAATTTGGACTTGTATAACCCCACTTAAAAATTGTTTTTGTAAAACATATTATGTTTGTGTCATTTTCACTTTAACATTAAATAAAAAGTAATTTATGTCATTTCCCAACAAAAGTGGATCCATGGGGTCCCCAAGTTGACCCATGGCATGTCATGGTCGGCCATGACACAACCAATGAGGTTTGGACATGTGTCTAGGACATTTCATATTATTAAAGCATTATTTATACCTTAAACTACACTAATTATCACTAATCGCGATTAAAAACTTAATAAGTTACTATTCACCAAAAAATTATTATAATCTCATTGAACCACATTTTACTTCTTAATGAAAACAATGTATGTCGGATTTTCAAAATTCAATACACATTAGTGGAAAACTTTCATTTAACTGAAAAATCAGTTTGCTTGATTACCACTTAGTGGTTTCACTATTCATCAAAAATTGAAGTTTTTAAGAAAATTACCAAAAATTCACCCTAAGCTATATTTGATATTCCGAATTCAAAAATGAAGTCTATTTTAAAAAATTCAAATCATATAAGTCACATTAATTAATTTAATGATTAATTCCCGCTGCCAGAGCAAATAGCGTGTTTTTACAAAACAATAAGTATCAAAAGATTGACACTAGTTTAAGTCCAATTTCAAAGTGAAATTGATTCCAATGACCACCATTGGATTAAATGGTAAAAATATATTCATATTACACATTAAGACCAATTCAAAAGATAATCTAATCATATAAATAAATTAGATTAAAAAGCAGTTTTGATGTAAAATGCAGTATTTTTCACTATTCATTAAAAGATGAACATTGTCAGAAAAATACCACAAATTCACACAAGGTAAATTTTGGTGTCCCAATCATAAAGAATAATTTTATTTTGACAAACATAGTTTATAAAATTGTCAAAATATAGATTCAAAAATGGTTTGCCATCAAAAGGCACTAAAACAATCTTTAAAGAATATTAGTGTATTCCATGCATAAGATTGTATTTATTTTCATTTTAAGCCTCTATAACACTATATTAATCATTAATAGACATAGATAAAAATATCTATTATTCATTACATACTTGGGATGTTACATCCTTCCCCCCTTTAGAAAATTGCGTCCCCGCAATTTATTTACTTGTCGAATAAATGGGGGTACTTATCCCTCATTGCATTTTCAGATTCTCATGTTGCCTCTTCAATCATGTGGTTTTTCCACAAAACCTTTACCTGCTTAATCACATTATTCCGTAACACTTGCTCCCTGTGGTCAAGAATCTGGACCGGTTGTTCCTCATAAGACAAGTTCTCTTCCAGCTGAACTACCTCTAGGCTCAAAACATGAGATGGATTTGGCATATACTTTCTCAACATCGAAATGTGAAAAACATTGTGTACCTAAGATAAACTCCGAGGTAAAGCCACTCGGTATGCAACTGATCCAACTCTCTCCTGAATTTCATATGGTCCAATGATCCTTGGACTCAACTTTCCTTTCTTACCAAATCTCATCACACTTTTCCAAGGAGAAACCTTGAGAAAAACATGATCACCTACCTCGAAAGATAGATCCTTCCTCCGGTTATCCGCATAACTCTTCTGCCTGCTCTGAGCTATCCCCATGTGTTTCTGAATCAGCTGAACCTTTTTCTACCATCTCTTCTACCAATTCTGGTCCCATCAACTTCCTTTCACCCACTTCATCCCAGAAAGCTGGAGTTCGACACCGCTTCCCATATAATGCCTGAAATGGTGCCATCTGTATACTGGAATGAAAACTGTTATTATATGAAAACTCAACCAAAGAAAGATGTTGGTCCCAACTTCCCTGATAATCCATAGAACAAGCTCGTAGAATATCCTCCAATGTCTGAATTGTTCGTTCTGACTGCCCATCTGATTGAGGATGAAAAGTTGTACTAAAATTTAATTCAGTACCCAACGACTTCTGAAGGCCTTTCCAAAAGTTAGAAGTAAACCTGGGATCACGATCCGATACAATGGAAAGAGGAACTCCATGTAACCTGACTATCTCTTTAAGATACAAACGGGAAAGTTGATCAAGAGAGAAAGTATCTCGTATAGCAAGGAAATGAGCAGATTTGGTCCATCGATCAACAATAACCCAAATTGCATTATTACCTCGAGATGTCTTCGGTAATCCAACAACAAAGTCCATAGATATATTCTCCCATTTCCACTCTGGCACTGGTAAAGGCTGAAGCATCCCTTTCGGTAACTTCCGCTCTGCTTTAACCTGCTGACAAGTCAAACACTTCACAGTAAAATCAGCAATGTCTCTTTTCATTCCATCCGACCAGTAATACTCCCGCAGATCTCTATACATCTTAGTACTGCCCAGATGAACTGAAAACGGAGAACTATGAGCTTTACATAACAGCTCTCTCTTCAACTGTGAATCACAAGGAACACACAATCTCTTCCCAAACCTCAAAACACAATCACTAACAACGTTAAATTCATGCAACTTACCTTTCTGAACCAGCTCTACCTTTTTCTGCAACTCACTATCTTGCTTCTGTGCTTGCTTGATTCTATCTGATAGAGATGATCTCACTGATACCTGAAACAGAACAGAAGGACTTCCTGCACCAACAACTTCTATGCCAAAGTTCATCAAATCCTTAACCAAAGGATCACGTTCCAAACGCAACATTGTTAATGAAGCATTACTTTTTCGACTCAAAGCATCAGCCACTTTATTTGCTTTTCCCGGATGGTAATGAATTGTACAATCATAATCCTTGATTAATTCCAGCCATCTCCTTTGTCTCATGTTTAACTCTTTCTGAGTGAATATATACTTTAAACTTTTGTGATCGGTATATATTTCACACTTTACTCCTTACAAATGATGCCTCCAAATTTTTAAAGCAAAAACAATAGCAGCTAATTCCAAATCATGTGTAGGGTAATTTACCTCATGAGTTTTCAACTGTCGTGAAGCATAAGCAATTACCTGATCATTCTGCATTAGGACGCAACCAAGTCCTTTCAATGAAGCATCACTGTATATAACAAACTCACCATTCCTAGAAGGTAGTGCCAAAACTGGAGCATTCACCGATCTTCTTTTCAATTCCTGAAAACAATCATCACATTATTTTGTCCAGATAAACTTAACACCCTTCCGAGTTAGCTTAGTCATTGGACTAGATAACCGTGAAAAATTTCTAACAAACCTTCGGTAATAGCCCGCCAAACCAAGGAATCTACGAATCTCGGTGACATTTGTGGGTCTTGGTCATTCTTCCACAACTTTTGTTTTTGCTGGATCAACAGTTATTCCATCTTTAGAAACAATGTGACCAAGGAAAGAAATTTGTTGCAACCAAAACTCACACTTGCTGAATTTCCCATACAGTTTCTTTTCTTTTAAGGTTTGCAAGATAACCGTTAAATGTTTTTCATGCTCCTCTTTACTTTTAGAAAACATTAAAAATATCATCAATGAAAACCACCACAAACTTATCCAAGAACTCATGGAAAATTCTATTCATTAAGTCCATGAATACAGCAGGTGCATTGGTTAGCCCAAAAGGCATTACTACAAATTCATAATGGCCATATCTCGTACGGAACGCGGTCTTCGGAATATCTGCCTCCTTTACCTTCAGCTGATGGTACCCCGATCTCAGGTCAATCTTGGAAAAAAACTGAGCTCCTTGGAGCTGATCAAACAAATCATCGATATGAGGCAAAGGATATTTGTTCTTAACAGTGATATTATTCAAGGCTCTATAATCAATGCAAAGTCTCATAGAACCATCTTTCTTTTTAACAAATAAAACAGGAGCACCCCATGGTGATGTGCAAGGTCTAATGAAACCTTTCTCTAATAAATCTTGCAATTCCTCCTTCAACTCTAAAAGTTCAATTTGTGCCATTCGATAAGGGGGTTTTGAAATTGGATTAGCATCAGGAACTAAGTCAACTGTAAACTCAACTTCCCGATCTGGTATTATTCCAGGAAACTCCTTAGGAAAAACATCAGGATACTCATTTACCACTGGCACATCATTAATCTGAACAGTTCCTTTATTTTCAACGATGTGTGCAAGGTAACATTCATTTCCATCTTTTACAAGTTTCTCGGCCTCTTGATATGTTATCAAAAGGAAGGGTTCATTCTTGTAAACAAACTGAAAGTATTTCTGAAAAGAAACTTCTTTAGCTCTACAGTCAATCTTAGCATGGTAAATAGAGAGCCAATCCATACCCAGGATAACATCAAACTCTACTAGAGGTAGAACAATAAGGTTTGCAAGTAGGTTCTTTCCACAGATAAGGATAGGAAGATTCTTATAAATTCTTTTTGCCTCGACACTTCCCCCAGGTGTTTTTACCAAAAGTTCAGGAGTCATTTCTTGAGATGGTATTCCCATTTTACTAGAAAAGGTTTCAGAGATGAAAGAATGTGTAGACCCCGAATCAAACAACACACTGGCATAATCTGAAAAAACAAACAAAGTACCTGATATAACTTCATTTGATGGCCCGACATCTGCTGAAGTAGTTGCAAAGGATTTCACCACCCCTTTCTGCTTGTAGTCTAACTGCTTCCCATCACTCAAGCTCCTTGTCGGACACTCGTTTGCATATTGACCCATCTCATTGCACTTATAACACTTCACTAACTGTAAATCAAATTTGTTCTTACCTTCAGCTTGATCCTTTTCAGTGCAATCACGAGCCTTATGTCCCATCTTACCACATCGGTAGCACTTTCCAGAATTCAGAAGACATTCCCCAGCATGCCTTTTTCCACATTTATCACAAACTGGAAACATAGTTTTCTTACCATCAGACTTTTTTGAAGAATTCTTACCTTTCCCCTGCCACCTCGGTCTCTTCTTCTGCTGGTTGTTATAGAAAACTTGGTCATCGGCAAACTCCATTTCCACCTTCTCAGCACATCGAACAAGCTTTTCATAACTTTTAAACTCACGAGAATCTAATGCCCTTCGATACT
Source organism: Viscum album (assembly GCA_963277665.1). NCBI lineage: Eukaryota > Viridiplantae > Streptophyta > Magnoliopsida > Santalales > Viscaceae > Viscum > Viscum album. The sequence goes on along the minus strand of OY728142.1, from coordinate 1,109,312,823 downwards.
TTGGCTTTAATCCTGAGTAAAAACGATTGATTTTACTATCAAGGTCTCGGATAAAATTTGGAGCATACCTTGCCAATCGAGTGAACCTTTCTTCATAGGCAGCCACTGAGTCTTCCTCTTGCCTCAATTCCAAGAATTGCTTTTCCATCCTAAGTCGAACAGCCTTAGGAAAATACTTCTCAAGAAACATACCTTTGAATTCATCCCAGTCAAGATCATCAATCTCATCGGCATCCCTGATATTTTTAACCATAGACCACCACTGATCTAATTCACCCTCCAAACGGTAAATAGCAAGACTAACCTTTTGATTGTCTGAACACCCCATGACATCAAAAATCTTCTCCAGTGCTTTGATCCACCCTTCAGCTAGCACAGGGTCAGATGATCCTCTGAATGATGGTGGATGTTGCCTCATGAAATGTTCCACCACTGACATGTTCCTCTGCGGTTGTTCTAGCTGATCTCATGCATGGATACCACCGCCATTTATCGCTTGAGTCAGCTGCGCCATTACTGCAACAAACTGTTCAGTTCCAATTCCGACCATTTCTGGATGCTGATTCGGAAGGTTATTTCCTTCTGTATGCCTTCCTAGCACTGCTTCCCTGTTTCCTCTGCGGAAAACCATTCTGAACAAACATGTCTTAGATGAAGCAACATGGTAATCTTTAAATGCTATACCATTTAAAAATAATAATTTAATAGAATTCTAACTCCTAAAGTTATCTAAACCGACCTCTGATACCAACTATAAGGCCCCAGCCTTAAACCTTACTTAATCTTGAGTTATTACAAGATTACACATTGAGGATCTTTTCGGGTTTAGAGTTTTAGAGAATTAGATCATAAAACTTGCATTACATTCCACATATAAACAAAGTGGTTACATAAAGATAGTATTCTTCATTCCCATAAATGGAAACACATTTAAAATAAAACATGGATTATTTCTTGACACATCCTTGACTCTATCATCTTATCATGTACCTTTCCCTTGACCTGTGAAAAACATTTCAAAAAACTTGGGATGAGCATAAAAAGCTCAGTATGGGTTATAAAAACATTGAAAGGAAACATGAGTTCATATATACATAAGAATGAAATCATAATTTACCCATAAAACATAGGCACTTTAACATACCTCATAAAATCATGAATAAATCATAGATATCATAAGACATAAAGGTAACTTGAGGCATTCATAACATTCTTACATAGGGAGTAACCCTCTTGGTTACGTTTGGAATACCCATCACAGTATATTCCCTAAAATCTCTTCGGAGAAACCTTAACGTTTCACTCCTTCGCGTTACCCAATGCATTGGAGAGCTATAACGGGCTCACCCGCCCTTAGTTTATCACGGAACCACCCGTCTTCATAATAATGCCCAAGAACCATAACATAATCATATCACATAAAACATGCATAAAGGAAACATAAAATTTCCACATTTCAATCACGAGATATCAATACAACACATTGATATAAAAACATTATGAAAACCATTTTCAATACCAAAATAAAAAAAATCAAAACATGGTATTTATTTTTCTTTTAAAAAGAAGGTATGGCTTGTAGAGGAAGCCGAAACTCAAATAACGGTTACGACGGCGGAGAAGTCGTTGTCGCCGCATACGTACGACAAAAACATTCCCTTTTTTCGTTTAGTAAACGCTTCGTATAAAAAAGATTCCTTTTGAATAAACGTAAAAGTCAAAGGGGTTTATACACCGTATAAAAGATAGTTGTGTATAAAATAAAATATGCCTCAATGAAAGGAGATTGAGACGAAGTCCCATACCTCGTATCTGACTTGACCCGACCGTTCTTTAATCTCCTGAATAATAAACTTGAGTTAATCTCTACTTTCTTATGAATCTTTTTCAAGTTCATTATTCCTTTTATACCATGTTATGAACATCATGTAATCAGTTAAGTTAATAATGTTCATTTTGTTGGTATTTGGTTCTTAAGTCAAAAATAGACTTCTTACACTTACATGTTGTTAATTTGGTCAAAGGTTCATTATATACAGAATGTTATTCATGATTTAGATATAATATATGTCATATATATCCAGTACATACTTGCATTTATAATATTACATCACATTTAGAGGTAAGAAATGAAATGCACCGTTCATGGAGACGGTAAGCCGTACGTACGCATGAACGCTAATTTCATTTCTATTTCATATTTTATAGAATGGAATCATAATGATATAAAGGTATATTATAATTCCAGTATAATATCATATATAATATCATAGTTCCATCCTTTATATGTCCCACATATGGTATTTAACGAATCAAATCACTTTGAGGGGGCGGTAGTCCGCACTTCCTAAAATGAAGATATCGTGTTTACCCATAATGGAAACCATAAAGGTATGCCCAAAATGAAAAAAACAGAAGTTTAAGGAAATCATAAACATATTATATATCATATAAAAAAATAGTGACATCATAATGGCCACCTTTGAAGGTGTTAAATGAGTATTGAACAATCATCGTTTCGGGAGGCATAATTTCTCCATCCACGAAAACCGTATGTTCTTTAACCATTTGATGCAGTTGTGTGAGAGTGTAGCTCAAATAAATCTTATAACAACATCCTAGTATATTGAAGATACTGGTGTTGTTACAAAAGAATTAAATAAAAAGAGTTTAGGGGGTTGGAGAAGCAAAATAAAACAAATGAACATGAGAGAATGAATTACCTTAAAAAGTGTAACTCCTATTGATTTGAGCCTAAAGGCTTCCTTTGAAAGGATTCTGCCCAAAGGGAATCCTATAGGATGAGGATAGGGATGTGGAGAGATTAAATGGGCAGGGTTTGGCCGAGCCAAAGTCTTGAGTAGTGTGTGAAATGAGGTAGAGGTGGGGGCATTTTATAAGAGGAGAGGAGGGACACTTTTGGCAAGTAAAAAAATATTATTTTATTTGAAAATGTGTTTCGGTTTAAAAAGGTCCCACATTGATATAATTCGTGGATAAGGTGATAAGGGTTCTAAATCCACTCATCCAATTGGTTTTGTCCATGTGTAGTTCATATATGTTACATTGTCTTTCTATTTTATTTAAATCGTCAAATAATGATGTCATCGCTGCATCATTATAATGTCATAAATAATTAAATTTATATAATGTATAAAAATAATAAAAAAGATACTATGATGTAGGAAATCTTTGTATCTTTCCAATGATCATTTATAATCAAAATTTGGACTTGTATAACCCCACTTAAAAATTGTTTTTGTAAAACATATTATGTTTCTGTCATTTTCACTTTAACATTAAATAAAAAGTAATTTATGTCATTTCCCAACAAAAGTGGATCCATGGGGTCCCCATGTTGACCCATGGCATGTCATGGTCGGCCATGACACAACCAATGAGGTTGGGACATGTGTCTAGGTCATTTCATATTATTAAAGCATTATTTATACCTTAAACTACACTAATTATCACTAATCGCGATTAAAAACTTAATAAGTTACTATTCACCAAAAAATTATTATAATCTCATTGAACCACATTTTACTTCTTAATGACAACCATGTATGTAGGATTTTTGAAAATTCAATACACATTAGTGGAAAACTTTCATTTAACTGAAAAATCAGTTTGCTTGATTACCACTTAGTGGTTTCACTATTCATCAAAAATTGAAGTTTTTCAGAAAATTACCAAAAATTCACCCTAAGCTATATTTGATATTCCGAATTCAAAAATGAAGTCTATTTTACAAAATTCAAATCATATAAGTTACATTAATTAATTTAATGATTAATTCCCGCTGCCAGAGCAAATAGCGTGTTTTTACAAAACAATAAGTATCAAAAGATTGACACTAGTTTAAGTCCAATTTCAAAGTGAAATTGATTCCAATGACCACCATTGGATTAAATGGTAAAAATATATTCATATTACACATTAAGACCAATTCAAAAGATAATCTAATCATATAAATAAATTAGATTAAAAAGCAGTTTTGATGTAAAATGCAGTATTTTTCACTATTCATTAAAAGATGAACATTGTCAGAAAAATACCAAAAATTCACACAAGGTAAATTTTGATGTCCCAATCATAAAGAATAATTTTATTTTGACAAACATAGTTTATAAAATTGTCAAAATATAGATTCAAAAATGGTTTGCCCTCAAAAGGCACTAAAACAATCTTTTAAGAATATTAGTGTATTCCATGCATAAGATTGTATTTATTTTCATTTTAAGCCTCTATAACACTATATTAATCATTAATAGACATAGATAAAAATATCTATTATTCATTACTTACTTGGGATTTTACATTTTGTGTATATGGTGGACTACCGCCTCATGAACCTATCAAGTTTGTTTTCCATTACCACCTCTTGAGGATGGAAATACTGATGGATATAATGTTTTTATAATTTATATTATATATATATGATGTTATTATTATTCCATAATTATTAATTCACACAAACCCCCATATTTTGTTATTTTTTGAGAATATGATAACTTCATCCATACGTAAAGCGGGCTACTGCCTTCCGAAGTGATGTGATTTATTTACATGTTAAATAGAATTTATTAAGGGTTCGTTTAATGAATAAATGTAATGTATTCGATACATAAATTATTCATGAATAATAATATATATAAATTACTTTTCTTTTTTTCAATACAAAAAAATAAAATGGAAATATAATTCATGCGTCTGTACGGCCTACCATTTCAATGAAATGTGTATTTCATTTTCAATCTCTGAATTTCATGGATTAATTTAAATACACATATAATTAATATATTTGATATTTAAATAATTTTTTCTATTTTTTAAAAAATTTAACCATGATCAAATTAGTTGGACCTAAAATATAACAAATTGAAACAATATGAAAAAAGGTGTTTATTACAAAAAATGTAACATTAGCATTAAATCATTAATAAAATTGTAATTGAAGGTAAGATTCAAATAATTTATGATATGATATATATAATTATTTTTATTTTATTTACTTAAAATAAACTTATACATATTTTACATGAGGGTCAAAATGTAATAAAGAAGGTGATATTTATTGTAAAGTATTTTCATCTCAATTTTTAACTTCTATAATAAACATTCCATATTCACCGCCAATTTATTTTAGGTGGTGTTTATAATTACCATTAATTTATTTTATGGCAAATTTATTTATAATTATTGGGACTTACATCTTCATTTTTGGATTTATATTTCATGGGATTTTTCTCTTAAATCTTTACCAAAACTGTATGGGGTTTTTGGGTGATTTTTTATTAATTGAGACATATGTTATGTTATGCACTTATATTATTTTATGAGGTTTATATACAAAAGCTTTTACATTAAATATAATTAATTTATTCATATAAACAATATTTTAGGATTTATTTTATTTTATTCTTTAGTGGGGATTGTGACTCAACGTTTCCAAAGTTGTAATGATTTTATTTTACAATCTCATAATTTATTCGTAATGTATGTGGTTAAGTCTCCAAAGTTGAATCCACATGATCTACCTCTAAAAAATGTTCAGGAATTTTATTCTACTATAGTTATTAATTATATATTCATATAATTATACCACTTTTATACTCATTGGTACTAAAAATATTCAATAGAATGTCTTAAATAAAATTTAATGTATTTTTCTTTTGGGTCAAAAAATATTTTCTTTCCATTCCAATTATTTATGACAAAATTTCTATTTTTTTATTATTCTCTTATAGATTTGAAAATAAAATTGTACCCCTCTTTTACCTTTTACAAAAAAAATAATTAAATATTAATGTCCTTTTCCAAAAATTTCTCATTTTTCTTTTACAAAAAATGTTATGGGAATCATTATTTTAACATCTATATCATAAATAAATCATATGTCCATCAGAAACATTATTTTATTTGAATCTCCCATTATAATTTATCAACTGAATTTTTAAATAAATATATTTTCAAAAATGTTTTATGTTTTAAAAATTTTCTCCAATCAAAATAGATATTTCATCAATAAATATTTTATAGAAAATAAATAATTTCATAAATATTTCACAAATTTAAATTAAATGGAAAAGTATTTTGAGAATTATTTTTGTATTAAAATGTAATTTTCAAAGAAAAACAATTTTTTAATAAAATTGTCAATGGATTTTTTAAATTACATCTCCATAATAAATGACATACTATGTGATAATTTATGCATTATTGGGGATAACAACCATTTATTAAATAATGTTTCTTTCTTGTAATGGTTTTTTGTTTTGATGATAAGTTATTTATAAAACACATTTTTCATCAATGGGTTATAACATGTTAAATCTCTTACAAAGCCTGATTCTTTCCACGTGTCATTAATGATGAAATGATTAAAATTTTATGGAACTTTCCTCTTACAATATTTATTATATGTTGAAATGTATATTAACCCTTTTCAATACATAATATATGATATGGTGATTGTCTACTGATCTTGTGTGATGTATATGTTTGATTTTCTTATATGGTGGTGGTTGTGATATAACCGTAGATGATGGTTAATTATTATAGAAGGATGATTGTTACATTACAACCTAAGATGGGTGGTATATGTATCTACCTCAAATGAATTGGTTATTTATTTATAACTCATGAGATAGATTTTAATATAATAGAGAGTAAACCCTATTCAAAAAGTTAATTTTCATTATATGATTTTCTATGGAGTGAACCTAGAGTACTGTGATGTTATGTAGACCTATGTTTCATGTCCATAATGTTATTCATAAACCTAATTACTTGTTCACAATATCAAATGTGATCATTATTATATGCCCCTAATGTTGTACATGGACCTATCTTTCATGTCCATAATGTTTTGTGTGGACCCGTTTGCATGTCCATAAGTTTAAGTGAGCCTATGATTTAATGACCATAAAATAATGAGTTAACCTATTCCAATTTATACATTTTCAAAATGTTATAAGATAATTTTTATGGAAAAAAATATTTTTTATTCCAATTATATGCTATCATGGAATATGTTCTTAGATTATATTATTATTCATGTCTTAGGAAATACCAATCCTTATTCCATGACTCTTGTTTATGATATATCACAGGTTAGGAATGAACTTCATATGTTTAGTTACATATTGTATAACCTTATTATTATCTTATGATTTCATATGGTCATAGATTTAAATCTATTATGTTAACCCTTACTAATAATCTGAGCGCACCATTTCTTATTTTTCTTTACATGAATTATGATTAATGGTTTTATGTATGGTATTTATATAAATATTACTATAATAGATGTTAATTATGAGATGAATTGAAGATATTTCACCATATTGAAATATTTTCTTCCATATTTCCAATCGAAATAAACTATTATGGTCAATAAAAATGTGTTAGATCAATATAATGAATATTCATCTAAAATCATATAATGTCCATGTATGAGAGTCTTGGGTCATTACAAGTATTATTAGAGGAAATTTTTTGTTTACCTTTGGAAAAAAGGATTATAAATCATTAGTTATATTCCTAGACATATTTCTACGGACATATATAGGGATTTATCTGATGATAAGTCTAATAATGAGTTAATGTTTTGTAAAATTTCATGGGATTTTTTTAATGGATAAAGTGAGTCATTTCAAAAAAATTGAATCATTTTCTAAAAAACAAGTGGATGTGTATATTTCATAGACATAACAAGTTTTAATAACCCTAGAAACACTTTATTCATCTAGAAATGATGGGGAATTCATTTAAAAGAATGATCCTGTGTAGAGACCCAAAACATGAAGTACATGGACATTACATTACTTTTTCAGAATACTTAGTAGATAAAAAAACATACTCACAAGGACCGTAATAGTTTAGTGTATTTGGAAACATGGAAAAATAATCTTCTCTCCGTGGTGAAAGATCGTCAACATCTCCCATAAAGATATTCCCCTTTTGTTTTCTTACCTAAAACCTTTCTTTAAATCCTAGGGAAATGAAAACATATAAATGGTGAACTCAAATGCTCAGTAAGGGTAAGCATAGAGAATATAAAACAATCCATAAACATTTGAATGCAAAAAGCATGAACATAAAATCTAAACATCAAAATCATGAGCAAAGACATAAATCTTGGAAGTACGTAAGCCATATATCATAACGGAACATCAATCATGATAAAATATCATGGGAATAAAACGTGTAATTGTGGCAAAACATTAAGCACATGATATAATTTACATAGTATCCAAGGCATTGCTTCCATGACCATCTTAGTGGACAAAGTCCATTTCTGAATCGAGTTCACTCCTCGTTCCAGTCCTGTATTACTGAACCGGATTAACATACTGTTCCAGCCATGTATATCTCATGAGATATAAATATTTACCCAATGCATTGGAGGGAGATATAGGTCCCACCCATCTCATAATGAAATCATTCTTACTTGTGCCACAAAATAAACATACATCATTCATAATAACCCAACGAATAAAATGGGTTTCATAAACATCATCCCATAATCACATAATCCCTATAAAAGAAATGGATATCATTTCATAATAATAAAATTGAAACCATGTAAATAATAAGGACATTATATTTGAAACATACACATATTAAATAATGTCATCTTAGATGGAAAAATGGTTTTGATAAAACACTTGAAATGAATTCTTGAGGAAAATATCCTTTCTTCTTCAAAATCAATTTCTTTTCACAAAATGTCATGCATTTTTAAAAGAAATAGATTTTTTGAAATTATTCATGAAATATTTTGGAGTATGATTCATGAAAATAAGGCTTTATAAAATCATTAAAATCCTTCCATGCCGTATAAGTTAAAAAAACATTCTTCTCGTACTTTTTCCGAAAAAGTAAAAAAAAAAGTACCTCATAACGTAAACAAAAGAAAGATTCCTTACATACCATGTAGTAAAAGTAAAAAATGGGTAAAAGGACTTTAAACATTCATGAAACCAATTTTAGAAAACAGGAACATGGATGATAAATATAACCCCAGCGAATATTACGAATAAACAATCTCCGATAAAAACGAGATTGAAATGTTATCCCTTGCCTTATGTCCGATATGATTTGTATGTATCTGAACCTCCTGTATAATAATTTAAATAATGTCATTGAATTATTATAGAACCATATTCATTGTTATGATATCACATATGGTTCACTTATGACTTTATATTACCCGTTCTTTTGTAAGTTCTATGTTAAAGTATCATTTTGGGTAAAATCATTTTATTAATCGTACATGTTTGGACTTGTTGTTCTTGATGTTATTACTTATATCCTAATTTACTTAATTCTAGAATGTAAAACATGATTTATATGTAACATATATTCAGAATATACATATATATATATATGATAGATCGATAAATGGAATGAAATACACCGTTCATGGAGACGGTAGGCCATACGTATGCATGAACGATGTTTTCGTTTCCTTAACGAATTGAATGGAATTAATTAGATGACTTACATATATATATACATAAATCCAGTATAATCATAATTTGAAATATTTCATGATTACTTATTATATATACTTTATAATCATTCATGAATGGTTAACATAGAGAATGAATCTCATCGCGTCGTGGAGACGGTAGTCTGTATGTTTGCACGAGTGATGATATCATTCCCATGATCGTGGAATTTTATTTAAGTGTATGTATAATATTTCAGAATCAATATCAATTCTTAATTATCATATATAGTTATTTATTTACACCATTATACCCATCCAAGTAATGTGGTGGTCGAAAACAGATTACACCACGGCGTGGAGACGGTATTCCATAAGTACGCAGGCGCGGTTATTTCATTTTCCGTAGGATGGATAGATGGTGAAATAGGGTTGTTTGATAATTATAATATCATATCATTATATGAGTGATACTGATTTTATTACATCATAATGAAACAACTAAATAAGTATAAGTAGAAGAATAAATAAAGTTTAAAGAATCGTTAACTGACATTACCTCTTCTTTGAAGCGCCTATTCTTAACCTCCTCCTAGGGCACTAAAGATTGTCTTTGAAGAATACCAGTACCTCTAGGATGTTTCTAGGGAAGTGGAGAAGAGAAATTGGCAGGGTTTGGATGATCTTGAAGTCTCAAATTAGTGTGTGGAAGAGAGGGAGGAGGTGCCCTTTTATAAAGGAGGAGAGGGCCACCTTAGGAAAACATAAAATATTATTTTATTATAAAGTCATATTCGTTTTTTAATAGCTAAAAATTGATTGATTTAGAAGTTAAGTTGGGTATGGGTATAAATCCTCTCATCTAATAGAATTTAGACAAGTTGAGGTTTCTATTTTAACATTATCATTTAGATTTAACTTTAAGTTAAATAATTTTATTTTACTGTGTCTTCTTGTTTTCTTACACGATAAGGTCAATAAACAAGCCAAAAGAACCCCCAGTTGTTTATTATTAATATATATAACCTTATCTAATTCATTTGGCCGAAAAATATATTTTTAGGAAATTAATAATATATTATTTGTTTTAAAAACTATTTTATGTCAATTTTGACACTATTTGGTAATTGATTTTTTTGAAAATCATAAAAAATGATTAGTTCGACAAAAAGTTAATTAAATCAATACTAACATGAAATATTAAAGTAGAAAATTAGTGGAATTCATAAAAAGTCTCAAATTACATTTATTTGAGTATTTATAACATCAATTATGTCAATATTTCATTAATGAGATAATTAGTGCATCATCATTGTGTCATAAATAAATTAAATTATTTAAAGTATAAAAATTATAAATAAAATACCATTATGTAGGAAATTTATTTATATTAAAAATGTTTTAATTATTAAACTTTGATTTTAACTATTATAACTATTCTTTAAATAAAATATTATTAAATGTCCTAATATAATCCAAGTGGGCCTAAATGGTCAAATTGTATTCCTAGGGTTGTTTTTGGTCAAATTACACTTATCCAACAAAATTAGGTTTTGGGGTAATATTAATATCAATTTTACCCTTAATTACCCTATTTACTTTTAACCGTGGTAAAGAAAAGTAAAAAGTTACTATTCACCAAAATTTATTTTCATCTCATTGAACCACATTTTAGTCCTTTTTATTAACCATGTCTCTCGGATTTACAAAATTAAATTCACAGAAGTGGTAAATTTTCATTTAAATGAAAAAGTCCGTTTTTTTAACTACCACTAAGTGGTTTCACTATTCATCGAAATTTGAAGTTTTTCAGAAAAATATCAAAAATTCAGCCTAATAATTATTTGATATTCCAAATTCAAAATTGATTTCTATTTTTCCAAATTCAAAACATAGAAGTGGCATTAATTAATTTTAAAATTAATTCCCGTTATCAAAACAAATAGCGTGTTTTTAAGAAACAAAAACTATCAAAAGATGGATACTTGTTTATATCCAATTTCAAAGTGAAAATAATTTCAATGAAAACAATTGGATTAAATAGTAAAAATATATTCTAATTACACTTTAAAACCAATTAAAAATATAATCTTACCATATAAATTTTTGCGATGAAAAAAGTTGTTTTTAATAAATATATAGCGTGTTTTTACTATTCATTAAAATATGGAAGTTATCAAATTAATACGAAAAATTTATCCAAAGTAAATTTTTATATTCTGATTCCAAAGAAGAATTTTATTTTGTCAAATTGAACTTATATACATGTCATAAACAAGATTTAAGGTGGGTGCTCCATCAAAAGTCGGGAAAACTGCAATTTTTGAAAAATACATATTTTACACAAAAAATTGATTTTGATCTCATACCATATTCTACAAAAAGTGGAAGATGAATAATAATCTTATAAAATTAAAATTTTAGTTAATACTATTCATAATGGCTAGTCCATAATAATATTATAACAATATATCGTTGTTTAGTGAAACCCGGTATTACGTACCACACACGCTATCGAGGTAGGTCGCGATTGCGTGTAATGCAAGCCAAGGATAATGTTGCATATACTGCAAACTAATGCGGTATTGCATATAGTACAAGCTAATATCGGTGTAGTGTATAATTGAAGATCAAATAAATTAAAAATAATATATCTCATAAAATCTCGGGGTGTTAAATTCTACCCCCCTTAAAATGAATTTCGTCCTTGAAATCCGTCAGGGTTATAAATTGTTTACTATTCATAGAAACCCACATCGTAAAAAGGAATACTAAAACATAATTTTAAAAACTAAAGTATGAAATGTAATGATTACCCAAAGTAACTCATCACTGGGTTTCCATATAGGAGAACATAGGTGAAAATATGGATATGGAAGAAAAATCTAACCATCAAGTTCTGATGAAGAGTTGTAGAGAACATGGTTATGAAAAATCCATCAATCACAAAGCCATAAATTTGTGATGATATAAGGTACCATATTATTCATCAGATATAAGAGCACCAGGAAAACATTTTTGGTTTTCAATATCATTTCCCTAAAGTTGAAAATTTTGAATTAGAAGAAATACTTTCTTGATTTTGGTAAAATCTCACTATTGTTCATGCATTGAACAATTTCCGCTTCATATCTTAAAGAAATAAAGTTGAATTTTTTATTCGTTAAGTGTTAACAGATCATCTGATAGAATGACAGGTCATTCCATCTTTTTCAAAAAAAAAGGTTAGCAAAAGTTATCAAATATACATAAGTCCATTTATTGGGAGGTTAATCATATACGATTCCAAAAATGAACTTATAATTCATATATCATACCACTTAATAAAATAAAACTAGTTTCTACTAACCAGGGTCTTCTTGTAGGCCAGTGGTATGCAATAAAGGCTAGTCGCACTTCGGTTGTGGGTTTTATTTCCACAGCCTTGTCTGACGTGGTGGGTTGTCGCCCGTCCTGCAGGTTGTCCATTTTTTATAATTACATCATTATGACATTCCATCGATAATATAGAAAACAGTTCTAGACTTAAACTAATTTATGTTCAACATAATCAATTTCAAATCTTTAGGCTTATCCAAAATACTTATGTCCAAGATTATAGTATAATGAAAACAATTACTAGAAATTTCATCTACTGAGCATGTGAATACGATCATTTATCCCCGATATATCCTGTTGATCACATTCTAATCATGTGAATACCTTAATAATTTATTCTCTTGAAAAAAAATACCCATTTAACCTTAGTGAAAACATGAATGCTGTCAAAAGATAACTCTTTCCACATACCAAAATCCCAAAATTTCTATATACTCAAACCATGATATCACTTTGTCCTTATATTAGTCATGAGCTCATTAATACTATCCAACATATCATTATCTCCTTATCCCTTAATTATATGCACATCATCTATTTTCCAAAAATATCTGAATAACCTTTCATGGTTACCGGTACCATTCATCATATACTTTCAAAACTTAAGCAATGGAAACAATGTAACAATCCTTATATTTTTCTCTATTCCATAGTACCATATATTATTCTCGATAAACATACAATCACTACACTACCTTCTTAAACCACTGACTGAGCTTCATTATTTCTTCCATCTCATATATCATTTGTAGTCTCCTCATCATCATCCACATAAATACTACCCATATGACCATGTTGATTCTCTTTATGAGATTTTCCCTTAAGTAATTGTTTTTCATAATTCCCATACATTCCACATTTAAAACACTTAACCATTGTTGATGTCTTAGCAATACCATTATCTTTTTTCCATGGTGTTAACTTAACCATTTTATTTACAATTACTATCTTTGTGTCCTTCTTTTCCACACCCAAAGCATCTTCCAGTTACTTTGATAAATTCTCCTTTATTCCTCTTCCCACATGACATACATGAGGGAAATTGAACTTTATTTCCTCTATGACCATTATAAAACTCCATATTTATCTTATTAGTTGAGTCAGGAAAGTTACTAAAGCTGAGATTATTGATCATATTATGAGATTTCCGATTATGCATAATAGTGATGTTTCTCCTTCCAAATCACATTTTATTTGCATGATCATGAAGAATATCATTCCATTGTCTATCATATTCTCCATTATCATGAATCTTCCTGTTTCCAGACATTTTCTAAAACCCAAAAAGAATAGTGTGAGAGGAAAACATCATGATAGGTAAAACAACATAATTAATGGGAGTAACTTCAATATCTAACATCTTAGGTTTAATTCAAAGATCATTACAGTAATTCTAGGACTATAACCTATACTTATACTTAACCTTAGGGACATCCCTAGACATACCTTTGAAATATCTCTAGGTATCTCACTAAAGTTTTCACATCCTAGTTTCCAAAGGTTAACAAAACCTTTCCTCTGATACCAACTTTAGAGACCCAAAGCTTGACGTACATGGACATTACATTACTTTTGCGGAATACTTGGTACATAACAAAAATAGACACACAAGGACCGTAATAGTTTAGTGTCTTTGGAAACATAGAAAAATAATCTTCTATTCATGGTGAAAGATCTTCAACATCTCCCATAAAGATCTTCCCCTTTTTTTTCTTACATAAAACCTTTCTTTAAATCCTGGGGAAAAGAAAACATATAAAGGGTGAGCTCAAATGCTCAGTAAGGGTAAGCGTAGAGAACATAAAACAATCCATACACATTTGAATGCAAAAACTTGAACATAAAATCTAAACATCAAAATCTTGAGCAAAGACAAAAATCTTGGAAGTACGTAAGGCATATATCATAAAAGAACATCAATCATGATAAAATATCATGGGAATAAAACTTGTAATCATGTAAAAACATTAATCACATGATATTATTTCCATAGTAGCCATGGCATTGCTGCCAAGGCCATCTTAGTGGACAAAGTCCCTTTCTGAATCGAGTTCACTCCTCGTTCCAGTCCTGTATTACTGAACCAGATTAACTTACCATTCCAGCCATGTATATCTCATGAGATATAAATCTTTACCCAATGCATTGGAGGGAGATATAGGTCCCACCCATCTCATAAAGAAATTATTCTTACTTGTCCCACAAAATAAACATACATCATTTATAATAACCCAACGAATAAAATGGGTTTCATAAACATCATCCCATCATCACATAATCCATATAAAATAAATGGATATCATTTCATAATAAGAAAAGTGAAACCATATAAATCATAGAGACATTATACTTGAAACATACACATATGAAATAATGTCATCTTAGATGGAAAAATGGTTTTGATAAAACACTTGAAATGAATTCTTGAGGAAAATATCCTTTCTTCTTCAAAATGAATTTCTATTCAAAAAACATCATACAATTTTAAAAGAAAGAGATTTTGTTGAAAATAGTCATGAAATATTTTGGTGTAAGATTCATGAAAATAAGGCTTTATAAAATCATAAAAATCCTTTCATGCTGTATAAGTTAAAAAAACATTCTTCTCGTACTTTTGTCGGAAAAGTTAAAAAAGTACCTCGTAACGTAAACAAAAGAAAGATTCCTTACATACCATGTAGTAAAAGTAAAAAATGGGTAAAAATGAATTTAAACATACATGAAACCATTTTTAGAAAAAAATAACATGGATGATAAATATAACCCCGGTAAATACTTACGAAAAAACAATCTCGGATAAACACGAGATTGGAAAAGTTATCCCTTACCTTAGGTCCGATATGCTTCGTACGTATCCGAACCTCCTGTATAATGATTTAAATAATGTCATTGACTTATAACAGAATCATATTCATTTTTATGATATCACATATGGTTCACTAATGACTTTATATTACCCGTTCTTTTGTAAGTTCCATGTTAAAGCAGCATTTCGGGTAAAATCGTTTTATTTATCGTACATGTTTGGACTTGTTGTTCTTGATATTTTTACTTATATCCTGATTTAATTAATTACATAATGTAAAACATGATTTATATGTAATATATATCCATCATATACATATAGATATGATAGATCAATAAATGGAATGAAATACACCGTTCATAGAGACGGTAGGCCGTACGTGTGCTTGAATGCTGTTTTCGTTTCCTTACTGAATTGAATTGAATTAAGTAGATGACATACATATATATATATACATAAATCTAGTTTCATTATTATTTCATATATTTCATGATTACTTATTATATATACTTTATAATCATTCATTAATGGTTAATATGGAGAATGAATCTCATCGAGTCGTGGAGACGATAGTTCGTACGCACACACGAGTGATGATATCATTCCCATGATCGTGGAGTTCTATTGAAGTGTATGTATAATATTTCAGAATCAATATCACTTTTCAATTATCATATATATTTATTTATTTATACCGTTATACCCATCCAAGTAAAGTGGTGTTTGAAAACAGATTACACCACGGTGTGGAGACAGTATTCCGTACGTATGCACCCGCGGTGATTTCGTTTTCCATAGGATGGATAGATGTTGAAATAGGGTTGTTTCATAATTATAATAACATATCAGTATATGAGTGATACTTATGTTATTACTTCATAATGAAACAACTAAAGAATAAGAAGTAGAAGAAGAAATAAAGTTGAAAGAATCGGTAACGGACATTACCTCTTCTTTGAAGCGCCTATTCTTAACCTCATCTTAGGGCACTAAAGATGTTTTTTGAAGAAGACCATGACCTCTAGGATGTTTCTAGGGAAGCGGAGGAGGGAAATTGGTAGATTTTGGGCGATCTTGAAGGCTCAATGTGGTTTTTGGAAGAGGGGGAGGAGGTTCCCTTTTATAAGGGAGGAGAGGGGCACCTTAGGAAACCGCAAAATATTATTTTATTATAAAGTCATATTCGGTTTTTAATTGCTCCAAATTGATTTATTTCAAAGATAAGGTGGGGATGCATCTAAAGCCTCTCATAAAATAGAATTTAGACAATTTTAGGTTTCTATTTTAACCTTATCATTTAGATTTAACTTTATGTTAAATAATTTTACTTTTACCGTGTCTTCTTGTTTTCTTACACTATAAAGTTAATAAACAAGCCAAACAAACCCCAAGTTGTTTATTATTAATATATATAACCTTATCTAAGTCATTTGTCTGATCCTTATATTTTTAGGAATTTAATAATATAATATTTGTTTTAAAAACTATTTTATGTCAATTTTGACACTATTTGGTAATTGATTTTTTTGAAAATCATAACAGTATGATTAGTTCAAAAATGGTTAATTACATCAATACTAACATGTCATATTAACCTATAAATTTAGTGTAATTCATTAAAAGTCTCAAATTACATTTATTTGAGTATTTATAACATCAATTATGCCAACATTTCATTAATGAGATAATTACTACATCATCATTGTGTCATATATAAATTAAATTATTTATTGTCTAAAAATTATAAATAAAATACCATTATGTAGGAAATATTTGTATATTTCTAAATAATATTTATAGTCTAATTTATCTTATGTATAACCCTATATGAAACATGTTTTAGTTATTAAACTTTGATTTTAACTATTTTAACTATTCTTTAAATAAAATAATATTAAATGTCCTAATCTAATCCAAGTGGGGCTAAATGGTCAAATTATATTCCTAAGGTTGTTTTTGGTCGAATTACACTTATCCAATAAAATTATGACATGTGTTGGGGTAATATTAATATCATATTTACCCTTAATTACCCAATTTACTTTTAACCGCGGTAAATAAAAGTAAAAAGTTACTATTCACCAAAAATTATTTTCATCTCATTGAACCACATATTAGTCCTTGATATTGACCGTGTCTCTCATAATTTTGAAATTCAATTCATAGAAGTGGTATAATTTCATTTAAATGAAAAAGTCAGTTTTTTTAACTACCACTAAGTGGTTTCACTATTCATCAAAAATTGATGTTTTTCAAAAAAATACCAAAAATTCAGCCTAAGAATTATTTGATATTCCGAATTCAAAATTGATGTCTATTTTTTCAAATTCAAAACATTGAAGTGGTGTTAATTAATTTCAAAATAAATTCCCGTTATCAAAACAAATAGCGTGTTTTATGAAACAAAAACTATCAAAAGATTGATACTTGCTTATATCCAATCTCAAAGGGAAATTAATTCCAATGACCAACATTGGATTAAATGGTAAAAATATGTTCTAATTACACTTGAAAACCAATTAAAAATATAATCTATCCATATAAATTATTACGATGAAAAGAGTTTTTTTTAATTAAAATATAGCGTGTTTTAACTATTCATTAAAATATGAAAGTTATCAGAATAATATGAAAAATTTATCCCAAGTAAATTTCTATATCCTTATTACAAAGAAGAATTTTATTTTGTCAAATTGAACTTATTGACATGTCAAAAACAAGATTTAAGGTGGGTGCGCCATCAAAAGGCTGGAAAACTGCAATTTTTGAAAAATACATATTTTACACGAAAAATTTATTTTGTTCTCATACCATATTCTAGAAATGGTGTAATATGAATAACAATGTTTTAAAATTAAAATTTTAGTTAATACTATTCATAACAGCTTGTCCATAATAATATTATAACAATATATCGTTGTTTAGTGAAACCCGGTATTGCATACTACACACGCTATCGAGGTAGGTCGCGATTGCGTGTAATGAAAACCAAAAATAGTGTTGCATATACTGCAAGCTAATGCGGTGTTGCGTATAGTACAAGTTAATATTGGTGTAGTGGATAATATAACATCAACGAAATTAAAAATAATATATCTCATAAACTCTCGGGGTGTTACAGCCTTACTCGACAAATGGTTTGATACACCCGGGGGAAATTCTTTGTAAATTGAAAAAATATTAATGATAATTCATGAAATATTTAGATAGATGATGACAATGAATTATATAGGAAGAAATTTTGGAGTCCTAAATTAAAATGAATGTGTGTTAGGTCCAATAGGAAAGATACCCTGAGGGGGGGTGAATCAGGGTATGACAGATTAAAATGACCGCCCCTTTTGATCTTGTTTTGTTGTTAGAAAAAACAGTCTTCTCTCACTCCTTCCCGATGCAGAGTATGAACAAACCTTAAAGAATGCACATGAAACAACAATTTTTACTTGGTTCACCCTCACTGGGCTACATCCAAGGAGCATACAATGGCAGTGTGCCGATGTACCAATTCCACTATAAGCGCACTGTTGTTAACATGTTCGAAGCAGACTCACTATCCCTCTTGATTTACAACCACTCACAATTTGAGAACTCACTGATCTCTCACCTGTAGTGATCTCACAACTTCTTCAGAAGATCCACTCGCAGTTTATTGACATGTAGGTCTGCTCATTTGCATGAAAGCACGCATCCTCAACTATCGATAGATGCTCTGTTGAAGTCCAACTTTCATCCAATGATGAATACCTGTTTTCCCTTGAACAATGGGAAATTCCTTTGGATCAACCTTCTCAAAGCTCCCTACTTCCCGAGGCTCCCAATTTCACAAATCTCAAACAAACCTACACGAAGATCCTGCCTTTTCGCGAAGCACTCTCGCGAATCACTCTCACAAAGCTCAAGCCTTCGCAATTCTTAGGCTGTCGCGGAGCTCCTGCCTCTTCATGAAGCACACTCCTTAGAGCACGCAGCCTTGTGAAGTGCACTTCCTTTCACGGAACTAGATTAGCCACCACGAAGCACCTCTCTTTCGCGAAGCACCCTGCCTTCACAAACCACCTTCATGAAATGAGAGAAAAATATTTTTTTGAAATCACTCTACTTATCTCTAGGGGTAGACCTCAATTAATAGACAATTCCACTGATCCTTGACCCTTCCGCGCGAAGTCAGCGCCACGTCATCACCAATCGCGATGCTCTGAAATTTTTGCCGAAATTCTCTCAAAATAGCGAAGCACCAAGACAATTTTACGATCACTGAGCTCGTCATAATCACAGGGAATCACCATCAAAATTCCTTCATGCCTTCTCTATGAAGCTCTCTTACAAATCCCTTCACCACCGCGATGTGCTTCAACTCTACCGTTCGCGAAACTTTTACGTAATCGCGAAGAATCACCGCCATCATTCTTCTGGTCTTCGAAAATTCAAAACCATGAAGCCTCTCTTCACGAAATTCATGCCTTTTTCATATTAAAATATGATCTTCATGGATATCCAATTTTCGCGATGTTCACTAACCTCCAAATATTGGACCCCAAAAATTTTCCAAACACTGGAAAATGGGGCCACCTCGTACTGCTCTTTTGTACCACCTCCAGATCATCCATTCCTTTATAATCACTCTTTGTCATCATGGATTTTCAACAACATCTCTAGAACATGACAATTCTCCATGTAAACCTGCTTTGTCAAAAAACACAATGAACCCAAAAATACTGCAAAGTTACCTTGAGGGATTTTTTCTCAACAATCTAACCCTTTGGGTTTGTTGACAATTATTCATAACTCTTCTCAGAATGATTTTTTGTACTTGGATAACTATTTGAATCTCCTTCCAGCCGCAACCACCATTTTCCACTTGCGATTATTATAGCATTCAAGGAATCACTTAACAAGTACTCTAAGCCCACATGAGCAATGATCGGCATGAGAAACAAGAGTAGTATGAAAAGTTCATCAATGAAGCACTTCCTATCAGACCCCAATTGTCGATTCCAAACTGATACCAATTGATAAATTGATACCAATTATTGAACCACACAAATACCAATTTTTGATAGTTGGACACCTTATATCACCATTCCAACATCATTGTTTTTCTTTTATCACGATCCTTAGCTGTCGTGATATCTATTCTTTGATCGATCACTTATAGCATCGTCATATTTGATATTCTCCCATATCTCATTGCTCTCCCCCTATCGCGCTACTCCACCTATCATCTTCTCCCCATATAAATTATTATTTATCAAATTTCCATACTATCTCCCCTTTGAACAATCACTATTTTCTCCCCCATTGTCAATGAACCCAAAGTTCACTCCTTTTCAATCTGTAACATAGTAGAGAAAGAATATTAGCACAGTAGGGAAAAACACATCATACCTTGGGGAGAGGGGATGTGTCCCACATCCAAAGTATTTCAAGTGTGGGGAGTTGACTGGACTCCCAAACCCAGTCGATGCCTCTCAAAATCTTCCTTGGGTAAGGCCTTTGTCAGGATTTATGCAACCTGTAGTTCTGTAGGCACATACTCCAACTTCACGATCCCTGTCTCAACCTTCTCCTTGATAAAATGAAACATTATCTCAATGTGCTTTGTCCTTGAGTGATGGATATGATTTTTGATGATATTTATAGCACTTTAGTTACCACACTAGATTCTGATCGGAGACTTCACATCAACTCCCATATCTTCAAGCTGCTGCTTCATCCATAATAACTGTGTGCACGCTTGAGTGGCCGCAATATACTCAGCTACTGTGGTGCTCAATGAAATGCAATCTTTATTATTTCTTATCCATGAAATACACAATCCACCAAGATAGAATGCCCCTACTGACGTTGATTTTCTGTCATCTGCTCATCCGGCCAAATCTGCATCTATGTAACCCAATAACACTGATTGATATCTGTCATTATACATCAGACTGAAATCCACGGTGCCTTTGATATACCGAAGTATTATTTTCACTACAATCATGTGGATTTCTTTAGTATTACTATGATATCTCTCTTCTTGGCATGTGGTGAAAATAATATTAGGCCTTATTGCGGTCAAGTACTTAAATCATCCAATAATTTGCCTATATTCTGTGATATTAACTGCCTTTCCATCCTCATTTATGATAATTTCATCTGGGTAGCAACTAGAGTATTAATCTCCTTGGAATTCTCAATTCCAAACCTTCTTAGAACCTCCTTGGAGTATTTGGATTGTGAAATAAATGTTCCAATCCTTCCTTGTGTCACCTTTAGACCAGGGAAAAATGTTATCTCTTCAATCATTGACATTTCGAACTCACTTTTCATGAATTTGGAAAACTGTCTGAATTGAGCTTCATCTGATCCGCCAAATATTATGTCGTTGACATAAACCAAGACCATCATCATTTGATTACGTTTGATGTTAAAATAGATATTTTAATCAACTCCCCCATGCTAGAAACCATGCTTCTTCAAGTACTGGTCAAGCCTTGAGTACCATGCTTTTGGTGCTTGTTTCAGCCCATACAACACCTTCTTCAGTCTTCAAACCTTGTTCTCATCCTCATGAATGAGAAAACCATCTGGCTGCTCAATATACACCTCTTCCACTAGAACCCCATTCAAAAATGTAGATTTGACGTCCATCTGGAACACTTTGAACTTCTGTTGCACTGTGATGGCTACGAATAAGATTATTGTCTCCAGCCTTACAACTGGTGAAAATGTCTCATCAACATCTATTCCCTCGATTTAGGAGTACTCCTTACGCACTAGTCATCCTTTGTTCTGAATCACTATGCCATATTCATCCATCTTGTTGTGATATACCCATTTAGTCCCAATGACATTCTTATCTGCTGGCCTCGAAACAATCTCCCATGTCTGATTCTTCTCAATCTGATCTATCTCTTCATTCATTTCCTTAATCCAGTTTTCATCTTCAGTTGCATCAGCAAAGAATTTAGTCTCAACCTGAGATAGGAAGGATGTCTGTGGTAGTGATTTCATTATTCTTGTCAGAACTGGATCTGACTGATCACCAATGATATTATTCCTGTCAATTTCAGCTCGAATCCTTGGGTTTTGTGCAGATACAGATTTTAATTCCTCACGCTCATCATCCGTATCTTCTTCTAAATCAACATCATCCACTTCTTCTCCCATTGTAATTCATTCTTACTTTTCACTCTCGTCTAGAAATTATTTATTGCGTTATTGAATGATCTCCTCATTCTCTACTATAGTGACATCATTGCCCTCAACTACTTTTCCTAACCTTTTGTTAAAACATTTATATGACTTACTTTATTCTTGTGTAACCATGGAATATCCCTTCATCTCCTTGTGACTCATATTTCCTATGTTTTTCCTTGTTGAGGATAAAGCACTTACTTCCAAAGATTCAGAAGTTTTTCACCGTTGGCTTTTTTCCATACCACATCTCGTACGGAGTCTTTCCTTCCTTTGGACACAACAGAGTCCTGTTAGAAATGTAGACCGATGTCAAAACAGCTTCCTTCCAAAATATCTCGGGTAAGTCTTTTTCAATGAGCATCATTCTATCAATGTTATTGATGATTGAATTTATCTTTTCAACCACTCCATTATATTGGGGAGTTCTTACTGAGGAAACTTGATGACTTATCCCATGTTTATCGAGATAGCCTTCCACGGGACTATTTATGAATTCTGTACCATTGTCAGTACGGATCTTCAAAATTTTCTGTCTGAGCATCCTTTCACACTCTCTTCGGTCCTGTTTTAAGCAGATGATCACATCTGACTTATGGGAAATAACAAATACCCATGCCATTCTACTATAGTCATTAGTGAAAAGAACATAGTAACTCTTTCTGTCAATTTCTCTTGGTGTGATAGGACAACAAACATCAGCATGCACCAATTCGACCACTCTTGTTGAATTCTTTTCCTTCGTTGTATACATCTTTTTTATGAGCTTCCCTTATTGACATGCATCGCACTTGTGCTTATGATCACGTGATATCTTAGGGAGGTCTCTTGTTGCATCACACTTTACCAGATCTTCTAGGGATGGTTGGCATAGATGACCAGGTCATTTATTCCACAACTTGTTTTCTTCCTCTATGGACAGAAAGAACATATCTTCTTCTCCACTTACCAGGTAGAGATTTACCTTAGTCCTTTTTCCCTGTAGAACCACTACCCCATCTCTTCCATTGATGATACAGACCTTCTTAGTAAACCTTATAGAATGTACGGAGTCACATAGTAGACTAACGCTGAGAAAATTGTGACTGAGACCATCTACTACTAAGACATCAGCATGTCTCATCTCTTTGCCCCCAAACTTGGCCTTTACTGATCCAATTATCTTTAGGCCTTCATCATTTCCAAACATGAAAACTCCCTCTTTTTCATATTTTACGCCTATGATGAGATCCTTATTACCTGTCATGTGAGATGTGCAATCGCTGTCAAGGATCCACACGCTAGAGCGATCTGATGCTTTAAGGGAAATTTCCGCTACCACTTCCTTCTCATCCTTTCTCTTTCTGGTCCATATTTCTGCCTTCATACTTGACATGGATTGAGACATCTTATCATTCTCAGTGTATGATGGACCTGCTTCAGCTTGTAAGGATGCAAATCTGTTTTGCATTTTCAAATCACCTATTGGTTCATTAATATGCTGCTTACATACATTTTGATTCTTCTTTGGCATATTCCATTGTAGGGTTGAAGTGCAGTACCTAGCCATGTGCCCAAATCCTCCACACTAAAAACAGTCTCCTTCAAAATATGTTCAAGAGAACTATTCTCTGTTTGGCTGCCACCTTTGTTCTTGTTCACTTTTATATCTCTTGGATATGGAATACACATATTGTGAGTGTCTTATCTTTCCGCAACAATAACACCCGATGTAAGGGGAATTCCTTTGAGTGACTTCTGCCTTTCTATTTTCTCCTTGGGATCTCTGAATACACAGATTCTTCCTTGTTACCAAATCAACCTTCAATCTCAGAGTGGATGCTTGCGGTTTGACCTCAATTTTCACATCTTTTTGTTTTCAATCAAGCCCTGAATCAGCCTTAACATCTGAGTTCAATTACTACTTCTTTCCTGATGAACTACTAGGCTCCCCTTTCATCTTTTCAGTCCTTGGAATGACCTGATTTCCCAAGAATGTGTTGGGAATAAATGGTTTTCTTAGTCTTTAACATTTCTCCGCAGACCGACAACTTCCTCTTCACGCTCTTCGATATGCATGACGTGATCATTCCTTGTGTTTTTCAAGCCATCGATCTCCCTTTTCTGTTCTTCAATTTTGATTTTATACTCACTAACTGATTCTATGATCTCTGGTGTTGATGAATTGATTTTCTCAATTTCATCCATCAATTCAGACTTCTCTTCTTCCTGCTGTTGCATATAGAATTTGGCGTCAAGAACAACTTTGTTAGATTTCTTTGTTTTGGCTCTCCAAACATCTATCTCTTCAAGAGCAGCCTCTAACTTAGTCTAGAAATCAGCGCTTCCTTCAAATTCTTCTTCTCCATCAATATCGGTTTCCTCCTTCTTCTGAGCACAACCAAAAACTGCCACCATAGAATTTTCCCCACGATCTTTTCAATTTTCAATCTCCTTATCCTCTTCATCCTTGGACTCATCTGAACTTTCAAATTCTTGTGAAAGAAGATTCTTCTTTTTGAAGAAATTTCTATCGAATTGTTTCATCCCTTTAACAAATGTTGAAGACTTCTTCATGGGAATTTCGACTTCATCATCACCATTATAGTTATCTTGAAAATTATTGGGGCACCTTGCTGAAAAATGACCAACCTTTCCACATCTAAAGAAAGCTAGTAAAAGTTTCCCTTTACACTTTCCTTTTCCTATTTGCAAATTTGATGAAAGGAATGACATCACCTCGTCTGTCTCATCTTCTTCTTGAGAATCTTCAATGGTGAGCTTCTTCATTTCCTTGAATGCCACTTCGTTGGATTTCCCCTTTTCCACATCATATCTATCATCATTTCTCATTTCATATGCAACAAGTTTGTTGTGCAGGTTATCCATTGTTAGCTCTTGCGGGTCTTTATCTTCCAAAACTGAAACTTTTGGATTGAACTGAGGTGGAAGTTTCTTCAAGATACGCCTCACAATCTTTATGTCTTCAATAACTTCGCAAATACCTCTCATGTCCTCTAAAACAACATTTACCCTGTCAAAGAATGCATCAATAGATTCATTTGGGTTCATCCTTAGATCTTCATACTTGTTCCACAACACTTGTAGCTTCGCTTCTCTGACCTTTGTATCACCTTCATATATGTTCAATAGCTTTTCCCACATAACATGGATGTTTTGCATGACATCAACTTTGTATATATAGAATTGGATAGGGCTCCCCCTAGAGAATTGATTCCTTTGGCATCAGCATCCAACTCTCTACGGTCATCTTCTGATAATGCACCACTATTTATATCTGTGGTTATGCCATGCATTTTTGCTGTAAACACATCCATTCCTAATGATCGTAAGTAGTGTTGAATCTGATTCTTCCATAGCTGGAAATTGTCCCCGTCAAAGATCGGAATCCCTTTATGATTAGTGACCTCCATATGAGAGAGAAACACTGATATTAACATCACTTTGATACCAATTGTTAGGTCCACTAGGCAAGATACCCTAAGAGGGTGGGTGAATCAGGGTATGATAGAATAAAATGACTTCCCATTTTGATCTTGTTTTGTTGTTAGAAAAAACACTCTTCTCTCTCTCCTTCCTGATGTAGAGTATGAAAAAACCTTAAATCATGCACAGGACACAACGATTTTTACTTGGTTCACCCTCACTGGGCTATGTCCAAGGAGCATACACCGGCAGTGTGCCGATGTACCAATTACACTATAAGCACAGTACTGTTAACAAGTTCTAAGCGGACTCACTATCCCTCCTGGTTTACAACCACTAACAATTTGAGAACTCACTACTCTATCAAATTAAGTGAGCTCACTGCTTCTTCAGAAGATCCACTCACAGTTTATAGAACTGTATGTCTCTTTATTTTCATGAAATCATGTATCCTCAACTGTTGATAGATGCTCTGTTAAATTCCAACATTCATCCACTGATGAATACCCCTTTCCCCTTGAAAATTGGGCAATTCCTTTGGATCAACCTTCGCAAATCGCCCTACCTCACGAGGCTCCCAATTTTGCAAATCTCAAACAAGCCTTCACGAAGCACCTGCCTTTTCGTGAAGCACTCTCGCGAAGCACTCTCACAAAGCTCAAGCCTTCGCAATGCTTAGGCCATTTTGGAGCTCCTTCCTCTTCACGAAGCACACTCATTAGAGCACGCGCCTCGTGAAGTGCACTTCCTTTCATGGATCTAGATTAGCCGCTGCGAAGCCCCTCTCTTTCACGAAGCACCCTGCCTTCGCGAACCACCATCATGTAACGAGAGAAAAGGATTTTCTTTGAAATCTATCTACTTCTCTCGAGGCGGTATACCTCTATTTATAGGCAATTCCACCGACCCCTGACGCTTCCACGCGAAGTTAGCGCCACGTCATTGCCAATCGCGAAGATCTGAAATTTCTGCTGGAATTCTCTCAAAATCGCGAAGCAACCAGACAATTTTACGATCATGGATCTCATCGTAATCATGAAGCATCACCGTCAACATTACTTCACGCCTTCTCCGTGAAGCTCCCTCACAAATCCCTTCACTGTCGCGATGCGCTTCAACTCTTCCGTTCACGAATCTTTTACGTAATCGTGAAGAATCACCACCATCATTCTTCTGGACTTCATGAATTCTAAACCATGAAGCCTCTCTTCATGAAATTCATGCCTCTTCCATAATAAATTTTATCTTCATGGATTTCAAATTTTTGTGATGCTCACCAACCTCCAAATTTTGGACCCCAATAATTTGGCAAACACTAGAAAACGGTGCCACCTTCTACTACTCTTTTGTACCACCTCCAGATCATCCATTACTTTCTCATCGCTCTTTGTCAACATAGATTGTAAACAAATTCTCTATAACTCGACAATTCTCCATGGAAACCTGCTTTGTCAACAAACAAAATCAACCCAAAAATACTGCAAAGTTACCTTGAGGTATTTTTTCCCAACAACGTACCTTTATTTATACCTCATAAATGAGTTTTTAGAATATATTATTTTCTATTTTTATTATATTTTCTTACAAAATGCTTTATAGTCATAATAAATGGTTGAAACCTAAAGGAACCATTTTAATGAGGAATAAAGTGGAAAATGAAATTATTTCACTCCATAAAAGCTGAATCTTATGGTATAAAGAATAATAAATCTCATATCTATGCTAACAAAACATTCTCTTATTCTGAATCATGATGAACTTCCAAAGGAAAAATAGAGGGAAAATGTTCCATAGAGTCCATAATAATGAAAACCCCCATCATCTATTAATGGTTCTACTGATATATTATTTTATGATAAATAGATCAATAAAACTAAAAAAATATTTTCCATTAACTTATGTTAGGAAAATTAAAATTTTCTCAATTTTTATACCATCTAGAAGGTGATATGCATCAATTGTTGAATATAATTAAGAATATGAGGAAATGATAAGTAATTGACTCCATTAAATGGGATGAAATTAAAATATTATTTTTTAATAAATATATTCCTAATACTCTTATTATAAAAATAGAAAATTAATTCCTAGAGTTAAAGTTGAAATATGATGCATATGTTAGTGCCTATGAACAAAATTTTACAAGACCATCAATGCACTCTTCGGGTATTATAATTCATTATGAAAGAAAGGCTAACCCGTTATTTGTTAACATGATAAAAAATCTCCAAATTATGTTATCCATATTATACATTGGCTATTATGATGAAATAATTCAATCCACACTAAAACTGGAAATTGAATCTAGAAACCCTCTTGGTTCTAATGATAAGAAAAAATGGGTTTACATGAAAAATCTAATTATATAACACATAGATGGAAGGAAAATATTCAAAAATATATGATCCAAAACTATGGTAATGAGAACATAGGTGAGTTTATAAAAGGGATAATAATATTATTAAATTTTGGGAATCATTTCCATTATTAAAAATAATGTTGAAGTGATGTGAGGAGGCCAATCAGTGAAATTACTAGGGAGATAGATCAACAAAATGCACCACCAATACTTTAGTGTTTTATCTACTCAAATTTTTGGAATTAAATGAATTAATGACGTGGTACAGGGTAAACTATGGATGATAATCCACAATAATGTTTTAGTAAAATAGAATATGAGAATTATTATTAAATTTAAATGGATAATGGGGATATTGATAATTCAGACACACTTATCCACCCCTCCTTAGTGGGGAATGTCATGTTTTCTTTTTTATTAATGATCCATATAAAAATAATTTTTTTTATACTTTATATAAATTTCATGTGATTATATCCTTCTATGTGTATTATAGAATACTAAAATCACATATCATATTCAATTGGTACAATGATTCACACAATCATCCAATGAGAATGTTTTTCAATAAGTTAAGAGATCATTTAATGAATAATGGTTGAATTATATTTTTTAACTATATATGTCTCAAGGTATTATTAAATTAATAATTATGTATACCATAATGGGTTTATAAGTTTAAATTTTATAAAAATTTAGAGTCTTTGAAACCCCTTTGAGGTTTTATATAATGGTAGTTTATCATGATTAATGATATTTTAAGAGACATTTATTTTAATGAAACGCTTTGGTATTATATTTAGGGAAAATTTATTTGAGGTTGAATTGCTATAAAAATTGTGTACATATGATTAAAGGATTCTCTATGATATTTTCTTGTTATTTTAAAAATATTTTGTATCAACACCTTCCTCAATTTTAGATTTCTTGAAACAATATTGTTTACTCGAGTATTCAGATGGCTCCTAATAAATCCTTTTTTCAAAATAATGTGTAGAACTCCTAAATACAAGAATAAAGTTCCATAAATAATGTTGTTCGGACCTGAGTAAGCTTATGAGATGAAATAGAATGGTATAGTAATTATTAAACATGTTACAAAAATGAAAAATGACATAGTTGTTATGATGATAATTTTTTTAATGATCTAGAATTAAAATTTAGTGAGAATATCTTTTTGGATATTCTCTTTGGAAGAAAGAAGGTAAAAATAAGCCTTATAAATATCTATCCCATTAAAAAACATGACCATATCTAGAAAGTAGGTTATTGTTTGGTTCTTCCATGAAAACTCTCTCAGTTTCAGGATGTATTCCCAATATCACACCTGATGAAGTATATACCAGATCTATCGTATGTACTAAACTGAGAGGTTCTATCAATGGACCATGATATTTATTATGAGGAGTGACCAGTAAAGATTCTATATCAAGTATAGAATCATCATTTAAATAATAAAACTCACTTATTAAATGATTGTTTTGGGGAAAACGCCTTCTTGATGATGCTTCATGGGAACTAGTGGACATGATGACGTAGATATATCCTCATTTTTTTATATGAGAGTGATTAATTTCGTGGACGAAATTTCTTTTAAGGGTGTATAATATTACACACCATGTTTTTATGAATTATATTTTAAAAAAATAAAAAAAATTAATTGATATCATGTACTAAATGTAACACCATATTGTGTTTAGGATACATGAAACATGAGTTTTACTTTTGGTTTACATGACACTAAGTTTTAACAAAACCACAATATGTAATTAATATTTTACAATTGTTCCCATTATAACCTAGTCATTAAACCTATTATAATGAATAGTAAAAACTAGTTTTAAAATATTATTTATAATATTTTTATATGAATAAAACTTATTGATAATAAAATTGATAATTTTTTGTAAGGAATATATGTTTTGAAAATATAATATTCTCAAAGATTTCTCTTTATTTATTTATTTTTATATTAAAAAAAATTCGAAACTTTCACATATATTGTTTTGTAAAATAAAATTTATTTTTTCAATTATAATGTCAAAATTATCTATGCATGAATTGTTTAGAAATTTCTAAAATGTTTATTTGATGAATAGTGAAAAATACTAAATAATAATTGAAAAAAATATTATCATTTAATTTATTTTTAAATATTTTTTATTTGTAAATTTAAATTATATTTTAAATCATTCTTAATGTTAAATTATTTAAATTATATATCCACCCATCCAATGTAGATCATTGTAATAAATTTTATATTGTTCATTGATATATAAAAATTTATAAGCATTTGAAAATTTTAACTTTCAAAACTAGTTATCTTGTCTCATATATGGGATTAATTTTGATTAAAATGTTTATATTATATGAATTGAAATTTAAAAAATTTATTGAATATTTGGAATCACATTAATTTATTATTTATAATCTGTTCAAATTAATATTTTTACCAAATAGATTATTGAATGTAGTAAAAATTAATTAATGTGGTTTTGGTAAAAATGGCTTTATCTAGGGATAAACTAAAACAATAATGGTAAAAATGACCTAAAACATATCTAAAACCAATTTTATAGATATATTTATAACATTAAACCTATAAGGTTCTTGTATGGTTTATTTTGGACCCTTATGACATAAGAAAGACAAGGTAGTACGAAATTATTTTCAAAATTTCCAAGTCCCCCCCCTCTCCGATATAAAAGGTTACCCCCTATCCAAACTTATTCATACCTTCAAAACATTTTTCATCCATGACCTACCCAAATATATTCCAAAATTACCTCTTATCATCCTATTATCCTCATTTTGTCCTGAAATCTAACCTAGTAATGGGTTTAGTGCATACCTAAGGATGGTATATGAAGAAGAGGAAACGTTCATCAATAAGCATATTTTTTTATTTCTTAAAACACCCCATTAATTTCATATTACATCTTGATCATATAATAAACTCAATATATTACACTCACATAACTATATTTATGTAAATTAAATGTCCTCAAATTGTCCCCACTCCCATCAAATGTGTTATGAAATCATTTTTTGTCTCTACGATGGTATAACCCCCCCACCCCCGCAAATAGATGTCGTTCTTATTTTCGTTGCCACCTATTTATGGTGAAAATAATTATAGATATATTTTTATATAATATATATATATATATATATATTATATTTATAATTTTATAATTATTATTGAATTATTATATCTAATATACCTTCACATTTTACATTTTGTGGGAATAAGATAACGACGTTCATGTGTACGGTAGACTACCATTTCACGAAGTGACATGATTTGTTCACACTTCACATTGAAGTAATTAAGGATGGATTTGAAAAACATATGTGATACATATGGACTAATTTTATATTTAATTAAAATATATATCACATACATTCATTCATTCAATTCAACTTGAAAATGGGAATAACGGTCACTCTTACATGTAGCCTCTCGTATCCATGAATGGTGTATTTCATTTTCTATAACTAAATTTTTAATATTAATATAAGTAAATATATAATTAAAATATATGATATTTTTATCATGTTTATAATTATTTAGATGATGTTACCATGACCAATGTAATAGTACCAAAAATATAATAAATCCAACAATATGTAAAACAAAGTAATTATCACCCAAATCATAACATTAACATTAAATCATAAATAAATGGGTAATAAATGATCAGAAACAAATAATATAAGGTTTGATATATATAATTTACATTTTATAATATTTTTAAAATAAACATATATTCTTAGTAAAGGGGTTTCAAAATATTATAAAGGATGTAGGGACTTATAGTAAGCAATTTAGTCATACATTTTCCTTATGCGAGACATGTTCTATTTTAACCACCTATTTATTTTATGTGGTGAGTATAATTACCATGAAATTATTTTATGATTATTCTACTGAAAATTATTGGGGTTTTATATCCATTTTATAATCTATTATATATGGCGTTTATGAATAAAATACAATCAAAACAGTATGGGATTTTTCACTCAATTATTTTCTTTGAGATATATTTTACATTATGTACCTATATTATTTCAAGATGTGTATATACATAAAATTAGATGTGAAAAATAATTATTTTATCCATCCTTGTGATATATTCAGTTTCATTATATGTTATTCTTTAGGGGCTCTTCTGATTCAATGTTACCATAGTGGTAATGATTTTATTTGAAAATATCAATTTTTATCACGACTGTTTATGGTTAAGTCTCCAAATTTGAAACCATGTGATCTAAATATCAATAATTATATTTAATTCTCTTCTATTATGTTTTTTAAATAAGGAGGTTCATTCATCAATGGACAAAGGACTAATTATTATATGAATAAAAAGTGGTTACATGAGTCCGAAAATGGAATATTTTAAAATATTTATCATAAAGAGGAAGCAAATCAACAGGAAGGTCATGCATCTAGTTTTTGTCACAGTTAACTCACTTATTATAAAGACCATCCAAAACTGTTTTCAATTCATGAATTTTATGTGTTATAATTTCATTGATCCCAAGAAGAGAAAGAAGGTAGTTCTTTAAACGGTTTGTAAGCGACCAGGAAAGACGCACCACACCATCCCAAATAGCCTAGACAATAGTGGTAGAATCACAATCAATCAAAATATTGTTCCAACCATATTACATAGAAAAGGAGATGGCATGGATCACACTCGTAATTTCATATTTTGAGATGATGTGATTCCACATCATCCAATGAAGTATCTGAGACACTACCAATGGTGGTTTCTGAAAATGGAACATTAGCCTGAGGGTCCCGGATTGCTTTTAGAAGCGCTATAAAAATTCAATTTAATTCAATATGGGATAGAGGATTTCCAAAAAAAATTGAATAATGTGTCTAGTTTGATGATATATTCAATAAATCTAAAGTCTTCAGAGGATCCAAAAGTCATTAACAGTGTTTTCATAATTAGCCTTCTGAAACAATGTAGATTCCAGAATGGTGATGAGAATCCATGTCTGACCTTCATCTAGATCGGATGATAAATTATTATGAAGAAGGTTAGTTGTATCACACTAGATCATATATAGATGTTTATAAACATCTGTTATTAAAAAATTCTTTATTTTCTAATATGTTTCTATATCCAAAAAACACATTAGTTAATATCTGATTAAATCAAGAAGTAACTATCTGTAGTAAAAAATGAAAAAAATATATTTCTTGTTGGACTCCTCATTTATTAATCATGTTTTAATGATCACAAATCATATTACTGTTAATTAATCTCAATATTAATTTAACATCTTGCTAATGCTCTTCAGTCTCAATAATAACTACACATCATGTTTTAATGATAACAAATCATATTGATGTTAATTACTCTCTTTGTTATTTACAAGTCTTATGCATGATCACAAATCTCACTTATATTATCAAGCCTTTATATTTATGTTTCAACTTCACTAACTCTCTAATGATTAAGCTTAATCCATGTTATCCATATTACTATTTAAGTATAAATACAGATATTTGTCTAAGTGTAGACACACGGTGACCCAGACACCGTGAAGGACACACGGTGAAGGACACATCGTGACCCAGACACCGTGATGGACACACCGTGACCCAGACACCTTGAGCTACACACCGTGAAATGGAGACACTGTGAAGCACATACCGTGAAGAACATACCGCGAAGCACATACCATGAACCATATATCGTGAAGGTCATACCATGAAGAAGACACCGTTTACATAATCATTGTGACACCATTTCTTAACTTTTTGTCAATATTAATTAAATAATGATAACAGTCATATTTGATGTTTTTATGAAATTAATGTTATTTAATGATAGTTGATGGCATGTCAAGAAACTGTATCTCATACCTATGGAGAGGGAATCATTCCTACAGCCAAAAATCATGGAATATAATGAATATTGAGATGCAGTACACGTGCACAAGTGTGAAAATAGAACAAGAAGAACTTATATATGCCTGAGAGTAGTGTGCTGAACAAAAAGAACAATCCTGAGTAAGAAAGAGATTTGAAAGACTTTCCAGGAACTCTCATCAGTGAAATCCAACACCACAAAAGAACACACGACGAATCAAGAGATCTATTTCTCTCTTGTAGAACACAATCTAGACTACGACACTCTATTTTTCATCAGAAAAACCAGAGAGGGACTCAGAAGCTTTTCTGCTAAATCCAACGAGTCTAGAGATGCATTGATAATCAATAGATCTTTCTAAACTCTTATCTATTCTATTTTAGTGACTTTTTTATTTACTTTCGAGCAGTTTAGTGTACTCTATATATCTTATACAGACACACTGTCTCTTGCACTGAACTGGAGGATATCAAAATCCTCACTCCGAAACTCTTAACTCTTGTTTATACATGTCAACTTTGGAAGAGGTCCTTGTGTGGCATTGTCTTTGTTTTGTTACCCCCGAAGAACTGTGGTAGAGGTCCCTGCATGGCCTGGACAGTTTTGTAAACTGTTGTTAACCCCGATCCAGGGTGCAGATAAAATTTATATAAATTTGAGAGGACTAAGTCTCGGCTTGAGACTGAACCTATTATTATATATTTTGTGCATCTTTAGTTTAAGTTTAAAGTATACTACATTTATCTTCTATATTCTATTGTTGTTACTTTGAAATATAAATCCATTTTAAAGTTACTTTGATAGTTAAATTAGCAAGTGTTTACAATTTTTGTAAATCAGTACGTTAGTTTGAAAAGTTAGTTTAATGTTGTTGTTAAATTAACTGAGAGATAATAAATCTTTGAGAAGCTAAGTGAACATTTACAATCTGCATAAATTCACTATAGTTTAACTTGTTTTATAAATTGGGGGATTTTAACAGACAATATTTTAACAGAAATTTTAATTGGAACTCAATTCACCCCCCCCCCCTCTTGAGTATCCAC
Organism: Viscum album; assembly: GCA_963277665.1. Taxonomy (NCBI): domain Eukaryota; kingdom Viridiplantae; phylum Streptophyta; class Magnoliopsida; order Santalales; family Viscaceae; genus Viscum; species Viscum album. Next base: position 1,109,277,278 of record OY728142.1, on the reverse strand, counting down.
TCCGACCAACATTTGGTATCAGATGTTGTTTTTGTTTAAGGATTTTTGAAATACTATGTTTTTCAACTATGATTTTAGTTTCATCTTTAAAGCTATTAAATTTTTGTTAGTTCTAAATTATATCTCTTTAATTATACATTATAAAATCTAGATATGGACAATAGACTAGAGGGTGCTTCTACTAACAGGACACATTTATTTAATGTTACGAACTATTCTCAATGGAAATTGAAAATAAAAATTCATTTCTAAAGTATGGGTTTTGATATCTGGACTGCTATAGAATATCAATATAAAATTCCAGAAATTGAAAGAACAACTTGGGATGAACCTACAAAGACTACTTACAATAATAACTATAAAGCTATGAATGATTTCTACAGTGCTCTAGGAGATTAAAATTTTAAGAGAATATCTTCTTGCAAAACTGCTTATGAAATTTGGGATACTTTAGGGGTTTCTCATAAAGGAACAACTAATGTTAAAGAAATGTGATTTAATACTTATACTATTAAATATGATAATTTTAATATGAAAACTGATGAACCCATTTCTGATATGTATCTCAGGTTTCATGAGATAGTCAATACAATGAATTCACTTGGAATGGTTGTTCCAGCAAAGGAACAAAATATGAGTATATTGAGGTGTCTACCAAACCGATGGAGAGGCACATCTGTTTCAATCAGAGAGTCATGTGACATTGAACCTCTACCTGTCAAAGTACTCATTGGTAAGCTTATGATGTATGAGGAAGAACTCAAGGTGAATAAAGAGAAAGAGGATGAACCAAAAATGAAATTAGTGGATTTCAAGACTACTGCTTCAAAGAACAAGGACAAAGAAAAAACTCAAATACAAACTGACAGTTCAACAAGTGAAAGTTCAGACTCTGATAGTGATGCAGAAATTGCTCAGATAGCCAGAAGGTTTAAGAAATTTTATAGGAAGAAGAAATTTTTCAGAAAATCAAATTAAAAGGGTATGTATGACAATAAGGGACATTGGAAGAAGGACTGGAAAAAGCCAGATAAAAGTGACGAGGTTGTTTTCTATGAGTGCAAAAGAAAATGACACATTAAAGTAGACTACAAAAAGATAAAATTCAAGAAGAAATATGATTAAAAGGACAGTAAGTACAAGAAAGATATGAAGGCCACCTGGAGTGCTTCTGATGACAGCACAAGTGAATATGAAATGTTTTATTCTGAAAAGAATCGCGCCAACATGTGTTTTATGAAAAACTCATATGAGGTAACCTTAAATAATCCTGTTTTAAATTCTTATTATTCTTGAGATGATGCAGAATCTGATTTGTATTATGAAAACATGACTAGTGAGGAATTATTTGAATATTGTAATCTGCTGGAAGAGACATGAAATGAACTTAAGGATAAATATAAATCATTGAAGAAACAACATGATCCCACTACAAATATTAAAACCGAACATACTATCGAAAAAAAGAAGAATGCTCAACTGTTAAAGGAAAATACAGAATTGAAAATTTCAAATGGGAATCATAGAAAAGACTTAGAAAAGTTCAGAAATGGAAAGGATACACTAACTCAAATTCTAGGAAAGAAAGTGGAACCTAAATACACTACTAGAATAGACTACAAACCTGGATAGAGACAGATTACTAAGAATAGTTTTATTCCTAAATCTTGATAGAATACTGCTAGTTATAGTTCTGGACATTCATACGCTTCAACTAGTTATTCACATAGTTATAAATCAAATAGAGTTTATCTCTCAAAATATTTTGATTCTATAAATTATATGAGACCCATAAGACAAATTTGGGAACCAAAAGCATTGATTTCTAACCTGTCTGGACCCAAGAAGATATAGGTACCAAAATCATACTCTATATAAAATTATTTTGTAGGAAACCTGATTGAAAAGTGCCCATAAAAAGACATGGTATTTGGATAGTGGATTTTCAAGAAATATTTTTGGGGATTACTCATCCTTCAAGAGTTTAATAAAGGTTTATGGAGGCTATGTCACCTTTGGTGATAATTCTAAAGGAAATATCATCGGCCTAGGCCAAATTGGTAACACTGATTCAGTTTTAATTTCTAATGTTTTATTTGTTGATGGACTGAAATATAATCTGTTAAGTATTTCTCAATTGTGTGTTGATGGTTTTAATTTCATGTTTGAAAATGATTCATGTAATGATTTTAACTCTAAAAATGTTTTAGTATTTTCTGCTTTAAGAAATGAAAATGTTTATGCAGTTGATTTAAATTCTCTAGATAAAAAAAATGTTACATGCCTAAATGCTTTTCATAAAGAGTCTTGGTTGTGGCATAGGATATTAGGACACATCAATATACATTCACATAGAAAATTAACTAGGAATAACTTGGTTAGAGACCTACCTAAACTTGAATTTCCAAAGGACAACGTATGTAATCCCTGTCAAAAGGGAAAGCAACATAAAGTTTCTTTTAAATCAAAAAAAGAAGAAGTTTCAACTTCTCAACCTCTCGATTTGGTTCACATGGATTTGTTTGGACCATCCAGAGTTTTTAGTTTAAATGGGAAGCACTATGTCTATGTCTTAGTAGATGACTTTTCTAGATATACTTGGGTATACTTCTTAGCTCAAAAAAGTGAAGCTTGTTCTTACTTTGTTAAATACTCCAAATCTGTAGAAAATCTTAGTGGAATTAAAATTAAAACACTAAGAAGTGATCATGGTCATGAGTTTGAAAATAAAGAGTTTGAATCTTATTGCACACACAATGGCTATAATCATAACTTTTCTGCTCCTAGGACACCTCAGCAGAATGGTGTAGTAGAAAGAAGAAACAGAACCCTGCAAGAAATTTCTAGAACAATGCTTAATGTGTATGACCTGCCTATTTACTTTTGGGATAAATCTGTGAACACAACTTGTTATATCCTTAATAGAGTCTTAGTTAGACCTGTTCTTAAGAAGACCCCTTATGAACTTTGGAACACTAGAAAACCTAAAGTCAATTTTATTATAGTCTTTGGTTGAAAAGTCATTATTCTTAATACTAAGGATAATCTTGATAAGTATGATTCTAAAAGTGATGAGGGAATCATTATTGGTTATTCTCTAACTAGAAAAGCCTATAGAGTATTCAATAAGAGAACCAAGTGTGTGGAATAATCGGTTCACATCAAGTTCTCTGAAACTGATCCACATGATCCTAAAACATTTCTTGAAAATCTTGAAGAAGATTTGAGTGTTCTGGACCTTAATGACAAATCTAAAGAACCTGCTATAAAGACAACCAGTTCTAGACTTATTCTAGAATCCGCTTCTAATGATCCCAAACCTAGGTAAGAGCCTAAAATTTCTAGCCCTACCTTTACTAGATCAACTAGGATTCTAAAGAATCATCCTTTGGATGCTGTTGTAGGAAATCTGGATAGGGGGACACATACTAGAGATTCTCTTAGAAATAAGGTTTAACATCATGCCTTCTTGTCACATCTTGAACCTAAAAACATTGATGATGCTATTAATGAAGAATTTTTTGTGATGGCCATGCAAGAAGAACTCAATCAGTTTGAAAAAAATAAAGTTTGGTATATTGTAGAAAGACCTAAGGACACTTTCACCGTAGGCACTAAATTGGTGTTTAGAAATAAAGTAGGTGAATCTAGAAACATAGTTAGAAACAAAGCCAGGCTAGTTTCACAAGGCTACAGTCAAGAAGAAGGAATTGAATATGATGAGACTTTTTCTCCAGTATCCAGATTAGAAGCTATTAGAATTTTACTTGCTTATACTGCACATCTAAATTTCAAACAATATCAAATAGATGTTAAGAGTGCTTTCTTAAATGGATATATTGTTGTGGATGTTTTTGTTGAAAAACCACCTGGATTTACAAACCCTCATTTTCCAAATCATATTTTTAAATTATCAAAGGCTTTATATGGTTTAAAGCAAGCTCCAAGAGCTTGGTATGATAGGTTAAGTACTTTTCTAATTTCCAAGGTTTTACAAAAGGTATAGTTGACCCTGATATTTTTATAAAATTTATTTCAAATGATGTTTTAGTTGTACAAATTTATGTAGATGATATTATTTTTGAATCTTCAAAAACTACATTATGTAATGATTTTTTTTAAATGATGCATAATGAATTTGAAATGAGTTTAATGGGTGAACTTAAATTCTTTCTTGGATTTCAAATCTTTAAAATTGTTGATGGAATTATTTACTAGATATATTTTAAAACGTTTGGGATTGGATAGCACAAAAAGTAGTGACACTCCCATGAGTACCACCTATAAGTTAGATCTTGATGAGGATGGTAAATCTGTTGATCAAACCACTTATAGAGGAATGATTGGAAGTCTACTTTACCTTACTCCTAGTCGACCAGATATTAGGTTTAGTGTGTGTATGTGTGCTTGTTTTCAAGAAAACCCTAAAGATTCACATTTAAATGCTGTAAAAAGGATTTTCAAATACCTTAAGCATACTCCCAATTTAAGACTGTTCTATCCCAAAGGACAATCATTTGAATTAGTTAGTTATTCTGATTCTTATTTTTCTAGATGTAAGTTAGATAGAAAAAGAACCTCTGGAACATGTCACCTTTTAGGCAAGTCACTAGTATCATGGTGTAGCAAGAAACAAAATTTTGTTTCATTATCTACTACAGAAGCTGAATACATAGCTGCTGGCAGTTGTTGTGCACAAATTTTGTGGATGAAACACACATTACTAGACTATGGATATCAATTCACACATGTCCCAATAAATTGTGATAACACAAGTGCTCTTAATATTTCTAAGAATCATATTTCTCATTCTAGGACAAAACATATTGATGTAATACATCAATTTTTGAGGGATCATTATCCAAAAGGTGATATCACTTTGGAGTTCATTGGTACTGAATATCAACTTGCTGATATATTCACTAAACCATTAAATTCTGAAAGAATAGACAAAATTATACATGATCTTAGTATGATTAATCATAAATAGATATCTTACTGATCTTAATGTTTAATACTTTACTGTATTTTACTTTACGGTTTCATGCTCACTGTTTTATAATTACTATTTCATGCATACGGTCTCACTATTAAGACCTTGTGCTCACGGTCTGTCAACTCATTGTCTCACCGTGACTGCATAGAATGGTCATTGTCTCACTGTGACGACCACCAACTGTCTCACCATGATGACTGGTTTTCATCACACTGTAATGCCTACTCACAGTCTCATCAAGAAGATTATTTATACTCTTATTTTAACCCGTATCGTGGTAATTTTTATTTCACCAGTATTTGTTTTCCCGTGTTTTTGTTTTTATGACGTTTGAAATTCCCAAATGATAAAACGTAAGGGTTTCATTCGATTCCTTACCCGAGCTCTCTCTTGAATATTCTCACTCTTGAAAATATTCTCCTCTCTCGCCTAAACCTTTAGTGGATTCCTTGGATGAAGCTTCTGTCTTCACCCTCGTATGGGAAGCACCACTCTAAGAAACAGAAGAGAATACCGAGGATAGCTCCCGAAAGACCTCTAAACCCAAACCTGGTAAACCATACCGTACTTCCTGAAAAAGAAATTTTCCATGACTGGATACTGTCTAGAAAGTCGTTAGTCTTGAAAGTCTTAAAAGAACAAGGAAGCATTGAATGGTTCTCTAGAAAAGATAGACCAATTTACCTGAGATTGGTATCTCAATTCTACCAATATGTGAAGTTTTCCTTTGATTCTGGGGAAAAATTTATGGTGACTAGCTAGATCAATGGCCAGAAGTGCTCTTTCACTTCGAAGTTGTGGGTTGCATGTCTAAGAATTCCACATGAAGCAATTTGTGAAGACTACCAGAGAGATCCTCCTCCTTTATCTGACATCTTCGATCTAGAAAATTCATTGGGAACCTTAACTAGTAATGGCACCAAGCGAAGGGCTATAGCTATAGAGCTAGATGGATAAACTAGAATACTTTTCAAATTTGTTCAGAATTTGATCAGTCCAATAATGAAGTATCATGATGTGTTCCTGATTCACCTATTGAAGAATGGCCATAAGATCAACCTATACAAGTATGTTATTAACCATATCGGTGATCTGATTAAAGTCACTTCCAAATCCACCTCCTTGTTTTACTCAAGGATGATTTCATCCATGCTAGTTTCCAAAGGAATGATTGGACCGAATGAAGAAAAGTTAGAGGACTTTGATTTCTACTTATCCAAGCCTACCATCAGAAGGATGAATATTAGTTGGAACCCCTGGAAGAAGAAATGGGTTTAGGATAATGATCAATTGTATAAGATGTTTAATCTTGTTGATTATCCAGGAAGACCTAAGAACCTAGTTGATCCTGGTTTGGAACTAGATGAAGTGGCTGAGTATTCAGAAGAAAAAAAAGAAGAAGAATAGGAAGTGACAGTTGAAGTTTCACATATAGAAGAGGCTGAAATACCACAAGTGAAAGCAGCTCCTGTTGAGAAAGAAAGGATTGTTGTCCCTGCTGATGATCCTATTGAAATGACTCAAATAGAGGAAGTTGTTGTTGAAAAGGAAAGGATTTTATATCCATCAGTTGTTCTTAGTGAGGAAGAATCTCCTGCTTCTAAAGAAGTTGTAAATATGGATATCCAATCTGAGGATGTAAGATATTTTGTAGTAATAGAATCATAGAAAAATCCATGGAAGAGTCTGCTGGTGTAGAAGGACTCCATGTTGAAAAGCAAGCCAATCTGGAAGCACTGCCTATGGAATAGTCGGTTCCTGAGATTATTCCCTCTACTGAAGAGAGGATGGAAATTTTCTTTTCAGCTAGAAAGGCAAGAGTTTGCTGAAGAGATTAGAGATGATCCTATTGATCTTGACCATGTTTCTGAGTCTATAGACTTTGAAATGGAAGCACAATTTGAGGGGGAGGAACCTCAAAACCTTGAGACTAGTCCAGCCAAGTTAGTTGAATCTGAATCTGAACCTAGTGATGAGTCATACTCTGTGTAGACTCGATATGTTTTCCCAATATTTTTTGATGTGAATGAGTCACAGCAAGTGACTAAAATTGGAATGGATCTCTATTTTGTGTTTCAACTAAATTTTGTAGCTCATCTAGAACCAGAACCAAAGCCCCATTCTCAATTTGAATTGGAATTTGATATGAAGATGACTCTAAACCGCAACCAGAACCTGCTCCACTACCTTTACCTACACTCCTACCCGACCAACACTCCGTTGTAACTAAAGATGATCTGAAAGTCTTTAGAGAGACTCTTTTAGCTGGAGTTGAGAAGATCTTATCAACTCAACCTCATCCAGTAACTCAACTGAGTCAAGAATTTGCATCAATTCTCTTAGAAAATATTACATTGCATATTCAACCAAGGATGATCCAAGAAATTCAAGAAGTCGGAGTATAAAATAATCCGTTGAGTGATGATGTTGAAAACCTGAAAAGTATGGTAGAAAACATGCAAAATGAGTTTTCTTTGAGATTAGAGCATGCTCAGGTTTCTTCCCCTGCACCTGTTGCTACTTCTCTTGAACCATCTGATTCCACCCTTGCTAGAGAGATTTTGTCTCAAGTGAATCCATATCTACTGTCTTTGGATGAGAAGATTGAAAAAGACACACAAAAATTCTAGAACACAATAGGGAGCTTGTAGAAAATCTAAATAAGATCACAGATGAGTACATTGGATGCCTGCGAAAAGTTCTGAAACAGCTCAATGTTCTAACCAAAGCTATCAATGCTTCTCCTGCTTCTGATCAACCTTATATTTCTCCTTTGGATGATTCTCTGTTGAGATCCATAATCATGGAAGAACATCAGAATGCCTTTAGTGGCTTGGATCTGTCTTCTTTTTTAGATGTGGTTAAGAACAGTGATCGACCATTGGACTTGGTTAGAGATCATTCTAAGATAGCCAATTATTCTCAATAGAATATCACCAAGAAAATAGATTTTTATCTCACTTGAATTTTCTCCAAAAATGACATGTCAAATCACTTTAAGTATCTTCTGTAAAACCTGAAAATCCCTCTGGAAACTGAATCTTTTAAAGCTCAAGTTCACAAGCTTACAGAGTTCACCAGAGTGTTGGACAAATTCATGGAGAATAAGGACGATTTCGAAAAATCTATGCAATATGGTGGTGAAATCATTACTGATTTCATAAATATTTTGAAGTTGTATCTTCATGTGCAGAGTACTACTATTGTTTCTCCAGCTGCTACACCCCTTAGACCCGGTCTACCTGCCTTAGCCTCAACAGCCATGTTAGTCAGCCAAGCTCTTTCTCAGATCCGGCCAGTCATTCTTGACCAACCATAGCCTAGATCTTATACTGCTCCTACTTTGCCTCCATCTTTTTTTGAAGGTCTACCCTTACCCTCTTTTTGTGCCACATCTATGACTTCTTCTACATCAGCCCCAGCTCCTACTGCTGATAAAGGAACGGAAAAGGCGGCTCCCTGAAGAGTCCAGAGACTGTTTTATTTTTTGATGGGATTTCATTTTTTTTATTTCTCCTGTATGTTTTCTTATGAACCTTTTCAATGAAAAATGCAGTGTTTCACTTTGTTTTCTCTACTTTTTTGATAATCCCAAAATGGGGAGAAAAAATACAAGTATCAGTACTATAATGAGATATGTTATTAACAAATCTATTATTCTCTAATTTTTTTCTATTCTAATATGCTAGTTTCTTTAATGTTGTATATCATTTATATTTTGACTATAAATGATTTTTGATCATCAAAAAGGGGGAGATAGTCGGACTCCTCATATATTAATCATGTTTTAATGATCACAAATCCTATTACTGTTAATTAATTTCAATCTTAATTGCACATCTTGCTAATTATCTTCAGTCTCAATAATAACTACACATCATGTTTTAATGATAACAAATATTATTGATGTTAATTTCTCTCTTTGTTATTTACAAGTCTTATGCATGATCACAAATCTCACTTATATTATCAAGCCTTTATATTTATGTTTCAACTTCTCTTACTCTCTAATGATTAACCTTAATCCATATTCTGCATATTACTATTTTAGTATAAATACAGATATTTGTCTATGTATAGACACACCGTGACCCAGACACCGTGAAGAACACACCGTGACCCAGACACCGTGAAGGACACACCGTGACCCAGACACCGTGACCGACACACCGTGACCCAGACACCATGAGCTACACACCGTGACATCGAGACACCGTGAAGCACATACCGTGAAGCACATACCATGAAGCACATACCATAAACCACAAACCATGAAGACCATACCGTGAAGAAGACACCGTTTATATAATAACTATGACACCATTTCTTAAATTTTGTTAATGTTAATTAAATAATTCTAACGGTCATATTGGATGTTTTTAATGCAATTAGTGTTATTTAATGATAGTTTTTGGCATGTCCGGAAACTGTATCTCGTACCAATGAATATGGAATCATTCCTACTACCAAAACTCGTGGAATATAAGGAAGATTGAGATGAAGTACATGTGCGTAAGTGTAACAATACAACAAGAAGAACTTACATACGCCTGAGAGCAGTGTGCTAAACAAAAAGAAAAATCCTGAGCAAGAATGAGATTAGTAAGACTTACAAAGAACTCTCATGAGTTAAATCCAACACCACTGAAGAACACACGATTAATTAAGAGATCTTTTTCACTCCTATAGAACACAAGCTATGCTAAGACAATCTATTTTTCATCAGAAAAACCATAGAAGGACTCAGAAGCTTTTCTACTGAATCCAAAGAGTCGAGAGCTGCATTGATAATCACTAGAGCTTTCTAAACTATTATTTTTTCTCTCTATGTGACTTGTTTATTTACTTTTGAGAAGTGTGGTGTACTCTTTATATCTTACACATACACACTATCTCTTGCACTGAACTGTAGGATATCAATATCCTCACTCCAAAACTCTTAACTCTTTTTTAACCACGTCAATTGTGGAAGAGGTCCTTGTGTATCCTGGTCTTTGTTTTGTTTCCCATGAATAACTGTGGTAGAGTTCCCAGTGTGTCCTGGACAGTTTTGTAAACTGTTGTTAACCCCAATCGAGGGTGTGGATAAAATTTATATAAATTTGATATGAATAAGCCTCAGCTTGAGACTGAACCTCATGTTATATCTGATGTGCATCTTTAGTTTATGTTTAAAGTATACTACATATATCTTTTATATTCTGGTGCTGTTACTTTGAAATATAAAACCATTTTAAAGTTACTTTGATAGTTAAATTAGCAAGTGTTTACACTTATTGTAAATCAGTAGGTTAGTTTCAAAAGTTAGTTTAATCTTGTGGTTAAGTTAACTGCGACCTAATTAATCTTTGAGAAGCTGAGTGAATATTTACAATCTATATAACACCACTATAGTTTAACTTGTTTTATAAATTGGGGGATTTTAATAGACAATATTTTAACGGAAATTTTAATCGGAACTCAATTCACCCCGCCCCCTCTTGAGTATCCACTCCAACCAAAAGTTATAATAACCTAAATCCATAGCACAATACATAAAAGTATTTTTAGTATCTTATCTATTTTGTTTACAAATATTACACATAGAGAAAAGTTGAATCTAAAAATATTGATGACAAACATCAATGGGGATACTCTTTTGAGAAATACTCCCAAAACAAGAATCCTTGATGTCTTAATCCATGGATTGTCAAAAAAAATTAACCAACATAAATTATTATCACTATTTTGAAGGATTTTGTTGTAAAAAAAATTTGGAATCAAATATTCCATTATGAGTAGGTTCCCAAATTAGGAAATCTTCAGAATTGGAATTGGGATGATTTTCAATAACATGAATATTTTTTTCTAAAAAACTGAATTTATGAGAATTTAAAACATCCCTGATAGGGTAGTTAGTGGTCTCAGGTAAATTATTGTGAGCTAACATGGAGATTAATGGAACATAAAGCGAATTTTCCAACAAAATCATTATGGTAGAATTTTTACTAAACATCCATCTAGTGTTAATCATGAAGTTGGAAATGGATGACCAAATGGATGGAAAATGGAAGAAATAATAAAATTTATATTTTCTTTCTTTAACTTATCAAGGAATAATATTTTGAGAAAATAAATGAAATCAGAGTTATTGTGAAGCAGTTTCCAAGTGATATTGTCTTGTAAAGAATTATTAATGGGTTTAAGGATTTTAAAGCCCTAGAAACCCTTATCTAAAGGCTTACAACATGTATTCCAAGGAATGGTCACAAGTTTCCTTTGAAGACTGCTTCTGATCCGAACATTTTTTATGAAAACATCTGTTTTCTTAAGGATACCAACAATACATTTGTAATCCTTCCATGAGTAGACCATCTTACACATAATTAAATATTTAACAGCATATATTATACAATACATAGAGCTATATTTGCCCTTCTAGAAGGAAAACTGATTGAAGATTTGGTAAAAAAGTGCTAGAAAAGTATATAGATTTAGTACTTACCAAAAAAATGGACACAAGGAGACAAGTAAAAGGGAATGATCCTTCATTGATACCTAAATCCTTTATAATATTATATTTTCTGTTAAAAGGAAAATTTTCCCCAAAGAAGACAAAATATTTGTTCCGGGTAATGGTTTGACCAAAGATTTCTTCATAATTTGAGATGGAACTTTTGAGATTTTGAATATTATTTTTATCTCCTTATAAGAAAAGGATTATGTAATTATTTTATAAAACATATGTGGGATCATTTATGTTCCTAGATTCCTGAATAGGTTTAAGCCTATTCTGATTGGAAAGAAGAGTAAGAAATCTACTTAAATAATCTTATGAAATTGAAAAAATAATGGTAGAGAATGGATCACCTTGTTTAGCTCCCTTGGTGCATTTAAATTAACCCTTAGGGGAACCATTTACAAGGATTTATATGGTAGAGGGTTTGGATAAAAAATCTAGTATACTGTTGAAATAATCATTAAAACCAAAACTCTAAAGAACCATGAAAATAAAACTCCAAACAATGGAATCAAAGGATTTTGTGATATCATGTTTAATAGAAATATTACCACCCCTATTATCATTGTTTAAAGTGTTGGTTCATTCATATTCAAGAAAAATACATACTAATATAGACATATACTTGATAAAGCTAAATTTATTCCATGAGACAATTTTATTGCTTATAATAGTAAGTATATTTGCATGAAGTTTCGTGATGATTTTGTAAACAATCTAAATAAGCACAATATGTCTGAATAGATGAATAACAGAAGAATTGTCCTCTTTATTTCTCTTTAAAATTGAAAACCCATTTCCATAAAAAAATTCTCTAAAAAAATATTTTCAAATTATTTTTATTGTTCTCCTATGTATTTTAAAATATATTTTTACCCATGTTTTCATTTTTACAGAAATGTTTTGTAAGGAATCGTTATTTTATTTAAAAAAATCATTATTTTCTCCTTCAAGGAATATGAAAGGAGTCTTTGTTCTAATGTGTACAACATGAAAAAAACTTCCTTTCATCATGAAAATTATATGATCTTAATATTACCTTATATTTCATCATGTTTATATTGATACAAAGTTATTTTTAATTTTTTTTTAAATATTTAATAATTTTTTTTCAAAACTAAAAATATATATTTCCCAATAAATTATTTAAATAGAAATTAATTGATTTTTTATGGTTTCAATTTAATTTTAGAAGAAAAATATTTTGAAATGTTTTAAGTCAGAAAAATAGATTTTTATAAAATATTTATTTTTATTGTAAGTGTTCCGACTGATATTTCAAAAGTATTCTCCATTTATGATGACATCCTTTTACATAATTTATACTTTTATTGTAAAATGAACCAAGGATATGATTATTATTCCATATCATAATTTGTTATGTTTGTTCAAAATATATCAATGTATCCTTTTTATCATACATGCTTTATACCATGATAGAAATATTATTAAACCCACTTCTTTTAACAAGTTATTATATGATTAAATAATTAAATGATTATGAATCCTACCTATTTTCCAAAGGTCGTGATGTGATGAAATGTTTATAAAAGCCTTTTAATTTCATTTTTTAAGATATATAGAATTTTTTATTTTCTTATAGAACACATATGTATGATATTCATTATGTTAATGGGGTTTTTTATAATCGAGGATAGTTGATAATTTATAACCATTGATGGTGGTTATAATATAACCAAAGATGGGTGGGACCTATCTCACCCTAAAATGAATTTTGTACTAATTTATAATTCATGAGATAGAGAGGATGGGAATGGAGAGTGAGCCTAAATTATTAAGATACTCTTTTAGCTATGATGGTTTTTGGAGTGAACCATGACTACAGTGTTGTTATGTGTGGACATGTTTTTCATGTCTATAATTTTATGTCTAAACATGATTAAATATTCATAATGTTATGCATTAATATAATTACATTATCAAAATATTATGAATATACATGTCTTTCATGTCCATAATGTTATGCATGGGCCTAAATTTAAGTTGACATATTCATGTGAGGGCTTGATTTTAGGTCCTTATCTTAATGAATGGACCTGTTTCTTTTTATAGATGTTCAAAATGTTATAAGTAAATGTGTATGCTGCAAATAAAAAAATTATTAAAATGTTATGATATCAGTTACAATGTTATATTATTACCATATGATTCTTTTATAATAAACATTCGTTATTTATTCCATGACTATTATTTATGATCTAGGAAAGGTTGGGTATAAATGTTTTTATGTTTTTGTCATTATCAAATACCTTTATTGTTATATTAATATTTCATTTTGTCATAGATTTATATATCATATGGTTACCCTTATTAGTTATCTAATCTCTCCCTTTCATATGTATACTTTCCCCAGGTTCAAAAAAATGGTTTTATTTACAGTATGTCTATGTATATTACTAAATTGAAAGATCTTTGTGGGAAACAATGAAGATATTTCAGTAGATTATAAGGTTTTGTTCCATGTTTTAAATAAAACTAAACTATTATGGTCCTCAAGAATTTATTTAATAGATTTTATGAATATTCATCCAAAAAGATTAAATATTCTTGTAATGGAATACTAAGTCTCTATAGAGAGTCTTTTGAATCACAGTGGATGATCTAGAGGGGTCTTCTATCAATTCCATTGAATAATGATCATCATCCATGAGGAAAACATGATTTCGTTAATAAATGGATTTTTGGTAAGAGTTAAATTTCATTTTGGTTCTTTATTTAGTTCACATGAGATAAATTTGAGATTAACCAAGTGGGAAATTACTGTAATGATGTTATAATGTTGATCATGGCATGGATATTTTAATTTCCCCAACATTATAGAGTGTATTTTCTCCTTGGAGATGGCCCATGAAAAAAATTAAGCATTTAATTTTAATTAGAGTTTCAAATGGTTTATCTGTATAATAAAAAACAGTTGATCATAATCTTAATATTTCATAGGAGTGAATTTATAAAGTTGATTTTGAAAAACCACATCATTGAATAAAACCCCTTCTCATTGGAAAATATAATGTCCAAAGAACATCAAGTGGTATTGGAACTATCAAATCCCCCGAGGAGATCATACTAAAATGTATTTTAAAGTATAGTGAATATAAATTCTATGAATAAAAACGGTGGCCTAATATTGAATTTTAAGTACATTTATAGAAGTAAGAATAAAATAATTCTCTATATTCATTATATATTCTGTGAACAAAGTGGTGTTGTGATTATGGGCCATGCATGTGACACACTGATTTTTAAAAATTCTTTTTTTCAAATAAAATAAATTTCATCAATATCTTTCACTACAAACAAAAAATGTTATCCTTGTACTACACGCGTCACAAGGTTAACATGAATTATACATGAAACTGGGTTTTAAGAAAGCTGTGATATGTTATTAATATTATTCAAACATGACCATTATAACCAAGACATTAAACCTAAATTTAGGAATAGTAAAAAATATTTTAAAAATATTAATTATAATATTATAATATATATATCATATTTTATATTGAAATACATAATTTTCAGTGAATTCTTTATATGTTTTGAAAGTAATATAATTTTTTTAATCCAAAATGTAAAAATTGTCTTTGGGTTATTTTTGTAATTTTTCTAGAAAGATTCATTTTTTATGAATAGTAAAAAAATAATAAATTTTATTTAAGAACTACATTTTAGTGTTATTTATTTTTAATCTCAAAATATATTTTTAAATGATTTTATAGATAAATTAATTTAATTATAAATACATAAATACAATGTAGGGCATTTGAATCAATATCATATTGGCTTTTTTTGTAAAAAAATGTAATCATGTGAACATTTTCAGATTAAAAACTTATTGCCTCATCCTATATGTGAGATTAATTTTAAACTAAAATTTTAAAAAAAATTGAAATTAATTTAGGGAAAAATATTTCATATTTTAAATCAACATATTTTATAATATGTAATATTTTCATCTTAATTTTTTACATAAATGAAAATTGAATTCAGGAAAAAAAATTGTGGCGGTTATGATAAAAATTGACATACTAGGGTTAAACTAAAAAGATGTGATTAGAATGTTCTATACACATGAATAAAAACTGTTTTATGGCCATATTTTTACCATGAAAAATATAATTTTCTATAATTCTCAATTCTAGACACTTGTAAAATATGATAAATGTGGGATTGAAAAATTTGTTTCTCAAAAACCAATTATGTCCTCTACCCCATTTGTAAAACTCCACCCCCTTTCCTACCTTATTCACACCGTCAAACGTATTTGGTTGGGCCATAATATACCCAAATAAAATCCCAAAATTCCTCCTTTAATATATGAAGACATAGATTATGCAAAAATTTATCCTAGTTCGATATTTAGTGCAAACCAATAGAGGATACCCAAATTAGAGTTAATGTTCATCAATAGGAATTTTTGTTTGATATCTTCCCCCACCACCATGAATTCATATTATATAATGATTTTATAATAAAATTAATATCTTCCATATACTAAGGTTTTTTAATTTTATGTTAACTACTTACAACCGTCTCCACTTCTATCAAATTGGGTATGAAATCATTATCCATGTGTATGGCATACTGCTGCCTCGCAAACAGATGTTCTTCATTTTTCCATTACCAATTATCTATGCTAAAGATAATGATGGATGTTTTGTTTCTATATTATATTTTATTTTTATTATTTTTTTATGATTATATAATTATTATATCACAATTACCTTTATATTTTACATTTTGTGAGAATCAGTTAACATCATTCGTCTATACGGAGGACTACTACCTCAGAAAGAAATGTGATTCAGTTATAATTTATATGGATGGTTTTAATGAAAATATTATAAATAAACTAAATAATATTTATTCTATAATGATAATATATATTGTTTAATTTTATTTCATTCAATCTAATAATAAAATATAATTAGTTTTCATGTATTAGTATGGCCTAGAATATCAATGAACTGTGTATTTCATTTTCTAATGATAAATTTTATAGATTACTATAAATACACATATACTAATTACATTTGATATTAATATCATTTTTATCAATCTGAAGATGATGGTACCAGGATTAAATTAATACGATATAAATATAATAAATCAAAAAGATATATGATATACAAAGTGATTATTACCCAAAAAGTAACTTTATCATTAAATTGTAATAAAAGGTAATAAAATTCCTTTAACAATAATTTATTGTATTATATATTTAAGTATGGTTCTTTAATAGATTTATAATAAAAATATATTTATTATATTGGAGGTATGAATTTGTACGAAGGAAGATGATACTTATTGTAAGGGATTTTTGTCTCACTTTTTATTTATGTGAGACACATTCCATATTCACCACCAATTTCTTTTTTGTGGTTTGTATAATACCCATGATTATAATTTATTATTATAAAAAATATAATTATTTCTATTTATATATCCATATAGGATATCTCTTTCTTCTGTTTTATGTGAAAAATGTTACCAAAACTGTAAAATATTTTTGTCTCAATTTTCTGTCATTGAGTTATACATTATGTTGTTAATATATATTATTTAATGAGGTGTATATACATACCCTTTGATATTTTATATCATTGAATTATTCAACCTTAGGATATTTTTAGTTTCATTTTATGTTATTCCTTCATGTATCTTATAATGGAATGTTACCAAAGAGGAAAATGTTTTATGATATAATCTACTGATTTCTCACAATTGCGTATGATTAAGTCTCCAATAGTGAAACCACATGATATAACTCTCGATAATTCTCATTATATTTATTCTCATATTTCTATTAATTATATCTTTATGAAATGGAACCATTTTTCCAATATTTTGTAATTAAAATAGATAAGATTATTTCTGGTGGAAATTCTGACTCTATTGTTCTTTACAATCAAAACTCTTTTCCTTCCAAAACCATATGTTCAATAAAATTTATTAAATTGTTTTATTATTTTAATATATATTTTAAAATACACTTTTACCCATGTTTTACTTTTTACAAATAAAATTAATGGAATCTTCGATTCTTTTTCGAGACAATTCATATAGGGATTTTAACAAAAATGTGAAATGAATCATTTTTTAAAATATATGGAATGAATGAAACATCCCATCATACATTCCATTATTTTGATTTAATATTACCTGATAATTTATCAATTTTATTTCAAAATAAATGTATTTCAAACAAAATTATGTTTTGAAACGTTTTTTTCAATGTTGAAGTGATATTTGCAGCAAGATATGATTTAAATGATTTTCAAAGCCTCCATTATAAGTTTTCAATGTTATATTAAATTGAATAGATTTTGTAAATTTTATTTTCAATTGAAAATAATTTTTAGAGAAATGTTATTTTATTCAATAAATTTTACAATTTATCTTTCAAAAACCTTTTCCATCTAATATGACATTGATATGTTTGTTTCATTACTAGGGTTAGGATCTCAGGATAAAATTCTAATCCTTTAGTTAAATGTTTTATAATTATGATGATAGTATATTTATGAACCATGTTTCTCTCCAATGAGTTATAAAATGATATAACTCTTATAAAACCCTCTTATTTTCTTTGGTTATCCTTTTATTAAATGATGAAATTATTATTAAACATGATTTTTCCAGATGTTATGATATGATGAAATTTTTGTGAAACCTTTCTAATTTTATGGGATATGATATGATGAATAAATTATGATCTTGTGGAACACATATATATGATTTTTATTATGTGGCCTTGGTTTTGTTTTGACCAAGGATGGTGGTTAAAATATAACCATGGATTGTTGTTTATAACAAAATAAGGATGGGACATATATATCCCTCCAATGTATTGGATGAAGATTTATATCTCTGAAGATTGACATGAGTATAATAGGGAGTTAACATTGTTCAATAAGGGGCTTTATTACCAATTATTTCCTTGGGAGTGATCGTTTACTACTATTATGTTATGTGTGGAACTATCTATCATATCTATGATGGTTAGTGTGAACTTGATTATTTGGGGAAAATGTTATATGTGTACCAGATTTCATGTTCACATTATTATGCATGGAAAAATCTTTCATATCCATAATGTTATTTTTAGATATTATTTCATGTCCCTAAGTTTCTATGAGGGTATTATTTTATATCCTAAACATAATGAGTGCACCATTTTCTATTTATACATGTTCAAAATGATATAATTTGAGGTGTAATCTACAAATATATGTTTTATTAATATGTTAAACTCTCATGTTTCATGTTATTTGATTCCCTTATGATTTATTTCTTATGTAATGTCAATCATTATTCCATGAATATTGTTTATGATCTATGATAGGTTTGTTGTAGACATCATATGTTTTTTGAGTATCAAATACACTTATGGGGGTTTTATTTTTTATATATAATAAAATATTTTGATCTATTCTCTTTATACTTATTAAGCTTATAAGGCCACACTTTCTTCGGTTTCCATTCCAAATATATTAGGAATGGTTTAATATTGGGTATTTATTTGAAGAGTATGAAATCGGAAGATCGCTATAGGAAATAATCATGATCTTCCACTAGATTAGAAGTTTATATTTCACGTATAAAATAGAAATATACTATTATGATCCTCAAGCATGTGTCTGTTCAATGTTACATCTCATCCCGATTAACTTCTAAAATTGTAGCCAAAACAGTCACCACATGGACTAAACCACGCCTCACTATACACTAGAGGATGCCAAGTAGTAGTGAGGGTCTAAAGGTGGTTCAGTGGCATGACTATACCATGATGATCGGTGTAACACAATGGGTAATAAAATATAAAAAATAACATAAAATTTCCAAATAAGTAATAAATGAAATACATTTCTACAGAAGAATAATATTCAATGAATAAAAATAGACAATGCAAATATAAAAAAATGCATGCATATCTATATAATTATACATAATATGAAATATTAGAAATAAAATAGGAAATAAGATACAGTGAAGTACAAAAATATAGAAAATAAATAAAATCATCATGGGTGAACTCCATGAGAATCGTGAGTTACAACTCAGTCATGTGATACTAACTCGTATTTATATGAAAGTCAGTACATGAAAATTTTCATGGTCCTACAAACATGATGTTTTCTCAGGTCCCCAAGTATAATGTGGTCCCAAATATAATGTGAGATATTCTCTGTAGGACACCACCTAAAGATTATATAGCTAAATCTACTTGATGAATATGAGGAACAAAAATTTCTAAGTTTAAATAATAATAAACAATACAAAATAAATAAATACCATCTGACTCAGATTATAATAGGACACCTTGCTGACTCTACCTCATTCAGTGTAGGCCAGAACAAATAAAATCTGAGAAACAATATATTTTTGAAATAATAATAACAATAATAATAATATAGTTATATACAACATCCTCTTATATGCACTTAGCATGTTATTAAATAAGTAGAAATAAACCTCGATACTATGATCTATCTAGACCTGGGGAATAACTCATGTTTCCATTGAACTACCCTAATGAGCTTTTACAGTCATGAAAAGGGAAAAATCCATACATCTCATAATGAATGTGGTACATCAATATCAACACTCAATATAGGGGTGATTCATCATGTCTACACACAACATATGGTTGTGATGTGTCATTCCCATAATCCAAATTGTGTCAATGGTGTGATACAACACTCTAAACACTAGATGAAATAGAGTGTGAAGCATTAAACTCAATAATTCCATTTTCCATCATATAACATCCAATTTCACTTGTGTAATAAACATAAAAATAGGTAATTACCTATTAAGATAATCTATAATTCCATTATAACCAATGGAATAAAATTTATTACCATTCACAAAAGTCATTTTTATTTATATATACCAAGTGGAGTGTCCATACCAACTAATTTAATTTTGATTTATTTCAATCCATTCCTTTATTAAGGCATTACAATTCATAACCAAGGCATTCCAAAGCCCCTTAAAATCTTGTTGGTGTTTAAAAATTTATAAGAATGAAGAGACCTCATTTTAATTGTGTCAATCGAGGACATGTACTATGAATTCCATTTATCTATAAATAAACATTGAGGTATAGAAAACACCAATTCAATAAATTCAAGATTTGAAACACTAATCACCACTTTTTAGTTTAGAATATATTGCACCATAAGTGAGGGGTTTCATTATGAAATATTAACTTTTTAAAAGAACTCATTTATCCCAACCAAGAATCACTTTTAAGAGGCATATCTCAATTCACCAAAATGGATCAATTTAGAATGATACCAAAGGGGAAATTCTTAAAAAAGCATAATCAAAATAAAACAACACATCATAAGGGTAGATTATTCCCAAATAAACCCATGGTCCATTATTGATTTAATTAACTCACCCTAAATGGGGTGATATGGATAAGATAAAAAAAATATTAACCATGTTATTGGTTCAAAGGTAGTCATGACATGATCTAACTATTTAATTAAAGTAATTTATTAATTTAGGGGCAACAGCCAGAAAAACTGGCACATGCCACGGTGGAAATATTTATAAATCAATTAAAACATGGGGAAATATCAATAAAACACCAATATTATACCAAGGATACTTCACAACTCTAATATAGAGGATTTATTCGATCTAGTTTGAGTGAAAATGAAGAATCATATAACCACCCTGAAAGTATGGAGAATAAGATCACACCAAAGTACTGTAATATATTGGAAGATAAAAAATAAATATATGAATGTGGATTTGATATCATAACAACGTGGATCCAACATGATGTGAATCTTTTGAATTTTATTTTGGATGAAGGGGAAACCTAGAATCCTAGAAGGAGGATCTTTGGATATCCACATGAGGATAAAATAACCTCGTATCCAATAAAAAAGTGATTGGAAGAGAGGAATTGGTTTTAAAATAAATTAAGGAAATTTTTTTAAATTTAACCAACATTAACTGGGTGAATAGTTTGGACGCATGGTTGGTCAAAACATGCACCAATCATTCTTCCAACAATGACTAAGAAACCCCCTCACATGGGATGGCTACACGATTTCTCTAACTACTTACTGCTTGGGAAAAAGCCCATTATCAAGAACATGAAGAAAGGAACAAATTCATGAAGTTCCACACATATGGTTATGTTAAACCATTAAATACATCTAGTTCTATTGAACGATCCATATTGTTCTCTATGGTGGGCCTTATGGTTTTAAATGAGATGTTTCCTTTGACATGTCATTCCCGTTGTTTTTTAATTTTTTGAAGACTAACACTCCTGAAACTTCAAGAAACACCCAAATCACATCTAGTTCCATTTAAAATGTCCAAAAAAACCAATTGAAGAAATAATTCACTCAAGATTACATTCTGAAGCTCAGTTCAAATAATGTGTTGTCTATTAAACAAATAAATTCAAATTCTCTTAGAATTCATCCTTCTCTCAAAACACAGGTTGTTACAACATCCCCATATTAGAACATATCATCCTTTAGTGTCCTTGGGAAAAAATTAAAACATCACATCAACTACATAGATTATGAAGTTTTGTTCAAATAGCCTTGTTCCATTCCAAGATGCACGGGGCACCTCCTAGGATTACATAATTTTACGACACCTATGTCATCAAAACATGACCGAATGCTCATTTTATGAATGAAAATCCAAAATAGTTATTACCTAAGCCCTTTACCTAGATACTTGATCATATAATCATGTCTATAATAATTTGGCTGATGGTTCTTCCCGCCATAGGATCTAACATTATGATTTCTAGTTCTATATCATTGTACCTCCATCACCAGAACTTCCTAACAAGCATTCTCTATGAGTTCCAACAATGCACCTGGAATGATTTTTAATGTGGTCAAATGATCATTTCCCAACCTTCCTCCTTTTTCCATTAAAATTTAGATTTATTAAAAAATACCTATCTGACACATACTACCCTTGTCTCCACATGATGACATTAAAAAAATAGTCATCCACTAACTATATTTCTTAGAACAAAAATAAAACATGTTGATCCACCTCTGGATGACCATTCTCAAAATTCTCATCTTTGATGGCTAGATTACAAAAATCATAACATGATGCCTTCTTATAAGGCATCTTGAATTTCACTTGATCACGTCAATGAAAGAACATCTCTAACTTCTGGTGATGTTTCAATCATAACACTCACAATAAGTGGTCATTCCAAGGCACCAACATGGGTGTAAAACTGAAAATATAGTCTTGGATCATCATTCATAAAGAATATCAATCGAGTACGACTGATGTTTGGGGTAACAATAGAGTCATCAAAAATAATTTCATGATATATTCCAAGATAACTCATACTCCTACACTTACAAGTGAGACATCAGTACATATCCCAGATGTACACATATCAAGAACACTAATGGATCTCAATGGTAGTCAATTCCGAAATAGGCTGGTGTCAATGACTTCAACCAAGGAGTTTCTACTTGAGAACCTAAGTATCCATTAGGACTAACCAAGCCTATTTAAATTTATCATTGCTTAAAACGAGCACTTTCTTAGTGTGCATGGATGATGTCAAGGTAGGGGTCACGATAGTCACTATAACAGGAGAACACTAAGAGGATGTCAAAGACTATAATGAAAATTCGAGACACTCTCCCCACATCCATGATGAAGTGCTTAGTAGATTCACAACAACCATACCCCAACTATCAAAGATAAAAGGTATCGAAGTGATACTAGTCAATGTCTTCAATAAGGATCTCAGCTTCACTGTTGATGAGTCATCATTAACTGATCACAATTACTTTACAACTTAACACATCTCTTGATTAGTCACGATTTACCACCTAAATCCTTCCATTACCTATGGTATTTTTATAGGTCTCATACACATCCAACCATAACGATGTCACTTTTACTTGAAAGAACTAATGTGTTACAATACTCATCAACCTCATAGTCATTCGAAAAATAGATCTGACCATTTTCAAATGGAATTCCCTTATTGTGTCCCTTCTACGAGGAAGTACATGTATTCACCAGATCTGACAAGACACTCCCCACCATATAAGTTTCATAGTCGTATAAAGTATAAATAGATAAAACTCTCATAGTCATGATTGATTAGATTCAAATTAAACACACATGTGAGACTTCTCAGAGTCACACTCACATATGTCATAGAATTTGGAATGAAATCCAAAGCCAACTTGATCATCACGTCAAAACACTGTATCCTATTATAATTTTATCCTGATCATTGGGATGAAATTGATTCCTTTAATTCCCAGGTAAATCAACTCTATAGATGACTCGATAACGTACTCAATAGCTCCATCCTCAAAGGTTACACCAAACTCAATCTGTTTTTATCTCATTTAACAACACAATATGCACTGTTTATATGAAGGGATACTACCATGTTGTTTCAATCGAATCTTGGAACATCCAAAACACTATCTATAGTATATACTACCATGAATCCATGTATCAGGTGGTTCATATAAGATATTTTACCGATAGTCATATTGACCCATACAACCATTAACCTAGTTGAATATGTACCAATTATTCATCATTGAGGAATAATAGAGGTCCATAGAGCCTAATAAGAGGACGAACAAGCCCTAATCAATTATAACCTATAGAAATTGTGAAATAACTAATGATCATTTCATTAATAAGGGTAAAGGATTCATTGACCACCCATCCAAACAATGGTTTCTTTTTGAATCAAAGAGTCCTACATGGGACAATGGAACCCAAGTGGTACCATACACTATAAATCTCATAGAATTTAGAAGGTAATTTATTATATAATGGTGATACCTGCCTCGGTATAGCCCCTTAAAAAGAATTAGCATCAACACTTTCACTAGGTCACACCAAATAAATATCTCATTACTATAGGCCTATCATTTATTGAAATGTTAAAAATGAAATAGGCCTATGGGAAACGATCATGTTTATATTCCAAGGAAACTCAAAGAGACTTAAAATAACACTTACATTAGTGTTTAAACCAAATATAAAACCTAAGCCTCCCTTTTAATTAAATATATTTATTCACATTAAATATTTAATCATTTACACCATTTATGTAACACCCTAAGATAATTTAAATATCAATTAATTATTTAATAATTTTGTTCCAAATTCTAACTATGGAATGATTTAGTAAAATATTTTTTTAAATATATTTTTGAAATAATAAAAATATGTTTTGAATCAAAACATAACATATTATGTTAAATTTAAATAATAAATATTTCTTATAAATTGATTTTCAAGTAAATATATATATATAAGTATTTTTTATTATAATAAATGCATTTGATTTATTATTTGTTGTTTAGAAACTCTATATTTTTAAAATTTAAAGAATATTATATTATGATATAATTAGTATTATTTAATAATAAATAAAATATATTGTGATTTTGAAATTGAAATTATATATTCATAAAAATATAATTATTAAAATATCAATAAAATATTAAAAAAATATAATATTAATGTGGTTATTATTTTAACATATGAATGCTATTTTGATTATAAAATTGTTTAAAATAATATTTTACATTATAAAACTATACATAACTATAAAAAAATGAAAAAATGGAATCGTTATTACTTTCTATGGAAATGTTATTTTTTATAATAACGAAATATTGAAGGTTTTTGTTTCATAAAACATACAATATGTTAAACAGAAATATAATTAAGTTTTCATTTGGAATAAATACCTAATAATAATAATAATAGATTAAAGAAAATAAATAAATTATAAAATAAATATTTATGTGAATAATCAAATAAACGGATTGTGGGTTTAATTTTGGGGTTCATGGGTTTGGCTAGGGATTGTGTCTTCCTCAAAACCATGGAGAGTGGTGCCAGTCACGAGCTATGGGAGTCCTATCACCTGAGTGGGTTCATCTTTCTAATTTTTATAATTTTGCACAACCTAAATATGTGGAATACATAGGTCGATGTTTTGTTTCCATTTGTGATGTTCAATCCATGTGTGAAGTTGCATACAAATTGATGGAGTTTGCGGTCTATCGCCAATAAACCAGGAGAAGTCCAAGTTGTTATGAGGAAATTCAATATCATGATTAGGATTTCTATATTTGGTTTATCTTGTAGTTTTTTCCAGATCATAGGGGTATATCTCAAATGTTCCAAGTTGGTGTTATTTAATTATTTACTTATTATATGAATCTCTTGGAATCGGCTAAATAGTTTCTTATTTTGTCAATTTAAATATTTTTATTTTGGAATTCGACATCCTCGTATCATGTATTTTATAATTTATTAGATAGATTATTTTGTTGAATCCTTGATATTTGAATCTTATAAGGTAGAATATTTAAATTTTTTCATCCTATACTTCATTTTCTAGAGGTAATTTCAATTGATTCAGTGTATTAATTTCAGTTTTTGTCACCATCTCCAATTCTTGTCATGCGGATGATGTATCATTCATTTCTGTGATGCATCAATGATTTTGGTTGATATTTTCATTCCGGTTTTTTTTTATTTTTCGAATGTCAAATTTGTTTTGAGTTATTTTATAAAAATCTATTATTATACTCTAGTCTCCCAATCTCTACAAATTGTCAAACCGTCATACTATTAGTATAATAATATAATTATATATATTGTGTTTAGAAATAATATCCTTGAACCATTTTCTTTTGCAAAACTGGGTGTATGGAAAAGATGCTAGGAGAGTCCTCCCTATGTATAGTAGTGGTTCGTAGCCCTTTTTTCATACCAGGTATCAAAATCATTACAAAACTATTTTCTTATAAGGGATGGAGTACACAAAAAATAAATGGAAGGTATTAATTATTTTCAAATACTTTGAATTTCCATTATTTCCACTTCATTACAAGATTTTGTTTTTTTTAATTTATGCTTTCAAAGTAATTTTTCATTAGAATTAAAAATTTATAAAGGTGAAAAATTTTGTTTGGTTAATCATAAATCAAACATGTTTTCGGTTTTGAAATGTTGTCTCAGCAATATTATAAATAATTAAGGGATTCTATAATACTAAGTGTTTTCTTTATAGATTAATGAAATTAAATTTTTTTATGTTATTCCTAAGGGATATTATTTTTAAAACTTATTATAGTTTTCATATATATATATATA
Organism: Viscum album; assembly: GCA_963277665.1. Classification (NCBI taxonomy): domain Eukaryota; kingdom Viridiplantae; phylum Streptophyta; class Magnoliopsida; order Santalales; family Viscaceae; genus Viscum; species Viscum album. The sequence goes on along the minus strand of OY728142.1, from coordinate 1,109,250,591 downwards.
TATATATATATATATATTTGTGTGGGTGTGTGTTAAAATAGAATTAATCATTTTAAAATAATTTATTTTATAATAAATTTTTGTTGTTAAATATTGAAGCTGTTATTTTATTTTAGAAAGTTGAATTTCTTAGAACATTGTTTTATTTTGAAATCATGCATATTAGATGAATTACCATATTCGATAATTTCATATATATTTTAAGAAATTGATTAATTATAACTATATGCTTATGCTTTCATGTTTTATAATTGCATAAAATACGAGTCCATATTTGTAATTCATGAATTGAATATGTGTGTCTTTGTTTTAATTTTTATTTTCATTCTATATATATATATATATATATGTATGTATGTATGTATATGTATATTGAGAGTTATTTTTTCAAACTTATAATAAATCATGTATGTGTCTTACCTAGGTATAAGACACATGGTTTCATATTAATCAAACAAATAATGATTTATTCGATGTTTGAGATCAATAACTTCTATTATTAATTTTATGATTACATATATATAAATTTATATATTTAAATATTTAAGTTAGTTTGTTCAAAACATATATATATATATATATATATATATATCTTGATGAAATAGTGAATGCCTATGAAATGCTACTATGAATAATTTCATGTGCGTCATATAAATTGCATGTCATTATTATTGTTGTTAATTTATATATTTATGTCATTATTTCAAGAATGAATGTAATAAAACAAATATTTCTTTGATATTTTTATTAAATATTGAGTTTTTAAAATGTTTTATGTTATAAAAATATGAAATAAGGTATTTCATAAAAAATTTGGCTACATGGATGTTTACAAAAGGTCTATGTGATGAGTGTTTTGATCAGAACTAAACATGGAAGTGAAATGTAATGGAAGTTTATATATTTATATATGTAAATACTCATATATATAAATATATGTGTAATTTTTATTTTAACATAGTGACATGTTTCAAAATCAAACTTCTTTGAAAGAATATATAGGTAATGAATGCTTAAAAATGTTTTCAGAAAATCTGGCACATCAATGTTGTAAATATGATAAGGAATTGGGGAGTGAATCCAATTCCTCAACAAGTGGGTTGGCCCAAGATAGCATTTAATGTTTCAATTTTCCATAATCCAGAGTTTTTTTCAAAATATTGTGTAGTGTTTTCATAAAAAACACTAGATTTCTTTTAAGTCAATTTCTTTATGTAAGTAATTTTAAAAGTTGTATATTATTTTAAAGGTAATTAATTTCAATTATGTTTTTAAAAGGATGTTTTGAAAATTATTTTTATGTTATTTTAAAAGGAATTTATCAATGATTTTTTTTAATGAAATATTTTCTAAAGTGTATTTAAATAATTTTTAAAAACCTTACAAGAAAATTGAATGCTCATCGCATTATTTTAAATGATTTTTCACATGTGTCTTAGATGTTCAAATCAGATGTCATTGATTTTGGAGTTAGCATTCGCAGAAGAATAATAGGCGTTTATTTTATTTTTGTATAACATTGATAAATATAATGTTTCAAATAATCTTCTAAAACTTAGAAAGGTAATATTTCCTTGTTTTTTAATATGTTGTGTAATTATTTAGTTTTCTTTTTATTTAAAAATAATTGCATAGCATTTTCAAGCATGGAGTCTGCAAGTGCAGGCCCAGGTAGTTATAATTTGTATCATAGGAATGGTCAATACAACTTTTCAGATTAGATGTTGTCTTTTCAGGAAGGGAAATCTACACGATATAATTTTCTTTAGCTAGATAAGCCCCCATAAAATTCTTTAATTCTGAAGATGGAATTTGAGACTTTTCCTAAGTCTAACACACAAATAGTGAATGTGCAATTCATTTAAGGGGGGAGAATGTAACACCCTAAGAGAATTTAAATAGGAATTAATTATTTAATAATTTGATTATAAATTCATTCTAAGGAATTATTTTGAAAATAGTTTTTATAAATATAGTTTTTTAAAATAAATAAAACATAACACATTTCTTTATATTTCAAGAAACAATATTTTTTATAAATTGATTTGAAAAGATATATATATATAAGTATTATGTTTGATAATAGATAATATAAGGGTTTATTATTATATATTAAATCTATATTTTTAAGATTTAAATATTAATATATTATGATATAAGAAATATTATTTTGTAATAAAGAAATCATATTGTGATTTTGAATATGAAATTATAAATTAATAAAATTATAATTAAGAAAATATAAATATGTTATTAAGAAAATATACTATTACTATCATTATTATTTTATTATATGAAAACATTTTGACTGTACAATTGTTAAAAATAATATTTTTTGTTGTAAAACTATACATGATTTTACAACACAAATGAATAAATGAAATCCTAATATAATTTTAAGGTAATGTAATTTCCTATAATAAGGAAATAATTACGGTTTATGTTTTATAAAACATATAATATATTAAACAGAATTGTAATTAATGTTATACTTTAATTAAATATATAATAAAAAATAATCGATTTAACAAAAAAAATTAATTGATAAAATTAAAATCTAAATGAATAATCATAGAAAACAAATTGAGGGATTTATTTTGGATTTCATGGGTTATGCTGGGGATTGTGTCTTCCATAAAGCCACAAAGAGTGGCACAAGTCCAATATGAGGGAGTCTAGTTGACCAAGGGTGTTTATAATTATGAGTTAGATGGTTGAGCACGACCGGGAGTCATGTTTGACATAGTTCGATGCTTCATTTTCAGTTGCAATGTCGAAGCCATGTTTGGAGTCGTGGACCTATAGATTGAGTTCTAGGTTCATCACTGATGAACTAGGATATATATAAGATGTTATGAGCAAATTCAAGATCATGGTTAGGATTTAAATATTTAGTTTATATTTTTTTGGTTAATATCTTAGGGATTGATCTCGGATCTTGAAAGTAGGTGTTATATAATTATTTCTTATTTATTTGAATCTCTTGGAATTGGCTCAATAGTGTCAAGTTTTTTCAATTTATTTTTATTTCTTCTTGAATTTTACATCCTCATATCATGGATATTTTTCTCTATTAATTGGATTAGTTTATTGAATTCTTGATATTTAAATCTTATCTTATAAGATAATTTAATTTCTCCATCATTTCATTCGTTTTCGAGTGGTATTTGTTATTGGTTAAGTGTATTCATATCAATTTTTGTCTCCTTATCCAATTCTTGTCATATAGATGATGTATAATTCATTTAATGTGATGCATCGATGAAATTGGTTGATATTTTTAATATGTTATATTTTAATCTTTCACATATCTAATTGGTTATGAGTCATTTTCAAGAAATATCTTTTGATACACTGGTCTTCCAATATACAAAACATGTCAAACCTCCAAACTATTAGTATAATAATATTATTATAGATATTTAATTAATAAATAAGAGCCTTATACCCATTTATTTTTCAGCACTAGGTGTATGGATAAAAAGTCAGGTGACTATTCCTTGTGTATCATAGATGGTTTTTTCCTATTATTTTTTTCATATTGGGTATCAAAGTCATAGAAAAATGTTTTCTTATAAGGGATAGAGTATGAAAAAAATAAATGTGTAGGATTAAATATTTTCAAATACATTGAATTTCTAGTATTTCCACATTATTAAGAGAGTTTAGTTTATAGGAAATTTTTTCTTTCAAAGTCATTTTTTATATAAATAAAATGGTCTAAAGGTGAAAACATTTGTTTGGTTAATCCTAAATCAGCAATGATTTCAGTTTTGAAATGTTGTCTCAATAATTTTATAAATAATTAAGGGATTATATAATACTAAACATTTTCTTCATAGATTTATGAAACTAATATTTTTTCTACTCTCTATTACGTATATTTTTTATAAAACTTATTTAGTTTTAATCTATATATATGATATATATGTGTGTTAAATGTGAATTAATCGTAGTAAAAGAATTTATTTTATAATAAATTGTTAATGTAATTTTTTTTATTTTTTGTCTTAGTTGTAATTTTTAATTTATCAAAAAATTATTAATTTATATTTAATTAATTTATAGGAATTACCATATTTTATAATTTCATATTCCTTTTAAGCAATTTATTTTTTTTAGATATATTTTTCTGATTTATTATTTTATACTTGCAAAAAATCTAGGTCTATATATATAATTCATGAATTGAATATGTGTGTTTTTGTTTCATTTTTATTTTTATGATATAATTATATATATATATATATATATCTGTGTGTGTGTGTGTATTGAGATTAAAATTTTAACACTTTTAATATATCATCTAAGTATGTTACATGGGTATAAGATATATGGGATCATATTAATCAAACACAAAAATAATTTATTCAACGTTCGAGATCATTACCTTCCAATTTCACTTCAGTGATTACGTATATATGAATTTATATATGTAAATCCTAATGTTTGGTTCTTAAATAATTATATATATATATATATCTTCATGAAAGAGTGAATGCATCTGAAATGTTACACTAATAATTTCATTTTTGACATATAAATTTCATATGATTATTACTTCTATTACTTTATATATTCATGTCATTATTACATGGATAAAATTAATTTAACAAATATGCCTTTGATATTTTTATTGAAGATTAATTTTTTAAATTGGTTGAAGTTATAACAATATGAAATCATGTATTTCCTAAATGGTTTGGGTACATGTATGTTTATAAATAGTCTATGTGACTTGAGTTTTGACAAGAAACAAACATACAAGTGAAATGCAATGGATGTTCACATATTTATATATATACATACTCATATATATAAATATAAGTGTAATGTGTATTTTAACTTAGTGACATGTTTTAAATTAAACTCTAGTTAATGTTTATATTAGAAAATCAAGCTTAAAAATGTTTTCGGAAAATTTGGAACTTGAATGTTGTTAATATGGTAAGGAATTGGGGAGTGAATCCAATTCCACAACAAGTGGGTAGGACCTAGTTATCCTCAAATTTTTCATGTTTCCACAATTATGGTGTTTTTTTATATGCCTATGTATTGTTTTCAGAAAAATCTATAGATTACTTTTAAAGTGATTTCTGTACACAAGTAATTTCAAAAGTTATATATTATTTTAAACGTAAGATGTTTCAGTTAATTTATTTAATGGGTTTTCAAGAATTATTTTTTGTGTAATCTTCAATGAAATTTTTCAATGTTCATTTTAAATAAATATTTAGTAATAATTTTTTAAACAATTTCAAAACTACTCACTGGGAAATTGAATGTTTATCCAGTAATTTTAAAATATTTTCCATAGGTATCTTAGATGTTCAAATCAGATGTCATCACTGTTGGAGATAACACGTGCGGTAGTGTAGTTATTTTTTGTTCTAATGTTTTTCATCTCTGATAAATGTATGTTGTATTATAATACTCTAGAACCAAGGCTAGTAAAAGGTCCTCAATTGTGTAAGATGGTGTGTAGTTCTTCAGTTTTCATTTTATAAAAATAATAATTACAAAGAATTTTCAAGCACTGAGTCCTAAAGTGTGGGATCAGGATGATGTAATTTAATTCCGAACATCTTATACCAATTATAATAAATATCCAATAGGTTACTAATTTAACTAATTCATCAATGAAAATGCAAAATTGTTATCAAGAATCCTCTTCCACATTAATCATTTATTTACCTCCCATCATAACTTGGAAATTTAACATAAAAATTCCTTTTAATAATTTTATATATTCATGAGGATTTTTGAAATTAGGTTTTATAATTAAAAAATTTAAATTTAAATTGTAGAAGAAAACACTTTTTAGTTTGAAATTGTTATCTTAATTAACTAACATCCCATACAAATGTAGTTTAAAAACACATATGGTTTATTATAATTTTAAGAGGGAATTGGTTAAGTAATATGCCATCATGCATTTATATGCACCAAAATATGTAGATTTGAACACATTAAATGACCCTTCCTATATAGTATAATTATACCCTCATAGTGTAAAATACTATGTCATAAAATTTTAGGTGACCAACAAAGGTCAAGTTATGACCACCTTGGATTATCAGAATGTAACCCAGCAACATTTATTTAATTATCAATGTTTCAAAACACCCTAATTGGTTATATCATAATAAACATTCCACAACTAACCTATATGGGTTCAATTATACATTTAGGAAGTTAATCATAAGGATATTCATGCTATTGTGATAGAGTCACTAGCCTTTATAGAGTCAACCATCTAAATTTTATATTTTAAAATTTCTCTAAATGGGTTTCCTCTTATATGAATAAATACCATAACTGATATACATGGGTCAAGTCAAATAAGAGGTTCATAAGAAACCAATACATTTTAGATAAAAATTAAATAGATTTTTCATTTATAACCACCTCATCATATATCATGCTCTTATATAATGGCCCGATTATATGGGTTTCCATCTACCAATCTATAATATGACCATACACTTAAAAGACTATAAGTTTTGCTAGAATTAACTATGTCTAATATGTTTCTGCATATTCAACCAATGGTAGATGGCACAAACATATTAGAATCAGTTATTTATGGTTTCATCACCAATGTATTTTATAAAACTCTACTAATACTGATGTTGAAACATTAATAACCAATTATATATAAAAATCATAACTAGGCCTTTTATAAGAAGCAATAAACATAGAGGAACATGATAAATAAAAACAGAATCATGATACATAGGAAAACATGAAATATAATTCAATATCATGCCATATAATTACCTAATAATTGATTAGATTAAAATTTTAATCATGAAAATAAGATCAATAAAACATGTGGTACAAGAAAACAAGATAAAAAAACAATGCATCATGTTAGATAAACAAGAATGCTAAAGATATACCTAAGGATGAAATAAATAAACAATGATACTAAAATACCTAACATGAAATATAATATAAATTTTAATAAAAAAAAATAAGGAATAACACTCAAGTCACATAATCACAATCATCCAGAGACCTACAAATGATACTACAAATTAGGAAACATTTATGGAACGTGATTCTCTATGTGATAATAATGATGCAAGTATTGATTTTCCTTGTCATACCCATCTAAGAGAAAAATACCATAAATTTAATAAATAAATAAGCTCAAAAATTAAACTAATCACTCAATTTTAAATAATATTCCAATGTAACAATGAATAGGATAAACCGAAAACCCCATCACTGGTTACATGTACTTTTCCTAGTATATGGGTTTTCACCCCCATATAAGGTAATTTACCAGGCACGAACATGTTCCAAGTCTTTAGTCTACCATCCAAAAATAATAAGAAAAAGGAAAAAAAGTAAATCCTCTAATACCACTTTATAACATCCCTTCCCAACTTAATACTAAACCTTCTACCAGACTAGTAGCCACATGGCCTCAAACACGTATCCTCTTATGTCTGAGGCTACAAAATAGTAGGTGATCTAATTGTGGTTATTTTGGGAGACTATATCCTCATGATCAAAGTTGTAAAACAGAATGTAATAGATAATAAATAGCATAAAATAGTGTAAGAAGAAAAAAATAAAAGAAAGAGCAGTTGAAGATTAATATCAACTGAATAAAAATGGCCAATGCCAATATAAAACAACTCATGGATTTCTAGATGATGATACATAATGTAAATCAGTCTAAATATAACATGAAACTCTATACAATGCATTAAAGAAATAAATAAATGTAATGAAATACTTGATGGTGAACTCCATGATCTTTCTTACCTCTAGCTCAATCCTATGCTCCGAACACAAATCTATAATCAAGTCAACCCAATAAAAAATTCTTGGTCCTACAAAAATGATAACTACTTGGGTTACCTAGTGTAATGGTGCCCTGAGGAGGGTGTTGAATATACTCATTATTCCTCCACCAATGGTGTCTATATCTAAATATATTCAATTAATATAATGTACAATAGTGTGAAGGTGGAAAAAAAACAATGATTAATAACTAAATACATGTTTGATCAGGTTCGAACATGACACCTATCAGACTCTACCTCCTTTATCATTGGCTGAAATAAGTTTGATATGAGTAACCATATCATTATAAGAACTAATAATTTATATTGTTTTACATAGTATCCTCTTACATTCACAATGTATGTGAGGACATTATTACGCAAATACGTGGATACTAGGAGCTAGCTAGTCTTGATCAATAACTAAAGAATCAGTAGAACTATTCTAACTATGTTATAGGCTAAATAAAGTGGTATCAATCCTATATCTCACAATTAATGTGATATTCCATTATAAACACTCAATATGGTTTTCTATTCATCATATCGAAAACCAAAAAAATGATTTTGTGCATCATTCCCAACATCCAAATAGTTTCAATCATGTGAGATGTCATACTCAAAACATGATATAAGGGAGATTGAAACATCATGCTCAATAATCCCCTTCACCATTTTATCTCATCCTATATCAAATTAGTGTTAATAATAATAATAAGGAATTAAATCCTACTATAATCCATCATCCCAATATAAATAATGGAATCACATTTATTACAAAGCACATAATCCATTATTAATTATAAATAGTAAGTGGTGTGTCAATACCAACCAATTCAATTTACATTTTATTCAAGCCATTAATTTATCAATGTAATTCATCTCTCAATCATTAAATACCATACCCACATTTAATGTGGTTACTATTTTAACATTAATGGGAAAGAGTTAAGCTCAATTTAAGAATATTAATCAAGACCATGAACTAAGCATGCCTTATATCTAGAAATAAAATTAATGTCATAAGAAACACCAATTCCATAAATACAATATTTAATTCATTAATGACCACTTTTTAGTTTAGAATACTATGCACCTAAACCAAGGGGTTTTATTATAAAAATTGATTTAAAAAATCATTTAGCTCAATCAAGAATCACATTTAGGTGCAAAAACTCAATTCAAAAAAATAGAAAATTTTTTTTAGATACCAAACATGGCAGTTATTCTAAATCATAATCAAATTAATTTAACAAACATAAATGGTGAATTACTAAAAAGGATACCCTAGTTTAATTGGTCATAAAAGTACTCACCCCAAAGTTAGTTATTCTGGATATGGTAATAATGTCTTACAGTGTGATCAGTTCTAAGGTTGTCAATGTGTGGTCTAACCATTTAATTAAAGGTATCTCATAATTTTGGGGTGACACCCATAAAGTATGACATGTAGTGAAATTAAGATATTTATTAGTGAATGTAATATTATGGAAGGAGATATAAACCACTGACCTTATTCCACGAATGCCTCGCCCATTAATTTTATAGGCTTGATTTTGTCCAGTTTAAAATAAATCAAAGAAATAGTCATAGTAATAAAAATATAGATAATAAGATCACACCAAAATAGAACAAGAAGTGGGAATCTAAACTATAAAAGGAAGAAATATGATTCCAGATCTTATCGATGTGGATCCAAAATGAGAAATGGAGTTTGATTTGGAGTTTGGATAATGGTGAAACAAAGAAAACTAGGTGGAAGAACTAAGGATCTCCATGGGAGATAAAACCCACCATCTTCTTGCTGGAAAAGAACATCGAATAGGGGAATAGTTTTTTAAATCATTTAATACAAAAATTTAATGCTACAAAAAATTAAGGGGGAATATGGTTCAGCCACATAGTTGGCTAAACTTCCCACTAAAAATGCTTCCGACATAGACAAGACCCCCCCCCCCCCTCACATGTGCTGACCACATAGTTTCTCTAACTATGTGTAAACTATGAAAAAACCCACTATAAATTACAACTGTCAAGGCATGTGTACATGTGGCTTCACTCACACTATTATATTGTACCATGTGATTATTTAAGACTAATAAAATAACCACACGTTTTCTTATGATGGGCCACCAAATTTCTAACAAACCATGTTCTTTTCTCAGTCCTTCCTAATTTTGGGTTTTTGAAGCCCAACACTCTCTAAACTCAAAATAATAACTGATTAACATATCACTACTTTAGCAATGTCCAAAAAAATAACCTTAAAACTTTAAAACTCTCTGAATTAAAATCTGATTCTCAGTTTAAATAATGAGGAATCCATGAAATGCCAAAATTCAAATTCCATTGGAAATCAACCTTCGATCAATATAGGGATTGTTACATGTAATTTAATTAATATTCATCTAAAATGATGCAATATCCATTTATGAGAATAAAGGGTATCTATATTTTTTATTGGATGAATGGTTTAGTTATCCTTTGTAAAATAGGATGAGAAAACATTGTTGATATCCCTCTAGAAATTTATAAGGATGTGTCTTGGGGTGTATCTTTTGGAAAAGTCTAAGGACAAGTTAAAGTATAGGAAAATGTAACTTAATTTTTTAAATGAAATATTATGATGACTTTCTAGATACTTGACTAGCCCCTAAATGAGGCTAATATTAATTGTTAATATACATAATATTTCTGTTCTTTATTATTCATAAACACCAATTTAGTGCATTTTACACTTTGAACATCATTTCACATTATGATTGTAATACCTTCTTAAAATGCACTATTATGTGGTACATTTTTTTAACATCATTTAAAGTACCCAATGATTAATCTGATTTTAAGGAATTGAATTATACAGATTTTAATTTTATATTTTTGGAAATTGATCTACACTTAAATATGAACATGTTTTATTTAGGGGTCAGTGGAGAATTCATGGAGGATGATAGAGATATTTGGAAATGAAAGGAAACAATTCTGGAGAAGGCAGATTGGACATCAGCCCACTGATGCGACTATGGGGCCCAACATACAGGCCCAATTAATCCCAAATTTCGTGGGATGCTAGAATACATTTATCGGAACAAATAACTCTTCAAGAGTTATTGCTAATTCGGCCTCCATGTTGGTCATTTAGGCGGCCGAAGTTAGAGATAAAATTCTGGGCCAGATTCTACGTCCCAGAAAAACAGACCACTACTTTGATCATATCTCGGAATCCACAACTCCAAATGGGCCCCAATTTTTGCAGGCGGTTATAAGACATTTGGAGCTCCATTTGCTTCCTCTATTGACCACTCTTATTCGGCCATATAGAAGGTCTTACAGACGTGTCTGTTCGGTGAAGGAAAGTTGGCTGCCACCTCGGGTCAAGGGTGGAAAAATCAAATTTCCACAAACTTTCCACCACCCTAGGCCTACCATATCAAGTGGGATGCTTTTTACTATTGGAGTCTCGACCCAAGGCTTCCAAAATGCATATTTAAGGTAGTGGTGGTGGAGGAGTTGATAATCTTGGATGCTTTGTTCAATTGTAATGTTATGCAGCATTTTTGTTGCCTCAAATTTGTCTTTCACATGTAAGTTGTTCAATTCACTTTAGTTTCTTAATAAAAGTTCTTCTTATACTCTTGTTATGTTTTTCTTCATATCACTTTGATACCGTTGGACAAAGGTGTGAATTTATTTACACCAACCCTTGTGAAATTATTCACACAACGGTGGAGTGATCATTTTATTTTTGTTGTTTTATTTACTTCTTCATTTCCTCCCTCATGAGTCTACTTTCCGCTTCCATTGAAACCATGGGATCAATAGAGGGCTAACCCACTTATGGGTTGATCCAAGGGAGTAGAAAGGGGCTGTATTGGATGTTATTTATTATCTAATTAATGTATAATCACTTCTTTAATTGGTATTTTTATTTGATGATTTTTAAACTCCATCGTCCTTGTTGAATTTTAGGCCACACACTTCAAGTACTAATACGATCATTTACCTTGATGTGCTCAAAACTTTGATCCTTAAAGTGTATATGTGATTAGTATTAAAGGGTGTAGGAATTAAACCATTAAGTGATGTTATTTTTTTATCTCCTTAAATGAACCCATCTCAAATTTAAGAAATGGAAATCATTAAAAAGAAAATACGTCCAATCCACCCCGAGCAATAACCTAGGATCAACTCATTATTTTAAATTGAATTCACTTAAATCTGTTAGATATCTTTAAAACCCATCCAAAATCAATCCAATTTGGCCACTTCATAGCCAAAAACAGTCCATAGAATGTACGTGTCTATAGGTTTCTTCTTAGGTCTCTGTGGATTCGATAACCCAAGCTAAACTACAAGGACCGTCTTACCTTCTTCTATTGGGTAAATTTGAGAGAGAATCAAATTTTGGCACCGTTGCCGGGGACCCAAGTAAGTCATCTAAACACCCATTCTATTCTCCCCCATTTCTTCTTTTCTCTTCCAAATTTTCTTATCTTGTCCCTTTCTCATTTTTTTTCTTTTGGCGCATGTCCGCCTACACCCGCGATCAATCAAACCGTCTTGTTAGGGTGGATAGTCCTAGGGTGGGGGAGTCAAGTACACCAAGGGAACTCATTCCATTAGATTATAATCTTCCTAATACTCTAGAGTCTAAAATTGAGCCAATTTAAATGGAAGGTCTTCAAGGAAACCAACTCATAATCCCAGGTGGAAACCAAAATGGAAACCCAAATGAGGCATCCCCAAACTTGGGGAATGCAATTGATCAAACCATGAATGACTACCTCACACCTTATTGGACCAATGCCCCCTCATGCATTAGACACAATTCCCTAGGAGATGCCAACTACATCTTTAAACCCCATGTCCTAAACCACCTTCCCACATTCCATGGAATGGACTCCGAGGTGTCGTACCTGCACATTAAGGATTTCAATGACATTGTAGAAACCATGTGTCCCCCACATCAACTAGAATCAGCTAAGATTAGGCTATTTCCTTTTTCTTTAAAGGATCGAGCTAAAAATTGGCTAAACAATTTGATACCATCATCCATAAACTCTTGGGACCAACTACAAAGAGAATTCTACAAAGAATACTTTCCCCACCACAAAATAATTTCACTTAAAAAGAGTATCCAAAACCTTTTTGAAAAAGAGGGAGAGTCATTCTATGAAACATGGGAGAGGATCAAAGACACTCTAAACATGGTTCCACACCATGGTTTTTCTATTCCTGAACAAGTGATAATTTTTTATGAAGGGTTGGGTCCGAGGAACAAACAATTCATTGACATGATGTGTAATGGAACCTTTAAAAACAAAGCCCCAAATGATGCTTACGAGTATCTAGAAATCCTTTCTGAACAAAACCAAACATGGGTAACTTCCCCTTATTCTGAAAATCCACAAAGAAATACTGGAATTCATACACTTAGAGAAGAGGAAATCCTTAGGGATAAACTCGTAGCACTCTCGAGGAAGGTTGAAGAGATAGACCTTATGAAAGTCCATGAAATCCAAACCGTTGACCCTGTTTGCACAATTTGTGACAAACATGACCATAAGACAGACAACTACCCAACCATTCCATCCATCAAGGATGTTCTATTAGGAGGACCCCCAGCGGAAGTAAATGCATTGAACTTTCAAAAGCCTCAATACCAAAACACCTTCAACCCAAGGTATAACGACCACCCAGGCTTCCACTGGAAAGGTAACCAACAAACTAGCCAACCACAGGGACAAAATCCTTACCCCCACCAGAACTACCAAACCCATAACCAGTTCCAAACCCAACCTATCCAATACCAACAGCCACCGGTCCATTTTCAACAAACCGCCCCACCTCCAAAGTATCACCCTGGGATAAACTAACCTACTCAAGCACCCACCCAAACTGTTCCACAAAGCCTACTAGAACAACTGTGCAAACAAATGGAGAGGATGAACTCGGAGGTATCTTCCCTAAAACAAGAACTTCAAACCATCAAAACTGGAAAGGCACCCATGCCTAATCAGGCTGTTTCATCCTCAACTTCAAGGGGAGAGTCAATTTGTGCTCAAATAACTCATGAACAACTAAAGGTTGTGACTGTTTTAAGAAGTGGGAAATCAATTGAGAAACCTGAACAACTAATTCAGAACCCACCCGAAGATTCAAACTTGGATGAAAATTCAAATGAACCCCAATATCAAACTGAGGAAACTGATAACATTTTCAAGGAAACAACTCCTCAACAAACGACCCCACAACCTGCACCATTTCCTCAACGCATGAGGGGCAACCCCAAGCCTAAACTGAGTGAAACATTGAGGGAAATATTTTCACAAGTCAAGTTGAACATTCCTCTTCTCGATGCAATCCAAACCATACCTTCCTACTCAAAGTACCTTAAGGAATTGTGATCTTTTAAAAGAAAATTTTCACATAAAAACCAAGTCATTTTGGCTGCTAATGTGAGTACCACCATTCATTGGACCATTCCTCCTAAGTTGAAAGACCCAGGTTGCCCTTACATCAATGTTGAACTAGGAGAGAGCAAAGTTGTCAAGGCCTTGTTTGACCTAGGTGCTAGTGTCAATTTCATCCCTTATGCTGTGTACTGCCAGTTAGGACAAGAAGAGCTCCAACCCACATCTGTCACACTTCAGCTTGTTGATCGTAGCATTAGGGTTCCAAAGGGGATTTTAAAGGACGTTCTGGTAAAGGTTGAAAACTTCATCTACCCTATTGACTTCATTGTCCTTCACAACCATCCAAACTTAGGAAATAAGGAACAAACCCCAATAATCCTTGGTCGTCCTTTTCTTCCAACAATCAACTCTGTTATCCGAGTTCGAAATGGGAACATGACCATCACCATTGGGAACATGATTCTAGACTTGAACATCTATAATGCAAGCTCACAAATAGGGGATGATGAGGACATTCATGAAGTAAACATGATAGGAAGCATTGATAATGAATCCATGGAACATCAAGGAATATTTGATGAATGATTAAGTCCGGATGAGATTGATTACTTTGTTCATATGAAGTAAGTTTATCTCCTTGGATTGAATCATTTTCAAATTTCTCTTATGATGAAGTCTTAGGTCCAACAAGCAGTGAATCCTTTCAAGAAACCACTTTCATGGAGACCACTCCAAATTCCTTCCCTAAATATGATCAAGACAATCTAGTAGCTGAAACTGCTACATGTGGGGAATCAATCCTATCTGAAACTCTAAAAAAAGAAATTGATCTTGATCGAATGTCCCAATCTTCTGCTAAAATTCTGAACCAACCTGATCTAGAATTGAAGGAACTTCCTACTGCACTAAATTATGCCTTCCTATGGGAAAATTAAACACATCCTATTGTCATTTCTTCTTCTCTTGAATACAATCATGAGAGGATGCTTCTAGATGTCCTTAGGAAGTATAAGAAATCCATTGGTTGGACCCTTTCTGATATTCCTGGGATTAGCCCACTTATCGGGACTCATAGGATTGTTCTGGAATCTGATTCAAAGCGATGTCGTCAACCTCAACGGCGACTCAATCCTAATCTCATGGAGGTAGTAAGGAAGGAACTTCTGAAGTTGTTAAAAGCTGGTATCATATATCCCATAGCTGAGAGTGAGTGGGTGAGCCCAATCCAAGTGGTTCCAAAAAAGGCCGGAATCACAATGATAACCAATGAGGATGGAGAGATTCTTCCAACAAGGGTGAGTAGTGGATGGAGGGTCTGCATTGACTATAGGAAGCTAAACTCATTCACCAAGAAGGACCATTTCCCCTTACCATTCATTGACCAAGTCCTTGAGAGAGTGGCAGGTCATGCCTTCTATTGTTTCTTAGATGGGTACTCAGGGTACAATCAAATTGAGGTCTCCCTAGAGGATGAAGGGAAGACTACATTGACATGTCCTTTCGTTACCTTTGCCTTCAAACGCATGCCCTTCGGGTTATGCAATGCCCCTAGAACATTCCAGCGGTGCATGATGGGAATCTTCTCAGACATGGTAGGGGATTTTCTAGAGGTCTTCATGGATGAATTCTCTGTGTTTGGGGATACTTTTGAGGGATGTCTGCAGAATGTGGAGAGAGTCTTCTCAAGATGTGAAGAAAAGAATCTGGTCCTAAACTGGGAAAAATGTCATTTCATGGTTAAAGATGGACTTGTTCTAGGCCATCTGGTCTCGAGTAGGGGGATTGAAGTTGATAAAGCAAAGGTTGACATCATTCGTTACCTTCCATCACCCAAAAATGTCAAGGAAGTTAGGTCTTTCTTTGGACATACTGGTTTCTATAGAAGATTCATCAAGGACTTTAGTTCAATATCTCATCCCCTTTGTGCTCTCCTATTAAAGGATTCTCCATTTGTTTGGATAGAAAGCTGTGAGGGTTCATTCTCAACCCTCAAATCCTCTCTCACCTCTCCTCCCATTATGAAATCTCCAAATTTGAACCTTCCTTTTGAACTTATGTGTGATGCCAGTGACTTTTCTATTGGAGATTTGTTAGGAAAACATTGTGATATGACTCATTATGTCATTGCTTATGCACGAAAATCCTTAAATGATGCCCAAATAAACTACACCACTACTGAAAAGGAGTTACTTGCTATTGTGTTTGCTTTAGAGAAGTTTAGGTACTACCTCTTAGGATCCCCCATCACTGTGTTCACTGACCATTATGCACTAAAATACCTCTTCAAAAAACAAGATGCCAAGGCTAGACTGATTAGGTGGGTCCTTCTCATACAAGAATTTGTCCTCACAATCAAGGATAAAAAGGGAGTTGAAAATGTTGTAGATGATCACCTCTCTAGGATGGAATTAAAAGACAACTCAAATCACCTTTCTATGTCTGATTCGTTTCCTGATGAACACCTATACTCTGTGAGTGACTGCACTTGGTATGCTGACATAACAAATTTCTTAGTGACAGGAGTCATTCAAAAATTCTTAGGGACTCAAGCTAGAAGGAAATTTCTTTATGATGTTAGAAACTATGTGTTTGATGATCCATACCTCTATAAGTTCTGCCCTGACCAAGTCATTAGGTGGTGTGTTCCAGAATCTGAACAAGAGTCCATCCTTAAATTCTGTCACAGTGAGGCATGTGGAGGTCACTTTTCCTCTAAGAAAACATCTGCTAAGATTCTTCAATGTGGTCTTTTCTGGCCCACCCTCTCAAGGGACTCCTACACATTTTTTCAAAGTTGTCCAAGGTGTCAACAAGTAGGGTCCATCACAAAAAGGAATCAAATGCCACTCTACTCCCATCTTAGTGGTTGAAATATTTAACTGTTGGGGAATTGACTTCATGGGTCCCTTCCCAAACTCTCGGGGATACCTCTACATACTCTTAGCTGATGATTATGTCTCAAAATGGGTTGAGGCCATTCCCACTAAGTCCAATGATCATCAAGTTTTGATTCAATTTCTGAAAGAGAATATATTTTCAAGATTTGGAATGCCTAGGGCTATAATCAGTGATCGAGGAACCCATTTCTGCAACCACCCATTCTCTTCACTCATATCTAAGTATGGTATTTCTCATAAAGTGTCAACTGCATACCATCCTCAAACCAATGGTCAAGCTGAGTTAGCGAATAGGGAGATTAAGAAAATTCTTGAGAAAACTGTCAATCCTTCTAAAAAAGATTGGTCTGAGAAACTCTTAGATGCTCTTTGGGCCTATAGAACTGCATATAAAACCATTTTAGGAATGTCCCCATATAGGTTGGTTTATGGTAAAGCATGCCATTTTCCAGTGGAGATTGAACATAAGGCCTTTTGGGCAATTAAGAAAATGGATTATGACCTCTCATTGGCCGGAACAAAAAGGAAATTAGATCTCACTAAACTGGAGGAACTAAGGATAGAGGCTTATGAAAATTCAATGATCAATAAAGTTAGAGTTCTAGCCTACCAATCTAGGAATATCAAGGTCAAACATTTTGAACCGGGAAAACTTGTGATCTTGTATAGTTCAAAACTTCATTTACACCCGGGAATGTTAAGGTATAGATGGTCAGGACCTTTTATAGTGCATTATGTGTACCCCCACGGGGCAGTAGAAATTCAAGATCCCACAAGTGGTTACATTTTCAAGGTCAATGGTCAAAGGTTAAAACCATTCATTGAATCATTCAATAAACAGGAAATAGAGGATGAGTTAACTGATCCAACCTATGAACCAGGAACAAATTAATAGATTTAGGGTCCATGTCGGGCTAACGAAATTAAACAAAGCACTAATGGGAGGCAACCCATGGTTTTCATGTTTCCAATAATTTCGTTGTTTTAATCAACTTTATTTTTTAAATAGGGTTAATGAGACATTTTGATATTTAAAAAAAAGACTATTGACCTGTTCTTCTATTACGAGAATGGATGGGTATGAAAGGGGAGCATTGTATTCATCCGTGTCACGTGGTGTGATCCTTGAGTAATACCTTACCCAGAAAATTAAAAGAAGACAATGTATCATTAGTTTGATTTAAAACAAATAAAAAAACAGGAAAACCATAAAAATGATGATACTTAGAATTAAATAAGTCGTTGTGTTGTTTGTTTTGTCTGGTTTGTTCTTCTTTTTTGTTTAGGTACTATTTTGGGTGATAGATGTTCAATCAAGGAGGTGCCTACATCCCCCAAGAGATCAAAGGACTAATTCGGAGCAGCAAGAACTTCAACTTCAACCACCAGGTGATTTCATTCCATGATCCTCAGTTTCAATTTCCTTTTTGAACTTCTATCATCTGCCTCTACCCCTTCTAAATTTTTATTTCTTCAAACACTGGGGACAATGTTGTTTTATGTTGGGGGAGATAAAATAAAAAAAAATGCTTTTGTGTAAAAAAAATGAATGATTTAAAAAAAAATTAAATGGAAGGAAAAATTCCTTTAACTTTAAACATGGTAATACACATTGCACACTTTGAAACTAAATATCAAATAATTTGTTATACCCTAATTCTGATTTTAATCCTTGTATAATTTTTTGAGCATAGATTTTGGAAACTGTGGCTGTCCAATGTGATATTTCATCGTTTATATTTTCATCCAAATAAAAAAATAACAATGCACGTCCTTTGGATATTGGGGTATTAGTTTAAGTTCATGGGGTCCCCTAAATAAATATCATAGGATTGGTGATCATTTTAGTTTAATATGAGTATTCAAAAAAAATTAAAAAAAATTGCGCGTAGAGCAATGAATGAACTAATGCGTGGCTTTCGGCACTTGGGGATCGTGACTCCATAGTTGTCTGGCCCATAGTTAGTAATTTTATCTCTATTTTTGATAATTTGAATTTGTTTTTGACTGAGTTAACTCGAGATGATGCCCGAGTATGTGGGCTTCACTTGGTTCCCTAAGGTCTTTGAGCCTGGGAGTCATCGGCAAAGTCTCGCTACAGGGGTTGACTCTTTTGAGTGAAACTTCAATTACCATGGAAAAATTGCAAAAACAAAAAAAAAACAAAACAAAATATAAAAAAAATGAATACTCATCTTAATATTGAAATGTGATTCCACCTAGCGCTTCCATAATTTCCCCTTGAATAAAGATGAACCCCCATGTCTATTGTGATGCACAACACATCCTCATACATAATTGATATTGGATGAAATATTGCAACGAATTTGAACAAAGGAATGGGCTTGGGATTGGGATCTGCTTATGAAACTATTTTGTATTAAAATATTTTGATGGGTTTCATGATTGTTTGGTATAATTTTTTCTAGTGATCATTGTATATTAAAATGTTTTTTGAAAAGGGAATTCGAATTTCATATTGTTGAGATATATTTTTCTCGGGACTAGAAAAACTCAAGTGGGGGGTGTGATTAGCCACTAAATGAGGATAATATTCATTGTTAATATACATAATATTTGTGTTATTTATTATTCATAATCACCATTTTAGTGCATTTTACACTTTGAACATCATTTCACATTATGATTGTAATACCTTCTTAAAATTCACTATTATGTGGTACATTTTTTTAACATCATTTAAAGTACCCGATGATTCATCTGATTTTAAGGAATTGAATTATACAGATTTTAATTTTGTATTTTTGGAAATTGATCTACACTTAAATATGAACATGTTTGATTCAGGGATCAGTGGAGAAATCATGGAGGATGATGGAGATATTTGGAAATGAAAGGAAGCAATTATGGAGAAGGCAGATTGGACATCAGCCCACTGATGAGACTGTGGGGCCCAACATACAGGCCCAATTAATCCCAAATGTCGTGGGATAATAGAAGACATGTATAGGAAAAAATAACTCTTCAGGAGTTAATGCTAATTCGGCCTCCATGTCAGTCATTTAGGCGGCCCAAGTTAGAGATAAAATTCTGGGCCAGATTCTGTGTCCCAGAAAAACAGCCCACTACATTGATCATATCTCGGAATCCACAACTCCAAATGGGACCAAATTTTACAGGCGGTTATAAGAAATCCGGAGCTCCATTTTCTGCTTCTATGTCCCACTCTGATTCGGCAATCGAGAAGGTCGTACGGACGCGTCTGTTCGTGGAAGGAAAGCTGGATGCCACCTCGGGTAAAGGGTGGAAAAATCAACTTTCCACAAACTTTCCACCACCCTAGGCCTACCATAATCAAGTGGGATGCTTTTTAATATTGGAGGCTCGACCCAAGGCTTCTAAAATTCCTATTTATGGCAGTGGTGGTGGAGGAGTTGAAAATATTGGATGTTTTGTTCAATTGTAATGTTATGCTGCATTTTTGTTGCCTCAAATTTGTCTTTCACATGTATGTTGTTCAATTCACTTTAGTTTATTAATAAAAGTTCTTATTCTACTATTAGTCTGTTTTTCTTCATATCACTTTGATACCGTTGGATCAAGGTGTGAATTTATTTACACCAACCCTTGTGAAATTATTCACACAACAGTGGAGTGATCATTTTATTTTTGTTGTTTTCTTTACTTCTCCATTTCCTCCCTCATGAGTCTACTTTCCGCTTCCATTGAAACCATGGGATCGATGGAGGGCTAACCCACTTATGGGTTGATCCAAGGGAGTATCAAGGGGCTGTATTGGATGTTATTTATCACCTAATTAATGTATAATCACTTCTTTAATTGGGATTTTTATTTGATGATTTTTAAACTACATCGTCCTTGTTGAATTTAAGGCCACACACTTCAAGTACTAATATGATCCTTTACCTTGAAGTGATGAAAACTTTGATCCTTAAAGTATATAGGTGATTAGTATTAAAGGGTTTAGGCATTAAACCAGTAAGTGATGATATTTTTTTATCTCCTTAAATGAACCCATCTCAAATTTAAGAAATTGAAATCATTAAAAAGAAAATACGTCCAATCCACCACGAGCAATAACCTAGGATCAACTAATTATTTTAAATTGAATTCACTTAAATCTGTTAGATATCTTTAAAACCCATCCAAAATCAATCCAATTTGGCCACTTCATAGACGAAAACAGTCCATAGAATGTACGTGTCTATAGGTTTCTTCTTAGGTCTTTGTGGATTCGATAACCCAAGCTAAACTACAAGGACCGTCTTACCTTCTTCTCTTGGGTAAATTTTAGCGAGAATCAATACTAAAATTTCATGTGTCTCTGAAAAAAATTTACCTGGGGGTAACAACACAGAAAACATTGTATTGAGTTATACTCCACTGGGAATTGGTGCATGATAATGGGGCTTTTTGTGCACCTAGTTCAACAATCCCAGGGGATATTGTTTATAAATTCAAACACTTTTAAAAACTATGATGAATGATTTAAATATATGATGACTATGAGTGGACTTGATAAAACTAAGGTGTTATATATTAAAAATATGATTTCTTTTTTTCAAACTTAATGACCTTTCATAATATGTGATTTACCATTATGATTAGTGTTTCTCAAACTACTCTTCTAGTATTATTCAATGGATAAAACCCAATAGAACTAATTTGATGGGGAATGAAATTGAAAAGGAAATGATTATCTTCTAGAGAAACCAAATGTTATTTTAGATGGAAAGAAAAACCTCATTGTAATACTCACACAGATTTCTCATCATATGAATTATTGTGAACATAAAAATAAGAAAAGGCAAGAGTAACACTCAATTGATTCCTTCATGAAGATACAATCACCTTCTTTTAGTGTATCAACTAATCTGTTAGTAGTTGAGGAAAGGATCATTACAACTAAATAGATATGTTCAATTATCCAGTGTTCAGAGAAATAAAATTCACTCCTTCTATCTACTATCTTGAAGGTTCTTTCGATCAATGGTGGAATGTCATTAAGAATATGAGTCAATTAGAAGAAATTGAATCCATTATGGGTGATGTGTTAAAAATATAATTTTATAATAAGTATATTCCTCATAATATTCATACAAAAAATGGGGATTTAATTCCTAGAGTTTATGAAGACTGATTTTGAATCTATTGGTTCTTTTGAAGTACATTTTACAAATTATTCAAAGCACTCTTAATATATTATAATTCATTGTGAATGTAAGGATGATAGA
Source organism: Viscum album (assembly GCA_963277665.1). NCBI lineage: Eukaryota > Viridiplantae > Streptophyta > Magnoliopsida > Santalales > Viscaceae > Viscum > Viscum album. The sequence continues at coordinate 1,109,228,263 of OY728142.1, read as the reverse complement.
TTATTTAGTGGCTTCAAACCAAATATACAAAGTGAGTTATCCATAATGGACATTGAATGCTATAAATAAATCATTTTATGGTAAATAAATGTTAAAATGGATTCTAGATGGCCTCTTTGTTTTTGTGATAAGAAAATAATATTTGGTTTTCAAAGAAAATCCAATGATATTCCCTATAGAAAAATGAATAGTTTTAAAACATGTACCTGAAAAAAATATGGGATGGGGAGCTTCTGTGCATTACTGAATTTAAAAAGGAGGTATTCCATGTGTGTGAAACATAGAGATCGAGAAAAAAATTGTGGATGTGGTATGAAGAGGCCAGTCAGTGAAATTATTAGAGAAAAATCTCAATATAATACACTACACACACTTCAGTGTTTTAAGTGTGTGGAATTTGGTAATTATGAGAATAAATGCCCCAATATAAGGAATGATATGTATGTTAAGCAATAATAACCTTTGATGAAAATGTATAATGAGAAAACTTATGAAAGAATAGTTGATAAAGTGATTTATGATAATTATGGAACAATTTTCTTCTCATCCATAGTTGGAAATTTCATTTTTTATTTAGTATTAATGTTCCCTATAAAAATAATATTGTCAATCATTTTGTGAAAATTCACTTGATTATCTCCCTCTACATGTATTATGGAATAATAAAATTATATGTGTTATTTTATCTGTACAAGGATGAAACCAAGGATCCAATGATTTTTTCGTAAGGATAAGATATTATTTAAATCATAAAATGGTGATTTATATTTTGGATGTATATATGTCTCCATGTATGATTAATATAAGAACTATGGATACTATCATGGGTTTATGAGGTTATGGTTGATCATAAGTTCATATTCTTTGAAATGTCCATTTTATGTTTTATGTGATGGGTGTTTATGATGATTAAATAGAGTTTGAGATACATTTAGAGAAATGAAGACCCATGGTATTATATGTATTGAAAAATTAATATCAGGATTAATTCCTTTAGACCTTTTTTACATATGATTAAAGGATACTATAATTTCATTTCCTAAGTAATTCAAAAATTTGTGATCAACACTATTCTTGTGATCAGATTTTGTTCAACAATTGTAAAGACATTTACATTTCAAGGAAAAAAATTTCTTAAATTCTTTGGTATTTTACGAGTGTGCAGTTTCTGACGGAACCTGATTCTGAGGCCCTGTGTGCCCGGAATCATTTTCTGAAGTTTAGCTCGGGTATGTTCAGTGAACGAATGATCAGATTTTTCTATCTTTTGAACCGGTGATCGGAATGGAAATCTGAGGGCACCAATGAACTCACAGTGCCAGTATTTTCTTAATATTACTTTTACCATTGATGAGTTTTCTCGGGAGAAGAAGTTAAATTTTGGGGTTTAAGTGAGAAGTAAATAAAATTGTGTACAATTATATTTTATTATCCATGGAAGTTAAAATCTCTCATGGGAAGTTGTTGGTGGGGCCCATAACCACCCAACTTCCCATGTGTGTTTATGAGTGAGGTGGGTCCCACACGAGCCCCCATCTTTTCACATTCTATAACCCTTAACCCCTTTGAACTCCCATGATAAATACATGGAAACTCCCCTTTAATTTTTGGTATCCTTTAATTATGTAACTCTCCCCTCTATCCTTGTCAATTAATTGATCTAGTGTTTTGAATTTTTAAATTATGAATTGCTTGGAAAAGTAAAATAAAATAAGGAGAACCTTATTTTATTTTTGTTAGCTAGTTGTGTTGGGAATTGGAGGAGGGAGAGCTCTAGTTTTTGAAGAAATTCATCTTCCCGCGAAGAACGCTAACTCTCTGACGAAGAATGTTGATTCGGTGGCCCCGGTTTCTTTATCCTCTTCTTCCTCTTCGGCAAGGGAGGAGACATCGACGACGACGAAATAGACACCATCGTCCACAACACTTGACAACTGCGAACTTCCTTCGAGGTAGGGGTGTATTTATGAATGAGAAGCGTTGTTTTTTCCATGTTATTGGTTCTCTCTAAACCATTTTATATCGAATTAATGTAGAATGAACCGGACCAAACTGACATGGTATGATTCCTATGCCATTCTTGTTGTATGGTGTTCTCCTACAGTTCTTGAGCAGTGAATCAAGGAAATATTTCAGAGTTGATCAGAGGCCAGAAAACATCAAAAACGGCCTCGGAACATCGGGACAACCTAGTAGCGGGATTTTTGTAGCAAACAAATCATCGAAACGAAGGAAGGACGCCTCAGGAGGCGTGCTGTCTAGAGGCATCATTTTTGTAAAATTCCAGAATACACGGTGTGTACTTCCCAAGCACACGCCGTGTAGTACAAGCGTTCAACGGCAGAAGAAAACAAAATCAGAAGAAGTGATACATGACGTGTGACACCGGTCACACGGCGTGTACTGTCCACATAGTTTGACAGAGGAGACTTCGATGGACATGGCATGTATTAAAGGGAAATACACGGACACAGACAGAAATACATGGCCACAAGGTACGGTGTGTATTAACTTCTTTGAAAGACCGAAGCGGCTTCACGAGGCTCATCATGTAATCCGGGAGATGCAAAGACACGGGCAGAACCACACGGCCACGAGGCATAGTGTGTACTACCACCACCATGGAAGAAGTGGCTTCGCGAGGCTCGACGTGTAATATGGGTGATACACGGACATGGGAAGGACCACACTTCCAAGAGGCACGACATGTATTCCGGAAATACATGGACACGTGGTGGAGTACACGGGCATGTACTCCACCACACGACTAGGAATGACCAGCACACATGGAACTGACCCTAGAGGTTTGGACACGACGTGTAACCATACTAAATTTCGTGTATATTACTTATCTACACGACCATCCCTGCAAAATGGGCCGTATCACACGAGCAGTACCTGGTGTCTGATGACACGGCGTGCAACGCTTACCTACACGCCGTGTACATTTGGAAAATGGCTTGGTCATCTTGTTCTCCGTGACTTGGGCACGTTTTTCTTGGTTTTTCCCCTATAACGTGGGACATAACTACAGGATACATCAACTCTGGTCTTCATGACAGTTGATGTACTGATCTTTGACTCGAGGAGTGGACCCTCCTAGAATCGAGCGTGCTGTGTGTGGGAACCCTAGATCTGGTTGCAACTGCGACGACGATGACTACTGTACTTGGATCCTACGTGGGTTTGGCAGTGAGGATGACTGTACTTGGATCCTACGTGGGTTTGGCAGCGAGGATGACTGTACTTGGATCCTACGTGGGTTCGGTAGAGGAGATGATTCAGAGGCTACATCTAATCATCTCCACCCCTCTTCATGAGTAGTATACCTTTGTGAGCTAATTCTTGAATTTCAATCATTATCTTCGATATGATTGACTTGATTTCTTGTGTGGATTGGTTTGTGCATTCATGTGTGGATTGGGTTGTGCATTCCAATGTGGTTTGGGTTGTACTTTCCTGTGTGGACTGGGTTGAACTTGAGCTCGGAAGTTGGAGCCGAACTGGAATTGATGACTTAGGTATATGTATGGGCATATACCTAAGTAGTGTTGGTTGATACTTTTTATCTGTATCCTTTAATTGTGGTTTATCCTTTGTGGATTCTGGGAGACCTTCGGGGGTCTCGGGGTCCCTACTAAGTATCGTATACTCACCCCTGCACGGGATATCCCTGCACTATGTTTTGTTGGTTGCAGACGATGGACAACGCTGATCGTGGTTGAGGCTTGTGGAGCGTGATAGTACTTGGAGGTGGAATATCAGGCGGGACATACACGGAGCGGACGGACGGACCTGAGGAGCTGAGGAGACCATCTTTACCCACCCTTCAGGTGGGATAGCAGGAGGAAGACTCCGTGGTTACAAATTTACTTTACTACTGCTGTACTTTCTTTTCAGTTGTACTATACCTTTAGTTGGGATTGTATTCTGGCCCATTTACTTTTCAGAACTTACTTTTGTACCCAGTTTACTTAGTGTTTACTTCATCTTGCGTACTCTGTGGTGTTTGTTTTCTTATATAAAGGAAATTCCTTCCCTTTTATCGAGATTTACGCCTTTGGTGCTAGTCTCCAGCCCCTGGCCTATGGAGGTCGGGCTTGGGGTAGTCACGGCATGGGCCCCAAGGATGGGTCATGACAAATTGGTATCATAGGAGTCGGTTCTACCGCAGAACTTAGGACTCTAATAATTTCTTATATGTGAAGCAATAGTGTTAAGGGTATTGAGTTTGGTTATCAGTCCAGGGAGTCCAGTGTTGGTGTGGCGGCCAACGTATCCATACACCAGGACCCTGACTTCTGATTTCTGAGTTAGTTCACGAAAACATTTATTGCATGTGTGTTTTAAAGATTTTGTTGTGATTACTTTGTGTAAGCTCACCAGGTATACTGTATTAACTGTGGCGCACCGGTTTCCCTTCAGGATGGACCCATGATAGCAACCAGCTAGGGTTCCGAGCTTTGTGCGAGATGGAAGCCCACCGAGCGATGAGGCCTCAGTGCAGGGCCCCATTACAGTGGAGGCACCGACGGTACCTCTACCTATTGAGCCACCGATGCGACAAGCCCCAGTAGCTGAGAGTGCACATATCCTGAGTGCACTACATGAGTTTCAGCATTGGAGACCGCCTAGGTTCCATGGGGAGACGGACCCTCAGGCAGCCGAGGATTGGCTAGAGGCTGTTGTTCGAGTTTTCAGATTGGTAGGGACACCAGCAGATCTTATGGTGATCCCTGCGGCGAGTCTCCTGCATGCAGAAGTAGGTAGATGGTGGAGCCTGATGCTCTAGGTGCATGACATGGCATCTCTTCATTGGACGGACTTCGATAGACTCTTCTTCTTGGAGTTCATTCCAGCCACCCTCTGTGCGGTGCGCATTCAGGAGTTACTACAGCTGCGGCAGGGCAGCATGACAGTAGCCCAGTACACGGCGAGATTTACCGACCTCTCGCCATATTCCACTGACAAGGTACGGGACCCATTCTTCTGGGCTCGGACCTTCGATCAGGTAATGAGGAATGAGATCAGGGCTTCGATGATCTCCCTGAGTATTACAACACAGGGATGAGTACTAGAGAGATCCCTTCTTGTGGAGTGCTTTCTTGCTGAGCCTACACCAATAGCGAGCCCTACCGCAGGGCGGCACATAGGGGAGTATTCTGCAGTTGGCAGTTGACAGATGTCACAGGGGTCCAAGCGGACCAGACCATCAGGTGGGAGACCTCGGGATACTAGTTTGGAGGTGAGGGGCACACGCATTAGAGCCAGTCATATGAGAGGCAGACAGTGCTATGCATGTGGCGGGTAGGGCCACATGTCTCGTGACTGCCCGACCCTCCATGCAGAGGAGAAGCAGATGGTTGATGGACCACCCAGGAAGAGGCAGAGGTTCAACAATGGCAGTCCTAAGTGAGCAGGCAGACGAGGTAGAGGAGCTGGTCGAGCAGTAGTTGGTGTACGACGCTTCAGGGCTCTACCACCACCACCACCACTAGGAGGTCCACCTCGACTACAAAGAGTTGGAAGGCAGAGGCAGGCTCAGCTTTAGGCAGGGGAGGCCTATGACCATGGTACACCTAAGAGGATTTGAGGTACTATCTGTGTCTACTCCACTCTTGCTGCAGTTCTTATAGACACAGGAGCAAGTCATTCTTTCATTGTTGCTGCCCTTGTTTGGAGCTCGGAGATTCTGATAGATCCGCCGGCTCAATCCTTACGCCTAGAGACTCTTACAGGAGTAGACTCGACGATTACACACTGGTTCCGGCAGTGTGAGCTTACTCTAGGAGGTGAGTGTTTCGGTTGGGATCTTCTTGTAGCAGTGTCGAGGCCTTACAACGTCATCTTGGGCATAGATTGGTTATCTACGGTCCATGCTCAGATCGACTGTGTTAGGCACAAGGTGCAGTTTGTCAGCACCGATGGGAGTAGGTTCACCTTCACCGGCGAGAAGGGAGCCTTTGCAGCACAGGATGGACTCACACTAAGGAGAGGACAGATGACCACCCATCAGTTGGTTAGTCTCATACTAGGAGTAGTTGATGTGCGGAGTCAGAGTTTTCCGGTTGTGGGGGGTCAGTATGCGGACGTTTTTCCTGAAAACGTTCCAGGACTACCTCTTCAGAGATAGGTAGAATTCTATATTGACATGTACCCCAGGACAACCCCGATATCTACACCATCATATCAGATGGCTCCCGCTGAGCTTCGTGAGCTGCGAGTACAACTAGAGGACTTGTAGGGCAGGGATTCATTCAACCTAGTGTTTCACCCTGGGCTTCCCCGATTTTGTTCGCCATGAAGGCGGATGGGAGCATTCGACTTTGTGTCGACTACCATCGCCTGAATCAGGTGACTGTGAAGAACAAGTATCCATGTTAGAGGATTGATTCCCTATTCAATCAGCTCAAGTGAGCACGATGGTTCTCAAAGATAGACCTCAGGTCAGGCTATCATCAGCCCAGAGTTCAAGACGAGGATGTGCAGAAGATGGCCTTCAGGTGTCGGTATGGCCACCATGAGTTCTTGGTTATGCCTTTAGGCATAACCAATTCTCCAGTAGTGTTCATGAGTCTCATGAATAGGATATTCTAGCCTTACCTTGATCAATTTGTTGTATTCTACATCGATGACATATTGATTTACTCGACTACTGAGGAAGAGCATGCCTACCACTTGCGGGTTGTACTGGACACACTCCGAGAGCACCAGCTATATGGTATGTTCTTAAAGTGTAAGATTTGGATATGAGAGGTCCACTTCTTGGGGAACGTCATCTCTGAGGCGGGAGTAGCAGTGGATCCTTCAAAGATCGAGGCAGTGCTAGCTTGGGATCCACCCAGGAGCGTGACGGAGCTGCGGAGTTTCCTATGTCTAGCTGGGTACTATTGGAGATTTGTGCTAGACTTCTCCAGAGTTGCAGCACCACTTTCCGCTTTGAAAAAGAAGGGTAAACCCTTCATGTGGTCAGATAGATGTCAGCAGAGCTTCCAAGAGCTGAGACAGAGATAGACCAGTGCACCCATCTTGACGCTACTGGAGGAGGGAGTATGGTACGTAGTTTACTGCGATGCATCAGTGACCGGACTCGATTGTGTCCTGATGCAAGAGCTGGTAGTGATCACCTATGGATCACGATAGTTGAGGCAGCATGAGCAGAACTATGCTACCCATGACCTGGAGTTAGCTACAGTGGTCTTCGCATTGATGATGTGGTAGCACTATCTGATAGGCAAGTGCTTTACAGTCTACTCTGACCACCGGAGTCTCAGGTACATCTTCTCGTAGAAGGACTTGAACATGATACAATGGTGATATCTCGAGTTCCTCCAAGACTATGTCTTTGAGATAGTATATACTCCTTGGAAGGGGAATGTAGTAGCTGAAGCTCTCAGCAGGAGGTCGGGCATTCAGCTGCTTGGAGAGGTGACGGTGCAGCTAGTCGCGTTTTAGATATCCTTTGTGGATAGAGAAAGGGAAACCTTTATACAGTCGCTCATAGTCACTGCTCCACTAATTCAGTGGGTTATAGAAGCATAGTGTGAGGACGTTGACTGTGAGATGCGATGTGCAGAGATATCCACGGGACAGGCACCTGATGGATTATCTATAGGAGGAGAGCATTTCATCTTTTTCAGGGGATGTACCATGGTATCAGTTCCATTATAGGAGTAGGTGCTAATGGAGTTTCACACATCCCCTTTAGCGGTATATCCTGTAGTATCTAGGAGGTACCGGGACCTCAGATGACATCACTGGTGGCCGAGTATGAAGAAGTTTGTGGTAGAGTTCGTTTCACGATGCCTTACCTGCCAGCAGGTGAAGGCGGAGCACCAGGTACCAGAAGGCTTGGTACAGCCTTTGGAGGTCCTAGAGTAGAAGTGGGATGGGATATCTATGGATTTTGTGATAGGACATCCACATACTTCCAGATTACACGAATCAATCTGGGTGATCGTTGACCGAATCACCAAGTCGGTCCACTTCCTACATATCAGAGAGCAGGGCTTAATGGAGAGCTTGGGATGCCTCTACATTCAGGAGACCGTACGGCTTCACGGTGTTCCATCATCTATCATCTCCGATCGAGATACTCACTTCACTTCTCGGCTTTGGAAGGTGTTCTAAGAGGCATTTGGGGCGCAGCTATGCCTGAGCACCGCCTTTCACCCTCAAACGGATGGTCAGACTGATAGGACCATTCAGACTCTCATGGACATGATCCATGCATGTTTCCATGAATTTGGTCACAGCTAGGAGGATCAACTACTCTTGTTGGATTTTGCGTACAACAACATCTACCACTCCACCATCGGGATGGAACTATACGAGGCATTGTGCGACCGACCTTGCAGATCACCTCTGTGCTGGACAGATCCTAGGGAGTCTGCACTTGTAGGACCAGAGATGGTCCAGGCCACGACAGAAATGGTACAGATCATCCAGGATCAGATGAGAACTGATCAGATCAAAAAAAAGTCATATGCTGATAGGAGGCAGACACCACTAGTGTTCGAGGATGGCGACCACATTTTCTTACAGGCCTCACCTCGACGTCTTACAGGCCTCACCTCGACGTGGATTATGGAGATTCGGCCGGGGTGGCAAGTTATCTCCACACGTCATCAAACCATTCCAGGTTCTCAGCAAGATAGGTGAGGTGGCTTATCACCTGGCTCTTCCAAATCAGTTTCACCGGGTGCACGACGTCTTCCACGTATCTCAGCTGAGGAGATACGTGCACGACCCAACACATATCACTGATCACGGGGAGCTGGACATCGATGATGGGGCGACATTTGCAGAGGTCACAGTGGAGATCAAGGATCAACAGGAGCAGGTCCTATGTGGACGGTCGATTCCTATAGTGCGCATCATGTGGTAGCACGGGAACCTCCAAGAGAGCACATGGGAGCGGGAGGCTCAGATGCGTGCACAGTAACCTCATTTGTTTCCCTAGTTTATGAAGTAGCATTACGAGGATGTAAAGCCCTGATGTGGGAGTAATGTAAAGACACGTAAATTTCACGGAATGTTTTTTCTTAAATTCTTTGGGTTTTTACGAGTACGCAGTTTCTAACGGCACCTAATTATGAGGCCCGGTGTGCCCAGAATAATTTTCCGAAGTTTAGCTCAGGTATATTCAGTGAACAAAAAAGTGGGTTTTTCTATCTTTTGAATCGGTGCTCGTAATTGAAATATGAGGGAACTGATGAACTCACAGCGCCAGTTTTTTCTTGAGATGACTTTTACCGTTGATGCATTTGCTCGGGAGATGAAGTTAAATTTTGGGGTTTAACTGAGAAGTAAATCAAATTGTGTACAATTTTATTTTATTATCCTTGGAAGTTAAACTCTCTCATGGGAAGTTGTTGGTGGGGACCACAATAACCCAACTTCCCATCTGTGGTTATGAGGGAGCTGGGGCCCACACGAGCCCCCATCATTTCACATTCCATAACCCTTATCCCCTTTGAACTCCCATCATAAATACATGGAAACTCCCCATTAATTTTTGGTATCATTTAATTGTGTTACTCTCCCCTCTCTCCTCTTCAAGTAATTGATCTAGTGTTTTGAATTTTTAAATTTTGAAATTCTTGGAAAAGTAAAATAAAAGAAGAAGAACCTTATTTAATTTTGGTTAGCTTGTTTTGTTGGGAATTCGAGGAGAGAGAGCTCTAGTTTTTGAAGAACTTCATCTTCCCATGAAGAACCCTTACTCTCTGACGAAGAATGTTGATTCGTCGGCCCCAGTTTCTTTATCCTCTTCTTCCTCCATGGCAAGGGATGAGACACCGATGATGATGAAATCGACACCATCGTCCACGATTATTGACAACCGCAAACATCCTTTGAGGTAGGGGTGTGTTTATGAATGAGCAACGTTGTTTTTCCTTCCATCTTATTGGTTCTCTCTAAACCATTTGCTATTGAATTATTGTGGAAGGAACCAGAGCAAACTAAGACGGTATGATTCCTCCACCATTCTTTTTGTTTGATTTTATCCTACCGTTCTCAAGCGGTGAATCAAGGTAAGTTTCCAGAGCCAATCATAGGCCCGAAAACATCGGAAAAGGCCTCGGAACATCGGGACGACCTAGGAGCGGGAGTTTCGTAGAAAATGGATCATCGGAATGAAGAACGGATGCCTCGAGAGGCATGCTTTCCAGAGGTGTTGTTTCTTGAAAATTCTAGAATACACGGTGTGTACTTCCAAATCAAATGCCGTGTAGTACAAGCGTTCAGCGGTAGAAGTAATGGAGATCAGAAGAAGTGATACACGACATGTGACACCGGTCACACGGCGTGTACTGTCCACACAGTTTGACAGAGGATACTTCGATGGACATGGCGTGTATTCAAGGGAAACACACAGAAACGGATAAAAATACACGGCCACGAGGCACGACGTGTATTATCTTCTTTGAAAGACATAAGTGGCTTCGCAAGGCTCGGCGTGTAATCCGGTAGATACACGGACACGGGCAGAACCGCACGGCCACGAGGCACGGCGTGTACTACCACCACCATGGCAGAATCGGCTTCGTGAGGCTCGGCCTGTAATCTGGGTGATACACGGACATGGGCAGGACCACACAACCAAGAGGCATGGCGTGTATTCTAGAAATACACGGACACGGGGGGGGGGAGTACATGGGCATGTACTCCACCACATGGCTAGGTATGACCAGCGCACATGGAACTGACCCTAGAGGTTTGGACACAGCATGTAACCATACTACACACTGTGTATATTATTTATCTACACGACCAGCCCTACGACACAGGCCTTATCACACCATCATTACATGGTGTTTGATGACATGGCGTGCAATTCTAACCTACATGACGTGTACTTTTGGAAAATGCCTTGGTCATCTTGTTCTCTGTGACTTGGGCATGTTTTTCTTGGTCTTTCCACTATTAAGTGGGACAGAACTACAGGATACATCAACTCTGGTCTTTGTGACAGTTGATGTACTGATCTTTGACTCAAGGAGTGGACCCTCTCGGAATCGAGCGTGCTATGTGTGGGAACCCTAGAGCTGGCTGCGACTGCGACGACGATGACTACTATACGTGGATCCTATGTGGGTTCAGCAGTGAGGATGACTATACATGGATCCTACATGGGTTTGGCAGTGAGGATGACTGTACTTGGATCCTACGTGGGTTTGGAAGAGGAGATGATTCAGAGGCTACATCAAATCATCTCCACCCCTCTTCGTGAGTAGTATACCTTTGTGAGATGAGTCTTGACTTTCAATCATTATCTTCGATATTATTGACTTACTATCCTATGTGGATTGGGTTGTGCATTCCTTTGTGGATTGGGTTGTGCATTCTTGTGTGGTTTGGGTTGTACTTTCCTTTCTGTACTAGGTTGAACATGAGCTCGGAAGTTGGAGCCAAACTAGAATTGATGACTTAGGTATATGTATGGGCATATACCTAAGTAGAGTTGGTTGATACTTCATATTTGTATCCTTACTTTTTGGTTTATCCTATGTGGATTTTGGGAGACCTTAGGGGGTCTCGGGGTCCCTTCTGAGTATCATATACTCACCACTGCACGAGCTATGCCCGCACTACGTTGTGTTGGTTGCAGAAGATGGACAATGCTGATTGTGGTTGAGGCTTGTGGAGCATGACGGTATCAGGAGCTGGACTATCAGGAGGGATGTACACAGATCGGTCGGTCGGACCAATGGAGCTGAGGAGACCATATGTACCCACCCTTCAGGTGGGATAGCCGGAGGACGGCTCGGTGGTTGCTGATTTACATTATTGCTGCTGTACTTTCTTTTTAGTTGTACTGTACTTTTAGTAGGGTTTGTATTCTGGCCCATTTACTTTTCAGCACTTAACTTTGTACTCAGTTTACATAGTGTTTACTTCAGATTTCATACTCTGTGGTGTTTTTTTCTTATATAAAGGCAATTCCTTCACTTTTATCGAGATTTACGCCTTTGGTGCTAGTCTCCATCCCCTGGCCTATGGAAGGCGGGCTTGGGGTAGTCATAGCACGGGCCCTGAGGATGGTTCTTGACAGTAATAGTTTTTACTTAACCATTCAGATGGATACTTATATAGCTATTAATTGGAATAATGTTTATAAATTAAACATTTAGGAATTAAGTTGTAGAAATAAAGATATTGGGACTTGATAATGATAATGAAATGTATGGGAATGTATAATACATTTAGAAACACTCAATGATATCACAAATTTTATATAAATCATATTCACATAATCATCATTATGATCTAGAATTTGATATTGGTGAGGATAAATTTGTAGTAATTTTTCTGTAGAAGAATGAATGGAAAAATAATCCATATGTATATCATATTCACTATGATACTATTTCATATCAAGATAGAATATATTAATTTGGATCATACATCAAACATCTCTTAGGTTCAAAAAAATTACTATGTATCACTTCAGTGGAAGTACATAATTGATCGATAACATGTACTGAACACAGTGGTTATAATGCTAGAGCATGATATTTCTTATGCGGTATCACATATAGATATTCTGGATCAAAAATAGAGAGTTATAGGAAACATGGACACTCACTTTTTCAATGATTTTTAATGAAATAATCTGTTCGAGTAAGATTCATGGGAACTTGAGAAAATGATGAGGCAGAATTATACTTATTTTTTGTATCAGAGTGATGAATTTCGAGGAGGAAATTAATTTTAAGGTGGGAAGAAAGTAACACCCTACGTTTTTGTGATATATTTTTGTTGAATATAAAAAAAAATCATTGATATCATTCTCTACATGCAACACCAAGTTATGTTTTCTATATATAAAACAAAGGGTTCACTTGCATTATACAAAAGAGTTAGATTTAAATAAATTACAATATATTATTAATATTATTCAAATGTTACCATTATAATATGGACACTAAACCTAATTTTATGAATAGTAATTAATAGATGAAAAATATTAATTATTTTGTTTTTAAATAAATAAAATATATTGATTATAAAATATATAATTTTACGTAAAGACATTATATAATTCAAAAATAATATTTTCTCGAAATACTCTTTTTATTTCATTTTGTGACCAATAATAAATTAAATTTTAAAACATCAAAAAAATTAATTTGACAAAAAACATCATTCTTTTAATCATAATGTCAAATTTTTATTAGGGTTAATTTCTTAAAAATTTCTTAAAAGATTAATTTTATATGAATAGTGAAAATTACTAAATATTAATTGCAACACTGAATTTAAATTAATTTATTTATACAGTCCAATTACATTTTAAATTATTATTAAAGTTTAATTATATCAATTATAAACCCACAAATACTATTCTGGTTATTGGTATCAATTTTGTATTTGTTTTTTATATAAAAACTATATTGATTTTTGAACATTTTCACTTTAAAACCCATGTCTCATCCTATATGAGGAGTTAATTTTAAATTAAAATTTTACACTTATGTTAATTGAATTTAGAAAATTTTCCTCCATATTTGAAACCATAATAATTATTAATCACTAATATGTTTAAATTATTTTTCAGAAAATAATTTACTGTGAATGTATTAAAAATTAATTATAATAGTTATGGTAAAAACGAGATTATCGGGGATTAAACTAAAAATATAAAGGTGGAATTTACCTATTAACATTTATAAAAACAATTTTATGGACATATTTATACAATTAACCATATAAGGATCTATAATGGTAATTTTTTTACCCTTTTTACAAATGAAAATATTGGAGCACTATATTCTTTTTGAAAATACCATGTGTGTCCACTCCCACATATGTAAAAGGTCATCATCATCCTCCCTTATTCACCTCTTAAATCCTATTTGGTTTGTACAATACCTTCAAAAATACCTTAAAAACTTCTATTCACTCATCCAAAAATCCTTATTCCTGTCATAAATATATCTTTGGAAGAGTTTTAGTGAAGGCCTATAGTGGATTCTCAAAAAAGTGGTAATGTTCATCAATAATCATTTTTGTTTTAATTATTCATCTGTGGAATTAAATTAGTACTATATCAGTATAATTTAATAAACTCTATATATATAATGTACTTAGATTTTATTATTCTTATTTAATGACATAAACCCATATCCTCTTTTGTAAAATGGGTTACCAAATAATTGTTCGTGTCTGTGGTGGATTACCTCCTCCCAAACCAATATCATTAATTTTTCCATTAGTACCTCATGAGGATAGAGATAATTATGGATATATTTTCTATATTTGTTATATATTATATTTAATATTTTAATACTATTCTATAATTATTATATAACACAAGACATTATAGTTTCTATCTTGTGGGAATACAAAAAAATTTTCGTGTGTACGGTGGACTACCGCACCATGAAGCGATGTGATATTTACACGTATTACATGGAAGGTATTAAGGATGTTTTTAAAAATAATATGTGATATATAAGACATAAAAATTATTGTATAATGATAATATATATCACATACTTTTTTCATTCAATCCAACAATAAAATGGAAATAGCATTCATTCGTAAGTATGCCCTATTGGCCCAAGGAACCGTGTATTTTATTTTCTACCTCTAAATTTATGGATTAATATAAATAAATATATAATGAATATATGAAAAATTTATATCATTGTTATATTTTTTTATATCATTTAACCAAGATAAATGTAGTAGGACTAACAATATAAAAAATCAAAACATAAAAAAACAATGCGGTTATTACCCAAAACGTAACTTCAACATTAAATCATTAATAAATTGTAAATAAATGATCATAAATAATTCATATATGGTATGATGTAAATAATTATGTCTCTGTAATATATTTCTAATAATGTTATATTTATATAGAGTTGTTTAAAACATGTATAAAGGATGTTGAGACTTATGGTATGCGATTTCAATTTCACTTTTTTACTTATATGAGACATTTTCCATATTCACCGCCTATTTATTTTAGGTGTTATATATAATTCCAATGAATTTATTTTATGATTATTATGTAGATAATTATTTGGATTTACATATCTATTTTTTGATCTCTCTTTCAGGGGGTTTACTATTAAAATGTACAAAAATGTTAATGGATTTTTTCCTCCCAATTCCATAATTGAACAACTCATTATGTTATGCACATATATTATTTCATTTGGTGTATATATTACCCCTTTTACATGTAATATCATTAATTTATTCATTCTAATGATATTTTAGATTTTATGTTATGTTATATTTTCATGGGGATTATGATTTAATGTTATAAAAGATGTAAAGGGTTTATGATAGAATATCATCGTTTATCATGATGGATTATGATTATGTATCCATAATTGAATCCACATGATCTAACTCTTATTATTTCTAATTAATTTTATTCTCCTTGTACTATTAATCATATATTTAACTAATTTTACAATTTTCCTACAGTTTGGTACCTAAAATAGTTAAGAAAATGTGTTTGATAAAATTATAATTTGTCATTCATTTCAGTATAAACCCCATTACATCCAAAAAAACTACCATTGTTTTCATAAATATATTCATTATTATACTATTTATTTCAAAATACATTCTTATCCATGTATTACTTTTTAAAGATAATATTTTAAGGGAATATTCATGTTATTTTCTCAATAATTCCTATTTGGCTTTTACTAAAAATGTGAAAGGAATAATTGTTTTAACATGAATAGAATGAAACATAACCTCCCATCATCTTGAAAAATATTTTCATTTATGATAAAGTTATATGTTTTAAGTTTAATTTTCAAATAAATAATCTGTTCAAAAAAAATTATGTATTAAAAAGTTTTTTCAATGTGGAATGGATATTTTTCTCAAAA
Source organism: Viscum album (assembly GCA_963277665.1). Lineage (NCBI taxonomy): Eukaryota > Viridiplantae > Streptophyta > Magnoliopsida > Santalales > Viscaceae > Viscum > Viscum album. Next base: position 1,109,212,394 of record OY728142.1, on the reverse strand, counting down.
AATATTTGAATTTTTTTCAAACATTTAATAATAAGATTTAGTTTTTATTTTAAAGGAAATATTTTTTAAAATGTTTTCATTTATTAATAATATATTTATAATGAATGGAAATTTTCCTTAAGAAATATCCTATGTGATGTTTCAAAATCCTTCCCCATATAAGATGATATCCTTTGATATAATTTTTTCTTAACTTGGAATATGATCCAAGGATACTATTATTATTCCTTATATTAATGGATAATGTTTTTGATGATAAGATAATTTTGAAACTATTTTCTCTACAATGGGTTATACCATGATTCAACTTTTATGAAAACAGATTCTTTTCATAGTTTATCCTATGAAAAAATGATGAAATATTTATGAATCATTCCTTTTTTCCACAATTTGTGATATGATGATATTTTTATGAAACCCTTTTCATTTCATGGGTTATGATATGAAGAATATCCTTTGATATTTTGTAACACACATGCATATATATATATATATGACTTTCATTATGTAGTAGTGGATACATTACAACCGGGGATGGTTGTTAAATTATTACCAAATATGTTGGTTACATGATAACAAATATAGTTGGAAATTATATGTCCCTACAATGTATTGGGTAATGATTTATATCTCCGGAGATAGATAATATGATAATGAAAAGAGAACCTGGTTTAGTAAGGGAATGTTTCCACTATAATGGACCCCAGGAGTGAACTATGACTACTATGATGTTATGCATGGACCTACCTTAAATGTCTATAATGTTATGTGTGAACCTAATTACATGTTCATGATGTTATGGTTGAACCTAATTATATTTTCACAACGTTATTAAAAAAACTATATTTATTGTACATAATGTTGTCTGTGGGCCTAATTTCATTTACATATGTTCATACAAGGGAGTGATTTCATGTCTTTATCTTAATGAGTGAAAATGTTTCTATTTCTACATTATTAGAATCTTATAAGTTGATTTTTATGAAAGAAATTGTGTTTTATTATTTTATTATGCACTAATGGATCATGTTTTTTAATTCCTTAATGATTCATGTCTTATGAACTACCAATTTTATTTTTGGACTTGTTTTTATAAATTTGATAGGTTGGGTATGAACATCATTTGTTTTGTTCATTATCTCATATCAGTATTCTTATCCTATTCTCTCATATGATAATATAATTATAACTATTATGTTTACCCTTATTGAAAAGTTGAGCTCACTATGTCTTATGTTTCCTTTCCAATGGTTATGAAGGAAGGTTTTATATCGGTTATCACTATGAAAAGTTCTAAATGTGAAGCACTTGGTGGGAAATGGTGAATATCTTTCACAAAATTATAATTTTATGTTATATGTTTCCAATAGAACTAAACATTATGGTCATTGGTCTTGTTTTTGTGAAATTTAATTATTATTCATCTAAAATTATGAAATATCTATGAATGAGAGGCATGGGTGACTAAAGTCGGTATCCGAGGAATGTTATAATTAAAATTTTGAAACTAGGAAAAAAACTGTTGTGAGATCCCTATGTGTATTTTTATGTATATGTCAACAGATATATTTAAGGATAATTCTAATGATGAGTTAAAGTATAGTAAAATTCCCTAGAATTTAGTTAAAGGTTAGTGTGAGTGGTTTCAAAGAAGTTACATCCATAACTTGATACTACAAGGGGATTTGGATTTGGAATAGATGTACCTAGGGAAATTACCCTAAAAACTATATTACGATAGAATCAAATGAGAACCAGTTCATGAAAAAGGTCATTACTACGGGCCTATATATACACTTCTTGAGGATATCCTTTAGAAATTCAGAAACACTTAACGCACCACACTATAAGAATTCTTTCCTATACCAAAAATTCTAAACAGTTAGTATATCCAAGAGAACTATTGGTATAATCTATAACAATAGTTATCAAAACCGTTGGCTAATATTTTATTGGTATGATCCTTTGGAAATGGTTATCAGGGAAACATTGTTAAATACATGTTGGAATTTTAGTTTACCAGTGGTCTTGATAGAACCCTTGGTATAGCTAACTACTAATGATTTGAAACTTGTGGTATATAACAATAAAAATTATCACAACTCTTAGTATAGACCTAAACCAATGGTTTTAGACCTTTGGTAGTGATTTATAAAAATATTCTTCTGAAAAATATAGGTATTGATCGATAACAATAGTTATGAAACCATTGGTACAACCCCCCCCCCTAATTCCACAACCAGCACCAGCACCACCCTACCGAAACAGTCATTATAATTCACCCCAGCACCCCACCTTGGTCAATTACCTACAAAAAACTTTACAAACTAATATAAAAACAATGAAAACATAATAAACCAATTAATGCATTTAGTAAACAATAAAAAACATTCAGAATACTGCATATATTCATTAATAACATGTCATCAAAAATCAAATGTCATAAATATCAGAAAAATTCTGATGGTTTAATCATCCCCTCATCACCATCATTATCGCCATCACCAATGTCACCCCCAACATTGTCCTCACTTTCATCATCACCATCATCATCATTTTTATCCTCAATGTTATACTCTTCTTCATCATGAAATTCACCCTCACCATCATCCTCTCATTCACTAAGAATTTCAACATCTCGGCCCCCACTGGGACTATTTCCTGGTTAACTTTATAATATAAGAATCTTAAGAATATATGTAACCAAATACATTGAAGTATCTGTCGAAAGTGATGTAAATATCACTTCCATAAATTTTATAGATTTATGATTATCCTTTTGATTCTATTCGCGATCATATATGACCTTTATTTGGACTCTTATACCTATACATCAGGATTTGAAACCCATGAATTATCTTTTTACAACTCTTTTCTACTAGAACTAGATCCTGAGATGATATAACATCGATTTGGGACAATACTCTTCACTGGTAAACATCATAATCTTTCATGGTTCTTATATCCTAAAATTTTATGAAAATGGACATTTTTCCAATTTTATTATCTTCATTTTCATAAAGATCCACCAAGGAACCCTACTAAAAATTTAAATGGACTATCAAGTTAAAAATAGATATTAAAATTCGAAATTATTAAACTCAAACATTCATTTTTCTATTGTGGTGGTTTGTTTTTCATGCTTCTATCATGCTTCTTTCTTCTTGAGAAAAACTATTATTATTGTGGAACACATCCTCCAATAACCAAAAACACACTCTACAATGACATTGAATATAGAAAAAAATAATTCATAATATGTTTATAATAATTAATTTCATAATTAAAATTATGTGGATATACTCGATTATGGAAAATGATTTGAGATAACATTGTAAAGAAAATAAATTTTATCTAATATATTGGGAGAATTGAGAATATGATTAAAAATAATTTGATTAATTAATATAATGTGGAATTTATGGATTCTTGTTTTCATATATTATTTTCACAAAAAACATAATTTTAGAATAATGGAAGAGGAATGAATTAATTGAAAAAAACAAATAATGATTAAAAAAATGTATTATAGGTAAAATAGAAAGGTGAAATGTATAATAGATGTGTTCCTATTTTGTGTTCTATGTTTATATGATTTAATTTGAATGTGTCTGAAATAAGGAAAAATAAGGAAAATAATAATTTTATGGATATTAATGGAAACATATAGTCAATATTTGTTTCTATTTTTGATTAAAAGGCACATGAAAGATTTAGATTTACTTCTTATTTGGTTAAATAATTTTAATTTTTAGTTATCATCAGTTTTTATAAGGTCATATTGGTTTTTATCCTTATTTTTCCTATTAATTTTTATATTCTATAATTTTATATCATTCTTTTAAATTCAATTTCATTTATTTTAGTTCAATTAAATTTATTATGGTTCAATTATATTCATTTCCTTTTAATATTTTACAATTCATTATTTTTGGAATATTGTTTCATCTTGATTCCGTTTGGTTTTTTCTGGATCAGTTTTATTTATTTTTATTCACCTATATTTTCTATTAATTGTTCATTTCAATTTAATTTAGTTTTATCATCCCTTAAATGATTTATTTTTCTATATGATAAATTATATTCATTTAGTTAAGATATATTTCATTTGATATATTCCAATTCTATTCAATTAAATTTTATTTATTTTGGTGTTATTTTTTTAATATTAATTCACTTTTTTGGTTCATATTCAAAATAGTACATTTTTTCATTTTGGTTTAAATTAAATTTAGGTTGGCTTAGTCTCATCATGTTTCAGTGGTTCAATTTTGGTATTATTCAATTTTTTTTATTAATTTAGTTATTTTTTAATTTGGATCATTCATTATGCATTGATTGGGTTTTGTGCCACCATTATTAGTTTTTATGAGTTTTATATTCATTCATTCCTAGTTGGATTAAGGCTAGTTAAGTCATATAAATTCCTTTTTTCTTGATTAAACTTGTGATATTTATGTTTTATTTTCTTTGTATAATGTTGAAATTTATTATTATTATTTGTTCAATTTAATTATTTATTTATGGATACAATTTTATAATATAATTTGGTTTGTGTTTTTTGGGAAAATTTAATTTGATTAAATACAATGAAATTCTATTCTACTAGAATTTGTTGTGTTTGTCTGATTTTTTGGACTGCTTCAGGTAAAATTGTTTTAACTAATTTTATCCTTGTTGGTTTTTATTTGATTCACTTTGGATTAGACATTATAATTTTTGTTCTATTTAATTTGGTTCTTTTTATTTTATTTTATTCTTTTTAATATGTCATTGAAATCAATGTAGGTTTCATTAAATCATTCATAGTTCATGAATGTTTCATTCTATTTGATTCAATTATTTAGATTAAATTTGGTTTAGTTTAATATTTTAATCACCAAACCATGTGGTCTATTCCATTTATAGTTCACAGGTAAGAAAATATTTTGTTGAATGACAAAGTTATCCATGTGGGAAAAACATAATATTTTCCAACTATGAAACAATCACCAAATGAATACCTATCAAGGTTTTTCATTAGATCCCATAACCCCCAACTAATTAATTATTTTCATTTAATCAATCACTAAGTATAAGAGTTCTTGATGTTCATACTATGTCCTTCTTCTACTATAAAATTTATAGATAATTGTGATTGGTCCCTATAGGTCCACCAATTTTATCTACCACTATTATGATTTGATTCCAGAGATGAATTATTTTTAGTTACTTTATATGTATAACTATCACCCACTAAAAAAGGAAGTTGGATTCCACCATTGAGATATCTATTATTATATGGGAAATCTTATTATTTCCATCATATTTTTCTTGCTTCTAATATCTGGGATGATCGAGAGAAACCCCAGATTTTTTCCATAATGTTTTTGGAAGAAAACAAGAACCATAAGAAAAATGAAATTTAACTGTTCATAGATATAATATTGAAGGATTGGTGTAAAATATTATTGATACATCTATTTTAGTGTTGACAATTAGACAGAAAACTGCTTCTTAATTCTCAAACCATGAATTAAATGGGTTACAATAAAAATGATTGAGGTGTGTATATACACTTAACGTATCATACTAGTTAATTTAAGAGTTATGGGACATCTAAAAATAGAAATATTCATAGGCATGTTTCATATTGGGTGGCTCTTGTTATTCATATACTCTCTTAATGGTTTTGAGGCAAACTATTATTTTACTAATTTGATGTTATTATATGGTCATCATATCAATTTGATATGTTCAATCTAGAAAAAATACATTGTATGATTATATACATAATTTAGGGGAAATAATTATATTTTATAGTTACCCTATATAAATTTTTAATGGTTTGGTAGTTGTGAAACTTGGGGGAAATGATTTTCATAATTTTATTACCAAACCTTGATACAAATTTTGACAATTGTAGTGGAATACTATCATTATTTGGATAATTTCAACATAAAATGAGGATTCAAATTATAATAATTTACTAGCTACACCATGTTTCAATTTTGATCGTCACATATATATTATACACAATGGAGTGATCATTTTCAATGTACTATGTCATTTTACAAGGCATTAACAAAGTGACAAAAAACTCTTATAAGGCCTCCATTATACCTTTATATTGCCTTACTAATTTTTTTACCATTCATGGTTATTATGTGGAATAACTTTTGGGGTGTGGTTAAATCTAAGGTTTATTTTGACTTGAAATGAACCTCAATTTTATGGGTTGTATTTTTTAGATGAATTTTTTTTAAATTTTATGAGGGGTTTGCTTTCATAAATGAGGTTCTTACTGTAATCTTGATAGTATTCACTTATTTAAAAGTTGTTTTCGATGTTTTTGTTGGACAATAGAGTTTTTGGGCTCAATTAGAAAATAAAGAAAATTTTGATTCACTTGGAATGAAATTTTACACTAGTTTCACCACTATATGGTAGACTATTCCATAGTACACCCCATAGTGAAAGCAGAAATTCCCCTCATGGAGGGAATAATTATGAAAATGTGAATGAAATATAAGTTTTATAAATATTGAAAATGGATATAGAAGAACAAATAGGTTGGGTTTCATGATCATCATAGAACCTAAGGGACCCACCAGTTGTAAATTTGGGTAAGGAGATAAAATTCCATGTTTGATTATTCACTTACATTTGACGGGGTATAAATATGTAATGAGTTTTAATTTTAATTTTTTATGCATAATAATCAAATGAAATAACATGTTTTTGTAAAATAGTAAAATTATTTATCAAAATTCCACATAAGACTATTTTTTATTACACAAAAGTCTAATATGATATCATTTATCATTGGTATTTGGGAGAAAATTATATTGGTTGCTTAAGTAATATAGGTAAGAGATGAACATAGAGAAGTTTAATTTTATAATAAAAATTTTATATTTGATTTTTAATTTTCATTCCATGTTGTTATATATATTTATATTCATATTATTATAAATAAATTAATGAATCAATAAAAGTTGTAGTTGAAGAAGTTTTATTTCCATAATTAATTTCAATAGAAAATTTATAAATGCGTTTCGTACCAGGTTCCCCTTATGGTCTGACAATGTAGTCCATCCCAAAGTGTAGAGGTATTTCATAGCATCCATTTTTTATTTCTTCTCGAAAATTCCCAAAAACTAATGTTCATAATACATTACTAATTGTTAATGTAAACTATTATAATTTTCATTCAAAAACCTCATATTTGATTAATACCTTCAAATTGATACTCTTCAATTAAGAAATAATTTCTGGATAATATTCTATTAGACACTCATTCATGAATGGTGTGGCCATTATATGTTCACCAACTCTATCATTACCTACACTATACAACTCATTCTTATTGGTCTCTGCTTCTCACACATTTCCATTATTCATGTTTTCCTCATAGAATTACCATAAAGAATACTATAATGAAGATTATACAAAAATATTAGTTCATATAAATAAAATAATATTATGAAATTAAATACAACAAATTTTCAAACCCATGTCTATGCCCAACTATTATCTTTTTCTTAATACTTAAGGGGTCTCCTCAAGAGGGGCCTCATAGGAATGATGTTAGAGTATTTGGAAAGTATCACCATAAAACTCCAAACTTCTCACTTTATTTTTCTAATCATTTGATGGTCCTCATCATACTCCACCATTAGTTGTGTGTGGTTGTTCCACCCCACACGCTTTTTTGTATGTCCATGCTTCCTATTAAATGATGTAGTTGTAAATTAAAAAAAAATTATTTAAATTTATCTTATAATGAAAATAATTAATGGTAAAAAATTAAAATGGTTCTATAGATATAACAGAGGTAGTCTAATTATTGGTTTTCATTAGATCCCTTGGATTTAAAGGAACATCAACCTATTTAGAAGTAGTCAAACCTAAAGTCTACATCAGAGGGAATGAATGTGTTGGAGTAGAAGTTGAAGGAGCATCCACATAGAATATTATGGGGGAGAAATTATAATGAAGAGAATATGTCACAAATGTCTTTGTAAATGTATTATATAGATAGGGTGTAACGCCTGAGACTTTTATGAGAAATATTATAACGACCCATACTTTACATACATTGTTAATACTTCAAAATTAAAGCAAACTTATTATAACATATAACAAAACCACGAAAGGACCGTATAGGTATAGTGTCTTTAGAAACTAGGAAACATAAACAACTGGTTCATAAAACGTCTACACTGTCTCCCATTTATTTCATCATATATATAGTCCCTTTTGGAATATCTTACTTAATAACCTTCTTCCTAACCTGGGGAATGAAAACATACAAAAGGGTGAGCTCAAATTCTCAGTAAGGTTAAACAAAAGAAATATAAATCACATCATATACATAAGCACATAACTTTTTGAAATCTTAACCTGCAAAAAAGATCATAATTTCATAACATGGGTTAAATCATGGCAGTGAAATGTAATCACAATAATCATAACATAAAACATGAAACTTTTTGGCATACACACATAATCATAGAGAATCGTTTCTTATTAGTCCAGACTCATTTCCAAGACTATCTTAGTGGACAATGTCCATTTCTGAACCGAGTTCACTCCTCGTTTCAGTCCTGTTTCACTGAACCGGTATAACCTACCGTTACAGCCATTTCTATCTCATGAGATATAAAATCTTTACCCAATGCATTGGAGGGAGATATAGGTCCCACCCATCTCATAATGATACCATTCTTATGTGTGCCACAAAATCATAAACCATACATCATAGCATAACCCATGTAATAAAAATGGGAATCTTAAACATCATGACATCATAAAACAATTCATATAAAATAAAGGAATTCATAAAAATATATCCATCACAAAATAATCATATCATTGTAATAATAGTGATATAAACAGAACCCTATATTATCTTATATGGAAAATAATTTTGATAAAACACTTGAACTCCATTCTTGAGGAAAATATCCTTTCTACTTCAAAAACACTTTTCCTTTCTTAACATGTCATACAATTATAAACTAAAAGAATTTGATTAAAAATAAACTTGATAACTTGTAAAGGAATCTTCTTGGAAATAATGTTTTAAAATTCCATTCATGCCGTATAAGTTAAAAGAACATTCTTCTCGTACTTTTGTCGGAAAAGTCAAAAAATACCTCGTACGAAAAACGACAAAAGATTCCTTTCATATCCTTTACTAAAAACTCACCGAAGGGTAAAAATAGATTGAAAAAAATGTAGGTGGATGGAAATATTATTACATATTGATGAAACATGGATGTGGATGATAAAATACACCCCAGTAAATTTCAAAGTATAAACAATCTCGGATAAAAATTGAGATTGCGAGATTTTCCCTTACCTTAGGTCCGATTTGCTTCGAAAGTGTCCGAACCTCCTGTATAACGATTTAAATAATGTTATTGACTTATTCCAGAATCATAATTATTGTTATGATATCATACATGGTCATATTATTAGCTTCTTAGTAGTAATATTTCATTGCCACTTGTTATTCGGGTGTTTATAACTTTTTGTTCTTATGCGTGTTTTGTCGATTAAATTCTTATTCTTCTCTTTAGGTTATAGATACCTCATTTACAGAATGGTATTAGTGTAATATATATCATATTCATTCATTCAATTCATTTATATAATCATTATGAAATGAAGATCATGTAGAACGAGTTGCATCACATCGTGGAGATGGTATTCCGTACGTACGCACGAGTGATGATATCATTCCTATGATCGTGGAATTGTATTGGAGTGTATGTATACTATTTCAGAATCAATATCACTTTATAATAGTCATATATAGTCATTATTTACACCATTATACCCATCCAGGTAAGGTGGTGGTGGAAAATAGATTACACCACGGCGTGGAGACGGTATTCCGTACGTACGCACGCGCGGTGATTTCTTTTTCCGTAGGATGGATATATGGTTAAATAGGGTTGTTTCATACTTATAATAACATATAATTATGTGAGTGATACTGATGTTATTACTTCATAATGAAACAAATAAAGAAGAAGAAGTGGAAGAAGAAATAAAGATGAAAGAATCGGTAACGGACATTACCTCTTCTTTGAAGTGCTTCTTTGAGACCTCCTTTTAGGGCACTAAAATAGGTCTTTGAAGACGCCCAGAACCTCTAGGATGTTTCTAGGGAAGTTGAGAGAATAAATTGGAAGGGTTTGGGCGAGAGTGAAGGCTCAAAGTGGTGTGAGGAAGAGGGGGAGGGGTGCCCTTTTATAAGGGAGGAGAGGGGCACCTTTGGAATAACTAAAAATATTATTTTATTATAAAGTCAAATTTGGGTTTTAATAGCTCCAAATTGGTATATTTATAAGATAAGGTTGGTAGGGGTCTAAATCCTCTCATACAATAGAATTTAGACAATTTTAGGTATCAATTTTAACCTTATCATTTAGATTTTACTTTAAGTTAGATAATTTAACTTTTACCGTGTCTTCTTGTTTTCTTACACTATAAGGTTAATAAACATACCATATCAAGAAAAACGAACCCCAAGTTGTTTATTATTAATATATATAGCCTTATATAAGTCATTTTTCCGAACATTAGATTTTTAGAAATAAAATAACAATTAATAATATAATATTTGTTTTAAAAACTATTTTATGTCAACTTTGACAATATTTAGTAATTGATTTTTGTGAAAATAATAACAGAATTATTAGTTCGAAACAAGTTAATTAAATCACAACTAACATGTCATATTAACCAAGAAAATTAGTTTAATTCATAAAAAGTCTCAAATTACATTTATTTGGGTATTTATAACATCAATTATGTCAATATTTTATTAATAAGATAATTACTGCAACATCGTTGTGTCATACATAAATTAAATTATTTAATGTCTAAAAATTACAAATAAAATACCATTATGTAGGAAATATTTTTATCTTTCTAATAAATATTTATAGTCGAATTTATCTTATGTATAACCCCATATTAAAAATGATTTACTTGTTAAAATTTGATTTTAACTATTTAACCCTTCTTTAAATAAATTAATAATAAATGTCCTAATCTAATCCAAGTGGGCCAAAATGGTCATATTTTATTCCTAAGATTGTTTTTGGTCAAATTACACTTGTCCAATAGAATTATTACATGCGTTAGGGTAATAATAATATCATTTTTACCCTTAATTACCCTATTTACTTTTAACCGTGGTAAATAAAAGTAAAAAGTTACTATTCACCAAAAATTATTTTCATCTCATTGAACCACATTTTAGTCCTTGATATTAACCGTGTGTCTCGGATTTTCAAAATTCCACTCACAGAAGCGGTAAAATAATGTTTTATGAAAAATTCAGTTTTTTTTACTACCACTTAGTGGTTTCACTATTCATCAAAAATTGAAAGTTTTCAGAAAAATACCAAAATTTCACCCTAGGCTAATTTCGATATTCCGAATCCAAAAATGAAGTACATTTTGAAGAATAAAAATAATCAAATTTAAAAAAGTGGTTATTACTATTCATAACGGCTAGTTTTAATACTATTTTAATAGCATATCGTTGTTTAGTAAAACTCGGTATTGCGTACGACGTAAGCTATCGAGGAAGGTCATGGTTGCGTGTAAAGCAAGCCAAGCTAGTGTTGTGTGTAGTAAAAGATTCTTTTGATGATTTATATAACATAAAAACAAAATATTTCTTATAAAAGTCTCGGGCGTTACAAATATTTTGTTTTTATGTTATATAAATCATCAAAGGAATCTTTCACTACACACAACACTAGCTTGACTTGCTTTACAAGCAACCACGGCCTTCCTCGATAGCTTGCGTCGTACGCAATACCGAGTTTCACTAAACAACGATATGCTATTAAAATATTATTAAAACTAGCCGTTATGAATATTAATAACCACTTTTTGAAATTTTATAATTTTTATTTTTTAAAATGGACTTCATTTTTGGATTCGGAATATCGAAATTAGCCTAGGGTGAAATTTTGGTATTTTTCTCAAAACATTCAATTTTTGATGAATAGTGAAACCACTAAGTGGTAGTTAAAAAAACTGAATTTTTCATAAAACGTAATTTTACCGCTTCTGTGAGTGGAATTTCAAAAATCCAAGAGACACGGTTAATATAAAGGACTAAAATGTGGTTCAATGAGATGAAAATAATTTTTTGGTGAATAGTAACTTTTTACTTTTTTTACCATGGTTAAAAGTAAATAGGGTAATTAAGGGTAAAAGTGTTATTATTATTATCCTAACACATGTCCTAATTCTATTGGATAAGTGTAATTCGACCAAAAACAACCTTAGGAAAAAAATATGACCATTTAGGCCCACTTGGATTAGATTAGGACATTTATTATTAATTTATTTAAAGAAGTGTTAAAATAGTTAAAATCAATGTTTAATAAGTAAATAATTTATAATATAGGGGTATACATAAGATAAATTCAACTAGAAATATTCATTAGAAAGCTAAAAACATTTCCTACATAATGGAATTTTTTTTATAATTTTTAGACATTATATAATTTAATTTGTTTATGACACAACAATGATGCAGTAATTATCTTATTAATGAAATATTGACATAATTGATGTTATAAATACCCAAATAAATGTAATTAGAGACTTTTTATGAATTCCACTAATTTTCCAGGTTAATATGACATGTTAGTATGGATTTAATTAACTTTTTTCGAACTAATCATTCTATTATGAATTTCAAAAAAATTAATTACTAAATAGTGTCAAAATTGACATAAAATAGTTTTTAAAACAAATATTATATTATTAATTGATATTTTATTCCTGAAATCTAATGTTTTGCCAAATGATTTAGATAAGGTTATATATATTAATAATAAACAACTTGGGGTTCGTTTTTCTTGTTATTGTATGTTTATTAACCTTATAGTGTAAGAACACAAGAAGACACGATAAAAGTAAAATTATTTAACATAATGTTAAATCTAAATGAAAAGGTTAAAATAGGAGCCTAAACTTTTCTAAATTCTATTGGATGAGAGGATTTTGTCACATCCCCACCTTAGCTTCGAAATAAATCAATTTGGAGCTATTTAAAACCGAATTTGGCTTTATAATAAAATAATATTTTTAGTTATTCCAAAGGTGCCCCTCTCCTCCCTTATAAAAGAGCATCTCCTCCCTCTCTTCCTCACACCACATTGAGCCTTCACACTCGGCCAACCCCTGTGAATTTCTTCACTCCACTTCCCTAGAGACATCCTAGAGGTCCTGGTCTTCTCCAAAGACCAATTTTAGTGCCCTAAAAGGAGGTATCAAAGAAGCTCTTCAAAGAAGAGGAGGTTCGGACACTTACGAAGCAAATCAGACCTAAGGTAAGGGAAATATCACAATCTCATTTTTATCCGAGATTGTTTATACTTTGGTATTTACTGGGGTGTATTTTATTGTCCACATCCATGTTTCCTTGATATGTAATATTGTTTCCATCCACCTACAACTGTTTAAATCCAATTTTACCCTTCGGTGAGTTTTTAGTAAAAGATATGAAAGGAATCTTTTGTCATTTTTCGTATGAGGTACTTTTTGACTTTTCTGACAAAAGTACAAGAAGAATGTTTTTTTAACTTATACGGCATGAATGGATTTTTAAAACATTATTTCCAAGAAGCTTCCTTTAAAAGTTTTCAAGTTTATTTTTAATCAACTTATTTTAGTTTAAAATTGAATGACATGTTAAGAAAGGAAAATGTTTCTGAAGTAGAAAGGATATTTTCCTCAAGAATGGAGTTCAAGTGTTTTGTCAAAATTATTTTCCATCTAAGATAATATAGGGTTCTGTTTCTATCCCTATTACTAAATTGATTTGATTATGTTGTGATGGAATTATTTTTATGAATTCCATTATCTTATATGAATTGTTTTATGATGTCATGTTGTTTAAGAATACCATTTTTATTACATGGGTTATGCAATGATGTAGGATTTATGATTTTGTGGCACACATAAGAATGGTATAATTATGAGATGGGTGGGACCTATATCTCCCTCCAATGCATTGGGTAAAGATTTTATTTCTCATGAGATAGACATGGCGGGAACGGTTGGTTATACCGGTTCAATGAAAAAGCACTGAAACGAGGGGTGAACTTGGTTCAGAAATAGACTTTGTCCACTAAGATAGTCTTGGCAATGAGTCTTGACTAATAAAAAATTATTCTTTATGATTATGTGTGCATTCCACAAAGTTTCATGTAATATTTTATGATTATTGGGATTACATTTGACTACCATGATTTATCCCATGTTATGAAATTATAATCTCTTTTACAGGTTAAGATTTCCAAAAGTTATGTTCTTATGAATATGATGTGATGGATATTTGGTTTTTTTACCATTACCGAGCATTTGAGCTCACCCTTTTGTATGTTTTCTTTCCCCAGGTCAGGAAGAAGGTTATTAAGTAAGATATGCCAAAAGGGACTATAGATATGAAGAAAATAAATGGGAGACAGTGTAGACACTTTATGAACCAGTTGTTTATGTTTCCCAGTTTCTAAAGACACTATACCTATATGGTCCTTTCCTGGTTTTGTTATATGTTGTAATAAGTGTGCATCAATTCTGATGTAATAACAATGTATGTAAAGTATGGCTCTTTATAGTTGGTATCAGAGGAAAGTTATAGTCAACCTTTGGAAACTATGATGTGATAGCCTTAGTAAGAACCCTAAGGATAAGACTAAGCATAGAACACAAACTTAGTGTTTTAGAAATGACCATGAATAACCTAGGATAATCTTTAAGTGTGAAATTCTATTCTTGATTATATGGGTTTCCTATTATAATTAGTGTTTCTCACACTATTCTTCTTGGTTTTAGTCAATGGCTGGAACCTGAAGGAACCATGTTAATCTGGAATGCGACGGGCAATGCAATGATTGTCCCCCTGAGAAACCAAACGTTATGGGAGCTGAAATGAAAAATCTTGTAGCCATGATCACACAACTTTCTCAAGCTATGAATCATTAAGGACATCCGAACAAGAAAAGGAATGAGCAACATTCTGTTGAATCCTTCATGAGGCAGCGTCTACCCTCATTCAGCGGGTCTACTGATCTATTAGTTGCTGAACAATGGATCAGTACTACTGAAAAGATATTTTCAGTTCTTCAATGTTCTGAACATGATAAAATCATCTTAGCAGTGTAACGTTTGGAAGGTGATGCTGATCAATGGTGGAATATTATCAAGAATACGAGGCAAAGAGGTAAAATTGAGTCCATGGAATGGGACGCGTTCAAGAAATTATTTTTCAATAAGTATTTCCATAGTATTCTTCGAACAAAGATGGAGAAGGTGTTTCTTCAACTAAAGAAAAAGGATGATGAATCTATTGGTACCTATGAAGCAAATTTTACAAGACTTGCAAGGTACGCTTCTGGTATTATTATCCAACCTGAGAGTAAGATCAATCAATTATTTAGTGGCTTAAAACCAAGTCTTCGAAGGGCGTTAGCCATAAGGGACTTCAATAGCTAGGAGGAAATCGTTCGATGTTCTCTCAAAGTCGAGATCGAGATTGGAGTAACCCATCAGTCATATGGGTTTGATAAGAAGAGGAAAATGGAAATCAAAGGAAAATATAAAGAGAACACTGAAAATAATATGAGATTTCCCTTATGCTCAAAGTGTGGAAAGAAACATGGAGGGAGTTGTCTTAAAGGGAAAAGTAAATGTTTCAAATGTGGAAAGTAAGGTCATCGGGCATTTGAATGCCGCAATGATGGGAAGAAGATGTCTAATGATGCAAACAAAGGAAAGGATACACAGAATGAACCTACTACACTTCAATGTTTCAAGTATAAGGAGATGGGGCATTATGCCAATCAATGCCCAAATCAAAGGGTTGATGATGATGGTCGACGTCAAAAAACTCTTAAGGCTAAAGACAAAGGAATGTCACATGCAATTTCTATCAGCGATGTGGAGTACGATAACGATATGGTGAAAGGTACACTTACCATCCACTCTAATGTAGAAAATGTTTTATTTGATTCTAGATCCACCCACTCTTTTATTTCTGAAGATTTTTCTAAGGATATCACCATATTACCTCAACAATTAGATGTTGAGTTAGCTGTGACAACCCCTAATGGCACAACAGTCACATCAAAAGTTTATAATTCTTCTCCGATTGATGTTTGTGGGAAAGTACTTCCTGAAAATCTTGTGATCCTTCCTATAGTGGAATTTGATGTGATTCTTGGCATGGATTGGCTTTCTTTATATGGAGCTCATATCAATTTCCAATGAAGGGAAGTCACATTTCAAATTCCAGATCAATCTATGATCGTCTATCAATGCAAGGATGAACATAACCTTTCACTGGAAATTTCTTCCATCTTATGGGTCTTGATTCCACTTAATGAAGACTATTTATCTCAAATGGTTGTTGAGAAACTCACGATTAAGAATATGCCCATTGTACGGGAGTTTGATGTTGTCTTTCCGGAGGAATTACCGGGTCTTCCACCAAATCGTAAAGTTGAGTTTTCAATAGAACATGTACTGGGTGATTTTCCTATTTCAAAGACACCTTATAGAATGGCCCCAATTGAGTTGCAGGAATTTATGAAGCAACTCCAAGAGAATCTTGATAAGGGGTTCATATACCCTAGTGCGTCACCTTGGGGAGCACCTGTTCTATTTGTTAAGAAGAAAGATGGATCAATGAGACTCTGCATTGATTATCGAGAACTTAACAAGATCACTATCAAGAACAAATATCCTCTCCCACGCATTGATGACTTATTTGACCAACTACGCAGAGCTCAATACTTTTCCAAGATTGATCTTCGTTCAGGGTATCATCAATTAAGGTTCAAAAGGGAGGATATACCAAATATGGCTTTCCGTACAAGGTATGGACACTATGAATTTATACTGATTCCATTTGGTCTTACTAATTCCCCTGCTATCTTCATGGATATGATGAATAGAGTCTTTATAGACTATCTTGATCAGTTTCTGGTTGTTTTTATAGATGATATTCTTGTTTATTCAAAGAGCAAGGAAGAACATGAAGAGCACTTGAGAATTATATTGAAGACCCTGAGAAAGGAGAAACTTTATGCCAAATTTACCAAGTGTGAATTTTGCCTTCAAAAAGTTGCATTTTGGGGTCACATAATCTCAAAAGAGGGGATATCTGTGGATCCAACAAAAATAGAGGTTATCGAAAGATTGTTGAGACCAACAACAGTAACTATGATCTAAAGTGTTCTTGGTTTGGATGGATATTATCGACGTTTTGTGAAAGATTTTTCACGATTATCTAATCCACTCACCAAGTTGACTTGGAAAGGAGTTAAGTTTGTTTGGACAGAGGAATGTGAAGAGAATTTCAAGGAGTTTAAAAGAAGGTTATCTAGTGCACCTGAGCTCACACTGCCTTGTAGTGGAGAAAGGCTTGTGATCTACAGTGATGCATCCAAGAAGGTATTGGGGTGTGTTCTTATGCAAAATGATATGGTGATAGCTTATGCCTCACAACAGTTGAAAATCCATGAGCAAAATTACCCAACTCATGATTTGGATTTAGCTGCGGTAATCATTGCATTAAAGATTTGGAGGCATTATCTTTATGGAGAAAGGTGTGACATTTATACTGATCGTAAAAGCTTAAAGTATATTTTCACACAAAAGGAGCTGAATATGCGTCAAAGAAGATGGTTGGAGCTGATTAAGGATTATGACTGCTCAATCCATTACCACCCTGGAAAAGCAAACAAGGTGCAGATGCATTAAGTCGACAAGACCATGCCAGTTTATCCATGATGAGGATCACAAAAGATCCAATATTTATGGATTTACAAAGGATGGATCTTGGAATTATAATGGAAGGGGAAAGATATTATCTTTATCAAATGAATGTTCAACCATCTATACATGTGAAGATTAAAGAGGGACAGAAAGAAGGTGTCAAGTTACAAAAGAAGGTGAGAAATATTCCTGAATTCAACCTTGATTGTGATGGGATAATGATGTTCTGGAATCGGATTTGTGTTCCTCCCATCCCGGAATTAAAGAAGGAGCTGCTGGATGAGGCTCATAGTTCTTCATTCTCTATTCATCTTAGAAGCATGAAGATGTATAGGGACCTGAAAGAGTACTTCTGGTGGGATGGCATGAAAAGAGATGTTGCTGAATATGTCTCTTGATGCTTGGTTTGTCAGCAAGTTAAAGCTGAAAGACAGAAGTCTAAGGGGATGTTACAACCATTACCCATACCCGAATGGAAATGGAAAAACATCACTATGGACTTTGTCACAGGACATCCTAAAACATCCAAAGGCAATAATGCTATCTGGGTCATAGTTGATCGTCTTACCAAGTCTGCACACTTCATTACTATTAGAGAGGATTTCTCTCTGGGTCATCTTTCCAGGATATATGTAAAGGAAGTGGTAATATTGCCTGGAGTACCACTTTCTATTATATCTCATCAGGATCCAAGATTTACATTGATGTTCTGGCGAGGTCTTCAGCATACTCTGGATACAGAGTTGAGTTTCAGCACTGCTTATCATCCTCAGACAGACGGTCAGTCTGAGAGGACAATTCAAACCCTAGAAGATATGTTGAGAGCTTGATCTCTGGATTTCAAAGGTGGTTGGGATCAACACCTACCTTTGGTGGAATTTTCTTATAATAATAGTTTTCACTCCAGTATTCAGATGGCTCCTTATGAATCTCTCTATGGAAAGAAATGCAGGACACCAACTTGCTGGGATGAAGTTGGGGAAAGAAAGCTATTAGGACCTGCTCTTGTTGATGAGATGGTAGAAAAGGTCCGATCTATTCAACAACACATAAGAGAAGCTCAGAGTCGACAGAAAAGTTATGCCAACAACCGAAGAAAAGACCTAGAGTTTGGAGTGGGTGATAAAGTATTCTTACGAATATCTCCCTGGAAGAGGGTCATGAGATTTGGAAAGAAGGGGAAGTTGAGCCGTAGATATATCGGTCCTTTCGAAATAATGGATCGTGTTGGGAAGGTAGATTACCGATTGGCGCTTCCACCGAATCTCTCTCAAGTTCACGATGTTTTCCATGTATCTCTCCTGAGAAAGTACATACCTGATCCTCACATGTACTCAGCTCAAAAGTTGTACCGCTGGAGCAAGATCTTTCTTATGAAGAACAGCCGATAGAAATTCTAGATCGTAGCGAAAAAGTCCTACGAAACAAGACCACTCGCTTGGTGAAAGTTTTATGGAGGAACCTCCAATTAGAAGAAGCTACATGGGAGCTTGACAATATTATGAGGGAGAGGTATCCTCATCTGTTTGTGACAAAGTGACGAATTTCGAGGGCGAAATTCATTTTAAGGGGGGTAGAATGTAACGCCCGAGACTTTTATGAGAAATATTTTGTTTTTATGTTATATAAATAACCAAAGGAATCTTTCACTACACAAAACACTAGCTTGGCTTGCTTTACACGCAACCGCGGCCTTCCTCGATAGCTTGCATCGTACGCAATATCGAGTTTCACTAAACAACGATATGCTATTAAAATATTATTAAAACTAGCCATTATGAATAGTAATAACCACTTTTTGAGATTTTATAATTTTTATTTTTCAAAATGGACTTCATTTTTGGATTCGGAGTATTGAAATTAGCCTAGGGTGAAATTTTGGTATTTTTCTAAAAACTTTCAATTTTTGATGAATACTGAAACCACTAAGTGGAAGTTAAAAAACTGAATTTTTCATAAAACTTAATTTTACCGCTTCTGTGAGTGGAATTTCGAAAATATGAGAGACATGGTTAATATCAAGGACTAAAATGTGGTTCAATGAGATGAAAATAATTTTTGGTGAATAGTAACTTTTTACTTTTTTTACCACGGTTAAAAGTAAATAGGGTAATTAAGGGTAAAAGTGTTATTATTATTACCTTAAAACATGATCTAATTCTATTGGATAAGTTTAATTCGACCAAAAACAAACATAGGAATAAAATATGACCATTTATGCCCACTTGGATTAGATTAGGACTTTTATTATTAATTTATTTAAAGAAGGGTTAAAATAGTTAAAATCAAAGTTTAATAAGTAAATCATTTCTAATATGGGGTTATAAATAAGATAAATTCGACTAGAAATATTCATTAGAAAGATAAAAACATTTCATACATAATGGTATTTTATTTATAATTTTTATACATTAAATAATATAATTTATTTATAACACAACAATGATGCAGTAATTATCTTATTAATGAAATATTGACATAATTGATGTTATAAATACACAAATAAATGTAATTAGAGACTTTTTATGAATTAAACTAATTTTACAGGTTAATATGACATGTTATTATGGATTTAATTAACTTGGTTCGTACTAATCATTCTGTTATGAGTTTCAAAAAAATCAATTACTAAATAGTGTCAAAATTGAAATAAAATAGTTTTTAAAACAAATATTATATTATTAATTGTTATTTTATTCCTGAAAATATATTGTTCTGCCAAATTATTTAGATAAGTTTATATATATTAATAATATACAACTTGGGGTTCGTTTGGCTTGTTATAGTAAGTTTATTAACCTTATAGTGTAAGAACACAAGAAGACACGGTAAAAGTAAAATTATTTAACATAATGTTAAATCTAAATGATAAGGTTAAAATAGGAACCTAAACTTGTCTAAATTCTATTGGATGAGATTATTTCGACCCATCCCCACCTTAGCTTCGAAATAAATCAATTTGGAGCTATTTAAAACCGAATTTGGCTTTATAATAAAATAATATTTTTAGTTATTCCAATGGTGCCCCTCTCCTCCCTTATAAAAGGGCATCTCCTCCCTCTCTTCCTAACACCACTTTGAGCCTTCAAGCTCAGACAACCCCTTCCAATTTCTTCTCTCCACTTCCATAGAGACATCCTAAAGGTCCTTGTCTTCTTCAAAGACCAATTTTATTTCCCTAAAAGGAGGTCTCAAAGAAGCGCTTCAAAGAAGAGGAGGTTCGAACACTTACTTAGAAAATCAGACCTAAGGTAAGGGAAATATCACAATCTCATTTTTATCCGAGATTGTTTATAATTTGGTATTTACTGGGGTGTATTTTATCATCCACATCCATGTTTCCTCGATATGTAATATTGTTTCCATCCACCTACAATTTTTTAAATCCAATTTTACCCTTCGGTGAGTTTTTAGTAAAAGATATGAAAGGAATTTTTTGTCGTTTTTCATACGAGGTACTTTTTGACTTCTCCGACAAAAGTACGAGAAGAATGTTTTTTTAACTTATATGGCATGAATGTATTTTTAAAATATTATTTCCAAGAATCTTCCTTTACAAGTTTTCAAGTTAATTTTTAATCAACTTCTTTTAGTTTAAAATTGTATGACATGTTATGAAAGGAAAATGTTTTTGAAGTAGAAAGGATATTTTCCTCAAGAATGGAGTTCAAGTGTTTTGTCAAAATAATTTTCCATATAAGATAATATAGAGTTCTATTTCTATCCCTATTACTACATTTATTTGATTATGTTGTGATGGAATTATTTTTATGATTTCCTTTATCTTATATGAATTGTTTTGTGATGTCATGTTGTTTAAGAATACCATTTTTATTACGTGGGTTATGCATTGATGTATGATTTATGATTCTATGGAACACATAAGAATGGTATCATTATGAGATGGGTGGGACCTATATCTCCCTCTAATTCATTAGGTAAAGGTTTTATATCTCATGAGATAGACATGGCTGGAACGGTTGGTTATACCGGTTCAGTGAAACAGGACTGAAACGAGGAGTGAACTTGGTTCAGAAATGGACTTTGTCCACTAAGATAGTCTTGGAAATGAGTCTTGACTAATAAGAAATGATTCTCTATGATTATGTGTGTATGCCACAAAGTTTCATTTTATATGTTATGATTATTGGGATTACATTTCACTACCATGATTTATCCCATGTTATGAAATTATGATCTCTTTTGCAGGTTAAGATTTCCAAAAGTTATGTTCTTATGAATATGATTTGATGGATATTTCATTTGTTTACCCTTACTGAGCATTTGAGCTCACCCTTTTGTATGTTTTCTTTCCCCAGGTCAGGAATAAGGTTATTAAGTAAGATATTCCAAAAGGGACTATAGATATGATGAAATAAATGGGAGACAGTGTAGACACTTTATGAACCAGTTGTTTATGTTTCCCAGTTTCTAAAGACACTATACCTATACGGTCCTTTCCTTGTTTTGTTATATGTTGTAATAAGTGTGCATCATTTCTGATGCAATAACAATGTATGTAAAGTATGGGTCGTTATATAGGGAGTATATCACATCCTCAAATAAGGGAAATATAGGCGAGGATAATAAGAATAAATGGTGGTGAATACATAAACATCCTAAATATCTTGGGTTCATCTAACAAAACTTTGGGATGATAAGGTGTGTTAAATGTTATATCAAATGAAGGGACAAGGTGTGATTGGGTACACCGAGTGGTGCGTGTAGCTCTAGTACCCCCCTCATATCATCTAGATTAACACTAGTACCACTAGGAACATTGTTGAATAACTATTTTCTAGGTCATTGATCCTGGTTAAAAGTTCAGAAAAACCAATCACATGACATTATATGTTATTTATAAAACTATTTGAAATAAAATACTCAAAATATGAACTAAATGGGGACTCCCATATCCTTCATTAATGGATCATTTTCTTTCTACCTTTTCCTTCATATCTCTATAATAGTTTCATTTTATAAATTTGAAAACAAATATAGAAATAATTAGAAATATAAATATAATGTCTAATCCAAACAAGAACGAATTTGGTATTTGATATAATTAATGAATAAAAATTGTTAAACAAAATAATGGATGCATAATGATATAACAAAATCATTTTATATTTAGTGGGAAGAATATAAAAACTTATAATTCAGGTCATTGAAAAATAAATACATTAAATTTAACATGTTTATCATGGGTAGGATATAGATTTCTTCTATTTTAAATTTTATCCAATTCAATTTTTGTTAGGTAATTTGATTATTTTTGGTCAATTTATTATTTCATTTTTATATTTTCTTAGGTTAGGTAATTTTTTTTAACATTTTGGGTTTGAAAAATTTTCAATTTTTTTGGTCAGACCATTTTTTCATTGGTTTTGATTTTTATTTTTATTTGTTTAATATGATTCAAAACAATTCATCTAATTTTTTGTTCCAATTTAATGGTTTCAATTTTTTTGGTTTGGTAGGATCTAATACAGTTCAATTAAATATTATAAAATTCTACTTTAAAAAAACTATAATTAATACATATTAAAAATGAACATGACAGTCAAGTGGGATACAAAATATTTGAAATCAATAGTAAATAAATATGAATACTATTTACCTTAGTAACCCATATTGAGCTAAATGAAAATAACTGAGAACAAAGATGCATGATTCTATATATATCTCACCATAATAATAGGTTCAAAATCATATCTAAAAACAGAACTATTTGTGTTATCATAAATAATAAATTGATTGGGGACAATGGGAGCACAAGTGGTGTAAATTTCATCACCCCTCCATCAAAAAAATACCTTGGGATTAATTCAATAATTATACCTAATTCATGTTGTTGATGATCATTATCATAAAAAATATGTTTCATCATGGATTCCAATATATATGGATCCTAAGTAGAAATATTTCAACTCATTTCAATAACATGAAATCCACAATCATCAATAAATTTCCATGCCTCATCACTGATTCAAACCCCTTTCATTTCATCATAGTGACCCAAAAATTATAGTAATGATCAAATATTAGTATTTTTTCATTGAATCCATATATGATATATTTTCAAATCAAGATCTAATATCTGATGCACATTAAAAATAATTTATTCTTGATGTTACCATAACAACATCATGTTGTGTTATCTTTTTCATTTCTCATTCAGTGATAATAATTCTCTACCCATTGATCATAATTTTTATAATTCATGAACAATAGAATTAGTACCAAAATCCAAATATCTTATTTCTATAGGGACAGAGTTAGTCAGAAAACATAATTCCTAAAATATAAATGAATATTTAAATTAAATAATTATTAATTTAACTAATTTATTAATGTAATAATTTTACCTTCACTTTCAACCAAGAAGAAAACTCTCTGTTGTGTAAAGTCTCTCTCCATCTCAAAGAAAATGAATTATACAATCCATTTATAATTTTTTATGTTCCATGTACAAAAAAATATAAATATTTTACCACGTATGTACAATTACATGATATGAGGTAAAATATAGATGTTTAATTTAGTTAATTAATATATTCATCAAAAAAATAATGATTAAAAAAAATTATGAAATGTTACATATCATACTCTTGTTGGATCAATGTGTTTATTGTATATAATCCAAGAACTCCCCCTATTTGGATAAGTGATGGTAAGATGTGCTCAATTATCTCATACTTCTCTTCATCATTTATCATTTATTTATTCTATCTTGTAGTCCCATCAAACTTCTATATTGAATATAGATACATACATTCTTGATTCAAGTAATATTTCATGATATAAACTTTATTATGATTCCTATCCTATACATAAAAATTCAATGTGTACATATATTTTTCCATTGGATATATCTAATAAAAAGTAATAAGTATTCCATGAAGTATTTTTGTTAGAATATTGACTATTAGATTTGGTATGCATGTGAAAAATGATGGGATAGTTTTTTATATAACTCACACAAACATAATGGTTCATATTACATCTTTTTTTTACAAGAAACACTTTCATAACTTTTTAGTATAAAGAAAGCTATAAAAATTGCACAAACAAATAACTTCTACCCTTATATTATGAGGCACCAGATAATGGAATTTAATTGGAATCAACTCATGAATATGTTTTTGATAATCATGAATCTTCAAATATTTATCCTTAAAAAATATTTTATAGAAAATTTGGTATATAGTTCTTGAATAGTCATCATAAACATTAATAGACTCTGGTACTTCTACAAATTTTTTTTCTGGAACGATCATCACATAATAATCTCACAGAACATTTCATTTATTTTTACTGATACACACAGGATATAACTTTTATCTAATATCCTAATCCAACTAGTCACAGTAATATAATAAACTATCTTTTTTATTTACATTGAATATTGGAATAATTGAGGTCAACAGTACCCATCTATTTTTTTCAATGTGAATTACATCTAAAAAATGATGTAACAAATTGGTTGACTGAAAAGGAATATCAAAGAAGTTAATTTTCATCTTCCAATTTTAATTGGTTTTAGTGGAAACAATCTAACACTTTATATAATTCATTTAAAACTCTACGAATGAAAAACTAACGCATTACAATTAAATTTTCATATCAATTCCAAACATACACTAAGGTGGATTGTCTATATAAATGGAATTGCCAGAGCATCAATGATTATTCAAATATGGATGATCCATTGAATATAATTTTCAATGACCCATAAAACTAAAAAACTGTTGATATTTAAGTATTCTAGATTTTTTATTATTCATAAAAATAAGAGATGATGGTTTTACCTTTGTTCTTGAGCCTGAAAACATTCAATAAGTGGGGAAATGATTTATCATCCACATAATCACAATATACATATGAAATATGGATTTCAAATATTCAATGTATGTGCACACAACCATATTCCAAAGATGGTTCAAATATTTTATTTCTGGTTTCATGTATACATCTATATCATTCCTATGATTAGAAGGTCTATATATTTGTTTACCGATGAAAGGGAATGGTTTTTTCATACACAACCATGAAGTAAGGAAATAAATGTGTATGAAATCGTGACATGTGTTTCTAAAATTCAAAATCTTGGAAAACTGATTTAAACCATCACATGATAGAGCCAACATCACATTACTCATGTTCACTAAAAATCGTGATATCATGTATTAAATGTCCACCATGAAAATCAATCTTCAAGATAAACAAACACATCATTATCTTTGTTTTTCATGGTACATTCCATCTCATATTTATTGAAATTTCATTAGGCATGAAAATATTCTAGATTATAGGAACCAATGGAATGTTCAATATTACTTTCTATGGTACTTAGGATCGTGTTCCATAAGAATTTGGATTCCATCAGGGTGTTCAACATTATAAATATTAATTATGATTATATTATCCTTCCAAAATAAGCTGTAATATTTTAGGATATCATTATTTTTTTTGAAAAATACAATTTCAAAAACTAAATTACATGCTATATAATGGCTTAAGGGAATATCTATATAAAATAGAATTATTTACTTCAAAATTTTAAGAATATAATAAATGGAAATTTTTTAATTCCACTACATGGTTTTCCCACTAAATAGTAAGGTTAGAAATTCTAGATATTTCATTTTTTCAAGTTGCGGATATAATGGATTTGTCATAGCGTCATTCAATTTTTTCACCTTAACAACATCATCATTTTCATTACATGTTTGTTTTGTGATTATATAAAGGTATTCTTGGGTTGGTATTATTTCTTTCTCATTATAATGAATAAACATAAACTGATCACATAATAAATATAATTCATTATGTTAATTCATGAACTGGTTATATATCATCATAAAATGTTAATAACAAGGATACATATTTAACATTTCATTGAATGTGAAAGTGCCCCATGTGTGAGGTAAATAACAAGGATACTTTGAAAGGTCTACAATGTGATGATCAGGTGGTGCTTGAAAAGTAAATTACATCTCTTATAATATATTTTTTTCCTTTAATCCTACCCCATTAGTATTATATATGGTTTTTAATTGATTGTGATTCATGTGGCCTCCCCATATATTTCAATTAGAAAAATTAAAATTAATGAATTTTATATTTTATGATGATATGTATGGAGATAAATCCAAAAATACACTAAATCCATCGAGGGTTAAATATTTAATTTGTAAAATGCTCTTTATGAAATATAAACACATATGGGTGTAATTTAAAGGAGTTATAATTGTTTGGAAACAATTTATGAAGTATAAATTGCCATCATATAGGATCCTTAGTCACTCACCCCTTAAAAATGAATTCTGAAAGAATATCATCCAAATTCATTCAATTTTCATTAATCACTCCTATGTTAGTAACACATTGTGCCAGCAACAAAACAAGCATCAAAATTGATCATATATGATCACATTAGATATATTAAACACATTTCAGTTTATTTTGAGTTGTTCTATTTATTTTTTATTAAACTTTTATTAGTTTGGTTCATTTTGGTTCATCTTAAATCAATATGGATCACATTATCACTCATTGTGTCAATATAATTTTATTTCAATTTGGATTCATTCAGTTTGTTTTGCTTTGTGTTTTGATATATTTCTATAATTCATTTCAATATTAGAAAAATTATTTCAATTGTTTTTTGTAATGTTCAGTTATTGTTGATTGAATTTGAGTTAGTTCGTGCTATTTCAATGTGGTATAGTTTAGTTTTTTTTGATTTAGTTTATTTTTTTTGGTTAATTTAATTTATTTAGGTTCATTTAAATTTATTTTTAGTTGGGATATTTTTGGTCATTTTTTATTTATTTCTTATAGTATGATTCATTGGGGGTTTTGTATCACAAGTTCTAGTGCGTATGTTTTCATTCTGTTTCATTTGTTTAAATTTAGTAAAATTTGTTTCAAATTGGTCGTGTTTCAATCAGATCAACTCTATTTAGTTTGGTTATAATAAATTCTATTTGGATTGGTTTGTTATTATTTGATATGGTTTGGATTAAATTTGGACAGATTAGTTTTATTAACGTTTGGTCTCTTTTGATTAGTTTATATCAAATATTTTCCTTTTAGTTTTGTTTCTCTAGTTGGTTTATTTAAAATATTTAATATATAAATTAAGTTTGTTATGTTCTATTTTGATATTTTCAATTAATGTTTTATCACTTCAGATTTCTTCAATAAATTTTCTTTTATCTTTTATTCTGTTGACTTGGTTTGTTTTGCTAGGTTATAGATTAATTTGGGTTTTTTTTCAAATGGGTTAGTAATGTTCCTTACATTTATTCTAATTGGTCAAGTATTTTATATTTTATTTGGATCATTATTTTTCAATTATACTAGTTTTTGGTTGGTTTGGTTTGGGCCTATTTAGTCTGGATGGGTTTGGTTTATTAAGTTGATTTGGATCAGTTTATGACTAATAGGGTTTTATTTAAAATTGTTTAGGTTCGTTATTTTTTGTTCATTGACATTAAATTTCATTTATATTTTTCCAATTATAATTTTCTTATTTTATTTTCATTTGATGTATTTTAGTATTTTTAGGGTCTTCTGAATTCTACTTAGGTTAGATCAATCCATTTCAATTCAATTCAATTCGTTTGGTCGAGTTGGTATGATTATGATATATATAAGATTTTTTTAGTTAGGTTAGGTTTCAATATTTATTGGTTTTATTGGTTAGGTTCATTTTTTTCATGTTTAGTTAGGTCATTTTGGTTAAATTTGTTTTTTAGGGTCTGGTACGTCTATTTCAATGAATTAAGTCATCATGGAATATTTAACTTTTATTTAGTTCAATAAGATTCCATTTTTTTATGTTAGGTCACTTCAATTAAATACCATTCTATTTTGGTTAGAGTTAATTTTATTCTATTTTATCCCATTCAAGTTAGGTTTATTTCAATAATGTCAAATCAGTTTAGTTTCTATTGGTTAGGTCTAAATAATTTCCATTCAAGTAGTTTTGGATCCCTTTTTTTGTTTGGTTTAGTTAATTGTAGTTTGGTTTGGGTCTAGTGACTGAGGATTTATTCAACTCAACTCAGTTTTCTATGTTTTTTTTCTTTGATTACAATATTTTTCAATTCTATAGAGTTGGGTATATTTTTTCTGTTTTGTTTATGATGTGTCCAGTTGATTTTCTTCTTTTCGATTGTATTAAAGTTATTTTGTTCTTTTCATTCTGAATTAACATTCTATACTTTAAATTACTTCATAACAATTTGACTAAGGTTGGTTGGGTCTGAATAAACATATAGGGATTAAATATTAACTAATCCAAACCAACCTAAATCATAAAAAACAAATTAAAATCAAACATAATAAAATACAACAAACCATAATGATCCAATCTATTAGAAATGACATGTGAATTAAATAAAATTAAACTCAAATAAATGAAACTATAAGGAACCAAAATGAATAAAATAATGAACCCATATAAATTGAAATGAATGAAACAAAATTAAACCAATATGGTCTGAACAAACCCAAAAATACAAGAACTGAATAGAAAACTTCATCCAACAACCCATATTAATAAGGATAAGAATAAATTTAATTCAAAAAAGAAAAAAAATGTACCTTAGTGTTTAGGCCTATGATAAAAATTTAATTGATGGTTTTTAAAAACCTGAATGTTGTGGATATCACCAATTTAACATTAATAAAAAATGTAATGAATGAAAGAAAAAATGTGAGATATTCAAGGGTTATGAAGTAAGTTGAACGCTGAAGGCCACTACTACTAGTGTTGTGGATGAAAGTAAGAACATGATAGGTGGAAGAAATTTTATAAATTTGGGTATTTAGAGAAGGTATGTGCAGATAGTTTTAAAAAACGATCATTACTACCATATTAATAATAATGGGATAAGAAAATGGATAATATTCTGTTCATTATCCCAACATGTTTTTGAAACTGTCGTCATAGGCTTTAACAAATTTTCATATCCCAATTGTTCTGATAAAAAATTTAGATAAGACCACCTATACCAAAAAGTATTTTCAAAACAGTGGTATAGTCCTTTGTGTATATCCCATATTTATCATTGTTCCATCAAGAAGTATTTATGTAGATGATATCTATAGATGGACTAGGATAAACCTATTGTGCCTTATATTAAAGACAATGTGTCATCATTTTGGCAACGTAAATTATTTTCTTGAAATTTAGTATTTCTATTATGATTAGTGTTTCTCATACTATGATTTATGGGCTTAGTCAATGGTTGGAAACCAAAGGAACCATGTTAATGAAGAATAGAATTGATACTGCAGTTATTTTCCTCCTGAGAAAATAGTTGTTATGGGAGATGGAATGAAAAACCTCACTGAAATTCTCACGTAACTCTCTCCAACTATGAATCATGGTTAACATCCAAATGAGAATAGTAGGGAACAACATTTAATTAATTACTTCATAATGAAAATACCACCATTATTCAGTGAGTCCATTAACCTATTTCTTCAAAAAAATGGATCAGTACCATTGAAAATATATTTCAATTTATCCCATGTTCAGAGCATGTATAGTCAAAATATTTTCCTACTGTTTGGATAGTGAGATCGATAAATGGTGGAATACTATTTTCAATATTAAGAAACAAGAATAAATTTACTCTATGAAGTGGTATGAGTTTAAAATGCTATTTTCCAACAAGTAAATTCCTCATTTTCATTGTACAAAAATAGAAAATGAGTTCTTATAGCTTTAAAAGATGGATAATGAATCTTTTGGTTCCTATAACAATATATTACAAGATTTCATAGCTCTATTCCTGTTTTATAACTTAGTTCGAATAGAATATTGGTTGGTTATTCAATGACATGAAACAAAATATCCAAATAGAGTTTGCCATATGGGACATTATTTTATATGAAGAAATCATTAGATTCTCACTAAAAGTTGAAATATATGAAGGAAACGCTTTTATTAATATTGAAAATGAATGGGAAATAGGGTTCCATGAAAAATTCAATGATATCTCACATGGAGGTAAGAAACAGTTTAAAAACTACAACTTTAAAAACTAATGGAATGAGCACTTAGGTGAGTGAAAAAAAGTAATAAGAAGGTGTTTCATGTATGGGAATAAATTACATGGAGAAAAAGAATGTAAAATAGTTGGGAATAGTCCAATTAATGTAATGACTAGAATGAGAGATCAATACAATTCACCACCAACAACTCATTATTTCATGTGAAAGGAGTTTGGTAATTATGTAAATTAATGCCCCAATCCATGAGAAAATATAAAATATAATCCACAAAACCCTTTTAGGGTAATGGTAACAAGTAAAATATTACAAAGTCATAATAGATAATGTGAATCGTGATAATTAAGGAACACTTATCCTCCCCTCCTTAATTGGGTATTTCATGTTTGATTTTGTATGAATGAGCCATACAAAAATAAATTTTTTAATAATTTGTTCAAATTTATAGAGTTTCTCTCCTTTTACAAGTAAAAATTAATTTCATTATAAAAAACATAAATCCCTTTTAAAGGATAAGGGGAACCCAGCATGAAATTGAATTCTTAATACAAATTGTTCTCAACGGTCTAAAAGATAAACAACCCAGTTCTTACCTACAAGGGAAAATCCCCTCCCCAAAAACAAATGCCATAATGTATAGCTTCCAACTTATCATCACTTCTTGGAAAGTTGTCCTGTGAAAAAATGGATGGTATTGGTTCCAATGGAAATATCCCTACCCTCACAAACATCCAATTCCAGATAGCAATAGTCTGATGAAAACTCTTTGCTCTAAACTTCATCTTGAGAAACTCCTTATTTAAGTACTGATTGTGTATAGCCTTGAACCATGGACAAAACACATTCATTATAAGATCTCACCACCATGAAAACTGTCCTAATAAACACTCAAGATTCCATAAATCTCCAACAAAAAAATGAATTAATCAAAATTATACTTGAATGACGAACACAAGATCGGTTACCATCATTTCAAAAAATTATATGTTTATCAAGATTAATGACATATTAAGAGATATTTATGGAAATGAAGCTCTTTGTTATTATATATTGTAATTATTTTATTTTTAGTATAATTCATTTTAAACATGGGGACATATGATTAAAGGAAACTCTATGATCTTTTCTTAGGGATATCAATGGTGGTAGGGATTAACAACTTCTTCAAGTTGATATTTATTACAACAATAGTTTTCATGTGAGAATTAATATGGCTTCTTATAAATCCATTTTTTTGGAATGAACTGGGAATGCCAATGTGTTAGATTGAAGTTTCATAACGAATGTTATTGAGACCATAGAAAGAGAATGAGATGATATAGAAGTTCAGATCCATTAAGAAACTCATAAATACATTACAAATTTAACATGGTTCGTATTATAATAATCATTATTGTGATCTTGAATTTAATATTGGAGAGAAGGTATTTCAATAAATTTATTAATGTAAGAAATAAGGTAAAATTAATACCTTGGAATATTGGTCTGATTAAAATAAATTATTTTTTCAGGAGAGTATCTTATCATTTAGAACTTCCAAAAAACCACCCTTTGGTTCTAAATGTGTTCTAGGTATCACTCTTGATGAATTACATACTTGATCCATAAAATGTACATAACTCAGATTTCACTATTCTAGAGCCTAATACTTTTTATCAGGAGTAACCAATAGAGATTCTAAATAAAAAAATGAATGTCAGGAAAAACAAGACCACTCACATGGTCAATGTTTTATAAAAAACAATCTGTTTGAGGAAGATTCATTAGAAATTTTGGAAATTATTAGGTTGAATTATCCCCATTTTTTGTATTATAGAAATGACTCTCAATGGTAAAATTAATTTTAAGAGTGGTATAATGTGACACCCTAAGTGTTTATAAATTTTTTATGAATAAATGTAATTTATTTGTTATCTTCTGATATATTCAACACAAATTTAATCATGTAATGCATGTAATAATGGTTTGACTTGAGTTATACATGAAATTGAGTTTTAAAAAAACAATAAAATATTTTTTATTTTATCTAAATTTGAATGTTATAAATAGCCCATCCAAAAAAGTGGTGTGAATAGTATTAATTACATTTCAAATATTAATTATAATTTTGTTATATAACGAAAATATATTAATATTAAATTGCATTAATTTCTTTTTAGCCATTATATGTTTCAAAAATACTATTTTCATAAAAATTATATTTTTTGTTTTTTTTAAAAATAATAATTTTAATATTTAACACATAAAATATTAATACAATAAAATAAAATTAATTTTTATAATTAAAATGTCATGATTATCTTAGGATGAATTTTTTAAAATTTTCAAAAAACATTCATTTATAATGAATAGTGAAAATAATAAATCTTATTTTAAAACTGACTTTTCATTTAATTTATTTAAAAAGTTATATTGAATTTTAAAATGGTTTTATATTTAAATTAATTAAATTATAAATTCATAAATACAATTTATTTATTGGAATCAATTTAATATTGGTTTTCTATAAAAAAAACATTGTTTGCTTTTGAACTTTTTCACTTTAAAAACACATTGTCTCATCACGCCTGCATTGTTTATTTTAAATTATATTTTTCCGCATCAGTCAATTGAATTTCAAAAAATGGATTCTTTATTTGGAATCAAAATAATTTATAATGTATAAAAATATCAACATTGTTTTTTAACAAAACTAATAGTGAATGTTGTACAAATTAATTATCATAATCAAGGTAAAAATGGGTATATTGGTGGTTAAACTAAATATATAAGAGTAAAAATGACCTATAAAATTTTTTAATACCCATCCATGGTTCATATTTAGACCAGTAAACCTATAAGGATCTCAAATGGAATATTTTTTTTACCCTTTTGAAATATGAAATATGAGTAATCACTCAATTAGTTTTATAAACATCTAGTGTGTCACAACCTAAATTTATAAATGGCCTCCCCATCTCCTTCCTTCTTTACACCCTCACACCACATTGAATATTCCAAGGTCTTCACAATTAATTTATAATCATACCTAATATATTAATATAACCCTTACTTTGTTCATAAATCTATAATTGTAAGGCCTTTATTGAAAACCTGAAGAGGATACCCAAAGAAGAGGTAATATTCATCACTGAGCATTTTTTTCTTCCTCAACCCATTCAATTATAATTATATATTTAGTATATATCGAAAACAATGTTATCCATATATAGAGATGTTTTCATGTCTATTGAATTACATAAAACCATCTTCCCTTCCTCCAAAAATATATTTAAATCATCTATCACATGTATAGTGGACTAACTTTTCATGAACCCATGTAATTCATTTTCTATTACAACTTCTCTTGGATAGACATCATCATGGACATATTTTATATATATGATATATATAGTATATATGGTATACAAGATATATAAGATATATATTATGTTTTTATGATTCTTCAATTATAAAATCACACATATATCTACATTTTCTAGTATTTGGGAATATTATAACATCATTCATGTGTATGGAGGACTACCACCTCAGGAAATGATGTGATTCATTCACTATTTACATGGAATATATTTTGTATGATTTTAATAAACCTATGAGAAAAATATATAATAAAAATTATTCTATAATAAAAATATATATCACTTAATTATCATTTTTTCAATCCAATAACAAAATGTAAACAGTATCCATGTGTTTGTAGTATGTATGGCATGTCGTCTCCATGAATGGTGTATTTAATTTTCTATCACTAAATATTATAGTTCACTATAAATACATATATAATAAATATATAAGATATTTATATAATGTTTATAATTCTATATATTATGTAAATGTGATCAAATTAATACCCCAAAAAATATCAAATCAAAATATATATGAAAAATAATGCGGTTACTACCCAAATCGCCACATTAACTGTATATCATTAATAAAAAAGTGATAAAGTGTCATCTATATATGGTATATGGTGTGATATATATAATTATGTTTACTTAATGTATTTATAATTATCATATATTTATTATATTGGAGTTTCAAACATATATAATAGAAGTTAAGACTTATTGTAGTGGATATCCTTCTCACTTTTTACTTCTATGAGACACATTCCATATTTAGAACTTATTACATTTATGTGGAGTGTAAAATTCCAATGAATGTATATAATTATTCTTATGTTGATAAATATTCTGATTTTCAGGTCTACTTTAGGATCTTTATTTCTTGGGTTTAATGGTCCAAATGATTCTAAAATGGTACGGTATTTTTATCTCAATTTCCTTAATATTAGAATATGTTATATTATTCACCCATATTATTTCATGAGGTGTATATAAATACCCTTTGACATGAGATATCATTAATTTATTCATCATGATGAAATTTTCATTTCAATTTTTTGTTATTCATTCATGGTTTTTATGATTCAATGTTACCAAAGTGGTAATGATTTTTTGTTACAATATCATCATTTATCGGGACTATTTATGATTAAGTATCAAATGTTGAAATCATATGATCTACCTCTCAATAATATTCATGAATATTATTATCCTCTATTTTTTATGATATCATCGTGTAATGGTACAATTTTCA
This sequence comes from Viscum album, assembly GCA_963277665.1. Classification (NCBI taxonomy): domain Eukaryota; kingdom Viridiplantae; phylum Streptophyta; class Magnoliopsida; order Santalales; family Viscaceae; genus Viscum; species Viscum album. The sequence goes on along the minus strand of OY728142.1, from coordinate 1,109,176,955 downwards.
CAATATTTTGTTCTATAAATAGTGATGAAAAGGTTTTTAAGAAAATATGACAATATAAATATTTTCGATTAATAACTATTTCCTTCAAAATACATGTTTCATAAAAATGTTTTAATAAAATGAGTTATTATACTATTTTAAAATTTAAAATACATTTCAACTCATTTTTTTATAAAAAAAATTGAATGGAATTTTTTTCATTTTCCAAACAATCCCCATTTGGATTTTTCTGAAATTGTGAAATAAATATATTGTTTTAAAATGTATAGCTTGGATTAAAATTGCAATTATCATGACCATTATTTTCATTTAAGATTAATTTTTTTTTCATGTTTTTTCTCAAATAAAAGTATTTTCAAAATGTTTTATATTGAAAAATATTTTTTCAAAAAATATATGATATTTACCTCAAGAAATGTTTAAAATTATTTTCAATTGTTAATTTATAATTTGTCAATGTTATTTTAAAATATTATATTTTGAGAAATAATTGTGTTAAAAAGTGAATTTTATAGAATGTTCATTTTCCTTAAAAACCATCCATGTTATCTTTCATAATCCTTCTCTATAAAATATGAAATCCTTTGAAATAATTTTCTCATTACTGGGTATATGAACCAAGGATACCATTTTCATTATATCTCTGAATAGTTTATGTTTATGAAGACAATATATTTTTGAGCCTTGTTTCTCTTTCATGTAATATACAATGAAATAAATCATATGAAACCCACTTCTTTTGACCTATTATCCTTTAATAAAATTCTTACATTATAATTAAACCTTCAAATTTTCCATAGCTTACGATATAATTATTTTTTTATGAAAACCTTCTCAATTCATGTGTTGTTATATGATGAATCTTTTATGATTTTCAGGCACATACATGTATGATTTCTAATATGTAAATATGGTTAAGTTATATATGATTATAATGGTTGTGTTATAACCAGTTCTGTTAGTTACGGTATAACCAAATATGAGTGCGACCTATATCTCCCTCCAATTCATTAGTAAAATATTTACATCTTATGAGATAGATAAGACTGTAATAGAGAGTGAGCCTTGTTCAGTTGGGGGAATTTTCTGCTATGATGGTCTTAGGAGTGATCCTTGAATACTATAATTTTATTCATGGACATGTATTTAATGTAAAAAAAATGTAATGTGTAAACCAAATTATATGTTCAATGTTATTCTTGAACCTAGTTACATGTTCACAATTTTAGGAATAGAATTTTTTAGGTTCACAATATAATTTGTGGTTCTCATTACATGTCTATATACATGTGTGAGGGCCTCATTTCATATCTTTCACATAATGAGTGAACATATTAAGTTTTATACATGTTCACAAAACTATAATTTCATGTCTGTAACATAAATCTAAATTTTATAACAATTTTATGCTCTCATAGATCATTCCCTTTTATTACTTTAGAAAATCATGTCTTATTAACATCTAATCATTATGAACAAACTATTGTTAGTGATCTATGATAGTTTGGGTATGATCTATGTAATTTTTTTCATTATCACATACCCTAGTGCTTATAATATTCTTTCATATGCATATATATTAATATATCTTACGATTACCATTAATAATTATCTAATATCACCCTTTCTAATGTTTTATTTCCCTAGATTATCAAAAAAGGTTTTATTTAGGGTATGTATATAATGAATATTAAATTGGACTATATTTTTTGGAAAAAATCAGGAACATTCGCCATATTAAAAGGTTGTGTTCCATGATTCCAATGAAAATAAACTATTATGGTCCTTATGTATGTGTTTGTGAAATGTAAATAATATTCATCTAAAAATTGTAATATACCATGCATGAGAATCCTGGGTCATAGTAATTTATTACTTGAGAGACATTATCTTGTGATATGTTTTGAAAATAGAAATATGTAATTAGATAGAACAACTAGAAATAATATTTAATGAAAATTTTCAAATAAGTTTAAATAATATATATAGTTCTCAAGATATATTTGAAAACAAGATATAATATTGAGTATATGTATTAAAAAAATAGTAAATGTTTACTAAGGAATATTGAAAATCTACAGAGCTAATTTTGAGGATATTATATTGGTAGAAGATGATATAAATGATTATTATCTCACTAGGGTAAATAAAAATTTTATTAATATATAGTTATATAGAGACATAATTGATGATTTAATAATTATCATGGATTAAATGAGATATTTTCCAAATCAATGGTTTATTCTAGAATATAAACTCTTGATGATTTATAATTCATATCTATAGAAGTGTTATATAATACACTACTAAAATATAATAGGAGGAAGGAGTGTGTGTTTATAAAAATTAACTTTGGGAAATGGAATTATATTCTTAGAAAAAAAATACAAAATCATAGTATAGGAGTTTAAAACATCCAGTGAATGAAATTTTTGAAAGTAAAATAATGAAAAACAGAATATGGTGGTGACACTTTTTTCTAAAAACAATTATAATGGAATGTGTATTTAAAATGATACCTATTAAAAATGATATATATTTTGTTATAATTTTAAATTTTTAGTAGACAATTTTAGAATATATAATTTGGAGTAAAAATATGAAGAGTAAAAATAGATTCCATCAAGAATAGGATGAGTAATAATTTCCAAAAATATAATTATGTAAAGAGGGAACTAAGGAAAAAAGAAGTGATGAAGAAAGAGAGTTGTCCACTATAATGAAAATAATAATTTATAAGAAAAATTAGTACATTATAGGAATATATTGTCAGAAAATTTAGTGTTTTCATTTTTCATTTTAGAATACATAATGAATTATCAATCGGAGAGGATGATGAATAACAAACCTACCAAGAAAAAATAAATACATGCGAGAATAAACTTCATTTTAACCTTGAAATTCTAAAATATATTGAAATAAATACATAAATAAATAGGTTTCATTGATAAATATGTAATACATATAATACCATAAGAATGAAACAAAATGAGGTAAAATTAATCTTCTCTAGTTAAAACATATAAAAAAGAAATAATGTTGGAGGATTTGGAGAAAATAGTTGATACTAAGGAATAAGAGTAGAATATGGCATAATGAGGGTGAAACATGATTAGATGATTCATGGACGAATAATACATGACTATTATAAGGATATTAAAAAAAACAGAGTCTTAAAAAATTATAGAGATTTGATTCATACAAACCCAGTTAAAAACATCACATTTTTTACTGAGGAATGTTAAGCCTATTTCATCTATACTAAAAGGTCCAAAATATGAATATGGGAAAGAATTGGGTTAGAAAATATGTAAAAATATCTATTCTATGTTAAAAAAATAAATAATATTTAATATTCCAAAAATTTGAAGTATAAGGAAGTTAAATTTCACCAAAACAACATGCTAGAATTCATAGTTATAGTCATCAGTTTAATGGAAGAACTTATTATAATTGATAAATTTTGTTTTGGGGAGTATTTCAGTGTAAATAATATGTTTTTTATATAAAATGTCTCATCCATGGAATCCTATAAGGAAAGAATTGGGGATGATCATTTTAGTGAATATGGGACAAAAATATTAAATTAAGCAGTAAGTGAACATAAATTCCTCACAGTGACCTAGCCAAAATATATTTCAATTTGTAGAGTATATCATTATGTGGTATGAAAAAAAGATCACTATGTTGATTAATATATTCCCCTTATTTAAATATAGTATCAAAAACTATTGTAGGAATTAAAAATAAGATTCAAAATAAGATGGAAACTCGCATCTTATTAAATTGGATCTCAATTCATATAATTGGTGAAAATGTGGATTCATGATAGTGTCTATTAATTTAATAACACTAGATATATTAGTATTATAATGAATATTTAAGAATATAATGTTGGTTTGGTTACTTTTGGAAAACAATTATTGTTGATTCTCAAAATATTTTGTTCAGCTAGAAGTTACCCTCAAATTATGAAATTTAAATATTTTATTTTTTTATCAGATCATAGATACAATGTTGAGTGAGGGAAAACTCTATTATAAATAAAATATGGAAATATTCAAAAAAAATTCATAATGAAGAGAATAAAATATGTTAGAATCATCACCATAGTTCAGAGAACAAGTGTGAAACTATTTTATATTTGTGGCCCATGGGTTTCATATAGTCTCAATGAAAAAAATACAATTTCTAACAAAGTGGTCCTGTCAATGTTTTTCAAAAAAAAATTAAAATTTTCAAATTAAATTTGATTGATTATCTATTTAAATTATCAAGATATATAAATATTTTCAAATAATCTTCTCAAAAAATTGGAATATAGTTTGAGGAAGTCATCAATATGTTGACTTTTAATAAATTATGATTCTTTAGTTAATATTCTATGATTTTCATAGAATAATGAGACATCAATACTATATATGTTACTTATACATGATCACAATCACTGATGACATCACAATAATAAAAAATTTATTATTTATGAACCAAAATTAATAGGATTTAGGGAGGTTTATGATTTTTATATTTGTAATTAAGAGAGATATGGGGGTTTATATCAACAAAATCAACAATTGAAAATATACATGAGAATGATTAAAATTTTATTTAAAAATACATTGAAAAAAATTTTATTAATAAACAATACAGTTTGTGTTACACTTAGTAGAAAAATTATGTGACAAAAAATAACAATAATAATTGTGAATTTAGAAGATAAAATATTGGTGACTTTAATTGATCAATTTTTTCGAGTGAGAAATTATATACATATATTTGAATATGCCATATATGAATTTAAATTGACCAACCAAAGAATTTATTTTTAAGAGAACGAGTTCAAAAGAAATATAGCTATCAAAAACTCCCAAGCCCTTAGAAGTCCCTCTATTTTGAAAATGTATAACTCTAATCGAGGGAAATTTGATTTTAATTCCAAGGAATGTGACTTTCTTGGATACTTATCTAGTGTAAAAGGCTAAAAATACTGGAACAAGAGAACCCATAAGATTATTAAAAATCAGTATGTGATGTTTACTAGAAATAAATTCATTATTGATTTATCAATTAATAATGGTTTTTAATACTATAATGAAGATGGTGATCATATTACTAAGAATTTTAATAGGTAAATGCAAAAGAAAATCACATTATGGTGATATTGATTATTATTTGATTAAGGATTAATAAGATTCTTATAAAAATGATAAATTTATGAAACATATTTTAATAAAAAATAAAAAATTATAAAATATAATTGATATCCAAAAAATTCTTTTTTGGACTAGATAGATATTTATTCTTGACAAAAAAATTTATAATACACCAAAATTGATTAACATTATTTTATAATGGTTTTCATACACTATTTATTAATCTATTCCATGAATAATGAACTAGAAAAAATGATAAAAATTCTACATGGGATTTTTTCCATATACAAAAATACAAAAATGTAATTATGACCAAGTGGGTGTTGAAAAATAAGATTAATGAGAAACTAAATCCTTAAATAATAATGATTGAAATTAATGAAAATTATATTTAAAAGTGGAAGGAGTTAATGTTTTAAAAACTATTTATTTAGTTATAGTGATAAAATCATATAAAAAAATTATTACTTATAACTCATTGGTGTTATAATATATAAATATGTATTATATTTTTAATATGTCTTCATGAATAAGTATATATATATTAATAAGTCTGAATCAAATAGAGTGAAGGATTATATCTATAAAATTTAAAAAGGGTTTTTGAGCTCGTGAAGGATCTAAATGGGTAAAAATAGTCCCCAAGATCATGGTACTAAAATATAAAATTATTTATTATAGAAATTATTTTCAATAAGGTAAATGTGGTCATTAAAGTATGAATGAAAAAAATTGTGGTTGTTATAATCATTTTTATTATTTACTCAAATGATTTTATTTTTATGGGAGACAAAGAGAATAATTTTAATGAATTTTCTATTCAAAATAAGTATAATTTTAGGATATCTATAGTGAGAGAAATGAGATATTTTCAAGGATTTGTAATTATTCAAAAAATTATTTTATTTTTCATTCCCATATAAACAATGGAAGATGATTTTTGATCAACAAAATTTACTTTAAAAATAGTATACACACCCATATAGGAAGGAATTATTCTAAAGGATAATGTGTTAATCAAACATAGTTTAGAAGACTAATTAGTAGTTTACACAATCTTACATTACAAACAACTAGCATTTTCTTTACAGTGACTATATATTATAGGTATAAAATGATAATAATAATCAAATTTCATGGATTCCAAATATGTACTAAAATATATAAAATTATACAAAAAATTATGGTTAAAGAAGAAGATATATGAAAACCAAAATATAAATGGACCTACGAGAACTAATAGGGTAGGTGACTATGAAGATAAAATAACACCTTCATGTCAAATTTTTCTCTTAAGGACCAAAATTGTTTTTGGATTTTCAAATATATCTTTTAAAGATTATGTGTGACCCTTACAATTTTCATCCAATTAAAATTATATAAGAAGTTATCCCAGATCAAGAATAAAAAGAACTACCACTCCCTTATAACTACATCATTGTGTCAGTACCCCACCTTTTCATGATCACTTAGCTAGATTTCCCAACCAGGGTTACACAGGCCTAATACTGATGGAAATTCCATACCCTCTCATCTTCCATATCCAAAGGGAGTGCTCTGGTGAATGTTTTTACTCTATATCCTCATCTGAATTTTATCCCTGTAGTGAGATGGTTTCTTCCACAATATAAATTTAAAATAAGCTCAAAATCCAATTACAATCACCCATTTAAAATTTAAAAAACTACCCATTGTATATTTCAAAAGCTGCTCCTGAGGAATATCTAAATTTCAAATCCAAAAAACATACAAAATGCATCAAACTAAATCAAGCTAGGTGTTGTGCACTATTCAAGACACCAACCATTGAGGACTACTCACTTTAATTATATCAACACATCACCAGATAATCACAATCATGATATCCACATTAACGCATTATCAATGACTTCATCCTATATTCCACGACACTGATGAAATCTTATTTGATGGCCACCACCTACTCCAAAATCTGATGTCCCCAAAAATAAACACCTTCAATTCAGAATATATTAACCAAATAAATAATTGATAAAAATTAATTTATAATCAATCCCTTTTAATGGACGTACTTGGGTAATATCCCCACCATGTTATGGATTATGTTTTGAATAGTGGAGAATCTGTAAAAAAAATCCCTTTTATTTTGTGGATTTCAGGTTATTTAAAATAGGGGTTAATGTTGAGAGTATCCAAATCAAATTGCCAATATTTTTTATAATTTTTTAAAATATTTCTATCAAAAAAATTCCACTATAAAATAGTGTGGTGTGAAGAGTAATCCATTTGAGGAAGTTTACAATTTGATGATATTTTTCAAATGTTTTTTTGGTTGGAAATAATACAAATTGGTGGATTGAAGAACCCCATTTAAATTTTAGTTAATGTTGTATTTATTATAACCCATGCTTAAGAATTTATAGGTGTTTATTTAGTAATCATTTTACATACACAGAAGCTATTTTTTTTATATATGCTAATGTGACTTATCTGAGGAATACATTTTTTTATTTTCTATAATATATAGTTGAATTTATAAAATAAAATAGACTATTATTTGGAGAAAATATAAGAATCTGTGGACTTCATATTAGAATTTCATATTTCTTAATATGTCATGTATTTTCTAAAAGACCTTTTCATGTGTAATATTATCTAAATATATCATAATATTTGTTTTAATTTTCATAAGGATTTGTTCGATGTTATGATTCATTGGCATATCATTAGGAACCATAAATATTTCCTAAGTATGTGTAAGTGTTTATATGAATTTTTTTATTTATTATCAATTCACTAAAGAATAGAAACTTCTTTATGTTGAATACCACTTTTTTCTAGACCACCTCAAGGGAAAAAATTGGAGAATATTTGATGTTTACTAGTTTATACAAGTAACTTTTTTAAGAGTAAACAAGATGATGCATGATATTTTCATTAATTATTTTAACATCACAACTATAATAAAGTGTTTTGATTTAGGTTGATAATGATAAATACTTCCAAATAGGATTACATGAATTGATTTTTACATAATACATGGGTTTTCTAACAGAATATGATGATATTCAAGTATTGTTATGGGGAAATTATTTAAAGTACCCATAGATTACATGGAATGATTTTAAAAAATGATATAATACTAATATAATTTACATTATGAGAAAATGGATCAAATGAGAAGAAAATTGAATTATATTTTTGGACATGAAAAATTTATAATATTTTAAATTAAATACCATGATAAATGTAAGTAAATATTTAGGAACATTTAACTAGAAATGATTGGATTACAGAGAAATAAGAAAGAATTTCCATATAATATAACAGAAACAATATACACATAATTTTATAAATATAAAATGAGGAATTGTAAATGGAGGATTATTTTATAATTGATAATTGAGAGAAAAAACACTAAGAATATATATAAATATGTTATAAAATAAAGTTTTATAAGAATACATTAATAAGTTTTGTTCTTTCTTTGTCCAATTGTATAGTCAAAGGTGATCATTTTTTCAATAATATGGAGGCCTAAAATTGAGAGGGATGAATAAAAATATGAGTGTGAATGTTCTCTACATTCGTATATCTTTCTAAAATATTAACTAAGAAGGTATATGTGAGTGAAGATCTATTTCCATTATTCTTACTGTCGATGAACTATCTTGAGGAGGTTCTTATTCTCAGATGCAATGATATCCTAAAATGAACTGAAGATATTGTCCACACTAAATAGCTAAATATCATATTATTTGTTGAGAATTTATATTATATAAAATTCCTTGTTTAAATAAAGGATGAGGATAATACCCCCTGAACCTTATTCTGTGTTTATATAGAAATTATAATCACTAAAAATTAAATTGTGATATAATATGTGACCCATTAATGAATTTAACATAGAAATTATTATGGTTCCTTATTATAGGTAATAGTTGAAAAAATTCCCTATAATTTTTATTAATGTTTTATATATTGTACTATGAGATTATAGGATAGTAGACCATGACATTAAAAATTCATAGAGGTTCCTTTATAAGAAAAAATGTAAACATTGGAACCACTAATTCAAAACCCTCTTAGTTTAATATCAATTTACATGGTCTCATCCGATTATAAAATGAGAAAATTAACCAGAACTATTTAGTCACACATTCTTGTTTATTTAAAATGTTGATAGATCTAAGGTGGAGTTAATTATTTAAATTATTTTTAGAGAAACCTTCATGTCATTGGAAAAAACTAAGGAACAAATCCTATATAAAGATCATACATGGATTCAATTTGAAATGTGTTTTTCTTATAAATCCTACCAATAGAAATTAAACTAAGGAAATGTAAAGTGATTATTGGCTTACTACCAGGGGACATCATATTTCTAGAGTATAAAAATATTTCTCCAAAGCTAGTATGTTTCGAAGAAAAAATAAGAAAACATGTTGTCCTTAAAGATTGATGATTTGAGAAGAGTCTCTAAAAAGTGAATAGGTTAAATATTATCCTATCATAATTTAATACATCTAAAAATATACTAAATTTATATCCTTTCATAGAAATTAATTTCAATGATGTAAAATGGGAAAATTAATGACTTCAATTAATGAAAATTATTTTGAATTTAATTTGTAGATGAAATAAATAATGATATTATAATGTATTACTGTTTAAATTAATATTTTGTTTGAAATTTTTTTATTTATAAAATACTTAACTAAATAGTATATTGTCTCACATTATTATGTTTTAAAAATTAAATAAAATATCATTTTAGGATGACTCGATGAAAAATAATTAGTAAAATAACTAAAGTAATGAAAAGAAATACATAGAAATAAAAGAATATTGAAATAATCATCATCAAGATCTTTAATGATGATTGAAAAATAAATTTTAATTATATGTAGAAAAAAACATGTTATAAATATGATAAATTGTGACAATGAAATCAAATAATAATATGAATGATTTTAGATATATATGTATGTCATGATACAAAAATATAATATAACTATTATATATACAGCTTGTAGATATATTTATATTTGCAATATATGTGTGTTAAAACCAGATTTTTAATAAGAGAATAAAAAATTAGAAAATTTTGATGTTGTATTTGAATAATAATCAACTATTATATGATGTCTATTAAATTGGAGGGTATAAAGTGAAGTAACCATTTTATGAAATCTTTATACAAATTATATGAAATGGAATAATGTAGTGTAATCATTTACTAAGATGATAATTTATCCAATTTTTAAAATTAAATAACATCTGTAGGGATTCCAAAGACAAATAAAATTCTTATCATTGACATGTGTAGATGAGTGAAATGATATGTATTATAAGTTCAATCTATTGGAAATTTATACGAGAACTAAGTAAGCTGACTCATAACTTGTGACGGCTATAAATTATTAACTTACACTATGGTCTTATGCAGTAGAATTTAGGTTTCTATATGATGATTTTTAGATGTTATAAACATGATATAATAAAAAATATGTTTTTCATTACTAGGTGTATTTTAATAAATTTAAAATTTTTATAAAATTTATATTTAATGAATGATTTAAAATAAATAATAAAGGATAGTGTTGATAAAAATATCTTCATAAAAATATTTTTTGTTTAATCGATAATAAATTTAAAAGAATTAGGAATCAAATAATTTAATGTTTAAATGTGATATTTTTTGAATAATTGTTATTATTTGTGTATTTTATTTTTATTAAATTAAAATAAATTAATCACTGTGAAAAATGATTTTAATAAAATTTAGGTATAATATTTTAAATAAAATAAACTAACATTGATCTAATGTTTATTAATTTTTAGTGAATAAGAAGTATTCATTTTATTTCCTAAATCTCGTATTTTTTGGAAAATAAATTATACTTTATTATATTTTTATTTATAAAATTTATAAATTGAATCCAATATAATAGATTTTTTATTTAAAAAAGAAATTTATAAATTATGTAATGATGATAAATTCATTTTCAGATATAAAAATAATTTATGGATGTATAATTTGACTTTCCAAGGTAAAGGTAAAATGTAGCAAACAAGTTAAATTAGGTGGTATAATCCAAACATATCAAAAAAAAATTATTTATATATATATGTGTGTGAGGGAAAGATCACCCTATCACTGTGAAATTAAATACTTATTAATAAGGAATGGGAATTTATGAAAATTCCCTGTGATCGTACTTATATTAAGACCACTCCACTATCTGCCTCAAAGAACATATTCCCTTATGTTTCCTCTTGATTCTATTCCAAAATTATATCCAAAAATTTATATGCATTGATTTTAAACACATGGTAAAAATAAGTATTCTTAAATCCAAAATTTAAATTAGGCTATTTGATGGATAATTCAAGTTTTCAATGTATGATTTATTCTATCATTAATAATTAATCTTTATATTCTATATCTGAATTTTCTTTTGTAGTGTTTTTTAATTTAATATTTGTTTAGTCAATGAAAATACAATAAAAGTGATATTATTAGCATAATATTACATGTTCTTACTCATATAATCCTTATAAGGTGGTCCTATTTTTGTTGATTTCACTACATACATGAAGGATGTTATTAAGATTACATAACAATCATATAAGATTACTAAAATAAAGGTTATATTATGTAGTAATAATTTATTATTATTGTTTTTATAATTCTGGAATGAAATAATAATATATATATTCATTAATACAATCAAATATTTTTTTATTGAATCAATATTCATAAAAAATATTTTTTAACCACACTCTCCATACAGTGACCATCACATTCATAAAATTTTCGTTGAATATAATAACTATATAAAACACTCATATTGAACCATTAATGGTGTTTTAGAGTTGATAGAAACATAATAAATAATCATTGACAATAACATCCATACAGATTCTTTCACGGATCAAATTCTAAAATTAACACCCATATATAAAATTTAACATAAAATTTATCATTAATAGCAGAAAAAATTATGATTGAATATTATCACCTAAAATAAATATAAATATGATTAACATATTTATTAATAATAAAAATAAATTGGTATATATGAGGTTATAGTACATCTGAATGAGTAAGAATCATTGGTATTGTTCTTTGTCTTAATATCCCCTCACTGAATATTGTTCTATTTCCTCCACCTATTTAAATTTATGTTCTATATACTATAACAATTGGGCCCCACCTATTGCAAAAACACCCCTTCCTAAATTTTTCATCAGGTTCTAACCCACAAGGTACCACCAGTTTCTCCACAGACATGTGGTCCCCGCCTTGGGGCCCACCCACATGCCCAAACGGGTTATCTGGATAATAATTTTCACAATAGAGAAATAGATTTTCTTTCTAGTTTCTTTTCTCTTCACTCAAACACACCCTAGAAAACATCCTAAAAGTTCACTCATTATAATCCCTACTCCATGCCATGAATGATTAATTGTGTGTCCTAATCATAGTCCATCCCAATGTGTAAGAATCCTTTGTTATGTTTTTTTCTTAATTTCCCTTCATTGAATACTATTCTATTTCCTACACCAATTTTAATTTATATTTCTTATACATTAACAAGTGGGCCATGCTGAGAGCACAGACTCCCTGCCATGTACCACCAGTTTCCCGAAGAAACATGGTCACCTCCTTAGGGACCACCCATCTTCCCAAATTGGTTATTTGAAAAATTATTGTCCTCAAAATCCAACACATGTTCTTTCTATTTTTGGTTATCCTCACTCACAACACCCTAGGAAACGTTTCAAAAGGTCTCCAATCCTGATCACTACTCCTAGCCATGAATTTTTAAATGCAGAGATCTAATTAGGTAGGCTTCAAAAATTAAAGTTTAAACCTTTTGATAAGAGTGATATTATTTTTTCTTTTATCCCTTTATCATTTGGTGGTGTTACATTTTCCAACCCCCCCCCCCAGAGCACAATTTCATCATTGCGGGACCTATATCTCAACCTATGCAGTGATACTGCACTTAAGAATGGTCCCTCCTATCATACCAATGTAACAAATGGGCCTCATTGGTAGGAGAGACACCCCGCCCTAACATGTTCATTGAGTCCTACCCTTCCAGGTACCATAATTTTCCCCACAGACATGTTGTCCCCTCCATTGAGCACATCCACATACTGGAATAAGTTATCTAACTACTTATTATCCCCATAAGACAAAATATTTATTTCTATTGTGTTTTACCTCACTCGCACACACCCTATAAAATTATCAGAACATCGCCCATCTAGATCACTACTCTAGGCCATGCTTCCATAAATACGAAGTTCTAATCAAGTAGGTTCTCAAAAAGAATTTTCCTCCTTGTAGATAAGAGTTATATAAATTAATCATTTAACACGTTTTCATTATGGGGTGTTACATATACGTATCATATTTGAAAAAACATATAATAATTTAATTTTTTATTCATGGTATTTAAAATTTAATATCAATTTTCCCCTTTATTTTTCAATCAAGTCATTAATTTCTAAAATTGTGTGTGGTTTTGTTGACTTATTCTCTTTTTGATGTACCATTCATCTTTTCATTTGATTAATTTATTCTATAATTTTTATATTCTAACATTTATGTATTTTATAGTTTATTTTTACTTTTTCATTAGATAATTTATATTTTCCTTTGATAATATTTTTATATACTGCATTTTGTTCATTATAAATATATTTTGTTATCACAAATAATTCCCATATATAATTTTATAACCATATAATCTATGTAAGTATTCATCATTTTGAAAAATTAGTATTTTAATATTCAGAAACCAAATATGTTTTATATTATATAATATTTTTATTTCTCACAATCTCTTCATAAAAATAAATGCTATCAAATTTTAATTTATGGGTGATTTATATAAAACTATATAAATTAAGAAAAGGTAATTTCCTTTCACTTTTTTATTATCTTTATCTTTCACTCCATATTTCACTACATTACCATTATAATATTCCATGGTTATAATTTAAGATATTTACTTCAAGGTAAATTTGTAAGAAGTCATGTTTTAACCATCTAAAAATTTATTTTTAATTTTATTAGTAATGTTATATATTTAAAAACAATGATTAAATTTTTATATAAATGCTTTTTATAGATCCACATACATTATTTTCTCTATTTATTAATGATTTATCTTTTCTAGAGTTATGTTTAATTTATCATTAACAAAATAATTTTATGATTTGATTATTATAGTTGATTAAATTTATGGTATCAACTTATTTAATTTTTTATTTCATTTTACATAATACCATTTGAAAATAATATACATATGACATTCGTTACATGGGATTTTCATGAAAGTTTATATAATGGATTTTATATTATACACTAATGTGTGGTTCATTATAATCTAAAAGGGGGAAAATATAGCCATCCAATGCAATACATAAATCATTATATCTCATGGGGTAACATTCTTTTTCATGGATATAAATTTAGTAATGTTAATAAAACAATACACATTAATTTTTATGTTTATATATGTTCAAATAACATACACAGACCTAATTTTATTTATCTTTGTTTAAAACGCTGTGAATTGACTAAATTTTATATAGCTATATTCGTGACACTATAAATGTGCCAAATTTCATTATGATTTTTTCAGAACACTATATATGTAGATAATTATTTTTATCTTTATTTATAACTCTATTAATGGTCTTGATTTCATTAATCTATGTTAACAACTCTATGATTTGACCTTATTGCATTTATTTTTATTCCCAAATCTATGTGTGGACCTAATTGAATTTATCTAGGATTAACGATCTATGCACTGACAAAATTGTGTTTAGATATATTCTTAACTATATACATAGAACTATGTGTTTTTTTCAATGTTCATGATTTTATTGTTTACCTGTTATTTTGATTACGAGACATTACATGGTTTTTATCCATAGATCATTATTTATTTCTGATGTTTTGAATTATTTCTCTATGGTATGTACTATGTTGTTCTGATGATACTTTTGAGATTATAGATAATTTATTCACACATAATGAAAAATATATAAACTAGAGATAAACATGTCATTATTTAAAATAATTTTAGTTTGATAAATCTTTCAACTCATAAATCATCTCACGATATAGAGATCATAATTTATGATTTATTGGGGATCTTATATATAATATACATAATTTATGAAATCTATAATAATTTCTCATTAATGTAACTAAAAAAAATCTCTTATAGACTTATTATATAGTATACTTATCTTCATAACCTTCAAAAAGGGAAAAATATAAATGTGTGTGAACAAAAACACAAAAATGGAAAACATACCAACATATCATAATGGTTTTTATTAGTATCATCTTAAGATACACGATCAAGGAATAAGAATATTACAAAAATTTAATGGTAAAATATTCATTTTCCATAAGACATGATAAAATAACATGTAATATCATATGAAAAACCCCAAACCATAGATAATGTTTTTGGAATCATTTTAATTAATCAAGAGTCAAGGATAATAATCATAGGCATAATAATATGGGAAAATATCATGGTATAAACATAATAATATAAATCACAGGTCCCACTAAGATATTCATCGCATATTAAGCTTAGGAAAATCACCCATGTTACTTATTTAGACTAGGATAATCCAACCAAATACAATTGGGATTGATTTATATCCTCATGTTTTACCATTTTATTAGGATAAATCTACTAGTGTACCATTTATATTGTAGAAAATCCTATGTTGTGCCCTTTTTCTAGGAAAAAATCATCCTTTTTTATATTTAAAATATGATAAATCCACCAATGTACCCTTTGGATTTAGATTATTCATCCTGATTACACTATATCTTGGAGTAAATAATCATGTGTAAATATTTTTTTCATATCAATCCTCTAATGTATAATATAATATTATATAAATCCTCACATGTGCCCATTTTCAGGGGATAAATCCTCACCATCACCCTTTAATATCATGAGATAAAAAATCAAAGAGGAATTGATGGGTAAAAAAGGACTCCACCTCTAATTCATCCATATATTTTTCTTCCCCTTGAAATTAATCACTCAATGCATTTTGAAAAATGTTATGAAATAAAATAGAAGTATTAACATTTTCATATTATATCACTAAAATGTAATCCAATAATTTTAACTATTCATACACAAATTTCAATCACTGAAAAAGATAATTTCATAATAATATTTTATTATTGATTGATGAAATATATTTTTGATGGAAATATATCATTTACTAATAAATGAAAAAATTTAGCAAAATCATAAAAGTTTTTTTAGAAAAAAAATTACATTTATATAGAAAAGAAGATATTCTAGTTACACTTAAATTCACTTTTTATAAGGTGAAGTGAATTGTTTTTTGAAAAATATTTACTTTTAAAAGGAAAATAAATAAATTTATCCTTGAAATAGCTATATAGGATTCAAAAGGTGAATTGAAAACAATTGGAAAATTATTAATTTTAAAATGAATCATTAATAATCAATCCTTGAAAATTATATTAAATATTATGATATGTGAATTAATTATTATGGAGAACATTTAATTTTGAAAAAAAACCATTTTTAATAGATTCTTGAAATTATATATAGGTTATAAATTAAAATATATAGTGGAAGATAAAAAAATATTCTGAAAGGTTTAAAATTCATTTTTAATATTTTGAAATTATTCTGTTGAAAACCATAATCATAAAAAGAGGTTGTAAAAAGTCACTCAGACATTTATTATAGATAAATAGAATGGTCACATTGTTAAATACATATTTGGATTTTTAAATAAGAAAGGAAAACATTTTTGGGAACAATGGACTTAGAAATTGGGGGAAACCGTTATAAAAACTAATGTGATTTTTTCTTAAAATGATTCTCCTTTATTAGAAAGAAATCAATCAAGAAAGAATACCTAATTTAAAAACATATTTTCACCTCACAGATAAATGTGGTCATATCTTACGAAATATTAAATTGAATAATTTATCAAAAATATAAGAATTATTCTTAAGGAATAATATATTTACAAAAATAATGTAATTTCATCTTACAGAATCCCTCATGGATATTGTAATTATTGAATAATTTGATAATATTAAGGTAATTTTATGTTGTTTAATTTAAAATCAGTCCAAAAAAATATAATATAACAAAAAATAAAATATATTTATATAATTTTCCTAGATTATATAAAATATATTTTATATTAACTATATTAACTCAATAAATAATAATTTCATTTCTCAAAACATATATGGTAATAATGACATAAGAATATTTGGGTTAACATGAAATTATATTAAAATATAATTAAATAGTATATATTCATTATATTTGATTAAAATATATTAGTGAATACACCATATAAAATAAATGATGGTTCAATGTACCAAACATGTCTAATTGAATTGATTATCAGACAATGAAACCTTTACCATATTTACCACTTATTTATACACACTATATCCTCTTATATTATTTATATAACTATATTAATCACATATATAATAAATTTATTCACATATAATTCCATTTATACACGTTATTTAAAACCATTTATGAAAAATATATTAATATATTATGGTTTAGTTTCCTTATAAAAAACTAGATACTCTAATTTTTTATTTCATACTAGTTTATAGAGGAGTTATTTATTATTAGTTATTCAAAGAAATTACATGATTTCTAGATTAACCAAGATAAAATATTCAATTTTTTTAATTCATTTATCAAATCATATATTCATTCAGTTGATCATTAATATATGGTTTTTTAAAATGGAAATCTTTTCAACTAGTTTGGAAGTGTTTAACAATAAAAAGTGAAATATTAGTAAATATATTAAATATATATATCACTGTTATAGATTCACTGAAAAATATTAATTAAATTTTTATTAAATTACAGTGACATTATATTATATTCCACAATCAGTAAATTTATAAAATTAATAACATCGTTCACATAGGTGGTGAAACTAACCCAAACGTGAGTGTGTTATAAAAATTTTATGAGTAAGGATATTTTTTATAGAATATTAATATTGAATATAAAATTTTCTTAAATATAATATATCTCAATTTATTATTTCTTATAACCATATATTAAGAGTGGTGATGATAAAACAAATCATCGTTAATAGATGTGGTAGATCACCGTATAGACGATTAATTATTTTATATGGCAATGAATTTGATAGAATAGCATTATATAACAAATAATAATCAAATAATTATATCTCTTAAATATTTAAAATATTTTTTCATTAAATACTTGATTTTTATCAACCCTGATATCCAATGTTAAAAAATATAAGAATTTATTTTTTCAAGGCTACAATCTGCCATTCTAACAAATAACATTATATAATTTCATAATGTGGGTTCCAATAAAAAAATAATTAGTGTTCCCTTAATATAATAAAAATAAAAAAAATTAATTATATAATGGTAAATTAATTATTATATTTATAATAGTTTTGGTGAATAAATATATAGAGAAAAAGATATAAAAATAAATAATACTCACATTGGCATATTCAACATTCTCTCGGAAGTATCCATAGAAATGTTGGGATAAAGATAATTAATTGAGGCCATATTATTATGAAAATGATATATTATTATATTAATAGAAATATGGGAGATATTCATTATTAAATTCTAATGAATATGGGTAGAGTGAAGGGGTGGAAATGTTCCCCTTTTATAAGTAAAGGAAGGTGAAATTTAGGGAACACGCATTATTTTTCAATAATTATATTACACTATAAAAAGAAAAATGGAACCAAATGTTTCTACATAGTTTCATGTATAGATACATATGGTATATAAATACTCTACAACACATTTTGAAACATGATTTAATTATTTTTCATTACTTTTAATACTTTATTTACTAATTCTACCATTTTTGGTTTTACCAAGTAACTAGTTTTTATCCAGGTAATTCATATTTTACTGAAAATATATGGCAACCCTTCTTAGAAAAAGTTTAGTGAATAACCAAAATTTTAACATCATATTGTCTAAAAAAATTAAATATCATAAAATTTAATTTTATATAAAATCATTTATTATTTAAAACCAATTATCAATAACAATGATGCTTTTTCTATCTATAAGTATTGTAAAAAAAAATTTCTAATAACAAATTCAATTATAGATAATATATTTATATATAAGATATAAATTTAGATAAAATTAAATTTCCATTGGAGAGTAATTTATTTGTCTTTATACAATTTTAAAAAATTATAAAAACATTTTTTTGAAAATAAGAGTTTTACAATTATTGTTGTTATTAATTAAATATTAGTAATCAAAACATTATATCCAAGAAAGAAATTTACCATATTAAAAAATTTGATAATTTTAATTGAAAATATTAAATCCATATAAATATAATATTTACAAGTAATAAAATATATTTTTTATTCTAATAAAATAAATATAGCTTCTAGAGTTTAATATTACTTATGATTTCCAAACAGTGCACATTGGTTTCATAAATTCAATATAGTGTTTTTAATATATATATTCTCCTTTATAAATTACATTTTTTTAGAAAAAGGTGTCAATTAAATATATATAAAGTTTTTATTATGATAATATCACAAAATTAATGTTATTAGAAAAATTAATATATTTTTTAAAATCCAAATAAAAAAATTATATTTAAAAATAATGAAAAATAGACCATAGATTAATTTTGATACATGGAATATAAAAATGAATTTCAATTTTGGAAATTAAAAATCTAAATTTTATAAATTTATCATTATATATATATATTGAAGACTTTTTTGATAAAAAATACTACTTCAGAACTTTTAATTTTCAGAATCATATTTCTTTTTAATTTTTTTACTATTTATAATATATTTATTAATTACTAGTGGTTTTATTCTTAATAAATTTTCTTAAGAATAAATATAACATCCCTATCATTATTTTTGTGTTCCGTTTCAATTAGACTCTAAAAAATCGTAGTAACTTACAATATATTTATATATAGTCCAAAATATAATGGTATTACATTATACCCTATTAGTTAAATTTATTCCCCCGAATTTTAATTATCAATCACTAAGGAAATATTCTTAGAGATCCATATGAATATCAAGGTTTATCATCTATTGAAATATCCACCTCACTATTCTATAAAATAAAAGGAAATTATTCCTCCCAAATATTCATCTTTAAGAGTTTTATGGGACATGCCTTCCATATATACATTTTTTATCTAATTTATCACCAAATAATACATCTAAACCTATTATTTTAATTTATAATGAAATAATAGTAAATGATCATTTTTATATAAAAACTAAATCCATATATGTATTCTCCAATGACAACATAATTTAAAAATTTTATACAATCAGTTCATCTAGGATATAATTAGCCAAACAAAAACATCATTGGTTTGACCAAGGTTTTCCTGTGTCATAATGTTATCTGGTTATATAACATAACTAGTTTTTAGTTTTATAATAAAACTATATTTAAATTCTCTATATTGGATCTCAAATTTCTCTTGATTAACCACGCCACATCCCATGTGGTTTTCTCTCTATGTTTTCACTCTTAGTCCCACTCCATGTTCACTAGAGTGATGTTTGAGTTGGTTCTCAACCAACCTTGTTCATGATGATTACCCATTAGTTCATATGTCCTAATTCCACATCAAATTGTGTTTATACATATAGTGATGTAATTTCTATAAAACCACATAATATATTCATTAAAAAAAATTTATGCTATCATATAATTAAACTTATCCCTTAGACTTATCCCTATGGTTTTTACAAATTTTGTCTTATCAAAATCTCCAAAATAACTAATTTAATCTACATAAATGACTAACACATTCTCTAAAACTAACTATGAAAACCCAATTTAATTATATATTTTATTTTATAAACATTTTCATAAGATAATAATTTCAAATAAATCACCATCTCATTGTCTTAATAATGGAAGGATTAGTAACTCTAAGGATCATTTATAAAAGAAACATTATATAAGATAATTTTGTTCATTTCTATATAAATGAACTACACTATGCCTCATTCTACACTTTTCATAAGTTATAATAATTCACGTAACCTTTTCATGGTAAACGAATCAAAATTGGTGACCTCAAAACATTAGTAACGAAAAACATGTAAACATTTCATTAAGGGTTATATTTTAAGAATATATGGAAACATGAGAATGGGATAAATAACTAATTAAAAGATAATGAAAAAATATATATTGTCCATATATAATTATATAAGGTCAGGTATTCTCATATAAACAATATTATACCCTGGAATACTAGGTAAATTCATGAGACATTAAGCATGAGTAAAGAAGTATAGTCATAGGAATATGACCTTGACATTAAAGTGTGGCATTATCCTAACCATAAAATCATACAGTAAGTATTTCCACCAAAACAATTATTACATAGTATTCTTGGTATAATCACCCATGTAACTTCTTTATCATGGTATAATCCTTTTATATACACTATTTTTTATAAATTATCTAATATAAACTTTAATAAGGGATAAAACCACCATTGTACTCATTGGCTTTGGGTAAATTGACAAGTTCCTAATTTTTCCTAGTATAAGTCCTCTTGTATACCATTTATTATGTTATAAATCTTCCCTTTTAATATTTATATTGTGATAAATCCTCCCTTGTAACCATTGGTTTGGTATAAATCATCAAGTGTGCCTCTTTTCATTGGATTAATCTTCCCTTGTAGAATTTTTTCTAGGATAAAACCTCCAATGTACTTTTTTAATCTAATTATATATGATATTTTCCAATGAGTATAAGGGTGATATAGGAACCCACCTATAATTTGTTAATTTATTTTTGTGCCACTTGAAAACAACCAATCATTACATAAAATTCCAATGATGTGAAAAACTGTTTTTTTTAACATTTCTAGTTTTTATCAATAAAATTGAACTCAATAATTTCAATGGTTGGTACCAAAAAATAAACCAACTTAATAATAATTTAAAAAGAACATTTATAGATTAATGCATGATAAATAATTTCTATTGAAATATTTCCTATAAAGAGAGTGTAAAATTTTAGTGAAATCATCAAAGAGTTCTTAAAAACACATTTATCATTGGGGTAAAAGAATAAGGTATATCACATTAAAAATTAAATTTTCAAATGTAAAAGATAAATATTCAAAAAAAATATTTAATTTATAAACTATCATTAAATACTACAACATGGAAAAAATATAATTGTTTCAAAAATTTTAATTTAAACAATTTAAAACATTTACTTTTTACAAGAATATTTAATAATGGATCCCTAAAAAGGAGATAATTTTTATAAAATTGGGAAGTGGAAAATTTGAAAAACATTTTATTTAAAAAAATGTATTTATCATTGAAATAACATAATGTTTTTCAAAATAAATTTTGTGTGGATATTTTGATATGATTATAAACTTATATAATATTTTTAAATGTATTTTTTGAAAAACAACGTTGTAGTAAGACGTGATAAATCATCCCTCCGAAATATAGCAATGGAAAATAGTAGGATCATATCAGTGAACATATAATTGGGTTTGAAAATAGTAATTGAATTTTTTTTTGGAATAATAAACATAGAAATAGAAGAAAATAATCATTAAAATAGATGAGGTATTTCTCTTAAAATTTATTACCTTTATGAGAATGAAATACATTATGAAAGAACCTCTGAGTAATAATCATTATTTTCCCCATATAAATATTATAAAATGAATTATGATTTATAAAATATAATAGTTTATCTTTTTTATAAATATTATGTTCAAGGAAAAACATCATAACACAAATAAAAGATAATTTAGTAAACTAAATCCATTAAAAATATCATAATTTGTAAATTAAAAGATGTTTATAAAGGTTTTTGTGTATTATAAATACAATTCCATAAAAAAAGAGAAAATACAAAATAATAAAATCAAAATGATTAATGTACCAAACATATATGAAATAAGATTAATAAATCCCACTATAGGTCAATGAATGAGAATTGAGTTTTCAAAAATACTCAAAGAAAATGTAACATAAGAACTAGAGGGTTGCCATGATATTAGAATTCATATATTAATAAATGGGATATATTCATTATACAAGATGAAAATATGTATTTTAATGAACCATATAAAGTAAAGTATACTTCACAATCTCATGTATGACTCGTTGAATTAAAAATGAAACAAATACATCCTTACCATGTTCCCCGCTTACTACAACACACTCTATTCTTTTATATAATGTAAATAAATTCCTTAATCCCATAATAAAATATTTTATTAATATATATTTACAAGTATACACATAATTTATAAACATTTATTACAAATATATTATTCAGATATGTTTTAAATTCACCTTAAGATGTTTGAAAGTGTAATTGTTTATTTAATATTAGTTCAATGATGTTATTGTAAATTATTGTTTATAATAAGAAGGTTTGTAACGACTATATTTTCATATATAATATAATAATTCACCTTTAATTATTTATTAATTTTTATTTTCATTAAGTTTGTGATAAATTTATTTATTGTGAGAATTAAAATTATGATGAATGAGGGTCAGTGTGTTTAATTATCAATAAGTCAAATATTCTTAAATATCTTAAATTTATATAAAAAATATTATAATCACTAAACAACTTGATTAAATTTATCTAAAATTATATTACAATTATATCAAATTTCTTATTTATCTGTGATAAAAAATAATTAACGACATTCACATAGGTTGTAAAATTGACCCAAACAACAAGGGGTTATAATTATATTATTAATATGGATTTTTCATTATTTAATGTTAAAATTAATTTTTTGAAGATTACACAATAAACAAATTTTATATTTATTCATTGAATTCATTCTTAGTAAAATCCTTGAAGGGTGGTTATGGAAAAAAAATTATCATTATGGAGGCGATAGTCTACCATAATCATGATAAACTATTCCATTTCTCAATGACTACAATGGAATGGAGATATTTGATAAATAATAATTTCACAATTGTAAAAATGAAACATTTAGAATATCAATTCAACAAATAAATATTTTTTTACCAGTAATTAAAGGTGGTGATTTTGAAAAGACATCATTTCTTAGAGGTAGTTGTAATGTCCTGACCAAACTTACCCTCAAACTTGTGGCTAGGCCGGTCACCACATGACATCAATCATGTCTCCTCGAATGTCAGAGGATGTCAACTAGTATCAAGGGAATATGGATAGTGAGTGGGGAGACTATACCCTCATATTCATATGTAACATCAGAAATAGATAATAAATTCAGACAATAGTAGAAGTAGATATAAAACAATGATTGACTGAATAATAAAAATGGTCAAAGCCAGTTTATACAATGCATTCATGTCATAGTTATACATATCTAAAAGTAGTAAATAAAACAGCATGCTTTATATCTCATTAAAAAATATAAAATACTTAAAACACCCAAGGTCTATCTCCATGAGCATCTTGAGCTCTCACTCGGTCCTTTTCTCCTAACTCCTAGGTATAAGTAAACACCAGCAACCAAGTCCACAGACCTGCAAACATGTAAAGTATACTCGGGTACACCAGTTCAATGGTGTCCTGAATATGGTTTTAGATATAAATATCTATAGGTTGGGACCATCGACTATAAATCCCAATCTAGAAAATTCATTTTATCTTTTAACAGTTTGAAAATATATCAAAGCGATAAAAACATGAATAAAAAACCAAAAACCCTTACAACTTCCAAAAGGACACCTGATGGTGATACTTGAATCATCCCGTATCCTGAATAAGACTCTGTATAAAACTATACAAGCATATTTATCAAGCATTAACATTTTTCATCACTTTACCATTTATTCCCTTTTAATCATTAATTAACCTTAGGGTTTTCGTGGATACCCATACTACAATACTAAATTCGGATCATGATGGATCTTGAAGCATTCACTGTGTAATACCATAAGATAGTACATGCTTTGACTCATGCAAGAGATCAGAGTATTCAAGGCGTATGATATATCAGTACCTGATTCAACTCATGGTGGAGTTTAAATTATTATCATTTGAGGCTATCACTCACATTTCATAATTTATTCTTCATTTAATCATATTCAACTCCCAACACATTAATGTCATTTATCAAGTGTAGAACACCCAATCTAACACCATATTTCTCAACATGTATACATTTATCAAGGGTATAAAGACATTTATAACACCCAAATCTCATTCTTTCACATGCATCATTGGTGTAGAACTCAATGTATCACACTCTAAATCCCCAATAGATTTATCACTAGAATGGAATTCCATGTTTAGACCTCATTTAACCATGTATATATCTCATCACTGGCATAAAACACCATGTCTAGCACTCAATCCTTCAAATTCATTAATTAATTCACAAATTAATTAATCTATGCCTATTAATTAATTCACAAATTAATAATCCATAATTATTACCTTACTAATCCAAAAAATTTTAAATATATCAAAATCCATTTGTTAACTAAAAAATTAACTGCGTCCACAATTCCATTAATTAATTCTTTAAATAATTAATCTATTAACACAAATATCATTCCACAATTAATTATCCAATCTGAATCTCAACTTGTCATAATTTATCTCCCAATGAATTAACTTAATCAACATCAAGGTACATAATTAATCAACCATTAATTATTTCAACGTATCCAATTTCAAATCTCATAATTAATCCCCCAATTAGTTATCTGTACTAAAAACTCAAGCAGATAATTAATCCACAATTAATTACCTCATTCTAAATCTTATCTTTCTATAATTAATTTTAGCAATTAATTATCCAAATCACTACTGCAAAACCATATAATTAATCCACAATTAATTATCTCAATTTATCTAAAATAGTACATCTCAATTATTCAACTGATTAATTATCACAGTTAGCTAATTCAATATCTTATAATAAATCACTTGATTAATTATCTATATTACAATATCAAAGAACATAATTAATTCAATAATTAATTATATTAAATTATCCTTATCAATAATAATAATTAATCCCCTAATTAATTATCTCTATATCAATCTCAAGGAACATAATTAATTCACAAATTAATTATCTTAACTTATCCAATTCACTATCTCATAATTAATTCCCTGATTTTTAATCTAAAGTAAAACCTCAAGGCATATAATTAAATAAAAAATTAATTATCACAAATTTTCCAATTAATATATCATAATTAATCCACCAATTTATTATCTCAACTTATCCTACCCAACACTCATAATTAAAACTTAACCCAAGTGTGTCAACATGTAAGAGTGATATAAAAAAAATACACAGCAGTAAGCTAAATGAACATATCAATCTATCCTTTTTGTTTTTAGCTTGAAGTTATTGCACCTCTATTAAAGGGTTTTAGGACAAAAACATGATTTTTTAATCTAACAATCATTTAATAACAAAAAAACTCATTCATAATTTTCGCTCAAATTTATCAATAATAGTAATTAAACAAATTCTGTGTTTTATTAATTAAGAAAATTTGAGGACCCTACCTTAAATAATTGGCTGACATAATGGTTTTTGACTTAATCTTTCATCTTCTCATCTACATGCACCTCAAAAATAGTATGCATGCACTTGGAATTAATCTCAACACCTTAACAACAACAACCAGAACCCAAGATTGGTGTTGTAGGGACAAATGCACACCAAACTAATCAACTACTACACAATTACACCATAAGAACCTAGTTAAAGGTGTGATAAACCAATTATTGGGTATATATACTTATCCTAGTATGATGGTGGTGAACCAAATCAAGCCAAACTACCTCACCTTTGGTGGAAGTTGTTGGAATAAGGCCTTATGGGTCCCAAGATATCACTTGCATCACCTAGAATCTGAAGAAATGATGAAACTGAATCAAACCCTAACCTAGGGTTTTGGTCTAACAGAGACTAGTCGACGGAGCACCAAAATGGTTGATACGAAGAACTAAACACACGGATAAAGAATTACCTAGTTTAGATGGACAAATTACTTTGAGGAACTCTGTTAATCTGGTCCGTGGAGAGGGAGTTGTGGGATGGGGGTGGCCCGCTACAAGGGAGACCCGGGGGGCACACATAGCCAGCTCTGTGCACCTCTCCCTCTCTCAATATAGAACCCTAATAACTAAATCGATTAATATAATAATAAAAATTATAAAAATTATATTATCATTATTATAAATTCATTAAATCACCTCTGTGATAAACATGAACTCTTTATTTACACCATTTAATTAAATTAATTCTCCAACTCGTATTATTAAATTAAATTTTCTCAACAAAATTTAATTATTTAAAAACTACCATTTCACAACAATTAATTAAATCCACTTTCCATTGGATTTAAATAAAATAAAAACCTCATTTGACAACATTTAATTAAATCCCTCTCTACCAATAATTTAATTGAATAAATGAACCTGAAACCCAAAATCGGGTAAAACACAATGTTTGATTTGCATGATCTGATAGACCGTGCACAAACCATGGGGATACTACCAGACACCTGTTTTAAAATGCATGACTGACCTGCATGGTTTGACTAATCATTCACAGCCCTGGTGAACATCACGGTCGGGTCTGGTGCTTTCAAAGCTCATTTAGCCATTCAATAAATCCTCGATCCTTTACCAATGCTCAATATCATCACAATTAAATGGTCCATCTTTAGAAACATCAACCTAAAGCTTTGTTTTAAAACTTAATCCTCCAATAAAAAAAATGTTTAATTTTAACCTGGTTCAAAAATATAGGACTTTACAATCAACCCACCAAAAAATCTTTTAATCCATGAGGATCCATTGGGAACTAATAAAACATTAACCAACCGACTAAGTTCATTAAGTCTCATTTTAATGGTCACGTTGTGTTATAAAATTATAAATAAACCTTTAACTAATTCACAATCCAAATCTCTTAACTCTTGAAAACTCGATCCAAAGAACCAAAATCCATCCCAAAACATTGAAACGGTGAAAAACCGAGCCCAAACAATTAGAGACAGTATCCTGTCATCATCTCCATTAATTGGTACATTCCACCAATGGTCTTATCATTTTATGTCAAACTCCCAAACCATGACTCTTTTCTTTAAAGATATCCCCAACCCAAGAACCCGCACTCACCCTTTATTTAATGATGTTCCTTTAAAATGATTCCATCCCCCCACCGCATGTACATCGAAGTCCTTAATCGACCTTTGCTTACATTCTCATGTTAAGACATCACTTGGCTATTCTAAATCTATCATACCCCAACACTAACAATGATGTAACCAAAAGAACCATGCATTTCTCATACAACCCAGATAACAACCACTTATCAAGCCAAATGACTTATAAAACATTAGCACAATGTAATATTGGCGTTATCTTAGTGCCTCCAAGACAAGGTCAAGATATGGTATATACTGTTCTCATTCAGAAGAGCACACTATGAGTAAAACCAGGTCACCAAAAATAAGTCAAATTACTATCGGTTGACTCTTTAACAAAAATATTGGCCTCACCTTCCGACGCATCATCAACTAAACCTCAATGCCTATATCACCCAAGGAATCTATGTTCATTACAAGAATACCAGTAAAACTCTTCCAAAACTAATAGAGTATTCAAATGATAGTGGAAACTTCCAAACTCATCAAATTTGTGCTTCCAAGAGAGAAGAGACACATTTACCAAAACTGATGTGACACTAAACACCTTATGAGCCTCCATGTTCTCAAAAACAATGACCAGTTTCCACAATCACACTAGTTCAGAAACACCTTAAATGAACATGTGACATTCCATGAACCACAATCACCATGTCACCATCTCACATGAAAGCCAAACATTTGAAACCGACTAGCATGTAAAAACACTGGAGTCCCAAAATTTCCTCCCTTAGTAGTGGGATGAACTTAAATTAACATCCCAAATACTCTACTTTAGAGTCAACCCAAAGACATCATTAATGGTTGACCATTCCCGAGGCATGTATAACCTACTGAACCAATAATTCCCAAAGGATGATTCCCAATCCAAGATTCAAGATGCAATAACCACCCCTCAAAACAAGGGAGTTGTTATTTAAAACCTAAAAGTTATACAAGGGACATCGAAACTCAACAGAACCAACATTGAAAATCTCACAGGGGAAACAAGGGATCTCAAGCTCTAATCGTCATATCTACCCTGGCTAGTCCCTTATGAAGCATACTCGCCAACCCTGTCTCTGATTCATGCAAAACTGAATTTACTAGGCTCAAAATAACCTGTTCATTTTAGTCATTCATTAATTCCTTTCAACCTGTAAACATTTGGATGAAATTGATCAAACACACAAGTATTATTCTATATCAACGAACATGATTTTCAAATGACGCCCCACTGGAAAAATAGTCAAGACATGACTAAATTCCTATTTAACACATAACATTTGGTGTCATTTCATTTTAAACAAGTAATTTAGCTTCTAAATTCTATTTAATAAAGAGGAAACCTTTGACGTTCCCATTTATTCATTCCAGGTTCTTCAAAAAAATCCCCAAGAGTTTATTTCACAAAACTCAATAGATTTTTATTTATAACCATTTTCAAACATATTATTGTTATACTATTCTCATTCACATGGGTGGCTATATAAAAATTGGTAAGGTGTCCATATACTTTACTCCTGGACTTTGGCTCCCATTAATCACATCAAAATTCCATGTAAAATTTTAGCAGTAGCAGTCATTTTTCAATTGTTTGAATACATTGGTTACTATTTACTAATTATAAGGTGCTAATACACATCATAAATTAAAATAACTCTTTTCATAAACATAATCAATCAATTTTCATATCATGCAGTAATTTACACATCAAAAAATTACTACAAAATTATCATAAGTATAACACAACATAAGGCTACAACACTTAAGCATGTCACAATAGAAAAACATGCTCACAATAGAGGAGTCATGGTTTATAATCATCTAAACATTTTATACAATAATGAATGCTAAAGAAGATCAAGACATAACATTCCATCCAAGGCATGCAACACAAATTAGAAGGCATCCTACTAATTCAACCACATTCTAACACCCCTACCCCTAAATCCCGGAGCTGATGCATTATTTTAATACATTGGAATGATTAAATGGAATCAAATCTCGATGAACCAATCGGTTTAGCAGCCTTGGAAAATAGATTACATACATGAATGTTTTATTAAAATTTATAACATACGACACATCATAGAAAATCCTTTAAAAATTCCATTATTCCCTTAGATTAACCCTATATATGAATCATTATAGACTACTTTGAATCATGTAAAAAAGACAATAATGAGGTGAGATCAAATGCTCAGAAAGAGTAAGAAATAGAGCAGAAGATAACATAAACATTAGGTATTTTGAATAATTGAAAACGCATGCCTTTACAAATAACAAAAATGAACACTTTATGGTATGAATATGAGCTGAGTAAATAATGCCACAATAAAACATAGTCATGGGTATTCTACTAGTTGAATAACCACATGAACCATTAATATCATTCTCATAAAGAGGGAATATATAATGCAGAACATTCTAAAACATTTTATCAAGTCCTCGACCAAGATGTCTACAAATGATTAAGGCCTTGTCCAAAACCATATATCAAACTAGGAAAGGCATCGGACAATTCCACATCTAATTGTATCATTAGACCTACCGATGCTTTGAGGAGTTATAGAGGGCTCCACTTTTCACTTACTAAGTCCAAAAAATTCCTCATATGAACAGAATGAAACATAACATAAACATTCGTATTAAAACTAGCATACGAAATCTCAATACTTTAACCACAAAACATTAATGGTATAAAAATAACACATCCATAATAAAACATATCATAACTCATTAAATATAATATGGAATATTTTATTATAATAAATCAACCTCAATCAAGAATAATATAATGTAAAGGATGATGATATAGTTTAAAATGATCAGTAAAACTCTTTGAGTGAAATACCCCTTTATCATGAAATAATTTAAAAGTCACAAAATTTATAAAGGATGAAAATTAAAAGATATTTTTGAATCAATTTTTCCCATACCACTTTGAAACTTTTTAATGAAATTAACATTTTAAAACATTCATGTCCATATAAATAAATCCTTAAAACCATTTTCAAAATATAAAAATTAATGAGAATGATTATAAGAATAAATATTTAAAACATTTAAAATGATGTTTTAGTTAAATATTATCTTAAAATAATCATTTTTAAAAAGTCTTTTATGAATCATGGACATGGATAAAAAATATATCCGAGAAAATTCTTAAACATAAACAATCTCTGATAAAAATGAGATTGAGGAATTAACTTGTACCATGCACTTTCCTTTGGTCGAGGGTATGTTTAACCTCTAGTATAATGACCATAGTATATTATTAAATTATACCATAACCATGTACATAAATATTATATCAAATATGATCTTATAATATTTCATTGTTAATAATATTTTAGTATTATCATTGTTTCGGGTGTTAATTGATTCATTTTCCTTTATATGTTTTGTTACGTAAAACATGTTTGTTATGGATAGGACATATTTGATTCAGATCCATAATGATATTATGTTCTTAAAAAAATTAATAATTAAATGAAAAATATTTTTGAATGGTTACGATGGGTAATGAATCTCATCGCATTCGTGGAGTAGGAAATCCGTATGTACGCACGAACGCTACATCCATTTCATTATTTTGTTTTGAATGAAAATAAAACCAAATAATACATAAGTATATTATTATTCCTGTATAATATAATATTTTATATAAATTACATAAGTTCATTAACACCATTCTTTATACATTTCTTTTATGGTATGAATGAGTCATATAACTTTGAGGGGCTGGTAGTCCGCACTTCCTCAAATTAAATTATCGTATATATAAAACAGGATAAGAATAAAGGTATGATATAAAATATATTTAAAAAAGATTATAGGTAAAATAAATATCATAAATATCATATATAATTATATTTCCATTGTAATGGCCACCATAAGATGTGGTAGAAGAATATTGAATAATCGTCGTTTCTTGAGGAAGTAGTTCGTCATCCACAAAAACATTATGTTCTATACCCATTAGATGGAGGTTTGTTTTAGTGTAGTTCAAATACTTATCATAATAAAAATCTAGTATATTAAGGATTCTTGTGTTTTTATAAAATAAAGTAATAAAGAGAATTTAGGGGGTTGTATAAGTGAAATAAAAGAAAAGAACTTAAGAGGATATATTACCTTTAAATCATGTAACTCTATTTGGATTGAACCAAAAGGATTACATGCAATGCCTTATGCATATGGTAAGGCAACTAAGTGGAATATAGAGATGTAGGGAGATTAATTGGGAGAGGTTGGATGAGACAAGAGGCTTGAGAGGTGTGATAAATGGATTAGTGGTGAAGTTTTTTTATAAGGGGGAGGAGGGGATCTTTAGGAAAGTTAGAAAATATTATTTTATTATATAATTATTTTTGGATTCTAAAGGTCATAAACTCATTAAAGTCTAAGATAAGATGACTCATGTTCGAAATAAAATCATCTATTTTGAATTGTATAGGTTTTGAATATTTTTTTAGTTTTTATAATCTCATTTATTTAAATAATTCATTAATGAGGTAAGCACTGAATCATTGTTGTGTCAAAAATAATTTTTTTATACGATGTATAAAAATTAAAAAAAATAACATGATATAGGAAATATATTTATATTTAAAATTAATATTTATAGTTTAAAAGATAACTTATATAACCTCTTGTAAAAATTGGTTTACTAAAAAAATATGTTTATCTCATTTTTGTCTTTACTTTATATTAATTAATATGAAGTGTCATTATCACTCTCATGTGGCTCCATGTGATCCAAAAATCGACCCAATGATGTCCATGGTCGGAAATTTATCATCCAATAGGAATAGGACACATTTTTGTGTCATTTAATGTTATTATAATAATATTTGTTTACCCATATTTTCCATATTTACCCTCAACCATCATAAATAAAATATTTACTAAATTAAATATTCATTATGTGTAATGATAAAAGTTACCTATTTACACAATTTAGACCTCCTGATTCCAAATATATAATCAATTTTTCCAAATTAATAACACATAAGTGACAGATATTAATTTAAAATTAATTTCTGTTGTCAAAACAAAAATGCGTGTTTTAAAAAAATAATAACTATCAAAAGATTTACACTTTTTTATGTCGAGTTTAAATGTTAAATTACATAAAATAATATAATTATATTAAACTATAAAATAAATTATAATTATACTTTAAAACCACTCAAATTTATAACTTAAAACTATAAATCATTTTGATTAAAAAAGTGGTTTTTAATGAAAATTTAGTATTTCTCACTATTCATCAAAATATGAAACTTATGAGAAAAGTAAGAAAAATTTATCCAAACTAAATTTTTATATCCATACTCTAAATAATAATTAAATTAAATTAAATTAAATATATAAAAGTGTAAAATATTGGTTTCAAAAATGGTTCTCCTTTAAAAGGCGGTAAAAGTGCATTTTTTTAAAAATCCTTCTTTTATCAGAAAAAATGAATTTTTAGATATATTATGTCTAATAAAAACATAATATGGTTTCGAAAATTATATGGAGTATATTAAAATCAAAATTACGTTAATAATATTCATAACTTCTTTTTCAACAGCTATTTTATTAAGTCGTGGGGCACTAGAACTCGGTATTGCGTGTAGTACAAGGTATTGAATTTCATTGGAAAGATAACATAATATGAAATCATGGGATTTTACACTCCCCCTCCATCATTAAATTTCATCCTCTCAATTTGTGATTTTTCATTGAAAATAAAAGGTATAAATATAAATATATCATTGCGGAAAACCCACATCAGAAATTGGGTTAATGAAATTTAGTCTTAATAAGAGAGAATGAGAAATTAAAAAGTCACCAAAAAATTATGATCTTGATTCGAAGAAAATATTTGGTGATTAGAGACACATAATTAGTGAAAAAATGTAAATATTTATAGGGAGTGATTGAGGTCATTAATCTCAAACATGTGTAAAATTAAGGTCCTCAAATCCATCAATCTATG
Source organism: Viscum album (assembly GCA_963277665.1). NCBI lineage: Eukaryota > Viridiplantae > Streptophyta > Magnoliopsida > Santalales > Viscaceae > Viscum > Viscum album. The sequence goes on along the minus strand of OY728142.1, from coordinate 1,109,142,551 downwards.
ATGATTTAAAATGTCATTGGTTCAACAAAACATAACGTATTCGGATAACACATTTTTGGTTTTAATATCACTTCCGTAAAGTTTAAAACTAATTTATTCATAGAATAAGAGGAAAAATATGTATACTTGACAAGTAGAGTTTCATCCTTCAACTAATTCCAAACTCAAACTCATCTTTTACTCTAAAAGATATTATAATTCAAAAATATTCTATTTTTAATAATCATTTAGGTTTCAAAAAATAATGAATCTATGATTTATTTGTTAGAATATTTTAAAAAAAACTACATTATGAAAAATAGGACATCATGTATGCCAGTGGTAGGTGATTCACCCTTTTCTCCCTTCGGTTGCAGTTTCAGGTCTCACAGCCTTTCTGGACGTGACAGGTTGTCACCCAACCTCAAGGTTGTCCTTTTTATAACAATAAAAAATTAATCTTTTGAAATTATTTAACCTTGAAAATAGTATCCAATATCAAACATAATCCATTCCAAGTTGTAGACTTACCCAAAATACTTCTGTCCAAACACACATTCCAAAATTAATAAGGAAGGTAAACATAATAAAGATATCTTTTTCCATGTAATAACATGTGAATACCATCATCATGTATTCTCTTAAAACATGGTAACACCCTAAATAAACATAGAACCTTATTGAATACATTCATGCTCCCTTATATATTATAGAATACTCGATATTCTAAAAAAATTGTAAATTCCAAAAATGATGGAATAAACAAAAAATTAATTAGTTCCAAGGTAGTCAATATTATACAATATACTTTATCCAACTCAAATAAATATTATTCCGAAATCAAAACTTTAGTTTCAGAAAAATATTTTGGGTTATCTTTCTCTCATCCCTATATTTTCCAAAATGTTTATCTTGAAACTGTGTCACAATACTTGGTACCATAAAATCTCAAATCCTTAATGAAAATGTACTGTAGTAAAATCATTATATACTTTATAATTATTAATACTCAAATGAAACAATTATTTAATAACAACATAAGAAATATAATCCTTCCTCTTCATCTACCGTAGTATCATATCATGATTATTATCCCATAGTAGAATTTGGGGTATACTCTGATGATTGGGACATTGATTCTTATAGTGTCTCATCTCTTTGCAGGTGAATCATTTTACATTTGAAAGATTTTTCCTACCATTGCAGTAATGTACTTCGTTTCCTTTTTCTCCACACTTATAACAAACTCACATTACCATCAAGAATTTACCAAGTTTATTCTTTCAACTGTTATCACATATGGGAAATCCTTTTTCCCCTCTTCCCTTTATCCACATTTCTCTATACCATCTTTTTCTTCTCTTGTTTCCCTTCAAAGACATAAGAACCAGAGAATTTTTTACTTATCTTATTAACACATGATGCAATTTCTTCATATGATGATAATATATGGGAGACTATTTCACTTCTAAATATTGGCTTAATATCACAAAAGATATGATCCTTCTTACTCTTTTGATCATGCGTATTTTTAGAGTTATCATTCCTTCTACTGGGCTCCATTTATAAAAAATGGCATAAACTAGGTTAGTTTATGAATCGCAATGCATATTTCCAAACTTTTAAAATAATTAACGTAAATTGAAATGATTATTCATATAATATATAATCATAAAAATAATTTCTTTGAGAATTATTTACTACTAAATACATCATAATGTCTTATAAAGAAAATGTGAATTGTCCAAAGCATATCCCCCGGGAGTGTCATTACCAAGAGTGCAGCAAGGCTCATTGTTATGTACCATGATACCCCGGGTAACGCCCAAAACTCCTTGTCAAAGTATTCACTCCTAGGTACATCTATTCCAGAGCCTCCACTACCTACTCATATACAGACAGGGATGTATTTCTTGGAAAATAAACAAAATCTTTATATTAGTAAAATTATACGAATTCCATTTATACTAATCCTAAAAGTCTATCTTAGGGTAATGTTCTCAAATCAGAGTTTGTATAAATCTATTTCCAAGGTTGCTGTTAAAAATTATTCGATACCAACTGTAATGCCTTGACCCCAAAATCCCGAATTCGGTGAATTATTTTAATACATTGGAATGATTACAAGGATTCAAGTCTCGAAGGACCGATCAGTTTTGAAGTCGTGGAAATAGATTACATACATGAATGTTACACAACACTTTATAACATACAACACAGTATAAACAATCCATTAGGAATTCCATTATTCCATTAGCATAACCCTGCATCTAAATCATAATACACTTCCTGGAATCTTGGGAAAATAAAACATAAGAAAGTGGTGATCTCAGATGCTCAGTTAGGGTATGTAATTTAGTGTAAGATAATATAAACATTAGGAATGGTGAATAATTGAAAACACATGCCTCTAAAAATAATAAACATGAACACATTATGTAAGGAATATGAGCTGAGTAAATAATGCCATAATGAAACATAGTCATGGGTATTCTACTAGTATAATAACCATGTGAACCATCAATATTATTTTCATAATAAGGGAATGTATAATGAGGGACATTCTGAAACATTTTTTCAAGGCCTCAACCATGACATCAAAAAATGATTAATTCTTCAGCCAAAACGATATATCAAATTTTTAAAGGCCTCAGCCAATTCCATGTCTAATTGTCTCATGAGACCTATCAATGCATCAAGGAGCTATATCAGGTTCCACCCGTCACTTACTAAGTCCAATAAATTTCTCATAGAAAAGGTTGAAACATAACATAAACATTCGTATTAAATCCAGTATACGAAATTTCAATACTTTAACCATATACCATGAATGGTATAAAAATAACACTTCCATAGTAAGAAATATCACATCTCATTCAATATAACATGGAATATTTTATTATAATAAATCAACCACAATTAAGAATAATATCCTTTAAAGGATGCTGATATAGTTGAAAATGATCAGTAAAAATCTTTGAGTGAAATACCCCTTTTCATGAAATCATTTAAAAGTCACACAATTTATAAAGGATGAAATTTGAAAGATATTTTTTAATCAAACTGTCCCATAACAATTTCAAATGTTTTAAAGGAATTAATATTTTAAAACATTCATGTCCATATAAATAAATCCTTAAAAACATTTTGAAAACATGGACATTAATGGGAAATATTTTTATGAATAAATATATAAAACATTTAAAATGATGTTTTAGTTAAAAATTACCTTATAAGAATATTTTTTAAAGGTATTTTTTGAAAAATGGACATGGATAATAAATGTTTCCAAGAAAATACTTAAACATCAAGAATCTCGGATAATAATGAGAATGTGGAATTAACCCTTACCTTGTACTTTTTGTTGGTCAAGGGTAAGTTTAAAATCATGTATAATGATCATTGTATGTTATTAAATTATACCATAACCATATACATAAATATGATATCATATATATCTTCTAATATTTCTTTGCTAATAATATTTTAGTAGTATCATTGTTTTAGGTGTTAACTGATTTTTTTCCTTTATATGTTTTGTTACGTAAGCCATGTTTGTTATGGATAGGATGTACTTGATTAATATCAAGAATGATATTAATTTCTTAAAAATTATTTTAAATAATGAAATGAAAATTATTCTTGAATGGTTACTATGGGTAATGAATCTCATTGCGTTCGTCGAGATGGTAATTCATACGTACGCACGAACGCTACTTCCATTTCATTATTTTATTTTAAAAGTTAAGAAAACCAAATGATACATATGTATATTATTATTATAGTATAATATAATATTTTATATATGTTACATAATTTCATTAACACCATCCTTTATACGTTCCATGTATGGTATGAACGAGTCATATCACTTTGAGTGGACGGTAGTCCGCACTTCCTCAAATTAAATTATCATATATATACAACATGAAAAGAATAATGGTATACTATAAAAGATAATTACAGAATATTGTGGATAAAATAAATATCATAAATATCATATATAATTACATTTCCATCAAAATGGTCACCATATGAGGTGGTAGTAGAATATTGAGTAGTCATCGTTTCATGAGGCTGTAGTTTTTCGTCCACAGAAACATTATGTTCTATACCCATTATATGAAGGTGTGTGTAATAATTACTCATTTTTTCCCATAAAAAAACCTAGAATATTTAGGATACTTTTTTGTTATAAAATAATGGAATAAAGAGAGTTTAGAGGGTTGGAAAATTTAAATAAAAGAAAAGAAATTTAGAATAGATGTTACCTTTAAAGCAGGTTACTCCCATTGGTTTGAACCAAAAGGAATCCTTGAGGTGCCAATTTTCTAAGGTAAGGATTCTAAAAAATATAGAGGTATGTAGGGATATTAATTTTGAAGAGGTTTAATGAGACAAGGGGCTTGAGTGGTGTGAGAAATGGGTTAGAGGTGGGTGCTTTTTATAAGGGGGAGGAGGGGCTCTTTAAGAATGTTTGAAAATATAATTTTATTATGTAATGATTTTATATTAATAAATTTCCAGGACTCGTTGAAGTATAATATAATATGACTCATGTTCGAAATAAAATTATCCAATAAGAATTGGATAGCTTTTGGAAATTATTTTAATTTGTATAATATCATTTATTTAAATCATTCATTAATGAGGTAAACACTGCATTATTGTTGTACGATAAATAATATTATTTATTTGATGTTTAAAAATTATAAAAAAATTTCCATGATGTATGAAATCGTTTTAGATTTCACATTAATATTTATAGTATAATATATAACTTATATAACCCCTTGTAAAAATTGTTTTATGAAAAGATATATTTTTATGTCATTTTTGTCTTTACTTTAAATTAATTAATATTAAGTGTCATTATCAATCTCAAGTGGCTTCATGTGATCTCAAAATATACCCAAGGATTCCCATGGTCTGAAAAATTTGAACCTATAGAAATATTACACATGTTTGGGTAATTTAATACTATTATAAAAATATTTTTTTACCCTTATTTACCAAATTTACCCTTAACCATGGTAAATAAAATATTTACTGAAGTAAATATTCATAATGTCTAAAAATAAAAGTTACCAATTTATACAATTTTTACCTCCTGATTTAAAATATGAAATACATTTTTCAAACTTCAAAACATATAATTTGAATAAATTAATTTAAAACTAGTTCCTGCTGTCAAAATAAAAATTGTGTTTTTAAGAAATAATAACTACCAAAAGATGGACCCTTGTTTATGATCAGTTTAAATGTGAAATCACATCCAATGACCTAAATTATATTAAATGATAAAAATATAATATAATTATTATTTAAAACTTCTAAAATATATAATTTAACACTATAAATTATTTTGATTAAAAAAATGTTAATTAACATTTATTATATTCCACTATTCATAAAAATATGAAAGTAATCAGAAAAGTACCAAAAAATTATCCAAACAATGTTTTTATGTCCCTATTCTATAGAATAATTTAATTTCATTAAATTAAATATATAAAAGTGTCAAATATTGGTTTTAAAAAAGGTTCTCCATTAAAAGGCGGTAAAATTGCATTTTTTGAAAAATAATTCTTTTATCTGAAAAAATGAATTTTTTTCATATATTATGTCTAAGAAAACACAAAATATGGATTATAAAATTATATTGAGTATATAAAATTCAAAATTCAGTTAATACAATTCGTAACCACTTTTTGAAGGATTGGTTTGGTATGTTGTGGTGCACTCGAACTCAGTGTTGCGTGTAACGCAAGTTATTGAATTTCATTGAAGAGATAACGTACTATGAAATCTTATGGTGTTAAATAAATGCCATTTTATATGTATGAAATGTGAATCTATATGTCACTCAGATGATGTTTTTATGAAACTTCCTTACCATATCAGGTCAACTCAAATCATAAAAATCCCAAAAATCAATAAGATGCGGAAAATACACCAGTCGCTCAAGGTAAAATCATATCAACTGTAACCATGAACAGTATAAACATCAATTCCCACTATGGCCCACATGGTCATTTTCCATACATTGGGTGATCATTCCCAAGCATGACTACTAACCAAGCATTGACACTTTTGGAGTCTCATGTCTACCAATAAAAAATAGAAAGACAAAGGAAAATAAAGAACCATATTCCTCTAATACCACTTTGAAACTTTCCGACCCGGATTACCCTTGAACCGGTGGCTAGAGAGGCAGCCACATGACCTCATGCACCTCTTCTCGTACTCCAAGACTACCAACTAGTAGCGAGGGTCTATAGAAAATCAAAGGGGATACTATACCCTTTTATTCAAAGTGAAAAAATGGAAATAGATAATAAAAATAGACAAAAATGGAAGAAGATATAAAATAATAATAAACGGAATAATGAAAATGTCTAACACCAGTTTATACAATGCATGCATGTCATGGTGATACATATATAAAAGCATTAAATAATACATCATAATTTACAACTCAGTACAAAAATACAAAATTGACTAAAATCCCCAAGAGCAATCTCTATGAGTGTCTTGTGCTCTCGCTCAATTCTTTTCTCTTTTCTCATAGGTACAAAAAAAATAGCCACAAGAAAAGTCTATAGTCCTGCAAGTAAGTAAAGTCTACTTTGGTATCCAAGTGTAATGGCATCCCAAATTTGGTGTGAGATATAAATCTTAGTAGGTCAGGGCCACCCATTTTCTATCTCAATCTAGAAAATTAAATTTATCTTTATGTAGTGTATAGATATATCAAATTGATTACAAAACTAAATTAACAACCAACAACCATCTAATGTTTCAAAAGGATACCGGACTATGATACATGCTTTGGCTCGTAGTCGGAATAAGAGTCCACACAAAACCACAAAATCATATTTATCAGGTATAAATATTTTTTGTCACTTTATTATTTCTTCTATTTTTAATCATTTATATCTCCAAGGTTCTTGATGATACCCATACCTCAATACTAACTTTAGATTGTGTCGGAGCTTGAATCATTCCCTAGGTAATACCATTACATATTACTTGCTTTGACTGATGTCAGAGCTCAATGTATTCAAGGCATATGATATATTAGTGCCTAATTAGACTCATGCAGGAGTTTGAATTATTCTTATATGAGGCCATCATTCTAGGTTCATCATTTATTCTTTATTTAATCATATTGAACTATGAGCCTATTTATCTCATTTATCTGGTGAATAATTCCATGTCTAAAACCCCAATTATCAACGTGTATACAGACATCGAGTGTATAACGCCTTGTATAACACCCCAATCTCATTCATGTGCACATATCATTGGTGTAGAACGCCACATCTCACACCCAAAAAACTGATAGATATATCACTAGCATAGAAATCCATGTCTTTCCCTCATTTAACCATGTATGTATCTCATCACTGGTATAGAACGCCATATTTAGCACCCAATCCTTCAAATTAATTAATTAATTAAATTAATTAATTAATCCAAGACTAATAATTAATTCAAAAATTAATTATCCATGACCATTATCTTACTAATCCAATGATTAGTGAAATATACCAAAATCCATTAGTTAACCCAAAAATTAAATATATCCACAATTCTTTTAATTAATTCCTTAGTTAATTAATCGATTAACACAAATATCATTGCATAATTAATTATCCATAATTAATTGTTCATTCCATATCTCAAATCGTCATAATTAATCTCACAATAAATTATCTTAATCAACATCAAGGAACATAATTAATCCACCATTAATTATCTCAACGTATCCAATTCCACATCTGATAATTAATCACATTATAAATTATATATACTACAAACTCAAGTGCATAATTAATCCTAAATTAACTATATCATTATAAATATCAACTTTCAATAATTAATTTCAACAATTAATTATCCTAATAAATATTACATAGGTATATAATTAACCCACTATTATTTATCTAAATTTCACTAAAACAACACATCAAAGTTAATTCACCAATTAATTATTTCAATTATCGAATTAAATATCTTATAATTAATCCGCTGATTAATTATCTATATTCAAATCTCAAAGAACATAATTAATTCAAAAATTTATTATCTCAAATTATCCATATCAATAATCATAATTAATATTCTAATTAATTATCCCTATTTATATCTCAAGGAACATAATTAATTCACAAATTTATTATCATTACTTATCCAACTCACTATCTCATAATTAATCCCCGGATGAATTATCTAAATAATAATATCAAGGAATATAATTGACACAAAAATTAACTATCACAGCATAGCCAATAAATATCTCATATTTAATTCCCAAACTAATTATCTCAACTTATCCCACCCAATACTCATAATTACCACTTAACCCAGGTGAGTCAACATGTAAGAGAGGAAATATAAATACACAACAACAAGCTAAGAAAACAAATCAATATATTCACTATGTTTCTAGATAGAAGTAATCACAACTAGATTGGGGGGGTTTATTGCAAAAACAAGATTTGGTAATCTGAAAATCATTTAATAACCAAAAAAATAACTCATTCAACATTTGTAGTCAAATTTATCAACAACAGTAAATAAAAAAATATTTTGTTTTATTAATTAATCAATTTTCAGGAACTTACCTCTAGGAATTAGCTGATCCAATGATTTCTAACTTAAACCTTCATCTACTCACATACACACACATGAACAACAGTGTGTGTTCACTCATAATAAATCGAAACACCTAAACGACAACAATAACTAACACCCAAGATTAACATGATAGGGAAAAACACACACTAAATTAATCAACTGCAACTCAATTACACCAAAACAACCAATTTCAAGGATTGTGAAACCAATTATTGGGTATATATCCTTAACTAAGTATGGTGATGTTGAACCAAATCATGTGGAACCACCTCTCATTTGGGGACAGTTTTTAGAATACAGAAAAATGGGTCCTATGACATCATCTACACCACTGAGAATCAGAAGGAATGAGGAAACCATATCAAACCTGAATCTTGGGATTCAGCTTAATGGTGGTCGGTTGACATAGAGCTGAAACGGCCGATGTGAAGAACTAAACATGATGAGAAGAACATAAATTTACAAGACGTATATCTTCATGAAGGAACCGGTTGAATCTGGTGCATAGATAGGGATCCAAGAGATGGGGGTGGTGAACTATAAGGGAGACACGATGGGGGATCACTCTTGACCAGATCTGCACACCTCTCCCTCTCTCAAAACGAAACCCTAAAAAGAAATGGACTAATGTAATAATAATAGTAGTAATACTACAAATTATATTATCATTATTATAAATTAATTAAAATACATCTTAGATAAATAGATAAATAGATAAAGCATAATGTAAATCGACATTATAATGTAAAATTATAGGGGACACAAAAAAACCAATATCAATAATAACAAATATCATATCCAGAATGTTGAAATTTCATATGTATTTAAAAGTATGTAGGTAGACATGGGATCAGGTATGTAGTCTAATACATGTATCAAATGATAAAATAGACCTAAAAAACTGTCTCTAATAGAATCATTAGCCATAGATCGGTCTTGTATTTCTTTTCTTCTATTCTACCGAAAACTCAAGTATCAACCATTGGGTGCTTTCCACTATCCCAACCTAAATACACATATTCTACCCAGGTACCATCGACAGCCTAAATAGGGTGTGAGATAAACTCAGTATGACACCACAATAGTGTCAATAAATATCCAGTCAGTTTATATAATATGGTAGTGTGTAAGTGATATATTTAAGTAGAAATAAAAGTGGTAAAGGGTCGGTTCTATTTCCTAAGGGACACTAGGGTGACAAAACTCTATCTAGTATTAGCTGGATAGTATTTGAATAAGTAACCACATGTATACATATATATTAACAATATAAATAGTAACATACACATCTATATATACGGATAATGCTACTAGACATGACCCAATGTGTAACTCAGGCATCAATAAGTTATAGCTTGAGTAACACAAGTATCAAGGTAAATCATGCCCAGTATTATGAGAATAGGGGATTTGATACCTAGTATCACAGTAATAGGTTCATCAGGCCTATAATCATATCAAGAAGTCTCTATTCCCATACATCACAATAAGGGTTATCATGCTCGAAAATAATAGTAAGGGTCTCCTTGCATGAATCATGTAAATTGGGTCTTCATGCCTATATCAAAATTATAGGGTCGCCAAACCCATATCATAAACATATGGGACTCCATGCCCATGTGTCACAATAGAAAGATGGAAATCATTCATGTATATGACAATATGGAATGTAATTCATGCCCTTATATAATTCATGAGGGCCTCCAAGCCCAAATTATAATAGAAGGGTCTCCAAACCCAATTATATCAATTATAAATAGTCAATTATTTAATCAGATCCCACAATTAATTCATTACTCATTTACATTAAATAATAATAAGGGTGTAACCATTGTTTAATTTTATCATTTGACATGGTTGAAATACTCAAATCCATTAAATTTATTTAATAATTTCTTAGTCCGTTAGATTTTCTCCACCACAAAAATTTATCCATTAACAACTCTAATATCACCTTAATAGGCAAAACCAAACATAGCATTGTTTATTTTGGATACTTGATCATGATATTTGATTAGATACAAAAAAGGGAACACCTAAAAGTATGGTATAATTTTAGGTTGTGATCTCACATGTGACTTGGGATATAATTTGGTCAATAGTTTCCCAATTGATGTAAAATATTAAATAATTATTCATTTATTGTCAACGCATTGGGAAAATGGTGTGTGGAACAAAACACATAATATAATTTACAATGAAATTAATTGAATACTACAAGACCACCTACCTTATGCATGTCAAGGACAAATAATTCAGTATCGACCACTAGTTTTTTCCATATCAAGAGAAATTGGGAAATTAAATGAGTTTCTTAAAAATAGGGAATATGATCATGAACCAAAATAACTCCTTTGAGTGAAAGAAAAATGATAAAAGGCACAAGATGAATGAATATCTTACCATATTGCATCTAAAAAGATAAACAGATATTGAATCGAACCTTAGATAAGTTTCTTATTAATGAACCTAGGTGATGGAGTTTTGGATATCAGTTGGAGGAAGAAGCCTTATTTTAGATGGAAAATAAAGAAAAGTTTAGGAGGGGTGTAACTAATAAGAATTTAAAGGTATTTTTTTAAATTCACCCAAAAATTGAGGGTTTCACTGTTTTTATAGATGGTTGAAATAATTGGGTGCCAACAGTGTCCCCTTCACTGATCGAGGAGGGAACTCGCACGGTTATGCCGCATGGTTTGAGAAACCATGTGCCAAAAATTCCAATTTTTGCTCTAATAAAAACTATAAATGTTTTTCATGGGTGTGTATCCCTAGTATCAAAATTAGGGAAAATCATGTGACCTACTCTACCCTCTAAAATTCCCTTTATGGTTAGCAGAAACCATGTGGGGTGGGTGGAATGATTTCTACTAATTGTGTTTCCAAGGGATTTCTTCCAAAAATTAAGGCTTTGTGATTCAAACAAGACACAAAACCCTTGTTTCCTAAATATTCGCACTATAAATCCAACATAGGTTAATAAAAAATATTTAAGTCAAAAATTAAAGTATTAATACCTCACATAAAATATGGGTTCATAGGTTCTTCCCCCATAAAGGAACTCAACCTTGATTTACCTTTCTAATTATGGTAAAATAATGTCAGAGAAAAAATCCATCTCATGAGTAAGTACATTGACATCCCACTCTGAAGTCTCATCCTTTACCCATGTAGTCTACCATATAACCCACACTAAAGGGATAGACCAGCCTCTGATAGCCTTCATTCATTGATCAATGATGAATATATGATACTCCAAAAAAGAAACATGGGAATCTAGCTCAATATCTTGGGGATCAAAAGTATGACATGAGTTACCATGATGACAGAGATGTTGTGAAATGTGGAAGATGTTGTGTGTATAAAAAACCTTTGATGTAAAAAAAACCAATATTCTATTGACATGAATCTATCAAAGATCTCATATGGACCAATATAATGATGTGGAAATATCCCTTCTCAATATATCCATATATGCCCAAGCCTCGGTGATACTCATCAAAAATAATGATCCACGACCCTGAACACTAGTGTTTATTGATGGTGATTGGTGTATGATGTATATATCTATTTAGAAGTATATATCTTCTTCTTGGTCATCTAAAACAACTCTGAACACTTCCAAAAGATATATAAAACCCATTATCGCTATTTCTTATGCCTCTAACTTAGACAGGGGTGAATGGAACGACCTACCATATAGGGGATCTTAAGGATACATCTAAATAATATTTTGATTACTATTATAGTAGTAAAAATCGATTATAATAATATATTTTTTCCAATAAAAGTAAAAATTAATGACTCAATATCAAAGAATGTCTTATAAAACATTTATAGTCTTTTCTAACTTCCCACAGTATGGTGGATAAAGGATGTGCTCAGAAGCACATGTGTACCCATGGCTCTCTCTAACCCCTTCCATAAACTCAATGTTAAATGAGAATACCTATATGAAATAATGTTATGATGGACCCCATGTATTTTTATGATATACTATATATACATTATTCTCATGTTATCAACTAATAAAGTATCTTGAATATGTTAGAAGTGGCGTACTATTTTTAGTCGATCCACGATTACCCAGAATGAATCACTATCTCATAGAGACCTTGGTAAACTGACTACCTAATCCATTTTGATATCATCCCATTTCCACTCTGGGATTGGTAAAGGTTGTACCAAGACCGAAGGCCTTTATTGTTCCACCTTCTCCTTTTGACAGGTGAAACACCTAGTAATAAAACCATCTATCTGATGTTTCATCCCAAGAAAAAAATATTATTGGGCCATATAATATTACAATGTGGAGATACCTAGGTGAAATACCCACTGAGAATCATGTGACTCTCCATAATCTCCTCCCTCATGTATCTAGGGACCCAGATACACCCAAGTATATAGAATATTTCATCACCTTTAATAGACCAATATAGAGGTGGGTCCTCAACTTAGATACTCTGTGGAAGGACCCGCCCCTTAGGGTCTGAAAACTGCCTCATATTCACACTATATATATGTTAATATATCATAGATAGAAATGAAAATACTGACTATACCTTTTTGTCTTGAAACTATATGATAATATTAAAAAATATTTCCAAACGTCTCCAATCGGTACTAGCTTCCTAAACCATCTATGTCTAAATAATTCTACCCAGAGCATCACCAATATCATTTCCCTTTATAGTAACATATATAATATTAATGATTATGGAATATAGGTACTCAACCCATTTTCATTTCCTAAATTTCATTCCATACTACATTAGAATATACTTGAGTATTTTGTCATCTGTAAACTACTGAAAATGCTCGCCCATCAAGTAATGCCACCATGAAATCAAGTCATGAACAACATCAGCTAACATGAGATTATTTATAAGTTAATTCAACTCATGAGCCTCAGATTTCATTCCCCATACACAATGAATTGATCATATTGCATCAGAACTACTCCAACTGCAATACATATCCATCATAATAGACTGTATAGAAACTATCCATTATAGAAACATTCGGATAGGCACTGAAGACAATATCCCATTCAAGATCTCAAAAGTTATATCACAGGTTTCAAACAATATAAAATTCACTCATTTCTTAGTCAAGAAAATAATAGGTTCCACTAAAAGTGGGATGTCCAATATGAAATTCCTATTATAAAAAGTTGTCTATAAGACACATTTAATATCAAATATGTTCTCTGGCCTTTACAATGTAATTTTTGATCCCACCTTCTGTAGGTCAACATGAATTCATCCCTCTGAGAGAATATAACCCAATAATTGAACCTTTTTTATCCACAACTGACATTTACTAAGCTTGAAATAATGTTGGTGCTCTCTCAGAGTATTCAAAATGATCTCAAGATGTGTGTAAATTTCACTTCAAGTATGAGAATACACCAAGATGTCTTATATTCATACCACCCTAAAGGAATCTAGATGGGGATAGAAAATATTATTCATAAAATCCATGACGATGGAATGATAATTCCTAAGACTAAACATTATATCATGATACTTGTTGGAACCATGGTCTTCTATGAATGAATTAGAGTTTGGTTTGTGTTTGTTGACAATCCTTAGTAGAAGTTCAGAATGTGTACCAGCAACGTGATCATACAGTTCAAGCAAACAACAGTGTTGTCGGTCGTGTCGTTTCCCAGTGTTTGCCAAATTTTTGGGCCTGAAAATCGACAAATGGAGAAAAGTGTTTTTTGGAAAATATACTTGTGCGCCGTGTACTTGAAGGAGAGGAAACTTGCTTGCAATTTGTTTTTCAAGATCAGAACATGGAAAAATGGCAAAGGGATAAGGGTCATGCAAGTTTTGGGTTGGTCGCGCAAGTGACCTGCGCTCCGTGAAGAGACTTGCTCGCCGATGCCTAGGAGGATTGGAAACTTGCGTGCCGGTTGTTCTTCATGATCATAACATCAAAATATGGAAAAGGAAAGTAGGTCACACAAGTATTGGATGGGTCGTTCAAGTGAGTTTGGTGACAGAGGCTAGGAGAGATGACCTGCGCGCCAGAACTTGCGCGCTGAGAGGATACTTGCGTGCCACCGCGCAGGGGGTCCAGTATGCCTATAAATAAGGGACCCCCCCCCCTCATTTGTAATGAAGTTCAAGACTTAAATATTTTTCGAGCTCTCGTTGCACAAGTGGTTGAGTCGCGCAAGTGGTTGTTGGGTCGCGCAAGAAGAGGCTTCGCGTCGGTTGTTGGATGTGCGACCAAGGCGGTTTGGGAGTTAATGGTGAAAAGTCATGCAAGTTTTGAGTTGAAGGTGGCAGTGTCGCTCAAGTGTGTTGGTGTTACCTATGTGCCGATTTTGTACCACGCAAGTGACTTGCATGCCGGTCTTGGTGAAGCGCGCCAGGGGAGGTAGTTGTATGCCGGTCGTTTTGGAACTGCACGAAAACTGGAAGATTGCCTGATACCTTCAGTGCAAAGTGGGATTACTATAAGAGTGA
Source organism: Viscum album (assembly GCA_963277665.1). Lineage (NCBI taxonomy): Eukaryota > Viridiplantae > Streptophyta > Magnoliopsida > Santalales > Viscaceae > Viscum > Viscum album. Next base: position 1,109,127,450 of record OY728142.1, on the reverse strand, counting down.
AAGTTGGACTTCAAAAGAGCATCTACATTCAAAAAAGGATGCATTATTTTTTAATGATGAATATACCTTCACGTCTATAAACTGAGTGTGACTTCACCAAGGGTAGTGAGCCAGGGGGATTCAACAAGAGTGACCCGAGGGAAGCAGTGAGCTATCCCTGAACCTTTGTAAAGGCAGTGATCCTAGGACAGAGTGACTATTCCCGAACCATTGTAATCCAAAACTAGTGAATATTAGTGTAATTTGGTATGACTGAACACTTTTCGGTGTATTCTCCTTGGACGTATCCCTTAGTAGTGAACCATGTAAAAATTGATGTGGCATCTCTTTGCATGTGAATGTATCATTGCTGATCATATTCATCATACAGGTTTAACTAGTTCCTACCAACGTGGGAACCAGATACTTGTTTTTAAAAGAAAAATTTGACACCCTGATTCACCCCTCCCCTCTTAGGGTGTTCTGGGGTCCTATAAGTGGTATTAGAGGGAGGTTGCTGGTGTTGAATATGTCCTTTGTCATCACGGAAAATGCAGTATATGTCAGGGGAGTCCCTCTCTTCGATGGAATTAATTTTAAAATTTGAAAGAATAGAATGAGATATCATCTAATATCCCTTGGAATGGAAGTTCTGTTTTCCACTGTGCAAGGTATAAATGTCACTGATTCAACAGGGCTGGCTATGACTGATGAAAACAAGAAAATTCTTGATGCAGATGCTAAAGAACAAAATGCACTCACTGCAACCCTTTTTGATCAGATCTATCTAAAGGTAATGAGTTTCACCTCAGAAAAATCCATGTGGGATAAACTCAAAAATATTTATGAAGGAGATAGAAAAGTGAAGGAGGAAAAATTTCAAGTCTTGCACAATCGTTTCGATGATCTGAAGATGCATCCAGACAAGAATGCAGACTCATTCTTCAATTGAATTACTGAAGTGGTTGGAGCAATTCGGGGTCTTGACGAAGAAATAAAAGACATTGATATAGTAAAGAAAATATTAAGAAGACTTCCACCCCTATACAATGCAAAGGTGTCATCCCTTGAGGAAAGAGTTCTTTCCAAACTTTCTCTAGATGATTGACTGAGCAACTTAGTAGCATATGAAATGAGAGTCAAACCAGAAGATTCTATGACTCGTGTGACCCAGGAAATGGCATTCAAGGCCATGGATAAACTGAAAATTTCAAAAGATATTGTGGTGAAGATGACGGAGAAAAATAAATTCTTTCTCTCATTGCAAGGAAGTTCTATACGGGGAAAGGGAAATTTAAGGGGAAGATACCTCTCTCATGTTTTCGTTGTGGAAAAGTTGGGCACATTTCCTCTCAGTGTTTAGGAAAAATCAATGATGAGTATAGTGAAGATGACAACATTGAGAAGCCTGGAAAAAGATTTTTCAAAAAGGGAAACTTCAAATCTAGAAAGAAAATACAGAGGAGGAGTTTTTTCTGTGAAGAGGAAGATGAGGATACTAAATTGTGTGAATAAGAAGAACCCAAATTTAAAACGGGAAAGCATGCTTCCATGATGGCTACGTTTGAAAAGTCAGAACCCTTGATGAATAAAGATAGAGATAATCAGATTACTTCTAATGGTGATTCAAAGACACAAATTAAGGATTCTTTTTCCATGCTTGAGAATAAATGTAACAGATTCAATAAGTGGAAGGAAATGGTGGAATAATCATCCTAATATGTTGATGAGATTGAAGCAGATATTGAATGACTATAAGAATTAGTGAGAGTTCAGTCTTCAATCCTTGAAAGCACAGATGATGTTGTGGAACAAAAGCATAAAATTTAATAACAAGAAAAGGTCATAAATGACATGTCATCTAGACTGGAAGAGAAGTCCCAAACTATTGAGGGACTTGAGGAATATTTTTTTACTCTTATAAGTAGAATTGAATTTCAATCAACAACAAATGAGGGCATTAAGAAAATTCATTTCGGAAGATTCTCAAATGCAAAATTACAAGCAAGAGCCAAGTGTGGTTCAGATGGGGTTGGAAAAATCTTAATTGATCAAATACGCTCTTGCATGGGAAAGAGTGTAATTGGCTGTGAAGATGAGACATCAACTACTGGAAGTAAATAGAGCCAAAAGAATGACAAATGAAAGTTGGACATACTGAAACATTACCTGGAATGCTGCAAAATAAACCCTCAATCCAAACTAAAAGAATAACTGAAAATTATCTTCAAACTTTCATAAATGACAGGAAGTTCAAATATTATCCCGAGGAGGAAGGAATGAGGAAAAATTCAAGTGAAAAGACATTTCCTCTCATGAAGTGTCAGTTCTGTGGTTATCTGGGCCATACCATGTCATACTGCGAAGAGGGAAGGAGCTACTTGAATGGGAAAGATTTGGGAAGTCAACAAAGGAGACTGATTTCATATCCTACATCTTATAGAAGAAATAGCTTCTATGGTTACTATTTTAATTGTTCTAACATTGGACATAAAGATATGTATTGCAGGCAGATGTATGAAAGGATAAATTCATACAACACTCAAAGACGGGCCAGTTTTCATCCTCCTGATGGTGTTGTTCTGACAAACAGTTTTTCCCCTATGGAAAAGATTATGGGTATGAAGAATCAGATTATGTGGAAGAAAGTATTAAAAGGCCTTCAGTATCCTATGCTCAATCCAATATCTCATGGAAAGAAAAGAAGAAGATCGAGAAATCCAATCTTGCAGAAGTAGCCCTCAAAGCTACAAAGTGCAGCAGCACCGGGATCCTTGACAGTAGATTCTCTTCCAATATGACGGGAAATGATGAACTTTTGAAGAACATTTAAAATAAGGTTGATGGAATAGTACGGTTTGGTAATGATGGTGCTTTGAAGATTAAAGGCAGTGGGAATGATGATCTCGCCAATGGAACGCTAAAGAAGACTGAAGTTATTTATGTGGATGGTCTATGCCACAATATCCTTAGTGTAAGTCAACTATGTGACTCAGGGCTGATAGTAACCTTTAATAAAAAAGGCTGCACTATAAAGGAAAAACAGGGAATTCTCTTATGAAAGGCTGTAGAACATATGGAAACTTATATCAGGTTGATAGCAAAGTAAACTCCTGCTATTTTTCTGTTGAAGAAGAAAACAATTTGTGGCATCGAAGGCTGGGGCACATTAACCAACAAGACATCTAAAAGATATCTAAGCTGAAAATATTCATTGATATCCCCATTATAAAACGTGAACGGGAAAAGTCTTATGATGCTTGTATTCGTGGGAAGCTGATATGTAGTTCATATCGACCAAAGAAGAAAAGGGCATCACATCTTCTTGATCTCATTCATACAGATGTATGTGGCCCAATATATGTTGACGAAACCCATGAAGAAAGGTATTTCATTCTTTTCATTGATGATTATAGTATAATGTCTTGTGTAATGGTGATTCACAGGAAGCGACAAGTACTTGATTTCATGAAAACTTATCACTGGATTGTCGAGAATGATATAGGACAGACAATAAAAGTCCAGTGATATGACAATGGAGGGGAATACACATCCATTGAATTTGAAAACTACCTGGAGAAGCCTGGGATACAACATGAGGTAGCTGTCGTGAGTACCCCACAACAAAATGGAGTTGTTGAGCACAGAAATAGACAGGTTAACAATATGGTCAGGACTATGCTGATTGAGAGCGGTATCTCTCTCCATTACTGGAAGGAAGCTATTGAAGTTGCAATGCACATTCAGAATCGAACTGGGATTTATATGGGAGAAATGAAGACACCATATGAATTGGGGCATGTAAGGAATCCTTCGTTGAAATACTTTCGTGTTTTTGGAAGAAAATGTTTCATTTGGAACAAATAAGGAAATCAAGGGAAGTTTGGTGACAATGCTGATGAAGGAATTTTTCTTGGGTATCCAATGTATAGCAAAGCCTACAAGTGTTTCAACAAGATATTAGGAAGGATTTTGGTAAGCAGTTATGTTATGATAATTGAAGATAAAACCACAAATGCTTCAAGGACGTCATATGCTGATGTAATAGAAAGTGAGGAAGAACGTGAATGTGGAGAAAATACAACTACAGAAATAGAAGAAGTTGTACAAAACACTCATCAGTCTCATCATGATGTTGACTCAGAAGAAGAAACTGAAGAAGAAACTATTGCTGGAGAAAATGCGACTGAACCACACAAGAGAAATCGTAGAGATGAGATTGATCCATCTAACATAATTGGGGATATTAATGCACCCACTCAAACAAGGAGGATTAGAAATAACACGCAATCTGTATTTATTTCAGTTGTGGAGCCATCCTTATTTGAAGAAGCTGCAATGGATGAATCAATGAAGAGTTAGATCATATTGACAAAAATCAAACATGGGATCTTGTACAGATACCCAAAGGTCACAATTTAATTGGTACAAAATGGATCTTCAAGAACAATTTTTATGAGCATGGTAGTGTTATCCGAAACAAGGCTCAACTGGTATGTAAGGGATATTCCCAGATTGAAGGTGTTGATGTTGAAGAAACCTTTGCTCTAGTGGATAGAATGGAGTCAATCAGACTTTTCCATGCCATGGAACTCCAATGAGGATATAAAGTATATCAAATGGATTTCAGGACAACATTCTTGTATGGTGTACTCGAATAAGAAGTCTACATTGAACAACCAATGGGTTTTTTTCATGGTACTGATGATACAAAGGTCTACAAACTGAAGAAATCCCTATATGGTTTGAAGTAAGCACCATGAGCTTCGTATTCTCACCTGGACTCGTATCTCAAGAAGCTGGAGTTCAAAAGAGAAGGAGTGGATCACAATATATATGTGAAGAATTATCCAAAAGATCAATTGATGGTTCTAGTCTATGTTGATGATATCATATTTGGTGGTAGAAGGCAGAAATCAGTGGATGCATTTTCCAATCATATGAAATCGTAATTTGAAATTTCTATGATTGGGGAGCTCACATATTTCTTGGCGCTACAAGTGATTCAAAAGAAGGATTACACGTTCATTTCTCAAGAAAAGTATGCAAGATAGTTGTTGAAGAAGTTTAATATGTAAGACTCCAAACCAATGTCAACTCTGATTGCAGTTGGAACTAAACTTGGAAAGCATGAGGATGGGACCTCTGTAGATCCCACAAAGTATAGGAGGATCATTGGGAGCCTACTGTACCTGATAGCAACATGGCTAGATATTTTCTTTGCCACATGTCTTGCAGCCCACTTTCAGAGTAATCCAGAGGAGGAACATATGGCGGCAGTCAAAAGAATCATGTGGTACATTAAAGGTACAAAGAACTTTGGGTTATATTTTGCTGAAGGCAAGGACAGTTAATTATCATCATTTTTTGATGCCGACTAGGCTGGTGATGTTGTAGACAGAAATTCCACCAGTGGTGGTGCCTTCTATATTGGGCAGAAATGTGTTGGCTAGTTGAGCAAGAAACAAGAAAGTAATTCTCTTAGTACTACTGAAGCTGAGTATATATCCTCTGCAAAGGCATGCAATCAACTACTATGGATGAAGGAACAATTAACAAATATTGGTGATGAGGTAAAGCAACCAATGGTGATTTACTGTGATAACAATAGTGCAATTGATCTTATAAAGAATCCTGTTCAGCATTCTCGTAAAAACCATATTGAAATCAGGTATCACTTTTTCAAAGAAAAAGGTGAACAAGGGGTGATTAAAATGGATCATGTGGGAACTGATGAGCAAGTGGCTGATATCCTGACCAAGCCACTATCAGCAGCTGTGTTTAAGAAGCATCGGTTGAACCTCAGTGTTCAGCCACCTCCTAGTGCATAAGTAGGTTATGCAATACCTCTTTCCCCAGTTATGATAACTGTTTTTATCTATTTATGGATGTGATGCAGGTTTGTGGGGGAGATACGATCTAGGGAGAGTGTGGTTTGAGCTGAATAATGCACATGTACCGGTCTTTGGGTTTATTGCTAATGGGGGAGAAAGGAATAAATTCAGCAAGGAATAAATTCAAGGAACTCAGCCAATAGGGCAACATTAAGAATTCCAAATCACGGGAACCCAATTCAAGCTTCATCTCTTGTTTTCTACACAGAGCATTTCTCACAGAGACTTAGAGTGTTGGTTGAGTTGATTCTTGCATTTTTGGTTTGCACAGGGATGAGGATCTATTGATTTTTTTTAGGATTTCCAACAAACCCAAATGGGGATATTTTTGGAACCATGGTCTTCTATGCATGAATTGGAGTTTGGTTTGTGTTTATTGACAATCCTCAGTAGAAGTTCAGAATGTGTACCAGCAACGTGATTATACAGTTCAAGCAGACAATAGTATTGTTAGTGGCGCCATTTCCCAGTGTTTGCCAAATTTTTGGGCCTAAAAATCGACAAATGGAGAAAAGTGTTTTTTGGAAAAGGGACTTGCTCTTAGTGTACTTTAATGAGAGTAAAATTGTGTTCCATGTGTTTTTCAAGAAAATAATATGGAAAAATGGAAAAGGGATAAGGGTCGTGCAAGTTTTGGGTTGGTCACGCAAGTGACCTGCGTGCCATGAAGAGACTTGTACACCGATGCCTAGGAGGATTGGAAACTTGCGTGCTCGTTGTTCTTCATGATCAGAACATCAAAATATGGAAATGGAAGGTAGGTCGTGCAAGTATTGGTTGGGTCACGCAAGTGAGTTGCACGGCAGAGGCTAGGGGAGATGACCTGTGCACCGAAACTAGCGCGCTGAGAGGATACTTGCGTGCCACTGCACAGGGGGTCCATTTTTCCTATAAATAGAGGACCACCCACCCCCCCCCCCCTCATTTGTAATGAAGTTCAGACATAGAGATTTTTTGAGCTCTCATCGCGCAAGTGGTTGAGTCACGCAAGTTGTTGTATGGTCGTGCAAGTAGAGGCTACGCGTTGGTTGTTGGCTGTGCGACCAAGGCGGTTTGGGAGTTAAAGGTTCAGAGTCGCGCAAGTTTGGGGTTTAAGGAGGTAGTGTCGCTCAAGTGTCTTGGTGTCACCTACACACCGATTTTGTACCGCGCAAGTGACTTTCCCTCCTTTCCTGAAACTTGCGCTCCGGTCTTGGAGAAGCGCGCCAGGGGAGGTTATTGTACGCCGGTACTTTTGGAGCTGCACGAAAACTGGAAGATTTCCCGATACCTTCGGTGAAAAGTCGGATTAGTATACGAGTGAAAGTTGGACTTCAACAGAGCATCAACATTCAAAAAATGATGCATTCTTTTGTAATGATAAAGAGACCATCACGTCTATAAACTGAGTGTGACTTCACCAAGGGAAGTGAGCTAGTGGGAGTCAACAGGAGTGACCTGAGGGAAGCAGTGAGCTATCCATGAACCTTTGTAAAGGCAGTGATACTGGGATAGAGTGACTATTCCCGAACCATTGTAAACCACAACTAGTGAAGATTAGTGGAATTTTGTACGATCGACAACTTGTCAGCGTATGCTCCTTGGACGTAGCCCTTAGTGGTGAATCAAGAAAAAAAAAATTGTGTCATCTCTTTGCATGTGAATATTTCATTGTTGATCAAATTCATCATACAGGTTTAACTAGTTCCTACCAATGTGGGAACAAGATCCTTGTTTTTAAAAGAAAAAGTTGACACCCTGATTCACCCCTTCCCCCTCAGGGTGTTCCGGGGTCCTACAATACTCATATAAATCATTGCTTATATGGAAATTTATACATCCTATATCTGAAGGTTTAAATCTGAAATGATGATTTCCTAAAATCAGGTTCATCTCCATGAATACTCTCTCACCTCTTCGGTTGTTGAATAGATCATCAATATGAGGTACGAGATATGGTTTTTTCACTTTATATTGATTAAACTATTAATACCACTTTGTTTATAAAAAAATTATTTATTGTTAATGGGTGTCAATGGATGTCAATGATGATCAACATGAATAAAGGAACTATCTAATGTGAAATACAGAATAGAAATCAGATGTTTGTTGAGCTTGATCTTAAGTTCCAAATATGTGTATTAGAATGCTTGGAGTGTTCTTTGGAAGGAGTAAAAGAAAAAGGAGAAGAACAGGGTGTGGATGAGTTTTGGAATTATAAGGTGTAAAATTGATGTTTTTTGGGATAGAAATTTTCAATGCCTTTAAATTAATTATTAAATTTTTTAATAAGTATTTTTAGAAACCATACCTAAAAAATAGGTCCAACCCACTTGCCAGCTTGCTAGCCTCAACTTAAGGCTCATGCGGGACCACAGGGGTCGACCGCACCCTTGGGGAAGCCAGCCATTCCAACCACAAAGAGGCACATTGGGGCCATGTATATTCCACAAGGTATTCATAGTGGGCACTATATGAGCTAATAAGGAGGAAGATTGGGCGGTAAGAGTGCGCTCATGGAGAACCGGTGTAGGGCAGCACCAGAGGCGGTACAGGAGTAATCTGGGTTGATGTTGAGGTGGGTTGATATTTAGACAATGATAATCTCATACATTGGTTTCAATGTGGGGTGGCTTTTAAAAACACATAAGCCATATGAGTCGTCAATCTGATCTTGTGGGTGATCTTCCCTGCACATCACAATCCGGACCTGAGCTTCTAATCACCACCTCTCATATGATCCTGTTTCTTACCTAATTGAATCAGAGTATTCTAATCTTTGATCGAGGTTAGTCTTTAACCATTATCCACCCACTGAATCTAGTGCGCCGTCTCCACTGCTAGTACACCTTGATCAAGCTCTCATCCATTTTTAAGGAGAAAATATATTTCATAAGGATCATCTAACTATAATGATTCCATGTATCTTATTACATTTTCATGCATGCAATTCCACACGAAGATCAATGAATGGCCCAGGAAAATGAAGTTTCTGAAGGACATGCCATCTCAAGAGTTCAAAATTTTTATGAGACTCTTGATGCATGAATGTGTTCTTGAATGCATAAAATAAGGACAAAGGTCATGAGTTTGAAAAAAACAACCAAGAATATTTGTGTATCTCATGGTCGTGGTTTAAAAATTTCAAAACTGAAATCAAATAGGATTTTAAAAGCAGAAAATATTTGATCTCTACTAATAAAAAGGGGTCCAATGATCTGATAATGGGATGTTGTTTCCATGGATTCTAAGAGATATTATTATGAGAGATAGTGTTTCTCCAATATTTTTGTTCGAGATGGGGCATGCAAGATCCAAAAACTATTCTAGGTTTGTGAAGAGTATCTCATGTACTGATCTTGATTGCAAAGAGGTAAACTGTGTACCACACTGATTCGTGGATAACTAGAACCACAAACCACTTCAGGTTCATGAATAGAAGGTCCCACATTCCATTTTGGGTTTACGGAGAAGATTTCTCGTGCACCACTAAATTCGACCGCATACCACTCTGGTTGGCAAAGAAAAAGTTTCCCATGAGGGGAAGTATTGTATACCACTTAGTTCATGGAGGAGAACCTCATGCCACTTGGTATGAGAAAGATGTCTAAAATTCATGTGTGAAGGAAGCCTGTGAATCCCTTGTGCAAGGAGGGGCTACGAGTCATCCTAGTCTAAAGATGATTCAAGAACAATTTTTCATAATAGAGATCTATACCCTTGGTGTGTAAAAGGGGAAAAAGAACACCATGCCATACCCAAATAAACACATTGATTTTTGAATAAAATCACATACTAATAAATATAAACAAATAAAAGTAAACATTGTTTGTTGAGGAATGGAGAAGGAAGATTGTGCATGGTGATATGATGTGAAAGTGTATATTCTTATTCATGATTAGAATAAGAATATGCATAATGTGTAATCACATATGAACAAATTGGTATGAAAAGACAAGATATAGTAGGGGAAATGAAATTTGCATGTGTTATAAACAAAACCATGACCATTTCGGCCTTCACCCATGAAATTATTAAAGAAATTTCCTGCATTTATTCGTGCATAGGCATGTGTCAATACTTTGAAGAGAAGCATCCTAAACTGAGGGAGAACGTGTGTAGAGAAGTAAAAAAGGAATAGCACGTTAAAATTTTCACATGCATGGTCATGTGCACACATGTAAGAATAAAATATGATTCTGATGATTCCTAGTGTTCTTTTTTAGTGTTTGAACAAACACAAATGTATTTTTGATTCTGGACAAGAAGAATAAGAAGTCTTAGTACATCTTGTTTTTTCACTAGAGAAGAAGATTAAAAGTTAAAGAGAATCAACTCTGGACCTTGATGCAAAAAAAGTATCATGATGAATAGGAGACATAGACTTTTATACCTATCCATTGAAGGGACCTTCACGTCCATAAAATGAGTGTGACTTCACCCAAGGCAATGAGAAAGGGGGAGTGAACGAAAGTGATTTGAGGGAAGCAGTGGGCTATCCTTGAACCTTTATAATGGCAGTGTGTCTGTGACAGAGTGTCTGTACCCAAACATTATAATCCAAAACTAGTGAAGATTACTAGATTTAGGTACAACTGGCAACATATTGGGGTATGCTCCTTCGACGTAGCCCTTAGTGATGAACAAAGTAAAAGTGTTGTGTTTTCATTCAGAATGTGAATGTTTTAATTACGTCACATATCCATCATACAGGTTTAATTATGTTCCTAATAATGTGGCAACAACATCCAATAAAAAAGAGAAAAATTTGACCCCCTGATTCACCCCTCCCCCCTCCAGGTGACCTTGGGCCCTTCATAAACATCCTATAATCTACACACATCCTAAGGGTTATATCATCCCTATTAGGGAAAAGGACATATGAACCCCATGAAAAGGTATTGGGTTATATAAACCCCATGTACTCTATATTCTCTAGATGCCTCTTGATTTCCTGTAACTTAGTTGTATCTATACTGTAAAAAGGAATGGATACAATTGAACCATAATAACTAAGTAGATGATAAACTCTATCTCATTCATTCAAGCTAGTCAATAAATTTCATCTTGTAATACATCCTTGAAATTATTTACTATGGGAGGGAAATTTTCCTAATGTAATCTCTAATCATCCATAATAAGGCCAACAATCTGGGTGGTCAATCCCCCTTTCCCAAGATTCTCTAGTCAATATCTTCATACATGGACGTCCCAATTTTTCTATTTGAATATAAGTACCACTCTTGGGTGATGTGAAGACACCCTAAAAAGATAAAACTCCACAAAGGTGTGATAGGGAACCAACCAGTATATCCTAAGAATGGCATCAAATCCTATCATCTCAAGGATGAAAAGGTCACATAAGAAATGATGGTTTCCTACCTCAATGAGAATTCCTTCTATTGGCGTACACTCTCTCATCATATAGCCAATATATTTTCATCATTCGTAACTCCACATGAGTAATAAATATAAATCCAATGTCTTTTGATGATATCTACAAAGATAAATGATTTAGATGAACTTGTATTAAATATGTAAGATGGAATAGTAGAGACCATTAGAATAGTACCTCGAATAGATGATAGCCCGACACCCTGCTCCACCAATGTAGGCTACACTAAATAAATATTTCAGGATTTCCATCCTTTTAAAGCACCCTGAAAAACTGGTGTGGGTCCACTCTACTAGAAATATTTATTTCTTTAATCCTATCTACCTCAGTTGTGACCTATTTCTCTGCATGTACGGACAGTATTACTCAATATTCCATCCCGGTGAGGTGTTACTAATCCTGCTCTAGATGGTGGAGATGATATATATTCATTCCCACTCATAGCATATGGTAATGTCCAATAAAAGTGTTGAGGATTCCCCAATCTTCCACATATACATCACTCAATTGGGTCTCTTGGAAAATGAGGCCTCTTACGCCATGACTTGTCATACAGGTGACATACCCGCTTAATTTTCAAAGGGTTTCACCCATCTGTTTCTACTCATGGGCATAGTATAAAATAGTCTCTTTAGACCACTATTCAAACCACTAATATTTCTTAGTTTTGAACTCCCCTTCCTCACATTGTCAACCTCTCTTATATTTCACTCAATGATAAGATCTTGCTTCACTATATTAGACACGATGGTCAATCAGAAAACATTTACCTCAGAACGAATTAGTTTCATAATACCATACACAAATCACCTATCTCTAATTGGATCATTATTAGTATACAGTGGAAAAGAAATTAATTCCTATAAAATGATCTATATAGTGCATAACTAACACAGTAACCTACTAAAGGTAAAAAACTCCTTGTAACGATCATCCTGTAGGGTTTTTAGGAAATAAATAGTTAGATAATATCGATTAAAAATCCCTCCAAATTACATCTCAGTACTAACACGCTTGGTTTTTAATATCCTATAAGTGTTTGGATGATCCGTGAATCATATATGTGGTCAACTTCACTCTCTTATCATTATTTTTCTCATGATACTCGGAGATAGATATTATTATATTCAGCCAAAACTCTGTAGCCTGGGGTCCACCATCCCTAGAGAAAGTATGTGGATACTGCTTTTGGAACACTTTCATAAGATCTCCCATTGAAAGGGTAGGTCTCTAATTCCCCTGTATAATGTACATAAATAATAGAAACTCTTCTCTAAATCTTAAGTCATAGACAGCATTAGGGATAATATGTGGTGTCGTAGGTGGCACTGCTAGAGGTATTACTGGTGTCTTAGGACTCACCACCTAGAGAGCATGTTCATCACCAACCTCCAGCAGAGCAATAGGAGGAAATCATTGAGGTGTATCTCTATAATTTCCAAACATGCACCTCAAATAGGATTTAACACTGATAACATTATAGATGCATGAATATGATAGGTTCCTTCCTATGTAACAGTCAAACCCCTCTACCTCCACAAAGATCCAGGTCTCGGTTATAGTAATTTTTATATTCAACCCAAGAGATGGTTCATACTACCCACTGATAAGGATGGGTCAATTATGTTATGCGTATTACTGTATGGGTCTAAGTATACATAGTTTCAACTATAATTTATATAGGAAAACACAAATTAAATTCTAATTGGGATCCCTATTTTACAGTGACCATTTCATTTATAATTAAAATTTATTTTATTTAATTTTATTTTATTATCATTTATATAATGTTTTTCTTTAAATGATTAAACTATAGGGATTACCACTTAAAAGTTACAAGGTGTCCAACAAATCATAAATTGAAGTGCAGAATTGATTCAATAGAAACCATTATTTTATCCAATAATAATGTCAAGTATTATCCCAATTCAAGAATATAATAATAATAAATAATACATATATTAAGTAATTCATTGAGTAATATAAACAGATCATGGAATAATGCATGACCTATATATTGTGTAAGGTTCCAAAAATCATTTATGATCAATTATTCCTCACCATATCAGGCCAAGGATAAAATATAAATTCCAATCATAAATAATGTTTTTCACTCAATGGTGGAATCAAATCCACTATAATATGAATAATATAGGAAAACATGTCCCATACTATGTAATTTAGTGTTTCCTTGTACGTGGGATCAATATCACTAGGAAAAACTCATTAACAAATTCCAAAACATTCCTAATATCCTGTCTAATATTACTAAATAATAATATAAAACAAAATAAATGCTCTGATACCATTTGGTGACATACTAGACTCAGATTATAATGAATGGTACCTCAATCCTGGTTAGCCACATGGCCCCATGTGTTCATCATCATATGCCAGAGGATTCTGACTATAATTGAGGGTCTAAGGTGGTATTATGGAGATATTATAACCTCATGATTAGAGTAGAACAGTAAAGAAATGATTAGAAAAATATTGGATTTATAATATCAATTGGAAGTGGAAGTTAAAAATACCAATGGCATAAATAACCAATATCTAAAATAACCCATATCATAAACAAAATGATGATATATCATATTTACATTAAATTAAATTGGTATGCATTGCAGTAATCATGAAATAAAATTCATGTATCCAAATATAAAAAGGATAACTCTAATAGCCTCATGAGAAATATCTCGGTCTTCTGCTTCCCCACTCCCATGAAATAAGAAACTCGAGTATAAACGACTAGGGAATTTCACCAATCGCTACCGACATCCACATAATAATCCTAGATATCATCAGTGGATTCTATAATGTTTGAGATAAACATATCAGACCACCACAAATGGTGTCTATAAATTTCCAGTTGGTTCATATAATTTGGTGGTGTGCTTGTAATATGTTATTGTGGTAATAAAATATATAAAGGGTTGACTCTGGTTCATGAGGGACACCTGAATGATAGTACTTGCTTCATACTTAGCTGGATAGTCTCTAAAAATGTAACAATGTGTATACACATATTAAACTATATATTTAATGACCTCTAGATCCATATATTCCACTACTTCTTCTATCTAGGACCTGACGTGTAACTCAGGCATCCTTAATCTATATCATGAGTATCAAAAGTAACTAGGGATGACATGCCCAGTACCAAAATAATATGGGATGCCAAGCATAGTATCAGAATAGTAGGATCATGATTTACAATATCATATAAAGAAGGGTCCTCATTCCCATATATCACATTAAGGGTTTTTATGCTTGTATATCACAGTTAGGGTCCCCACACCCGTATAATGTCAATTGGGTCTCTATACCAATATAATAATTATAGGTTATCTATGCTGGTATCATAAACATAAGGGTCTCAATGCCCATGTATCACTACAGATAAAGGGAATCCATTCCCATATTTGAAAATATGGAAAAGACACCATGCCTGTATATAATTCATGAAGGTTTTAGTCCCCGAACTATAATATAAGGGTCTAAATTCAGAATTTTAACAATTATAAATAATCAAGGTTTTACTCAAAGACAACAGTTTTCTCATAACTCGTTTACATTAAACAATAACAAGGGTGTAACAATTTTTCAGTCTAATCATGTGATGTGTTCATTCCACTCATAAACATTCAATTTATCTTTAATTAGTAGGCGTTCTTTATAATCTATACAACTACAATTTATCCATTATCAATTTTAATATCATCTTTTAGCGGTAAACCAAATAGAACATTGTTTTTTTATGACGCAGTCAAATTAGGCTTAAAAAGGGAACATCCATAGGGGTGGAAAATATTATGTCTTAATACCACACCTATAAATTAGCATATAATAAGGTCATTATGTTATAAATTGAGACAACCAATTTAAGACTATTTCAATTTAAGGGCAGTGCATTTGGAAATAGTATGATGCACACAAAGAATACTATTAATCATCATGAAATTAATTTATAAATACTAGAACACCAACCTTATGACTATATAGAATCACATGTCTAGTATCAACTTTTTTTTATCTAGATTGAGTGAAAACAATAAAACAGAAAAATTTCTTGAAAATAGGGGACGTGAGCGTATACTAAAATAACTCCATTGAGAAAAATAAAAAATGATCAAATGAAAAATATAAATTAATATATTAATTTAAATCATCTAATGAGATAACAAGATATGGAATTGAACCGTAGATGGGATTTATATCAATGAACCTTAGCGATGGAGGTTTAGAGATCAAACGGAGGAAGAAACTTATCCACTAAAAAATAGAGAAAATAATTATAGTGGTGGAAGTTATAATAATTTTTTAGAATATTTTTAAATTCACCCATAAATACTAGGTTTCACAGTTTTGATGCAATGTTGGTCAAACTATGTACCAATCATGCCGCCTTCACTAACCAAGGAGGGAACCCACACTGTTATCCCTCACGGTTTGAGAAATCATTCTACAACTATGAATTTTGTTTATAATAAAAAGGGGATATTTTTCATGGTCATACAACATTGGGTCCAAGGTTAGGGAAAAATTTGAACTCTTACTTACCCTCCAGAATTCCCCCCATAATATTTGGAGAAATTGTGTGGGCTAGGTAGACCTTTTTCTACTAACCCTGTGTCCTGGTGATTTTTTCCAAAAAAGTGGGTCTCCAAACATCAGAAAATCCACAAACTTCCTATTTTCTTCCATATCCTCACTATAAATCATATTAATGTAAAAATGATTTAAACTATAAATTAAAACATCTATAAACACATAAAATTAGGTAAATTACAAAATTCATATTTTGTTAACCATGGGGTGTATTAGGTCTCTTTATCTAGAAGATTGATAAGAGAATTATAAATACCCAACCATAAACTTTCTATAATTTTATTTTTTAGTCGGTAAATTAATATATTTCTCATTTTTTATCTTTTCATGTTTTTTTAGTTAATTATGTCGTAAAGAATACACCACAAAACCAAATAATCAATGGTGACCATTATGATCAGTATCAATGCTTAACAACATATAAAACCTTTTAATGAAAAACATTATTTCATTTAGTTAAAACTATTCTTGAATTTCAACTTGACTCTAATCAATACCTTACCCATACTATGATAAAAAATTTGAAAAACATGTTATGAGAAAAAATATCTCAGTAAAGGGATGTATAAAAGGAAGGAAAATGTTGGTTTTGTAAAAAAATAAAAAACCATAAAATATTTTACTTTACATAAATGATATCTTAGAAAAAGAAATAAAACATTTTCATGTGAAAATATTTTTTTAAATAAATCCTTTAAAAATCACAGTATGAAATTGAAAACATATCTTAATTACTTAGATCCTCACATTCATAATTCATTTAATGCCCATTTTAAAAGTAACTAGAGCCTAGTTAAATCCATAGGAGAAACCCTTTGATAAATCCCTCTTTTTTGACATCTTTTATAAGAAACAATAACTAATGCAATAGTGTGTTATTTTTTTAACAACCATATTATATTCTAGTACCTCGTCACCCAGTGCTAACTATGACCCCACATTGAATAAGTTGTAACGAGATCACCTGATGCTATTTGCGCCACACAACATATAAGTTATAATAGCATCAACAGACACTGTCTAGGTGTACCCATTTCTGATGTACAATGATCAACCACCATATGATAAATAAAAAAATTTTATTCTTTCAAATTTTAATTATAAAAAATTTTAATACTTTTTAAAACATATAAACAAAACACTTATGGATTTCAAAATAGTACTTTATTTTAAAAACCCCCCTTTTAATTCCAAAATAACCCTTTATTTTGAAAAATGATTTCCAATACCAAAATACCAAAACATTGATATTTGTTTATTAAATTAATCATAAAATCCTCTAAATAATTCTTGAAATCAAATAATGATCATGGAAGTGTAAAATTCATTATCGTCACGTATATTTAGAACAATGCAATCCTTTCTTTGTTTGTCAAAACATTCGGTATAAAACACATAAAAATATTACTTTTTAATACCATTGAAGATAAATTAAAAAAACATAATATTCATTATATAAATATTCTATATCTATATAAAAAAATAATAATCATTAAAAAAACATGAACATTGAGGATAAATGGAGTTTTATGTAAATCATTAAAAGGGTATTTATTTTGATGAATATTCTCGTATTACATTGAAAGTATTTGAATCATAATCCCCTTGAATGAATAAATTAAAAAAATTAAATTTAATGATAACATATAAATCCCAGATATAAAAAGTAAAATTGGTTTTATATTCACCTTATAAAACATTAAGGGTGCACAACATCAAGATATTCCTCAACGACAATATATTGAGATGATGTCCCTTACCTTGAGTCTGGCCTATCACTTGCATCATTACATTCCCAGATAATAAATAGATATTATATATTTAATTTCATGATAACCTTTTTCATGTTTATTATTTCTTTTATTTAACTTATTAACTATCTATATACAAGTACTTATTCTGTTGTATTTAAGTAAGATGTTCTGACCATATTTAGATTACGTGTCAAAACCACCTTGGTTAGTCAAATATTGTCAATGGGGTTATTATTTAAAGATATCCAGAATAATAATCTAGATATAATTATAAAATTTATTCATAAATTATACTTTTAAATTCTATAATTACATTTTGTTTTGAATAATTATGTTTTTTACGATCATGGAGACTATAGGTCGTACGTATGTAAGAGTAACGTTACTATTTCTCAATAATCAATATAGTAAGAAGGTAGGTAAAATTTATTTTGAAAATTTTATCATAATATATAAAATTACATATTATTAAATTATATATACATATATATTTCATTCTAGTGATGTGGTGATGAAAAAATAATCACATAGCTTCGAGGAGGTGGTTGTCCACCCATCCATGAATACCGTTTTCCTTTTTATCAGTGAGTGAAAATGTATGAATGAAAAATATATTTTTTATTTATATAATGATTAATATTTCACAAATATAACACCTATTTAAATTAAATCACATATATTTTTTATATTTACCCTTATTAAATTCCATGTAATATGTTAGGGAAAGATGAATCACATCGCTTCATGGGATATTAGGTTGTCATACACATGATCGGCGTTATCATATCCATTACGTATTGAAATTTAGAAAGGGTATATATGATGTAATGAATATAGAGATGTTATAAATATCATAAATAAAATTCATATCAATCATCATTCCCAACCCTGAGAGGTGGTAATGGAAATACGAATGACATCATTTCATGTTGTAGTAGTTTGTCATTGACATGAATGATTATTTTTTAACCTGTCTGATGGGAGTGTGTGAGGTTGTAGGTAATCCCATAAACATAAAAACAACTTAGTATGTTTAATATAATGAATTTATTATATAGGTATATTATATGAATAATTGAATGGGGTAGAGGAATAAATAAAACAAAAGCAAGTGTTGATGAATGTTACCACCATTCAGGTATCTCCATTTGGTTTACACAAAATGCCTTATACGGTTATATTCTAACCCAAATTGAGGCTTTTAGGATACCAGGATTGAATATTAGAATTTATTAATGTTGTTATTTGTTGAACTAGTTTGTTTTTAATGTGTGAATATAGGAGAAGATGATGTAGACTTTTATAAGTTGGTCAAGTGGAACAATTGTAATTTTTTAAAAGAGTGAATTAAAACCATGTTTGTTTCATGTAAAAAGTACCCAATAATGGTAAATTATTAAAAATATAATGTATGAGGTCAAAATATGTCCATAAATTCAGTTTTGGACAAGTTTCTAGTTTATTTTCATCTTAGGATTAAAATTTTATCATTTGGTAAACTCATTTTTACCTTATTCGTTGGGATTAATTATAACTCTCTTCACCAATAATTTTGGTAATAAATTAATTTAGAAATATTAGAAATTATAAATTATAATGATTATAAATATTTAAAACAATTTTCAAAAATCAATTCAGATTAATGGAAAATTTTAGTTTAATATTAATCCCGTTGAGGTGGGGATACGACGGGTTTCTAGGAAGAACAATTTTTAGAAAAAAATGATTATATACTAACTCGATGATTAATAATAATAATTATATAAATCTAAATTAATATTTAATAATATAAATTATATACATTTAATTTAAACTATTACCCATTATATATTATTGTAATTAATTACAAAGGATAAATTCTACTCATTTTAAAATATATTTTTTAGAAACTATTTTTTTAAAGATAAATATAAACAAATACTAAAAACAAATATATAGATGATAAAAATTTAATTAGGTGGGTTTAATGTAATTAAATAATACTTATGTTACTTTATAACATATTTATACATTTAAATTAATTTATTTATTAAAAAATGACTTCATAAAAATATTAGTATGTTTTCACCATTCACCGAGAAAATAATATTTTATGAAAAAATACAAATTATCAACCAAAGTAAGATTTGATATTATTTTTTAAAAAATGATATTTATTTTACTATATAAAAATTTGAAAATTTTAAAATTAATCTTTAAAAATACTTATAATAAAAGAGTTTAATTTAAACAATTTATTTGTGATTAAAAATTACATCATATTTTCATAACTAATATTACAGTATAATTCTTATTAATAAATATAAAAATCAATTATAAAATCATTACCTTTATTTATACATCTATAAATTCTTATCAAAATTGCATCCTCAAAATTTTATTCACTTATTAATCAGTAGGGATATCTTTTCCTCATTTAATTTTCTGATTCCCATGTATCCCCTTCAACTATATAGTTTATAAATTAAACCGTAACCTGGTCAATGAATTTATTCTAAAACACATACTCTCTATTAATAATAATATTATATATCACTTCCTTATAATAAATATTATTTTCTAAATAAACTTCTTAAAAGATCAAAACATAAGTTGAATCTACCGTATATTTCCTTAAAAGTGAAACATGAAATATATTGTGTACTAGAAATAAACTACAGGATAGTCCCCTTGGTCAGAAACTGATCCAACATTTTATAGTATTTCATGTTAATCAATAAATAATGTCTATATCTTTACCTTTTTAAGAAAACAAAAAAAATCAATAGAGAATCGATGAGAAATACTTGATCACCTACCACAAAAGAAATATCATTCTTCTCGTTATCTGTATAGATTTTCTACCGACTATAACCTGTATGTATATATCACTAAATCAAATTCACCTTATAAGTTATTTCCTATAACAACTATAGTCCCATAAAATTCCATTCTCTTACTACATACATAAAATGGTGTATGATATAGCTTTACATATAATTCCTCAAATTACGATATTTGTACACTAAAAAACTATTATAATAAGAAAACTCAACCAAAGAAAGATGTTGATTCCAACATCCATGGAAATATATTGTTAAAAGGGAAACATATCTTATAAGTTATGAATTTGTTTATTATATTTCTTTTCATATTGAGGATGAAAGTATATATTGAAATTTAATTCAATACCCAAGGACTTCTTGAGTAATTTTCAAAAAATATATATCAATCTAGGATCATGGTAAGATATAATCGAGAGAGGCAGTCAAGGAATCATGACTATCTCATTTAGAAAAATTCAATGAAGCTAATATACATACATTATGTCTTTAATGGTAAGTAAATTTTCATATTTAGTTAATTGATCAACAATAACCGAGATTTCATTATTTCCACTTGATATCCTTGGAATTACCTTGAAATAATTTATGGATATATTTTCATATATCCACTCCAACATTTGAAAAGGTTGATACATTACCTCTGGTAGTTACTTTTTTAATTTAACCAACTAATAAGTCTAAGACAACTGGGTAAATTGAAAAATGTCTCTTTTAATTACATACCTTTAGTAATACTCCCAATGAAATTTTTATGTCATAGATCTTCTCAAATGAATAGAAAACTGAGGAATGTGAGCTTCACTCAAAATCACTTTTCTCAATGGGGATTCACAAGGAATACCTAATCACTTCCCAAATCATAAAATACATTCTTTTTCAAAATTAAAATTAAGAAAATTACCCTTCTTATAGAATTATACCATTTTATACAAATATTGATCATCCTTCATGGATTTCATATTTATTTTTCAAGATTTTGACTCAACTAAAACTTAAAACAAAATAGAGTATGTCTCTAAATCCAAAACATATAGGAAAAAAATTTATAAAATCATTAACCTAATCTTCACTTCCCAAACATAAAATGTTTAATGTAGAATTATTTTTTTGACTCAATGCATCAACCACATTGTTTTCCCTTCGAGGATGATAATGAATCATGCAGTCATAATCCTTGACCAGTTCGAACCATATGATCTATCTCATGTTCAATTATTTCTAAGTAAATATATAATTTAAATTTTTTTATCATTATATATTTCTCACATAACTCCATATAAATGATGCCTCCCAATTTATAAATCAAAAACTATAGTATGTAATTCTAAATCATGTGTTATGTTATTTAACTCGTGAGGGTTCAACTAATAAGAGGTAAAATAAATTAAATAATAATCCATCATTACGACATGACCAAATGATTTCAATTAAGCATAATTGGAGGTGAAAAATTCACAATTTTTGGAAATCAAGGCCAAAACTAGAGTACTCATCAATATTTTTTTCAGTTCCTAATACTATCATCACATGTTTTTTCTAGATGAGTTTAATTATCATTCAAGTTAATTTATTTATTTGTTTATACAACTAAGAAATGTTTTCAAAAAACCTCTAGTAGTAACCCACTAATCCAAGAAAACTATGAATCTATGGGACAATGGTGGGTCTTTTCTATACCTCAAAAAAATTAGTGGGTCAACAGTAATGCCATCTTTAGAAATAGTATTTCCAAGGAAATAAATTTTTTTCAATGAAAATTCATACTTGATTAATTTTCCATATAGTTTCTTTTTATTCATGGTTCTCAAAATCCCCATTGTTTTCTTTCATGTTTCACCTGAATTTTAGAATATAAGAAAATGTATCCAACAAACCCAACCACAAAACATTCCCAAAACACATGAAAAAATTTATAAATTAAGTCCATAAATATAGTAGGTCTATTATATAACCCATAGAAAATAATTAATAACTCATAGTTATCATTTCGTGTCAAGAAAAATAGTCTTTGGAATTTTTTCTTCCATCACATTCAACTGATTGTACCTCGGCCTCTTTTCAACCCTGAAAAAATAATGATCTCCATAGATCTGATCAAAAAAGTAATTGATATGAGGTAAAAGATACTTATCCTTAATAGTAATGTTATTTAAGGATCTATAATCAATGAAATGTCGCATTGAACCATAATTATTTTCAACAAAAAAATAAGAGCACCCCATGTTGAAGTATTAGGGGATATGAATTATTTATTTAAAAACTCTCTTAATTTATTTGTCAAACATAAAGGTTCCATGGGTTCTATTAAATAAGGAGTTTTGGATATAAGATTATCATCAAAAACTAAGTAAACCATAAACTAAAACACTATATTTGGAATAACACTAGGGAAATCCTAATAAAATAAAATGATTCATTTATTTACATCTGGAACATCACTAATTTGAATTGTTTCATTATTTTTAACAATATTCTCTTGGTAAATTTTATTTCCATTTCAAATAGATTTCTCAGTCTATTGGTATATTATCAAATGAAAAAAATCATTGAATAATACATTTGAGGCACTAAAATATATCTTAAAATGATAAACTAAAAGCTAATCAATACCAATAATGATATAGAACTCTTCTATTCCAAGTTTAATAATATTTCCATGAAATACCATACAACAGATACGAACAGAAAGATGACTATAAATCTTGGTCACTTTAATACATTAAACCTTAATTTACACAAAATGTTCTATCACACATTCATGAGGTGTTAATCTAAATTTACATGTTAGTTTCTAAAAAATTTATTAATGAAAAATTCTAGAGTCCAAAAATGGTATTTTCCTAATTCGAGGAAATAGGTTTCATATATGTCACTACATTATTTTGTGGCCCAAATACAATTGTAGTTGTGGAAAATCACTTTTCTACTCCTTTCAAATTCCAATCAGGATAATTTATAACTTGTGTAAATAACTATGGACATGCAATATAATAGTGATACCAATTAGTGAAAATAATACACCTTGGAAATATATGGATGTCAATTACCCCGTTATTTGGTTATTGGGAACTCTTTTCTTAACATTCACAATCAATGTGATGAAACTGACCACACTAGAGAAACCATTCATATCATGTTAATCATTACTTGACATTTTAACATACACACATGGAATATTTTGGGGGATTTCCTTTAGACATATTATCTATTTTTTCTCTATTTCCTATTATATTTACCTCTTCTTACTATATTAATCTTGGGGAAATTACATTTCAGAAAACTCCATCCCAACTCTTTCATCACAATAAAGCACCTTCACATCACTATTAAATTCTCATACGGCCAATGCAATTCATGAACATGGTTTAATCATTGAGTAAAATCATTTAATTTTACTACCAGTTTCCCTTATAAAATCCACAACATACCTGGAGAGTCTTGTGATGCTTGATTCATATGAGGCTATAGAATTTATTTCCCTTTTCCTCAATTCTAGGAATTTATTTCCATCTAGACTTAGAAAAAGTAAGGTAAAAATTTATTAATGAAATTGTCCTTATATGTTTCACATTCCATGGTATTAAGATCATATTTTTCTATGGTATTCTTGACAAATGACCTCATAGATTGGATTAAAATTCAAAATGAAAAAATAGAAAGTGTTACTTTTTTTATTAAGACTATCTTAGGATATAAAATAACTTATGTTATAAATTAATAAATACTTAAGCTACCATAGGGTCTAATGATCCACTGAAAAATAGGGTATGTTGCATCATAAAATGATCCATAATAGACATATTTCTTCATTATTGATTAGGGTCCCCTCTAGAATGAATTCAACCAACATTTATAACGTGGGTCAACTGATCCATCAGGGAAAATAACAATATTATTCTGATTCCTACCATATCAGGATGCATATTTGAAGAATATTTTCATCAATATTCAATCCCACTATAGCTTCCATGTTCTTTCTATAGAAATCCATTTTGAAAAGAAGTATTTTAGAAGATAAATCATGGTAATCTTTCAATTCTATTCCATTTTAACTTTTGATAAGGTAAAATAATACAAGGGAATGCTATTTACATTATCTAAACCTCTAAAGTTATCCAAACCATTACTATAATACCAACTATAAGGACCTAACCATAGACATTACATATTAATTAGTTTCTTTTAGGAAATTACCTTCTTTCACAATGGAAATTTTTTTGGGTTTAGAGTTTTACAGAAATTGGTCATAACTTATACATCACAAATCCAATTAGTAGAAAATATACACATGGGATTAGTATCCATTTTTTCTATAATATAAATATTTTTTAAGAAAATTTTATTTATTTCGATAAAAACTCTTCATGAATTTTATATTTATTCCATCTTTCACTTACCTATCCTATGAAAAACATTTCAACACGTGCGATGATCATAGAAATTATAGAAAGGGATATAAAAAGGAATGAAAATTTAAAATTAGTATAAAAATAAAAACCCGTAAAATATTTACCGTTACATAAATTTTATTTAGTAAAAACTAATAATGTAATTTCGTATAAAGCAGAAAACATTTTTATCAAAGAAATCATTTAAAACCCATATTAATAAATTAAAAACCCTTATCGATAAATCATACCATGATATTCAAAATCTATTTTAAACATATTTATGGTGTAATTAGATCCTAATTAAATCCATAATGAAAACCCTTTAGTAACTCCACCATTTTTACCTTTAATAAAATGGATTATTACCCATTGAATTGGAGCGTTATCTAATTGAACCAATATTTTAAGCTATAATAGGGTCACCCTATTCTATTTAGGTTTCCCAATCATATAAGAAGTAATGGGTTTTCTGGAAAATATATAGGATACCCCATCACATAAACTAAAACATTCTCACCCGATGCTATCTGGGAATAAACATTTCTCATGTATAATTCTTAATTACAATATCATGAATAAAACAATTTTATGCGTGTTCATTTATATCAATTTTATTTTGAAAAACTCTTTTAAACTCATAAAAAAATCACTTTTTGATATAAAAATACCACTTTATTTTAAAAACCTATTTTCAATGACAAACTAACCATATTTTAAGCCCATTTTAAACACAAAAATACCTAAAAAAGAAAAAAAATATTAATGTAAAATATATTATTGAAAAGTAATCCCAAAGTCAAATAATTATCATGGTGGAATAAAAGTCATTTTCTACATGTACGTTTAGAATAAAGCATTTTTTTTTTATTTTCTAAAAAATTATATATAAAAAATGTATCAAATTTCCTTGTGAAAATAATTGAAAATAATGTAAAAATAGACATTACATGTAATATAAAAAATATTTAATGTCCAAATAAAAACATTTCAAATTTTATTTTAAAAACATGAACATGAAATCAAAATATATTTTTAATGAAATATTTGAAAGTGGAATTTTTTTGAAAAAAGTGCCTTGTTACTTCTGAAATATTTAAATAATAAGCCTCGTGATAGAATAAAAAAATTACATAACATTATAATAGACAATTAATGGATATTAGAGGTAAAATTGGTTTTACATACCCCTTATAAAATAATAAAGGGGAATAAGATTATAATATGCCTCAATGTATAGAAATTGAGATGAAGTCCCTTACCTATAGTCT
Organism: Viscum album; assembly: GCA_963277665.1. NCBI lineage: Eukaryota > Viridiplantae > Streptophyta > Magnoliopsida > Santalales > Viscaceae > Viscum > Viscum album. The sequence continues at coordinate 1,109,101,354 of OY728142.1, read as the reverse complement.
GAATTATTATTTGTGTAGTTATCATCCAGAATAATAAAATTATGTTAGTTATTTACTTTATTTATAACCTTTTTTAGTTTATTATTAATTTTATTTCACTTATTAATAAATTATACAAAAATACTTATTAAATAAAGTTTAATTCAAATGTTTTGACATCATTCGACTTATGTGACAAAAGTGACTTTGGTAGGTCAACTATTGTCAATGAGATCATTATTTAAATGTATAAATAATAATAATAATAATAATAATAATAATAATTAAATTGAAATAATATTAATAATACAATTATAATTTTCAAATCAATCAATAAAGAGTTTTTTTATAAATAAAGTATGTTATGATCATGGAGATGGTTGGTCATATGTACACATGTGTAACGTTATTGTTTCTCGATGATATTTTTGGAAAATAGTTCATTAAAATTTATATTCATATAAGGATAATAATGTAATAAATATAAAATTATTTTACTATATATACTTATATATATATCGTTATTTTTATTTGGTGATGAAAAAATGAATCACATCACTTCAAGGAGGCGGTAATCGACATATACACGAACGACATTATCATTTTTTTCATTTGGTTAAAAGAAAATAAACAAAAATTTATTATCTTTACATAATGATAAATATGTCATTAACATCAAAATTATTTCATTTATATCACATATATTTATTATATTTAACGTATTTACCTTCCACATATCATGTTAGTGAAAAATGAATCACATCGCTTTGTGACGTAGTAGTTCCCTATACATAGGGGAAAGTTATTGTTGCCCTTAGGTATCAGGATATAAAATGGGTATATCATATATAATAGCTCTGTAGGTATATTTATTTTATAAATATTATATATAAACTTTATTTCCATCATCATACCCAACTGTTATAGGTTGTAATGGAAAAACTAATTACATCATTTTGAAAGGTGCTAGTCTAACGTACGCATGAATGATGATTTTGAAACAAATTTAATGGAATTGTGTGTGGTTTTAGGTAGAACCATTATCCTAAAAATATCTCAGTATATGGAAGATATGTTTTTTATTATATTGGTATAATAATAATTTAATTGGGGTAGATGAATAAATAAAATAAAAAATTCCCATTGATGAATGTTGCATACACTTTAGGTATCTCATTTTGGTCTACCCCAAAGTCCTTCCATGGTTGGATTTATGCCCATATATAGGATTATATTATTTAAGTAGGGATATTAATAAGTTATTTTGTTGTTATTCTTCTAACCAAAAGGTTTTTAAGGTGTGAACATATGAGGAGAGGGTGGCCTTTTATAAGTGGGGTGAGTGGCATGCCAGTAATTGTTTTATGAAAGTGAAATCTACCCATATTTGTTTCATGTAATCATGCTAGAATAATGTTCTTAAATGTTATATTATTGATACTATAATGGATAAGGATAAAATATATCCAAGAAATGGGTATTTTAAATTTTTTTTAGTAATTGTTCCTTTAATTTTAATGTTTAATCCCTTGGTAAACTTGTGTTTAAACTAATCGATGTGATTAATTTTAACTATTTTCTCTAATAATATTAGAAATATTATAATTTTGACTTGTTCAAAATCATAAATTATTATAATTCCAAATATTAAATCAATTTTTTCAAAAGTCAATACACATAATTGAAAATATTAAATTTAATATTAATCTCACAGACGTTACGAGGCAGCAAGTTTTTAATAAGAGTGTTTTTTAGAAAAAGATGATTTTATATAAACTTTGTAACTAATAACAATAAATTTATAAAACAAATTTAGTATTAAATGATATATAATCTATAAATTTCAATTAAAATAATCACCATTCAGTATCATTTTAATTAAATAAAAATTATAAACATTATTAATTTCTAAACAGTGTTTAGAAAAGCCTATTTTTAACCCCAAAAATAAATGTTTTATAATAACAAATATAAATATTATTAAAAATTAACAAACTAGATTTCATATGACTAACTAGTACCTACGTTACCTTTAAAATTATTCAAAACATATTGATAATTTTAAAAAACTAAATTTATTATACACAAATAATATTTTACAAAATTTTCTATTTTTTACTATTCTCAGAAAAAAAATATTTTCATAAAGATACATAAATTCCAAACAATTTAAATTTTCATATTATAATTTAAAAAATTATATACTTTTTATCAAATTAAAATTCTAAAATTTAGGATTTAATTTTTAAAAACCTATATAAGAAAGGTGTTCAATTAAAATAATTTCCTTTTTAAATAATTTACCTAATATTTTTTTACTAATATAACTGTCTAATTAATATTAAAAAATATTAAAATGATTTATTCTATAAATAAATAGGATGTTATTCCAATTAACATTTTTATTTATTATCATGAAATTAATATGATCTTGATCAAGAACAAGTATCATATACCTTATATTAATAATTCCCTTGATCATCATATTGAGTATCATTACATCTCAAATGTTCATATTTGATCTAGATATCCTTATTTAAGGGAAATGGGGGAAGATATAACCCATAAATCCCTCTATATAAGATATATAAAACTAGAAATTCATTATGATACCATTAAGAGTTTTAAATTTCCCTGGAAATCTTAATAGATTTCTTTAATTGAGTTTATAGAGAATACCTAGATCAATTTTTTGTTGGATTTATATATGATATGCTAAAAAATTATAATTTAATGGATGAACAATAAAATAATTTTTATTTTAACTACCTTATAAATGGATAAATTAAATTCCTTTTATAGTATGTATTGGGACCCTACTTTTTCATACATTATTAATACATTGTTTTAAAGGCAAACGACCTAAAGGCATTACACAACTATGATACAAAGGTTTAGTGTCTTTAGAAAATTAGAACCGTACATAACATTTACATTATAAAACATAAAACATTTATTTAATTCCTTAATCTCTGGAATCTTATTGGACCTTGTGTTCTCTTTATTACAAGTATTAACCTGCGGATATACATCAAAATAAGGGGTGAGCTAAAATATCAGTAAGAAGATAAATAAGATACACGAAACATGGATGATAATAATATTAATAATAATATAATAATATAATCATAATAATAATCATGATAGGAAGAATTAGATAAAGTCATGGATTGAGGCAATGCATAAAAATGAAACATCATGTCATAGTGGTGAACTACTACACATATTTTTGAACAAATTTCGTATCATGTTCAGGGATATATCACTTTTTATCATGAGATAAATAATATTAACAAATTAATTGGAGCCCTATATAATTATAAGCACATCCATCACATCATAACATTTACATGAACTATATAATTCTAGGTGCACCCGTCACATCATAACATTTACATTATCATGCATGAGACATAGATCGTATATCAATCGTGGATAAAAAAATAACCCCTGGAAAGAAATGGGTTTAATATAATAAATAATAAATTCATGAATAAACTTTTTTTTAAATAAAGATGCAATATAATACTTTGTTTAAGAATTATCAATATTCAATGAAGAAGAAATAATCTCATGGGAAGTAAAATATGTATCCTCGTAAAAAAGAGTTCTTTTGAAAAAATCATTAAATTAGTCATAAACTGTACCTGAAACTTGTATATCCCAGAAAATAAACTTTTAAGAAAAATAAATTATATTTTTATAAAATTAAATGAACATTCATAATAATAATGGAGTGAAAGAGGGAAACCCCATAGAAATATAGTTGGGTTTGAGAATTCTCCGTACCTTATGTCTGAGTACTTTCTTCACTTTAATATCATGGATAATAAAGTAAAATTAAGTAATTAAGAATTAAATAACCTCTTAAACATTTATTTTAGTAATTATGGTTTTATTATGTTAATTTATTGGCATTAATATTAGTTTTAGATTTCAATTTCATCGTTCGACAGTGTTCATTTTATGGGTTTTTATGATGAATTCACCTGAATATGAGTATAAAATTTTACTTACAATGGCTATATTTTTTATTGAATTGAAATTATATGTTATTTATGAATATACATAGGTTTAAATTTGTATATATATCATTTAGTTTTATTTTATGAGGATTAATAATTAGATAAAAGGTTAATGATAATCATAAAAAAAATTGTGCTATTTCAAACATCACAAACTAGATGTGTTAATTATTTATTATTGTGTATATAATTTAGTTACAGAAAATAAAAATTGTTACTAAATATATTTGATATTATTTAAAAACCATTATATTTGTTTTATGAACATCCATGAAGGCATTGATGGAAAATAAAAATGCATCGTCCATGATGATAGTAAATTTGCACATCATGGGTGTTGAATTCATTTTAAGAATTAAAGATAGAGTGAAATGACTTTTATGATTTATAATCCACTAAAATGATCAAATTACAGTATTTAAAATATATAGGAGTAGTCATTAACATTTTTATAGAGGAGGTGATGAGATAAGAATAAAACAAAAAATAAATTAAATGAAAATAAAAGAATAAGAAAGTGGATTTTACCTCTTCAATTCTACACTTTGAGAGCCTCATTAAGGGGCCTTGGTTTGGAATTATATTCAAAAAATAACCTCCTATGCGTGAAGAAGGTGCTTGGGAATATATTAAAGAATAATTTATACAAAGATCAAGTCTTGTAAGGTAAAAAGAGAAGAAGTGGTGAGGGTGGTATTTATAGTGTAGGGGAGGGTTGTTTTCCAATTATTTTATTCTTTAGTTTATTATTTTGTCTCAAGACTGTGAATAGTTTGAGAATTATCACAAAATATATTTAAAAATTAATGAGGGTTCGATATTTGGTTCTGACATCATATGTACATCATCTAGGTCTCAATAATTCATGTATTTAACTTTTATCTTAAATTATCATAATTTACTAATCATTAAAAATTAAGTTATTCAAAAAAAAGAAAAAAACATCATAAAAATTTTTCAACATGTATAATTAAAAAAATTCTATTTTATGAAAATAATAATCTAAATATAGGAAAAGTAATTTTTAATTAAAATCATTATTTACTTGGAAAATACTGATTTTGAAATTACAACTGATTTTAGAACAATTTGAAAATTTAATTATAGTCTTATAAAATTATTTTATAATAATAAGAAAAAAATATTAATTTCTATATTAATTTTATTTTAAATAATAATATTAACTATAAAATTTTAATTAAATATTTATGACCTTTAAATATACAAGTACTTAATTAATAATTTCTAGACAATTTATTTACATATACTATGATATTATTTTATCATAATAACATTTATGAGATGTTTAAATTTTATTTATAAATTCATGGTTGAGGTTACTATTCAATTTGTCAGTTTATTATTCATAAGGGTCATATTACTATTCCAAAAGTCAAGTTACAATTCTATTGGTATATGTTCCTTAACCTCTATAAATACCTCTTATTGCATTAATTATTTATTTATAATGTTTTTATTGACTTCAATATGTGATATTATTTGATTTATACTATATTAAATAATTATAATATAGGAATTTGAATTGATAAAATTTTTGTTCTTTACATTCTTCCACCCTTTGTAAATTTCTCACTATAAATTTCAATTTACATATATAGGTGAGGGTATTTATCCTTCATCGACTCCTTAGGTTCCTATGTTTCTTCTTCATACTTGTGGTCCCTCCCCAACACTTTTAAAATGTTATTTTATTAGTTTCTTATAACCGTATCTCTCCATTACAAAGTCTCTACCAGCTACTCTTCATAAGAGTGATCATCCTTCAGTTGAATGAACTCTTAGTTTAGTACATTTGAGGGATATGGTATGTACTTACTCAGGATAAATACATGGAACATGTCAAGAATTAGATCCAAACATTGTTGAAGTAATATTCAATAGGCCAATACTCATATAAAATCAAGTATCTCAAAGGTGATAATGTACCTTAGTCTAAGCTACCCTTTCTTTCTAAACCACCTAACTTTATTCCATGGTGATATTATAAGGAAGACCATATCTCCAACATCAAACTCCTTGTCCTTTTAATGGTTATTGGAATTTCTCTTTTGTCAGCCTTGAGTAGCTTTGAAAGGTTATTGGATAGCTTGAACCTTATCTATCATCTATTTCACAATATTAAGTCCAAGTATATATTTTTGTCCAACTTCATACTAACATGTTGGAGTTATACATCGCTTCCCATGCAGAGCATCATATGGAGTCATCTGAATACTCGAGTGGAAGTTGTTGTTGTATGATAACTCTTCCAATGGGTTATGTCGGTCACATACATAACTGAATTCCATTTTGAAGATTCATAGATTTTCTTCAATCATCTAAATAGTATTTTCAGATTGGGTTTTAGGTTGGGGGAGATAGGTCATGCTAAAATTAAATTCAGTACTCAAATCATTTTTAAGACTCCTCCAAAATATAGATTTTAACCTTGGATCACAATCATAGAAAATCGAGTGGAACCACATATAGTATCACAACTCCCTATATATATATATCTCTTATAAAGTTGTTCAATTAGGATATCAACTTTAATAGTGATAATGTGGGATGTCTTAGTGAGTCGTTCCACCACAACCCATATCGCATTGTTCCCATTAGATATCTTCAAGAGACTAGTGATGAAGCCTGTGGAGACATTATCCCAATTCCATATATGTATCGATAATGGTTGAATCATCCCATTGTACTTCTATCACTATTCTTGAACTTCATACCATACCAAGAACCTTGAGATATACTTTGCAATCCCCTTCTTCATGATGTCCCCCCAGAAGTGTTATCAGAAATAAAAATACATCTTATTACAAACATGATGAATGAATAAAGTTGATCTATGTGAATTATAAAATAGATTCACCTTTATCATAGGTGAATAAGAAACACAAATCCATGTTCCAAAAATAATCACACAAATTTCATATATGTGGAACTCTGGCATCTTCCCTTACTTTACTGTAGCCACCATATTTTGTAACTCTAGATCATCCCCATATGAATCTTTAATCATTTCATGGATATATGAGTTTTCAATCATTTGGGAAGGGTATGGTGTATTCCTTAATGATATTATTTCCAAATAAAACCATTACATATTCAGAAAGATAGGTTCTTTATCAATCCGTGTCATAGATAGAGTTAGAGGTTATTATCAACTCAGAGAAACAGCTACCTTGATTACCTTTCTAGGATGATAGTGAGTATAGAAATTTTATTCCTTAACTAAATCTAACAATATACGTAGAATTATGTTCATATCCTTTTGTTTTAATATATACTTTAGCCTATTATGATCAATATATGTGTCAAACTTCTCACCATAGAGGTAGTCTCGTAATATTTTCAATGAAAAATTCACAGGAGCTATCTCTAGATCATGTGTCAGGTAGTTATGCACATGGATAATCAATTATCATGTTGAGTAGGCTATGAAAATATCATTTTTCATGAGTAAACAACCCAATCCTCTATTTTATAAATCACTATATATCACAAAACATTCCCCAATTTTTGGTAAGGATAATACATCTATAGTGATCAGCCTCTTCTTTAGCTCCATGAATCTTTCTTCACATTCTTCCATCCATGCGTACTTTACCCCTTCCCTTATTATCCTAATTATAGGGTGATATAGTCATGAAACATTTCTCACATAATGTGTGTAGTACCCTACTAAGCCCTAAAAATAGTGAATTTTTGTGACACTATAGGGTTTGGTACATTCTTTAATCCCCTAATTTATTTGAAGGGTCCACAGAAATTACCTCATTTATAATGACATATCCCATGAACATGACTTGCTACATACAATAATCACACATTCTGAACAAGGAATACAATGTATCCTTCTATAATGCTTCCATTACAATCCACAAATATTATTCATGTTCCTCTTTTCTTTGGGACTAAATGATAATATCATTGATAAACACTACCATAATATTTTAAACATAGTTTTTAAAGACTCTATTCATCAAATCCTTGAAGATCACAGGGTAATTAGTAATTCTGTAGGGTTTTACTAGAAAATCATAGTTCCCAAACCAGGTTTGGAATGGAGTCTTCTAAATATCTTCATTCCCCACATTCAATAGATGATATCCAGAACAATTATCAACCATTTTCAAGTTCTAAGCACCTCGTATTTGATCAAAAAAATCATCAGTCCATGGAAGAGAATACTTGTTCTTTATAGTGATCTTGTTGTGTTCCAAATAATCAATACACAACCACATTGATATATCCTTTTTCTTTACATAGATAACTGATATGTCACAAGGCAACGCATTGGGGTGTATAAGTCCTTTGTCCAAATTCTCTTGAATCTACTTATTTAACTCCACTAGTTTGATCAGGGTTATCCTTTTGGGACATTTAAAGATTGGATTAGTTCTGTGTATGAGTTCTATTGATAAATCTAACTCAAAATATAGTGGAATTTTGGGTAACTTTTTAAGAAGTACATCATCATATTCACCCATAATGTGCATTTCCCCTAGTTTGATAACTTCCTTATTCTCAACCATTTGATCAAGGTATACTTCTTCATGGGGAATCTAAACCCATACCATTGAAGGATTTTCCAAAGGAGATTCATGATCTCCCTTGAATTTGTAGAGGAGTATGGGATGGTTTTGAATATAAAAACATATTTTGTTTTCCTAATAGTTGATTTTCAATCTATATAAAGAGAGACAATCTATCCCAAGGACAATGTTGAATTCCACCAATGGAGTTATTACAAAATTTACTGGGAGAATATTCTAACATACGCCAATATTAAAGGAGTCAAACACTTGGGCTATAATGATCTCCCCACTGGGTGTTTTTAATGATATCTTCACATCAATGTTTTAGGGATTTGATTCAATAGTTCTAGACAAATTACAAGATATAAAGGAATTCATAGAATAAAATCAAATAAGAATTTTTCCATTATTGTGGGAGTACGATTTATACCTTTCATTACATCATTTTATTTATCCACTTCATTATTAGTTATGGAATAATCCCTCTTTTTATCTTTTGGATTTTGTGGATGATAACACTAATTACCCTTGAGGATGTGAGGTTTAGTGTACTATCTTACATAATTCCCTTTCTTCCTATAGTTGTAGCATTGGACAATGGGTGGTTATCTCCTTTCATACATTATATCGGACAGATTATTTATTTCCCATCAACATTCATTATCTTGGTGGCCTTATATCCAACACTTATATAATTCCCACATTCCTTTATGTCGGTTCACATGATAATCCTTCACATATTTTTCAAACGTGATTGGTTTAGATTTATTCCCTCGATTTTCATCAAGTCATCCACCTTGAAATTCCATCATTCTTTTTTTATTCTCATACCCAAGTGACCATTCAAAAAAATTCTTCTCCACATTGAGAGCACATCTAATAACCAATTCATAACTCAAAATGTCTATAATTTCTAGATCCTTTAGAAGGTGTTGTTTAAACCCACAAAATAGTATATCAATTTTTATATAACTTTTTATAACAAAACCATAAGCATTCCTTGGAATCCTTGTGAAATTTTCTATGTAATTCATGATAGATTCACATTCCTTTTATGTTATGTCTATTAGTTCTCTCTCTATATTTTTATGAAGAGTTCTTTGGAAATACTTCTTAGAAAACATTATCGTAATGTCTTCGCCCTCCATCTATTCAATTTCATCGTTTTTCTTGGTGTTCTTAATCAACTCCCACTATTGGTCAGCCTTTACATCTAAACGATATGTGGATAGATTCACCTTATCTATCTCAGAACATAATATCATGTAAAAGATCATATCCATTGAGTTGACCCACTTTTCAGCTACTAGTGGATCAAAAGATCCACTAATTTTTAGAGGTTATTTCCATATAAAGGACTCAATATCCCGTCTCTCCCTCTTTGGTGAATGAGAAAATTACACATTTTTCATGTTATTTTTTATAGCCTAAGACAATTAGGTAAGCATACCCAATACATTTTTAACTCAAACTCCAAATTAATTGGGTATTTCATTCAATAAATCATTCCATTGAACCATGCACCGGTTCTTGGCCTTGTTTCCCCTGGTTCCCACCATTTTATAAAAGATAAACGGTTATAAAAAACATAATTCAAGAAGTCATAGATAATTTATCCACATATGAAATTAACTATATAGTCATATTTTTTAGGATCCCTAGGTTTAGAAAATATTATTGTGTAATTTTATATACATAGTCTCATACTTAGGGTTTTCACTATTGTTCGCTCATCCTAATTCCCAAATTTACTAAACTGTGCTCTGATAAAGACTATAGAGACCCTGCTTTTGTGAAATTATTATTAAATCATTTTAAAAATAATAAACATAAAAACATTACAGAACCAGGATCCAAATATTTAGTATCTAATGAAAATTAGGACTATACATAACTTTTCCAAAGTAAAACAAAATCATTTTTTTAATTCATTCACCTTTAATATCATATTGGACCAATTTTTCTCCTTATTATAGGTATTCAACTCAAGATATACATCAAAATAATGAGTGAGACAAAATCTATGTATGAGGATTAGTGTGAGACACGAAGCATGGGTGAGCATAATCATCATCATAATATAAGTAAAGGATCATAATCATAATCTGAATATGAATCATTAGATAAAGGCCTAAAATGTGGCATTTCTTAAAAATGAACCATCATGTCTTAGTGGTGAACTACCATATATATCTACGAACAAAGATACCATCATGTTTGTACATATTTCAAATTATATCATGAGATAAATACCATTAACCAATGAATTAGAGTAGTATATAATATTGGTCACACCCCTGACATCATAAAATTTGCATGGGCTATATTATTCCAGATGCACATATCACATCATAATCGTTACATTATCAGGCATGCCACATAAAACGTATATTAATCTTGGATATATAATAACCCATGGAAATAAATGTGTTTCATAGCATAAAGTTTACATTCATGAATAAAAAATTGGGGTTCCCAAAAGAAATAGTAAATAAAATACTTGGAATAATAATTTTCGATATTGATTGAAGAATAAGAAATCTCAGGAGAAGTTAAAAATATATTTTTTTAAACAAGAGTTATTTTATAAAAATATTTCAATTTTTCATAAAACCATATTGGAAACATTTATATCCCAAAAAATGGATGGGAAAAAAATAAATGGTATTTATAGAAAATTAAAGGAACATTTTCGGTGATAATGGAGTGAAAGTTGGAAACCCTAAAAGAAATAGAGTTTGGTTTGAGAATTCACATTACCCTATATCTGAGTGATTTATTCACATTAATATCTTTTGTAATCAAATTAAATTAATTAATAAACAATTAAATAACCTATTATAAATTTATTTTATTGATCATTATTTTCATAATTTCATTTATAGCCTTTTAGATTAGTCATAGATATTGATTCCATCATTTGGAAGTGTTCATTTTCTTTGTTTTATGGTCGGTTCACTTGAATATGAGTGTGGAAGTGTGTGTAGAATATGTATAATTCTATAGAATTGAAATTATATATTATTAATAAACATAAAAAAATTTAAATGTTAATATATATCATTTTGTTTAATGGTATTAGGATAAATCATTAGATAAGAAGTTTGTGATAGTCATTTAGATTTTTTTCAATTTTTCGAACATCACAAACTAAATTTCCTCCATTATTTATTTTAGTGCATATATGATAGATCTAGAACATGAAAATGGTTATTAAATAATTTTTATAGTATGTACCAACCAATATATTCTTTTTATGAACATACTTTAAAAATTAATGGAAAATCAAAATGCATCATCCATGATGTCAATAAATTGACACATCACATGCGATGATTTCATTTTTAGTGTAAAAGAGAGAGAGAGAGAGAGAAGTTTGATGATGGATATGTCATTAACGTATGATAATTATAGTACATAAAATTTCAATGAGTTATCATGAAGATTGGGATAGATTGGGTGAGTATTTAATAAGAAAATAAAAACAATCTAAAGGAAATTAAAAGAATAAGAAAGTGGATTTTACCTCTAGAATTATTCTCATTGAGAACTCCTTATATAACATAGGCTTGGTCTTATTTTGAGACAAGAACCTCGTGAATGTGGATAAGGGGATTGGGATGAGATTTAGGTATAATTTGGATAGGGATAAATTATTGGAAGATGTGAGGATAAGAGGTGGTGAGGGGTGGTATTTTTAGAGGAGGAGAGGGGTGTTTTCCCATTTTTTATTCATTAGATTATTATATTGGCTCTAGAAAATTAATAGATTGAGAATTGTCACTAAACATATTAAAATACTAATGAAATACTCGAGGGTTTGTCCTTACATCATCCATACATCATCTTTGACTGAATAATTCATGTATTTAGGTTTTATCAAAATTTATTGTATTTTACTATTCAATAAAAATATATGTATTTCATTAAAATCCCAAAAATTTACCCCAATAATTTCTTGATATTTATCATTCAAAAATTAACTCCATGTTATGAAAATAATTTTCTAAATATGATTAAATTAATTTTTAATTAAAAATCATCATTAACTTGAAAAATATTAATTTTTTAGTTATAAATGATTTTATAACACATTGAAAAATTAATTAAGGTATAATAAAATTATCATACTATCATGAGAAAAAAAAATTAATTTATAAATATATTTTATAAAAAAAAATTAATCGTGATACTATTTATAAAAATTTAATAAACTAATTATTAATTATAAAAATACAACACTTAACTAATAATTTCAAAAACATTTATTTACTTGTAATATGATATAATTATATCATATTACAATTTATAAAATTATCAAATTTTATATATACGTTCATGGGTGAGGTTACTATTACATGAGGGACCCTGGAACACCCTGAGAGGGGAGGGGAGAATTAGGGTGTTAAATGTTTCTTTTAAACTAATGGATCTTGTTCCCATGTTGGTAGGAACCTGTAAAAACTGTTTGAAGTGGAAGTGAAGAAAAATAAAAAATCACTTACAAATCAATGACAAATCAATTTTCCTTTGTTCACCACTAAGGACTACTTCTTAGGGGCATATGCCGATAGTTTGTTAGTTGTAACAAACACCACTAATCCTCACAAGTTGTGGATTACAAGAGTTTAGCATAGTCACTCAATACCAGGTGCACTTCCATTACATGGTTTTAGGGATAGCCCACAAAATTCCTCAGATCACTTCCACTGACTTCCACTTCCCCACTACATTGGAAGAATATTCACTCAATTTAACAACTTAGAGGTCCATTTAATGATTTTGCATTAGATCATGCATTCTCAACTATAAATGAAATTACTATTGAAGTCTCGTAATCACCTACAGATGTAATTTATTTTCCAGTACACTAATATGTTATGAAAATTAATTTAAAAAACTGATTTGGTCAATTTTAAGGCTTCCTTGGGTGTTCGGTGTACTACTACTGTTTCCTCATACCGTTTTTGTTTCCACATACGATTATTGTTTTTGTGTACCGCCTAGCAGTTTCCATGTACCGTCCAGCTATTTCTGAGTATGGTACAAATCCTCCGTGAACTGTCCTTCTCAGCATACTACACTAATTTTTTACTACTCCACTCCTTCGTCTACCATCCTACTCCGTGTACCACCTTTCTCAGATGTGTACTATGAGATCTTCCTACGTGAACTGTTCTCCCTTCTACAAATTGTTTTCCTTACGCAGATGATTCTCTCCACGTATCGTCTTCTCCTCTGCATACCACTTCATACATCACTAAATTTCTTCGAGAAATTTTAATCTCAAATCCCATCCCCAAATAAAGGGGATTGATTCTCCTTAAATAACCACTTAACTCCAAAAATTTTAGCAATATGATTTACCTAAATTTTCAATGTGGGAAAATCTTCACTATAAACTAAACTCCATCTGCATACAGTTAGCCCCCACCGTGTACTGAAATACACTAAACTATAAACCATAATCGTATACCATTAACCTTCTATGTACTATATTTCTATCTTTCCACGTACTACATTTCTTCACCAAGTACCATCAGTGCGAACCATTTTTCACAGCATTTTATGTACCGCACATCTTCACCGGGTACCGTCACTATAAACTGTTTTCAGTTCTGTTCACTATTCTTCATACTTCATAGCTTCACCATGTACCATGCCCCTTCACCGCATACCACACTCTTTCACCACATACCACACACTTTCACTATGTACCACACATCTTAACCACATACCATTGCAACAAACTTTTACCAAACTCTTGGTTTTTTAGGCCCAACAATTTAGAGAATGCTAGAAAATTGCACCACCTTAAATAAAAATTTCAACCTCAAACATATGACCCTATTCTTTGCAAATACCCTAGTAATCCATGTGAATATTGAAAAAAACACAAACCAACCACCATTATTGGAAAAAATAATCCTTGGTTCCAACAATATCCCCCTTTGGGTTTGTTGGAAATCTCTAGATAAATTCAGCAATGCGCCAGCCATGATCAAAACATGAACCTTCAAGAAACAACTCTGCCAACAATCTAAGTCTACATGAGTAGTTCTTGGTTTAGAAAAAAAGAGAGAGGTCATGAATTGAGTTCTCTTCCATTTTTTCTCTCCCATAGATTTATTTCTATATTTTTCTATTCTACGTCATTCCCTATAACCAAAATGAAATAGAAAACACTCAATTAAATTTTGCAATAAACCCAATGAACTGAATCTTGACTTCTAGAGTTAAAAAACACTCTCCCTGGATCGTATCTCCCCCATAAACCTGCATTATTTTCACAAACAGATTAAAAATAGTTAAAATTACTAGGGATAGGGGAATCGTGTACCATCTTTATGCACTAAGAGGTGGCTGAACATCGAGGTTCAACCGATGTTTCCCAAACACAGTCGATGACAATGGCTTGGTCATAATGTTAGATAGTTTCTCATCAGTTCTCACATGGTCCATTTTGATCACACCTTATTCAACTTTCTCTTTTATGGAGTGATATCTGATCTCAATATGTTTCGTACGAGAATGGTGAACAGGATTCTTATTAAGTTCAATTGTGCTCTTTTTATCACAGTAAATCACCATTGGTTGTTTAACCTCATAACCTATGTCACTCAGTGGCTCCTTCATCCAAAGTAATTGAGTTCACGCCTTGGTAACAAATATATACTCTTCTTCAATAGTACTAAGTGAAGTACATTATGGTTTCATTCCTAACAATCCCACATATTTCTTCCCAATATATAATTCTCCACCACTAGTAAACTTTATTTCTACTACATCTCTAGCCCAGTCAGTATCAGAAAATGCTTATAGTTCACAATCTCTTCCTACAGCAAAGTATATCTCATAATTATGTATACCTATATATCTCATGATTCTTTTCACTACTGCCATATGTTCTTCCTTTGGATTACTCTGAAATTGGGCCACAAGGAAAGTTACAAATACAATATCTAGTCATGTCACCATCAGGTATAGTAGGCTTCCAATGATTCTTATGTACATGGTGGGATCCATAGAAGTCCCTTCCTCGTGCTTTCCAATCATTTATCCAACTGAAATAGGAGTTGAAATTGGCTTGGAATCATGAATATTGAATTTTTTCAGTAGATCTCTTGCATAATTTTTATGAGTATTGAAAGTTTCATCCTTATTCGGAATAATCTGCAACCATAAAAAGTACTTGAGTTCACTAATCATGTACATTTCATATTCTGATTTCATGTCATTGGAAAATTCATCCACTTATCCATGTTTTATTCCAATAAAAATAATATCATCCATCTATACTAATACAAAGAACTGGTCTTGTTGAGAGTTCTTCACATAGAGATATTGATCCACTCCTCCACTTTTAAAATCACACTTTCTTGTATACGATTCCAACTATGATTATCACACTTGTGGTTCTTGTTTCAGTCCATAAAGAGATTTCTTTCATCTTCAAACCTTTAGTTCATCATTTCCATGAAAAATACTATTGGTTGTTCAATGTAGACTTTTTCTTCCAATACATCATTTAATAATGTTGTCTTGACATCCATTTGATACACTTTATAACCTCTGTGGATTTCCATGGCTTCAAGTAGCCTGATTAACTCTAGTCTCTCTATGGGAGAAAATTTATCCTCAACATCAATGCCTTTAATTTGTGAATATCATTTACAGACAAGGCATGCCTTATTTATGATCACATTTCCATGTTATTCAATTTTTGTCTTGAAAATCCACATTTTACTAATCACATTATGATCTTCCGGTCTTTTAACAAGATCCCATGTCTGATTTTTGTCAATCTGATCTAACTATTCATTCATTTCATTCACCCAAGACTCATCCTTTGCAGCCTCTTCAAATGAGGATAGTTCCACAACTAATTAAAATACATATTTTCATAATTTCTCTTTCTCCTTGTCTATATAGGTGTATTCAAATCCCCCATAATGAAGGAATGATCAATCTCTTCTCATCAATTTCTGCTTTGGGGTTTGGCCAAATTCTCTTCAGTTATTGATTCTTCTTTTGATTATTCTTTAGATTCAACATCATGATGTGACTCCTGAGAGTGTTTCACACCTTCCACTACCTCTATATAAAAATTTGTTCAATGTTCACTTTCTTCCTCATCTTCTATCACATCAGCACAATAATTCCTTGAATCATTCTGGTTTTTCTCTTCAATGATCATTACATCGCTACTTTCCACAATTCTTCCCATTTTCTTACTGAAACACTTGTTGTATTTTTTGTTCATTGAGTATCCAAGAAATATTCCTTCTTCTGCAATTTCTCTATACTTCCCTTGATTTCTTGCATTATTTCGAATAAAAAAATCTTCTAAAAACAAGAAAATATTTCAAAGAGGGCTTCCTTCCATGCCAAAATTTATATAGTGTCTTTGTTTCTCCCATATATATCCCTGATCATTTTTGAATATAAAATGCATCATGTGCTTCCTCTTTCAAACAATGTTAAGGAATAATACTCTCAATAAACATAGTTCTGGAAATATTGTTTACCTGACGATTACTGCATTCAAAAACTTCATTTTTTGTGTGAATTTATCATAGCTACCACCTCATGTTTTACCCCTGCTTCTCTAGATAATTTTCAAATTCAATGGACGTGCATTCCCATCCATTTTCAGACCATAGGACATTGATCTTCCATATAATATAATTCTCAGTGATTGGTCGATATGTTTTCATGCAATAAATCACTTGTCGCTTCTTTTTTATAATGATCACACATGCCATTATACTATACTCATCTATGAAAAAAAACAAAGTACCTCTCTCCATGTGTTGGAGAAATATTTATCAGGCCACTTACATCAGTATGGATAAGGTCAAGGAAGTATGATGATCTTTTATTCTTTGTCTAGTAGGAACTGAAGACCAGTTTCCCTCACATGTAAGAATCCCAGGTCTTTTCTTATCCACACTTCATACTAGAGATATCCATGACTATATTCGGCATATATATCTTTTCTATGTCTTTTTGATTGATGTTCCCCAATATCGGATGCCATTTTTTGTTTTCCTCTTCAAATATTTGGTAGCAAATGTTCTCTTTATTGTCAACCTGATATAAGTTTCATTCTATTCTAGAGCCTTTCATGAGATAATTCCCAAACATTCCTATTATAGTACAACCATTCTGATTGAATGTCACAATACGCCTGAGTCACAGAGTTGAGTCACACTAAGAAGATTTTGATGTAGACCGTCTATATGCAGGACTTCAGTTTTCTTCATCTCTCTATTAGCTAGCTTAGTACTTATAGTACCTTTTATCATCAATGCGCCATCATTACCGAACCTCATTGTTCCATCGACCTTTTTTAGCATTCGTCAATAGGTCTACATTACCCATCATGTGGGATGAACATCTTCTATCATGAATCTAGATATTGTTGTTCATTGTAGCTTTGAGGGCTACATCTACAAAATTGGACTTTTTAATTTTCCTATTTTCTTTTCCTGAGATATTGGATTGAACGTAGGATAATGATGGTCTTTCAATTCTATCTTCTGTGTACATGGGTTCTTCACATTCAAATTATTCTTCCAGAGGATAAAACCTATTTCAAATAGCAACATTGTCTGGTTGAAAAGCGTTGACTCTTTTCTGAGGATTGAAATAATTACTTCTATCGTACCTCTACCTACAATACACAACTTTATGGAAAAATTGAAATGGTGAAAACAATATAACTAGAAATTATTTCATCTATAAGAAGTAGGATATGAACAATACTGAAAAAACGACCTATACCCATAGTTCAAAACTGTGGGTATAGCCCCCAAAAACATGGGTATAGGCTATACCCACTATTTTGGGAACCGTGGGTTGGAAAGGCATCAGTATAGGGGTCTCAGCCTATACCCATGGTTTTGGAGAACCGTGGGTATAGGGGAGTCAAATTTGGCACACTGCTATTCCAGTGTGGCACACAATAGACCCCCGGTTTTCAAACTGTGGGGTATTTAAATTCAAGAAATGGGCACAGGGGGGATTCGAACCCGAACCTCATGCAGCGCCTCCCGCATTTCTCACACGCACAGCAACCAACCGAGCTAACACCTCCACTGATATATATAGATAGTTTTATTTTAATATATTAATATAACTCCTATAATTGAAAAATAAGGATGCGCAGTGTTTCGAACCCACGCCTCCAGCATCCTGCACACGCACAACGACCAATAGAGCTAATACTGATTTTATTAATTATAGATACTTTTATTTTAATATATTAACCTAACTCCTATAATCGCAAAAATGAGGACCCACGAGGTTTCGAACCCACGACCTATGTAGAAGGATTTCACGGACTGACCAACTAACCTAAGGAACTTATACAATTTAATATTCCTTTCCTTAAAATTATATTATTTAAGATCATCTTCTCAGGAAATTTTTTTTTGTCCCATGGAATTTTTTATTCCCGCGATAACGCGGGAAATATATACCCATGTTTTTGAAAATCCGTGGGTATAGGTCTTTGAAAAATATACCACCTATACCCACGGTTTTCAAAACCTGTGGGTATAGGTCTGCAGAAAAACACCTTTACCCACGGTTTTGGAAAATGCGTGGGAATAGGTCTTCAAAAAAACCTATACCCACGTTTTTTCCAAAAAACATCGGTATAGGGGACCTATACCCATGATTTTGGAGAACCTTGGGTATAGGTCGCCATACTACCCCTATACACACGGTTTCTAAAAACCATTGGTATATGGGGGGCTTATACCCACTGTTGGGCACAAAAATGTGCGTATAGACCCATTTTCCAATAGTTGAATATGTACTTCTTTGTTGAACTTCTAACTCTTCTCCATTCGTATAACTTCTTTCCTCTTCGCATTATAACATGGTATAGCCTAGATCGAAACAAAACTGGCACTTCCTTAAAGGAAATGTCTTCTCACTTCTATTCTTCCTCATACCTTCTTCCACAGAAAAATAGTTTGAATGCCTACCATTTTTGGAAACTTGAGGATAATCTTTAGTTCTCCATTCAGTTTGATTTAGGGATTTCTCTTTTCACCACATCTCATGGATTTTCAACATTATCAACTTCTATCTTGCCTTATTCTTGCTCACTTTATTTATAGAATTTTACATTTTGGAATCACAACAAATTCCACTATTTCCCATAAATGTGTATTTTGATCACTCGAGATATTTTCAACTCCATCAGAACCACATTTTTCTCTCTCTAGAAGTTAAATATCTGAGAACATTCCAAATTTTATTTCCTTCTTTGCTTCTTTTGAAATTGATTAACTTTTGAGTTTACATCCTAGAGTAACAACTTCTTCTTCGAGTCCCTCAATGGTCTGGGAATCCTCCAATAGTCTCACGGTAAGGTCATTGATGAAACTTTCATGTTATCCAATTTAGTGTTTTAGTTCCACAACATCATCAGTTATTTCAAGGATTTATGATTTTACTTTCACCAGTTCTTCCATTCTTTCAATTTATACTTTCTAGATGATCAATATATTTTGATGATTCTGCCACCATTTCTTTCCACTTATTACATCTCTTTCATTTAGTCTCAATCTTACCAAAAGAATCCTTAAGTATCAACTTGGGATCAACATTAGTAGTCAATGGATTATATCAAAATTTATTTATCAATGGTTCTGACTTTTCAATGGTATCCATCATGGTGGAATGGTTTCCAGTCTTAAATTTCGGTTCTTCTTCCTCACATAATTCATTATCATCATCTTCTTCCTCACAAACAAAACCTTCCTTATGTACTTTCATTGCAAATTTGAAGTTTCCCTTTTTGAAGAATCTTTTCTAAGGCTTCTCCATGTTTTAAAATTTTCTCTCTTCATCATCAAATTATTTTGATCAATGAGAGGCAATGTTCCCAACTCTTCCATTGAAAAAACAAGAAAGAGGTAGCTTGATTTCAAATTTCCCTATTCCCATCCTCGAATTCTTGGCAATGATAGAAATTGTTTTGTTTTCCTCATTATCTTCACCACCTCTATATCCTAAAACTTTTAGCTTTTCAGGGCTTTGAGTTCCATTTCCTTACTCACACGAGTTATAGCTTCTTCTTGTTTGATTATCATTTCATAATCTAATATATTTCTCAAAATAGCATCCAAAGAAAGAATGGAGAGATCTATTTTTTCAAGGGATAACACCTTTGCATTTAAAGGGTTGGAAGCCTTCTCAAGATTTTCATCACTATGTCAATGTCATTGATTTCTTTCCCAAGGCCTCAGATTTCTCTTACAACTTCAGTAATTCAATTGAAAAAGGAGTCTTCATTATAATCAGGGTGGATCCTCAGATCATCAAACTTGTTGTGTTTTAAATAATGTTTTTCCTCTTTCTCTTTGTTATCTACTTCATAAAAAATCTCCATTTTATCCCACATTGACTTGTAAGATGTGATACTCATTAAAGTTTTAAAAATCTGATTATAAAGGGCTACAGTGAGAGCATTATATGATTTTGCATCAGCATTCGGCAATTTCCTATCTATATCTATCATCTACAGTCCAGTAGGATTTGTGACTTGTATTACCAAAGCAATAGAAAATAAGACTTCCATTCCATGAGAGCTTAGGAGAGATCTCATCCTATGTTTTCATATTCGAAAATTACTTCCATCGAAAGGGGGAATATCCCTAATGTTTACTGCATTCTCTATGACAGGCAGATTCAACACCGGCAACCTATACGCTCTGATACTGCCAAAAGGACCCCAGAACACCCTAATAGGGGAGGGGTGAATCAGGGTGTCAAATTTTTCTTTTAAACTAATAGACCATGTTCCCACATTGATAGGATCCTATTAAACATATCTAAAGTAAAAATGTAGAAAAATAAAAAATCACATGCAATGAAATGACATAACAATTTTACTTAGTTCACCAATAAGGGATACATCCTTGAAGAATATGATGAAACTGTGTTTGTTGTACCAAAAACTTCTAATCTTCACATGTTGTGGATTACAAGAGTTTAGAACAGTCACTATGTTCTAGGAACACTACCTTTACAAGGTTTTACAGATAGCACATTGTGTTCCTCGAATCACTTCCGCTGACTCCCCCTTGACCACTGAATTTTAAGAATCTTCACATAGTTTAACAACTTGAGAATCGCTTCAATGATTTAGCATTAGATCATGCATCCTCAACTATAAATGGATTTTCTCTTTAATTCTTGTAATCACTTACATTTGAAATTTATTACCTCATACACTAATATGTTATGGAAATTAATTTCAAAAACTGATTTGATCAATTTTTAGGCTTCTTGGGGTGTTCTTTGTACTGCTACTATTTCCACATACCATTGATGTTTTCGCATACTACTGATATTTCTGCATACCGTTGAGTTGTTTCTGCATAACCCTCAGTTGTTTTCAGGTACCATCTAACTCCTCCACGAATGATTCTTCTCTTGAAAAACATTCTACACTAATTGTTCTCTCTTCTATGAACTATTTTCCTTACGTGGATGATTCTCTCCATGTACTGTCCTCTCTTATACGTACCACTTCAGATTTCACCAAATTTCATCAAGAAATTTTAATCTTCAATCCCATCCCTTAACAAAGGGGATTATTGTTCCTTATATAGGCAAATAACTCCACAAATTTCAATAATTTGATTTTCCAAAATTTTTAATGTCGGACAATATTCACTTCAAAGTTAACTCCATCTACATATTGTTAGCCTTCACTGCGTACTACAATCCTCTGAACTTTGAAGCTTAAACACGTATTGTTAACCATCCACATACCATATGTCTGTCAGTCCGCGTACTACATCACTTCAGTACATATCATCAATGTAAACCATTTTCGGTAGCATTTCGCGTACCGCACACCTTCACATCTTACCGTATTTGTGAACTGTTTTCAGTTATGTGCACCATTCCACAAACTGCACACCTTCACCGCATATCATGCACCTTCACCATGTACTTCACACCTTCGCCACACACCGTACACCTTCACTGCAAACTGCACACCTTTACTACAAACCATTTCTA
Source organism: Viscum album (assembly GCA_963277665.1). Taxonomy (NCBI): domain Eukaryota; kingdom Viridiplantae; phylum Streptophyta; class Magnoliopsida; order Santalales; family Viscaceae; genus Viscum; species Viscum album. Next base: position 1,109,078,754 of record OY728142.1, on the reverse strand, counting down.
TGAACCTTTACCAAACTCATGATTTTTTAAGCCCAAAAATTTAGAAAACACTAGGAAACTGCGCCACCTCAATACTTCTTTTAGCCTCAAATGTATGACCCTATTATTTTCAAACTCCCTAGTAATCGATGTGCGGATTGACAAAAAACACAAACCAATGTCTATTATTAGCAACAATCATCCTTGGTTCCAATAATCTCACCCTTTGGGTTTTTTGGAAATACCCAGATAAATTCACCAATGCGCCAGCCACAATTAGAAAATGAATCTTCATGAAAAAACTCAGCCATCACTCTAAGTCTACGTGAGTAGTGCTCAGTGTAGAAAATAAGATAGAGGATACGAATTGGGTTATCATCCTTTTCTTTTCTTCCCAATAGTTTTATTTCTATATTTTTCTATTATCCATCGTTCTCATAACTAGAATGGAATAGAAAACTCTCCATTGAATTTATCCATCCTCTCCCATTGAAAATAAGAAAATGAACAAAATCATGACTTATAGAGTAAAACAACATGCTCCCCCTAAATTTTATCTCCCCCAAAAACCATCATCATTTCCAAATACACATTAAAAACAGTTAAAATAAATTTTGAGAGGTAAATCTCATAACCTCCTTATGCATTGGGAGGTGGCTGAACACAAAGGTTCAATCAACAATTCTCAAAGACAGTTGCTAACAGTGGCTCGGTCATAATGTCATCCACTTTATCATCAGTTTCCACATGGTCCATTTTTTTCACACCCTCTTCAACTTTTTCCTTAATGAAGTTATATATAATCTCAATTTGTTTCGTATGAGAATGGTGTATTGGATTCATTGTAAGAGAAATTTCACTCTTATTATCAAATTAAACCATCATTGGTTGTTTCACCTCATCACCTATGTCACTCAATTGCTGTTTAATCCAAAGTAATTGAGTGCATGCCTTGGTAGCAAATATATATTCAACTACAGCAGTACTATGTGTATTATGTTTCTGTTTCTTGCCTAACAAGCCCACACATTTTTTCCCAATATAGAATGCTCCACCACTAGTAGACTTTCTATCCACTATATCGCTAGCCCAGTCAGTATCAGAAAATGATGATCATTCACTATCTCTTCCTACAGAAAAGTATATCCCATAATTATGTGTACCTTGAATGTATATCTTGGTTATTTTCACATAAACCATATATTATACTTTTTGATTACTCTGAAAGAGGGCTGCAAGGAAAGTCGAAAAGATAATATCTGTTCATGTCGTCGTTAGGTACAGTAAGCTTGCAATGATTATTATGTAAATGGTGGGATCCACAGAAGTCCCTTACTCATGATTTTCTTTGATCCAACTAAAATTGGAGTAGACATTGGTTTGGAATAATGCATATTGAATTTCTTCAGTAGCTATCTAGTACAGTTTTCTTGAGAAATGAAAATGTTATCCTTATTCTGAAGAACCTACAATCCTAAAAAAGTACTTGAGTTCATGAATCATGGAAATTTAAAATTCTAATTTCACATGATTGGAAAATACATCCACTAATCCATGTCTGCTTCCACCAAAAATAATATCATTCAGGTATACCAATACCATGAACTAACCCTATTGAGAGTTCTTCACATAGATATTTTGATCTACTCCTCCTCTTTTAAACTTTTGATTTCACATATCAGATTCCAACCGAGAGTAACATGCTCGTGGTTCCTATTTCCATCCATAAAAAGATTTATTAAATTTGAAAACCTTTAGTTCACCGTTTCCAAACAAGAAGCTTATGTGTTGTTCACTATAGATTTGTTCTTCCAATACTCCATTTAATAATGTTGTCTTGACATGAATTTGATAAACTTTGTAAACTCTATGGATTTCACTAGCATGAAATAGCCTGAGTGAATCTGTTATCACTACGGGAGCAAATGCCTCCTCAAAATCAATGCCTTCGATTTCTTAATATCCTTTACAAACAATGTGTGAATTATTTCTGATCACATTTACATGTTCATAAAATTAGTTCTTGAAAATACACTTTGTACAATTCACATTATGATCTTCAGGTCTTCTAACAAGATACAATGTCTGATTTTTATCAATCTAATCTAACTCTTCATTAATTAATTTCACCTATGACTCATCCTTTAATTCCTCTTCAAATGAGGATAGTCCCACAATTGATAGAAATATATATTGTGCATTATGACTCATTCTCCTTGTCTTTTTAGGTGCATTCTATTCCCCTATAATGTTGGACTAATCAATATCTTCTCACCGATTTCTCCTTTTGGGTTTGGCCAAATTCTCTCCTGCTATGGATTTATCTTCTAATTCTTCCTCAGATTCAACATTAGGATGTGATTCCTAAGATTTTTTCACACCTTCCTCTACCTCGATATTTTCATTTTTTTCATGTTCACATTCTTTCTCATATTCTATCACATCAACATAAGAATTCCTTAAAGAATTTGGGGTTTTCTCTTCACTAATATTTATATCACTGTTTCCCACAATTATTCCCAAGTGATTATTGAAACACTTTTAAGCTTTTTTTTAATTTAGTATCCATTAAATATTCCATCGTTTGTACTTTTACTATACTTCCCTTGATTTCCTTCTTGGTTTCGGGTAAAACATTTTCTTCTGAAAACACAAAAATTGTTTCAAAGATGGTCTCTTCCCATCCCACAATTCATATGGTGTCTTTGATTCACCCATATATAGCCATGTTCAATTTTGAATATAAACTTAATCTTTTACAACCTTTTCTAGTAATTTCAATGAATATGACTCTTAATCAGCATAGTTTTGGCCATGTTTTTTACATGTTGATTCTTTCCATCAACAACTCCGTTTTTCTTTAGAGTTCTCACAGTTTCTACCTTGTTTTGTGTCTAGTGATTCTCTAGGTAATTTTCAAATTCAATGTACATGTATTCCCCTACATTTTCTGACCTAAGGAATTTGGTCTTTCATAAAGTATCATTATTAGTGATTCATCGATCAGTTTTCATGAAATCGATCACTTGTTGCTTCATGTGTATAACGATAAAATATTCCATTCTAATTTAATCATTTATTAAAAAAAGTCCCTCTCTCCGTGGGTTCTATAAAAATTTATCGGGTCACATACATCTGTATGGATGAGGTCAAAGAGGTTTGATGCTCTTTTCTTCTTTGGAAAGTAGGAACTGCAGACTAGTTTCCCTCACATGCAAGCAACACATGCCTTTTCTTGTTAATACTTCATATTAGGGATATCCATGACTATATATATAATATATCTCTTTTCCAGTTCTTGTTGATTGATTTTTTCCAATCATTGATGTTATAAGTGGTTTTCCTCTCCAAAAGTTTGGTAGAAAATGTTCTCTTTGGTGTAAACCTGATATAAGTTTCCTTTTGTTCTACATCCTTTCATGAGAGAACACCCAAACATTCCTCTTATAGTAAATCCATTCGGATTGAATGTCAAAATAATACCTAATTCATAATGTTTAATCCCACAAAGAAGATTGTGATGAAAACTATCCAGATAAAGGATTTTTTTTCAACTTTCCATTAGCTAGCTCAGTACATCAACATCCATTTGTCATCAAAGAACAATCGTTACCGAACTCCACTATTTTATCAAACTATTTCTTGACATTCTTTAAGAGGAATTAATTACCCATCCTGTGGGATGAACATCATCTATCAAGAATCCAAGTGTTTTTTTCTCTATAGAATTGTGGGAAAATTCTACAAAATTGTACTTTTCAATTTTCATCTTTTCTATCCATGAGATATTTGATTGAGTGTAGAACACTGATGGTCTTTCGATTCTATCTTCTTTGTACATGGGTTATTCATATTAAAATTATTCTTCAAGAGGAGAAAACAAATTTGAAATAGTATCACTGCCTGGTTGATGAATATTGAATCATCTATGAGCATTGAAAGAATTTATCCTATCATACCTCCACTTATAATACACGGCTTTATAGACCAAGTTAGAAAAGTGAAAAAATATCCATAGAAATTATTTCATATAAAAAATTTAGGATTTGAATATGTTCTCCTTTATCGAACTCTTAACTATTCCTTATTCATATAGCTCCCTGACTCTTCGCAGTATGACATGGTATGGCCCAGATAGCCATAAAAATGACACTTCATTAAAGGAAATTTCTTCTCACTTCAATTACTCCTCATTCCTTCTTCCCCAGGAAAATAGTTTGACTACCAATCTTTTTAGGAGTCTCAAGGATAATCATTAGTTATCCTTTCAGTTTTATTTAAGGGTTTATTTTTCACCACTTCTGGTGTCTTTTCAACATGATCAACTTTCTTCTTGCCTTCATTCCAAATCAGTTTATTTATATCATTTTATATTCTTACATCACAACAAATTACACTATTTCTCATTCATGTGGGTCTTTGATCACTCAAGATATTTTTAGTCAATGAGAACAACATTTTTCTCTTTCTAGAAGATCATCATCTGAGAACCTTCCAAATTAGATTTTCTGTTTTCTCTTCTTTTGAAAATGCATCACCTTTGAGTTTACTTCTTAGAGAAAAAACTTATTATTAGAGTCCCTCGACGGTCTTGGACTTCTCCTTCAGTCTGATGGTATGGTCGTTGATGACATTTTCTTGTTCATCAATTATGATTTTTAGTTCCTCAGCATCATCATTTCTTTCCAGGATTTATGATTATACTTTCACCAGTTCTTCCAATCATTCAATTTCAACTTCTACCTAATAAATATATTATGATGATTCTTCCACCATTTCATTCCACTTATTTCATATCTTAAATTTTGTATTGATCTCACCAAAAGAAACATTAAGTTTCAATATGGGATCGGCATTAGTTTTCAACTAATTATCTCTAGATTTATCTATCAATGGATCTGAATTTTCAATGGTATCCATTATATAGGAATGGTTTCCGGTCATAAATTCTGGTTCTTCTTCAACAGAGAATTAATTATCACCATCTTCCTCTATGTAGACAAAACACTTGTTCTATAATTTATTTTCAAATTTAAAGTTCCCCTTTATGAAGAATATTTTCTGAGGATTCTCCATGTTTTCAACTTATCTCTCTTACTCATTAAATTTTCTTAAGCACTAAGAGGAAATGTGCCCATCTCTTCCACAGTGAAAACAAGCCAGAGGTAGCTTGCCTTCAAATATCTATGTTCCTTTCCTGAGCTTCTTGGCAATAACAGAAAGAGTTTCATTTTCCTCATCATATTCATCATTGCTATCTCTTGAAAATTTAGTTTTTTCATGGGATTGAATTCCATATTATTTCTCACATTATTCATAACTTCTTCTAGTTTTATTCCCCTTTCATAATCTGATAGATTTCTTAGAAGATCATTCACTAAGAGTTTGGGGAGATCTCTTTCTTCAAGGGTTGACACATTTGCATTGTAAATGGGTGGAAGACTTCTTAATATTTTCTTCACCATGTAAAATTCCTTTGATTTCTTCAACAAGACCTCATATTTCTCCGACAACTTCAGTAATTAGATTGAAAAAGGAGCTTGAAATCTCATTAGGGTTCATCTTCAGATTGTCAAGCATGTTGTGTAGTACATGATGTTTTTCCTCATTGACTTTGCTATCTCCTTCATAAATGTTCTTCATTTTATCACACATTAACTTGGATGATGTGAAACACTTTACATATAGATAAATCTTATTAGAAAATGGTTGTAGTTTGAGAATTATATGCTTTTGCATCAGCATCAAGCAATTTCATGTCTGTATATGGCGTCGATAGTCCTTTAGGATTAGTTTCTTGTATTCCCTACATAGTAGAAAATAGGAAATCCATTCCAAGATATCTTAGGTGAGATTTCATCCTATTTTTTTCATATTTGAAAATTAATTCCATCAAAGAGGTGAACTCTACAAACATTGACTAGAATCTCCATGACAGACAGATTCAACATAGACAACCTTTATGCTTTGATACCCCTTGAAGGAACCAAAAACACCCCGAGAGGGGAGGGGTGAATCCGGGTGTCAAATTTTTCTTTTAAACTGATGGATCTTATTCCCATGTTGGTAGGAACCTACTAAAACAATCTGAAAAGGAATCGTGGAAAAATAAACAATAACATGCAAAGAAACGACACAACAATTTAACTTGGTACACCATTAAGGGCTACGTCCAACGAGTATACACCGAAAGTGGATAAGTCGTACTAAAAACCACTAATCATTGCATGTTATGGATTACATGATTTTGGAACAGTCACCCTATTCTAGGTGCACTACCATTACAAGGTTTTAGGGATAGCACACTGCATCCTTCAGATCACTTTTGTTGACTCCCCATTACTCACTGCATTGGAAGAAATTTCACTTAGTTTAAGAACATGATGTTCTCTTAAATGATTTAGCATTAGTTCATGCATCCTCAACAATCAATGGATACTCTGTTGAATTCTTGTAATAAATGATAGATGTTATTTATTTTCCTGTACACTGATATGTTATGGAAATTAATTTCTCAAACTGATTTGGTCAATTTCTTGGCTTCCATGGGTGTTCTGCATACTGCTACTGTTTCTGTGTACCGCTAGTGTTTTCGTATACCACTGCTATTTCTGCATACCATCTAGATATTTTTATGTACCGTCCAACCATTTATGTGTACCATCAAACTACTTTGCAAATTTTCCTTCTCCGCATACTACCCTACTCTGCATACTTCCCCACTCCTCTGCATACCATCCAACTCAAAGTATTGTCTTGCTTGGTCGCATACTGTGAGATCTTTCTATGAAAACGGCGCTCTCTTCTTTCAACTGTATTCCTTACATAGATTATTCTCTCTACATACTATCTTATCCTCCGCGTACCACTTCAAACAACACTAAATTTATCCCAAAAATTTTAATCTCCAATCTCGACCCTTAAAAAAGGGGATTAATACTCCTTAAATAGACACATAACTCTACAAATTTTGGTAACCTGATTTACCCAAATTTTCAATGTGGTGCAATCTTCATTGAATATTGAACTTCATCTACGTATTGTTAGCCTCTACTGCGTACTGAGATCCTATGAACTGCGAACCCTAATCACATACTATTAACCTTTTTCGTACCATATTTATGTCGGCCTACATACTACATCTCTTCACAATGTATTGTTACTATGAACTGGTTTCAGAAGCATTCCGCATACTGCATGCCTTCACCGTGTACCGTCACTACGAACTATATTATGTTCTGGGAACCATTCCGCATACTGCACACCTTTACTGCGTACCACATGCCTTTACCATGTACCACACACCTTCACTCTGTATCGCACGCCATCACCACGTACAGTACACCTTCACCGCATACCGTTACTACGAACCATTATCAAACTCCTGATTTTTTTAGGCCCCAAAATTAGGAAAAAACTGAGAAACTGCACCACCTACAATACTGCTTTCAGCCTCAAACGTATGACCCTTTTCTTTGCAAACTCCCTAGTCATCCATGTGCATATTTAAAACTAACTAAAACAAACCTCCATTATTAGCAATGAGCATCCTTAGTTCCAATATTATATTGGATGATTAACTCTTCATAAGGATTATATTATTATTCTAAAGGTTATGTTACTATTCCATTTATATAGGTTCCTTAAAATCTAGAAATAACTTTTATACCATTCATTCTTCATTTATAATGATTTTATTAAGTTATATATGTTATATTATGTGATTTTTACTACATGAAATAATTATAAGAAGGTAATTTCCATTAATCAAGGTTTTGGTCCTTATAGTAAGTGTAAATTTTGACTATAAAAAATATTTTCTCTGTCCATATAATCCTAAGTGAGGGTATATATATGGATCCTTATAATACAAATGTTAATAATAGAATATACAAACCACTATTAATTATATATGTGTTATTCATATATGGGTTCAAGGATCTTAATAGAAGTTTGTTCAATTCTATAATAATGTAAAACTATGAGTTCTTTGGAATTATTTTTTTAGAGAAATTATATTTTTTGATCCCTTTCATTACACACAACACCATGTTAATCTCACGCTACACATTAAAATGGATTAGCTTATGTTGTATGCAACACTATATTATATGAAACCCATGATATATTATTAATAGAGTTATTATAATGTTACCATTATAACCTATCCATTGAACCTAGTGATATTAATATTAATAAAAACGGTTTAAAAATTATGTATAGAGATTTTAAATAATAAAAACATATTGATAATTCAATAGATAATTTTTAGTAAAGTCTTTATATGTTATTTATGACTTTTTGTGAAGAAAAATAAAAAAAATTATTAAAACTATTAGAAATATAATTTGATAAAATAAAAATCATTTTTTAAATAATAAAGATAATATAAATTTAGTGTGATTTATTGTGATTTTTCTTAAATGTTTCATTTTTTAATTAATATTGAACAATACTAAATTTTATAGGAAAAATGTCATTTCAAATAAATTATTTATATTGTAAAATTATATTTTAAATTATTTTTAAATTATATTGTGTTAAATTATAAATTTATTAATTAAATTTAATTAATTAAAATAAATTTCCTAATGAAATTGGATATAAAAACAATTTATACATTTGAAAAGTTTCAATTTAAAAACCCTAATTGCAATCATGTCTGTGGGATAAATTTAAAATTAATTTTTGATACTGATGTTAATAGAATTTGGAAAAATTGATTCCATATTGGGAATCAAAATAATTTATAATGTCTCATATATTACGATTAAGTTTTTACTAAAATGTATAGTGATTATAGAAAAAGTTATTTCTTTCCATTATACTAAAAATTAATTTTTATGGGGTTAAATTAAAGGGAAAAGGGTTAAAATAACTTACCAAACTTTTAAAAACCCATTGTATGGCCATATATAGACCCTTAAATCCTTATATTTCATTTTTATGAGTTTTGGACACTTTTCTAGAAATTTGATCTTTATAATAAGTTAAGTAAGTAAAAGACAAAAAAGACCCTTACTTCCTTTTAATATCTATAATGTTTTTATATATAGGAAAAAATTGGTTTTATTCTAGATATTATTATGATATATAAATTACTTTTGTAAACATAATTTGTTACCTTTATTTTTTATAGATGAAATAATTACTTGAAATTATTAAGAAATCCCAATGAATTAATTATTTAGTTATGTAAAAAATAAACTAAACAACACTAAAAATATAAAAAGAGAAGAAAATTGAATGAATTATTTAATTCTATTAATTTTTTAGATCAATATATCATGTTAAATTGGTTTGAGGATAATATATTCGAATTCCATAATTATCAAGATATTATTTAAATTAAAATTAATTTAATGATTTTAAAAGTGTATTATCCACTTGGGAAAGTCCTCATTATAGAAAAATAATAATATCAAAAGTGACAATAATGATATTTTAAAACAAATAATATTTTATTACAGGATTTCAAATTACTAAAAAATCAATAATTTACAAATTGATTTATTAATGTTAATAAATATAAAATATTGTACACTAATTAAACAATTTTTATTTTATAATTAATATATTTTCCATTAAATTTTAAAATCATTGTTAGCATGGTTAAGGTTAAAGTAGTGTTTTTACACATTACATGTCGTTATTTTAAAATTGGTTTTCAACACATATAGGATTTTTACTTTGTAAATTTTATTTAATTTTTAGAATTAGTGGTTGTAAATTATCTAGTATGGAAAATTTTATTTTATTCTAATACGATAAATATCCTATGTTGAAAATACTATTTACCATAATGAAACCCAAAATGGTAAACATAAGGAAACTTAGACTTCAATGAAAAAAACTATATAAAACAACTGTTTCATTTAGCGGTGGCGGTGTTTCTTTATCATATCCTTCCTCTCACACTTTAATTATTAATGTTTGATCCACTAGAGATAATATTGAACTCCCAAGTGTGAATACTTTATGGTATATAAAAAATGATACTCCTCCTCAAATATAAATGGGAACTCACTCCCCTCACTTATTCACACATCTCAACCCATTTGGTTCAAACAATCCCTTCCCAAATAACATCCCATCTACCCTCCCCTCATACTAGAAGCCTTACTTTATTTATAAATCCATTCAAGGAATTATTTTAGTGTAATCCTATGAAGGATAACCGAATTAGAGGAAATATTCATCAATGAATGTTTTTATTTTATTACTTCCTCTACCACATATAGCTTTTATTATTCCATGATTATATAACAACATAAGTATATTTTATATACTGAGAAGTTTTAATGTTAAGGTAATGACCTAAAAATATCTCCAAATCCTCCAAATGGTTTATGAAATCATCATTCGTGTGTACGGAGGAATACTGCACCACAGACCGAAGATATTAATATTTTTGTTACCACTAATAAAAGAATTTCAAAATGATGGATTTATTTTTTATATATGATATTTGTAATTTTACTATTATTTTTTAAATATTATAACACACAAACCTTCATAATATCTATTTTTCGAAAATATGATTACATCACTTGTGAGTACAAAAGACTACGGTCTTGCAAAGCGATGGGATTCCTTCACACATTTCATGGAAGTCACTAATGATGAGTATAATAAACAAATGTGGTATATATGACATAAAAATAATTATTTAATTATATATATATAATTAACTTTAATTTATTTAAATCTTAAAATATAATGGAAACAACAGTCATGTATTTGTTTGGCCTACCATCTCTTTGAAAAATGAACTTGATTTCCTATGACTATATTTTATGGATTAAAATACAAACATATATAATTAAAATATATGATATTTATATCGTGGTTTAAATTTTATATATTATTAATCCATTATCAAAGTAATAATAAAGAAATAAAAATCAAAACAAGCATGAAAAACAAAGTGGTTATTGTCTGAAATGTGACATTAAAATCCTGAAATCCAAAAGGCTATATATTTTTATGTTTTTTAGATAATCACCATTTTAATGGTTGAGGTCGAACCCTTACATAACCTTTAGTCCCAAGAAAAAAATCCATTACATGACCTGAATTTCTGGAGGCACAAGACCCAATACAAGACCTTAAAAGCCCAAGACCTGACACATTTGAAACAATCCCTTTCTATTACCTACATCTTGATAGTGCCTAGCTCCCCACCTCACATCGATGGTCGAATAGAATTTTCATGTGCAGAGTTGTATGGTGCATGGTACTAATAGATGTTGACATACCCTCTCATTCTTCCAATCTAGTTAGCTCTTCTATGGTGGTTACTACATTTCTATGAATCCTCTTTCTTGTATGTCTTGTGTGGTCTTATTGGGATACTTATTGTTATTTATGGCCCAAAATACCTATAAATCAAAGGCCATTAGATACCTGATGTTCTTTGGTATCATGAAGTTCCTATTTCCTGAAATCATTTTATGGCATGAAGTCCCTAAGACCCAAAGGCCCAAATCTCTAGCCTGAAAGCCCAAATCGGATAAATAGTTACAACTACTACAAAAATACACTATACCTCCTAAATTTACTAATATAGAACTTCTATAGTAACCTGTAAATTCAATCCCACTTTTATTTGATCTTTGGTCTTTTGGATGCTATGCAAGAGCCTCTACTATTAAGGTATAGATTTGTTGGCTGACTTTAAAATTGAATTGTTAATAAATGGGTAATTAAATTAGAAAAAAATAATTCATATATGTTGTGACATGTATATATATATATATATTAATATGGATCAAAAATATATGTATAATAAACATATATTTATTTTACAGAAATCTTGAATGAGTATGGTGTATTTCAATACATAAGGTAATAGATCTTCTTCTTCTTTTTACTCTGGTGAGACACATTTCATATTCACCACCTATTTCCTTTTTATGGTGTATATAATATACCATTAACGTTTTATATCATTAATATACTTATTTTCATGAAATTTTATTTTTAATATTATTTTATTCTTTTATGGGGATTATTAATCAATGATAAAAATTTAGTATGGATTTAATGTTACAAACTCATCATTTTTTAGGACTGTTTGTGATTAAGTTTCCAATAAATGAATATCATGATCTAACACTCAATAATTCTCATGAATTTTCTTCTCCTCTAGTTACTTATTGATTATACATGTTTTCGTTTCATTTTTCCCTCTTTATATAAGAAATAGTTTGAAATAATTGTTTTATGAAAACTTTTCTTTTTGGTCGAAACCCCTTTTTCTATGAAAAACCATGTTTTCTAAAAAAATTAAAATTGTTTTAAAAACAATTCAAAGGAGAAAGGATATATATCTCAATATATTTATTAAATTATTTTTAAATATTCATTAAATATATCTCATTTCTATTTTCAAATAAATGTATTTTCAAGGGAATGATTTTTCAAAGATAAGGATTTTCAAAATGTTTTAAGTTTTAAAGATTGATTTTCCAATAAAATATATATTACTAAAGAACTACCCAAAAAAATTGAAAATTATTATGAATCTAAGATTAACTAATTTAGGCTAATTATTCTTTACTAGGGATATGAACCAAGGATAACATTTTTACACTTTCTCTAAATGTTTTGTTTGGAAAAAATATTTATGAATCTTGTCTCTATTCCATGGGTTATACCATGATAGAATTATTATTAAAACCAGTTATTTTAATGCATTATTATATGATGAAATGATTACATGACTATGAAACCTATCACATTTTCCTATTTTTTTATATGATGAAATATTTATGAAATACATTTATTTTTTGATTTTCAGTATGATGAATGTTTTATGATCTTGTGGAACACATGTGTATGATTTTCATTATGTGATGAGTGAAGCCTATATATCACTCTAATTAATTGGGTAAAGATTAATTTTTCTAGATATAAAAATGGGATATAATTTAAAAATCTTGATCTAATATGATAAATAGGTGTGTCCTGATCCCCTATGGGAAACTGGTGGGTTCTGATCCACTATAGAAATGAAATGTGTCATGATCCAATATGTAAAACATATTTGTCTTGTTCCACTCTGGGAAATAGGTGTATAATGGTCCATAATTGGAAACATGTTATAATTTATCAACCACTATTTTGATAGTATTATTATTTAAACTTTAATTATAATTATATATATATATGATTGTGAAATACTTTTATGACATGAGATTATTGTTCATGATTGAATTGTGATGATTTGTAACCCTTAAGGGCTATGATTTTCTAAATGATATTGTTTTCTATCATGAACAATGTTTATAATCTATAACAGGTTAGGTAACAAATTTATATATTAAGATCGTCATCACATACCCATATTCACAACATATTCTTTAATGTGTTCATAGATTAATATATCTTATTTTTACACTTACTAAGAATGTAAAATCACCCTATATAATGCTTCATTATTCCATGTTATGAAGAATGGTTTTATGTATGGTATGTCTATGAAGATTACTAAATTGGAATATATTTATGGGAAACATTTATGTTTATTCAACATCTTATAAGATTTTGTTCCACTTTTCAAAAGGAATTGAGCTATTACAGTCCTCAATCATGTGTTATTGTAATGTAATGTATATTTCTCTAAAATAATGAAATGTCCCCATTGAAAAATCCTGGGTCACTATAGTAGGTATTATAGAAATGTTTTATTTTTTCTTTTGGAAAATATGATGATAAAACCTTAGTGAGTTCCCTGAGGATATACATAAGGATAGGTTTAAGGATGATTCAAATTATTGGAAAATGTCCTAGAATTTTGGTAACACTTTGTGCAAATAGATTCATATAAATTACTCTTTGTTGGGATACTATAAGTGGATATAGCTCAAGAATATATATTTCTAAGGGTACCAACCCCAATAACACACTATAGATATAGACTCGATCAGGAATTAGTGAAAAAAATGGGTCTTATAGCATACATTGTTTGACACCCCCGGGGGATATGATTTGGAAATTTACAAACTCTTTATAAACCATCGTGATGGATTTAAATAGATTTGAACTCTGAATAACCTCAAATAAACCTGGGTTTTATATATTGAATCAATGGTGTCATTATTTTGATATCATATAAGTGAATTTCCAAACAATTTTGTTTTCTACCATGGTTTTTATTTCATACACTCTAATTTATAGTCTCAGAGAGAGGCTATATCCTGAAGTAATCATGTTAATGTTAAATGAAATGGAAAATGAAATTATCATCCTCTTAAGAAACTAAAAAATATAGTTTATGGGATGAAATATATTATCCATGTGATAAAATAGCCTTATAAATCTATAAATCCTTTTGAAAATCAAAATGAGAAAAAGAGGCAATAATTTTTGGTTCAGTCTTTCATGAGAAAAAGTCCACCTTCTTTTAGTCTTTTGAATGATTCACACGTTTTTGATCAATGGATCAGTACCCCTGAAAATATATTTTCCATTCTTAATCTTTTTTTCGTGGGAAGAATTCATTTTGGCCACTTATAATTTTGAAGGTGAAGCATATAAGTGGTGGACTCTTATTAAGAACATGATGGAATAAGTAGAAATTTAATATAGGGAATGAGAATTTTTTAAAGAGATATTTTTTAGTAATTAATCAGCTCATATTCTAAATATATATATATATAAGGAATTCCATGATATGAAGAAAAGTGACGAGTAATCTATTGGTACCTGTGAAGATAATTTTAGAAGATATGCATGGTACACTTCTCATTTAATCATCATCCCTAGAAAACAAAATTGATTGATTATGTGTTGGCTTTAAACCATGTCTTCAAAAGTACATGGATACAAGAACATTTATTATCTATAAAAAAGTTTTTTTAAGTGAACTCAGGGTATAAATATATATTTTACATTCCCACCATTTCTTTTGTTTTGATAAGAAAATGAATATCAAGTCTCCAAAAATATAAAATGGCGAAATGAAATTCTAGGAATCTGTAAGCCAGAAATGTGGGAATAAACATTAATAGAATTGATTCAACATAAATGGGAGATTATTTATTTTTGGAAAATATTTTCATAAATTCCGTTAATTTTGAAATATGATAAATGGGTAGTTTAATATAATGAGGGATAAGATGATTTTAACTAATGCACCACCCATACTAAACTATTTCATGTTAAAGGAGTTTAGGAACCATGAAAATCAATTCCCCAATCTACGGGATAATATGGATGATAAGTATCAATAATATATAATGAAAAAAGGGAATTGGTAAATATTATTAATTCACCATGGATGAAGTTGTTAATGATAATTAGGGAATGCGTATCCTCCCACCCATGTTTTGGAATTTCATGAATGATGTTTAATGAATGATCCATATGAAAATATTATTGTTCATCCTTTAGTGAAATTTAATGTGATTGTATCCCTCTAAATTAATTCTATAATAATTAAGTAACATTTGATATTCTATCGATACAAGGCTGATGAAAATATTCTAATGGAATTTTTTTTCTATAAGATAAGATCATATGTAATGAATAAAGGGTGAATTAAATTTTGGAATTTTATATATCCCCATATAAGATAAACATAACAATTTTGGATACCATTATTTTTTATCATAATCTAAAATTCATTAACACCCCTTTTAAGGTATCATGTGACCGGTGTTTATGGGGATTATTGATATTTTAAGAGAAATGTTTGGGAATAAAACTATTTGGTTTAGTATATTATTTTGAGAAAAATTAATTTAAGGAAGATTTCCAATAAACTTCATGGAAAATGATTAAAGTTACTGGTAAACATTAGGATTTCTCTTATCTTTGATGTTGAGGTAATTATTGGTTATAGTTAATCACCTTACAATGTGAACAAAATTCTTCACTATCAGATAAGATTTATCCTTGGATTATCTTACCAAAATATACATTAATGAAGTGGTATGGTTACATAGAGTACCACAGTAAATTTTATCTGATATAGATCTTTATATTTCCTCCATGTTTTGGTAAATTCAATAGAAGTATCTTGATATATAGTTGAGTTTTATCTCATAAAGAACAATTCAAACCATATAGGATATGTTAATATGCATTTAAATGGATTAAAAAGGTATTTAAGATCACATCTTCCTTGATTTTATTTTTTTACAGCAATAGCATTCACTCAATAATTTAAATTAATCCTTATAAATCTCATTATATATGCTAGAATGGGGATATATAAAGAAAGATGTTAGAAACCCTGATGGATAATGAAATGGTAGTGAAGTTTATATCCAATTGTCAACATGTAACTTTTGAAAAAAATGTTTAAAAATATGTTATGATGATAATCATTGATATGATCTAGAATTTGAATTAGGTGAGAAGTTTATTTTAGGAATTTATCAATGGAAATAATATGTTTAAAATAATCCACAGATATATTGATCCCTTTAAAATACATGATCATTTGGGGAAAATAGATTATAGTTTTTAACTTCCAATAAACCCTTCATAGGTTTATGATGTATTCCATTTATCACTCTAGAGATATTACATACTTGATCCATCATGGGAGCATGAGATTTCATATGAAGAATGACTAGTAGACATTCTGGATTGAATTGAGAAATTAGATGAAAAATTAAAAATAACTAGGTAATAGATTTGTGAGGAAACCACCAATTTTTATAAGAAATGTGAGAACATGAGAATTAAATGTGGAAAAATTATCCTAATTTATTAGTACCAATGTGATGATTTTTTAGGGAAAAATTCATATTAAGGGGTATAATTTTACACAATGAGTTTTTATGAATTATTTTTTTGTATAAGTTAAATTTCATTGATATATTTGGTTACATGAAACCCCATGTTAATATTTCTTTACACGCTACAATGAATTAGCTTTCATTTCATGATACACTATGTTAAGCTTGTGCAACATGCAATAAGGGATTATCTACTTTTACACACAATGATTATTTTAAAAAAAACATAATATAATATTAATATATTTATTTATATGTGAATGTTATAACCAAGATTTTAAAATTAGTGATATTAATAGTAATAACTACATTCTGAATATTTTATATAATGGTTTTATATAAATAAAACATATTGATAACAAAATACAAAATTTTCAGCAAATTATCTATTTTTTATTCATTTTTCTAAGAAATAATAAAATTAAAATTTTACACTTCATGAAAATTAATTTGATAAAATAAAATTTATATTATAATCACAATTCCAAAATTAGTTTATGGTGATTTTATATAATTTTAATGAAATGGATCATTTTTAGATTAATACATAAAAATATTGGCTTTTAATTGAAATTTATCATTTCCAATAAATTATTTAAAAAGTTAAATTATATTTTTAATTGGTTTTTAATTATAATTTATTCCATTATGCATATATAAATCCAATCGAATTCATTGAAATATACTTCCTATTGAAATTGAATATATAAAATTTGTAAACTTTTGAACATTTTCAAATTAAAACCCCACTTTCTCATCATATCTATGGGATTAATTTGAAACTAAAATATTCCACTTATGTGAATGTAATTTGGAAGAATAAATTCCTTATTTTTAATAATAATAATTTATAATATCAAATATTTTGTAAAAAAAATTGACCAAACATAATATTGAAAATACTAAAAATTATTTAATATAGTTAAGGTTAATATTGACTTACATGGGGTTAATCTAAGAAGATAATGGTTAAAAAGTAATTCTAACTTGTTCAACACTAATTTTATAGCCATATTTATTCCTGTAAAACCTTTTTCTCTTTTTTTATGATTTTTGGGGAACTGTTTCATGAGTTTTTCCAATATAATAAGATAAGTAAATAAAGAGACAA
Organism: Viscum album; assembly: GCA_963277665.1. Lineage (NCBI taxonomy): Eukaryota > Viridiplantae > Streptophyta > Magnoliopsida > Santalales > Viscaceae > Viscum > Viscum album. The sequence goes on along the minus strand of OY728142.1, from coordinate 1,109,060,913 downwards.
AAAGGAACCATTCTTCCTTTTAATAACTATCAGGACTTGGGATAGGGAAAACAATAGAGGTTTATCCATTGTTTTAAAAAAAATATGTTATTGTTATCATAATAACTTACCATTAATTTTTAGAGATGAAATAATTAAATGAAATAATTAAGAAATTCCAAATAAATAATTATTTAGTTAATAAAAATAAAATAAATAATACTAAAAATATTAAATGATAATTAAATTCATTGAATTATTGAATTTAATCGATTTTTTAGATTAATATATCATGTTACAAAAGTATGAGAAAATAATTTTTTATTCCATCAATTTCTCGGTATGATTTAAAATTAAATTAAATTAATCATGTCAAAAGATACATTGATTTTATTTTATAACAAATGATATTTTATTAAATGAATTAAAAATATTAAAAATAAAATCATATTCCAAGGGATTTATCAATGTTAGTAAATATGAAATATTTTATATTAATCGACCAATTTTTCTTTTATAATTAATATATTAACACCTAAATTGTAACATCTTGATTAGCATATATAACAATAAAGCGATGTTTTTTCAGGTTACTTGTGATTTTATAAAAATTAAACTTCAACACATGAATTTTTTTATTTTGAAAATATTATTTAATATTTATAATTAGTTTTTCCAAATAATCTAGTAAGGATAATTTTATTTTAGTCTTATAGGATAAATTATCTGGATTAAAAATACTAGTTACCTTAGTTAAAATCCAAAATGGTAAAAATCAGAAACCGATATGTTATGGAAAAAAATATTTAAAACATATATTTTATTATGTGTTTGAGGTGTGTATTTAAAATATCCCCCCCAAAATTTTAATTATCAATTTTGGATCCACTTTATGTAATATTGACCTCTCAATATTGAATACTTTTGGTTTTGTTCAAAAATTCCACTCCTCCACAACTATAAAATGGCACTCAGTCCCATCACTTATTCACACCCCATAATTTCTCTGGGTCAACCAAAAACCTAAAAAAATAAATTTAAAAATTCCATACACAATCTTAGATTCCTTATTTTAGGCATAAATCCATCCTATGAATGCTTTTAGAAAATACCTAAGAAGGATACCTGAAGAAGAAGAAACATTTATCAATGAGTATTTTTATTTTATTTATTCTGCCACCTCCATAAATTATTATTATAATATGCTAATATAATATCCATAGAATATTAGATATACTTAAATATGGTTAGGTTAAGGTAATGGAAAATTACTTTATCCACTTCCAGCAAATGGAATACAAAAAAAACATTTGTATGTACAGCGAACTACCGCCTCGCAAACTAATGTCATTCGTTTCTCAATTAACACCTATCAAGGATGGTCATAATGATGGTTTTATTATTTATATATGATATATATGAGGCAATTATTATTCTAGAATTATTATATCACACATAACATCATAAAATCCGTTTTTTGTAATATGATAACATTGTTCCTATGTATATAGGACTACCACCTCACCAAGCAATGTGATTCATTTAATGCTTTACATGGAAGGTAATAATGATGTGTTTAATAAAAATATGTGATATATATAAAAAATATATTATATAAATACAATATATATATATCATTTACTTTTATTTATTTTAATTCGACATGAAAATGGAAAGAGTTTTCATTTGTATGTAGGGTCTACCTTCTCTATGAATGTTGTATGTCATTTCAAATCACTAAATTTTAAGGATTACTATAAAAACTTATATATTGAATATATATGATATTTATATCATGGTTTATATTATGGATATTATTTATCCCTGGTTTATATATGAGGACCAAAAACAATAATTCAAAATATACCAAACAAAGCAGTCATTTCCCAAACCATTACTATAACATAGAATTGTTAATAATTGTGTAATTAAAGGGTAATAATAAATCATATATGATATTATATAATATATATGAGAATATTATTATTTAATATATATTTAATAAACTTATATTTACTATACATGAATCATTAATGCATAAGACAAATTTCAGTGCTTAAAGTATATGATTTTTAACTCAGTTTTTACCTTGGTGAGACACATGACATATCAATCAACAATGTATTTTAATTAGTGTATATACTACCCCTTTGACATGGTGTATCATTAATATCCATATTTTCATTATATTTTAAATTTCATTTAAAAATTTTATTTCATGGAGATTATGATTCAAGGTTACCAAAGTGGTTAGGTTTTTATGTTACAATCTCATTATTTATTAAGATTATTTATGATTAACTCTTAAATATTGATATATCATGATCTACCTCTAAATATTTCTCTTGAAATTTTTTTCCTGTTATTATTTAATTATAATACATTTATTTCATTAATTTTACTCTATTTATATACAAAATAATTTAAAATATTTCTTTTAAGAAAAGTTTTATTTTTGGTTGAAACAAATTTTTTCTTCTAAAAACATGTTTTCTAAAAATGATTTCAACTTTTTTAAGTGTTTTTTTAAATATGAAAGGATATTTTACTCAATAAATTTTTAAAATTATTTTAAATACTCGTTTTTATTTTTTAGTAATATTTTTAAATAGAAGGATTTTCAAAAAATGGTTTAAAAATTTTATTTTAAAATAAATATTATTTTCCTCTAAAATCAATCCAAGTAATCATTCAAAATTATTTTCCATATAATATGATGTCTATGATGTCACTCATGATTTACTGTGGATATGAACCAAGGATACAATTCTTAAGATCTATTTTAATGGTTATTTTTGACACAATTTTTATGAAACTCATCCATGTTTTACAGGTTATGCAATGATAGAATTATTATGGAACCCATGTCTTTACAAGGGGTATACTATAATAAAATGAGAAAATTATTATTAATCCTATCTATTTTAAAAAGGTTAGGAAATGATAGAGTTTTTACAAATAAAATTCCATTTTATGGGTTCTGATATGATGAATGTCTTATGATCTTTTTGCACACATGTGTTTGATGTTAATTATGTGATAGGTGGGACCTATTTCTCCCGCAAATTCATTACTTAATGATTAATATCTCATGAGATAAAAAATTTGAATCACGATAATGAGACTGATCCACTAAGGGAAATAGGTGTTTAGTAATCCACACTCGGAAATAGGTGTGTCTATATCAACTATAAAAAATAACTCTATCTAGATCTAATATAGGGAACATGTGTGTCCTTTTCAACTATGGGAAATAGGTGTTTCTAGATACACATTGGGATACTGGTGATAATTCATTATCCAATATGTTAATATTATTTTTAGTTAACATTTATACATGATATTTTTTCAATATATATTATATGGCCTTACTTTTGTGACATGTTCTTAAAGTTCATGATTAATTTATGATGATTTATCACTCTTTTTTATTGTGTTTTCAAAATTGATATTGTTTTATACCATGACGGATGTTTATGATCCTCAAATGGCTATTTATGAACATCATAAGTTATGATAAAAATTACATACCCTTATTATTATCATATTTTTTCATATGATCATAGATTTATATCTTCTATGTTTACCCTTATTTATAATATATTCTCACCCTTTCTTATGTTTCCTTTTCCCAGGTTATGAAAAAATGTTTTGTATATGGTATGTGTTTATAGAATACTAAATGATAAGATCTTTGTGGGAATGATTATTTATATTTCACTAGATTAACATATTTTTTTCCAAGATTCAAAATTTTCAAAGCTTTTATTTTCATCAGGTGTGTGTTTGTGTAATTTAATGAATATTCATATAAAATTCAGAAGTATCTATTTATATAAAACCTGGGTCACCATGTATACTTATAGAAACAAATAGTGAAGTGAGTTTTTTAATATATACTATTTCTTTAAATACTATTTTGGGATACATCCTAATAAAGCATGACAGGTATATTGATTATATATCATGTCAATTAATGGCTTATAACAAAAACTACATACATTTGATTTGTAACAAGATGTTATAATTTTATACATTGATATTATAATGGTATTCTATTTATAATAACATTTTTTATCTCTATAAACTGTTGAAAATATAAAATGGTATATATTCACATAGAAGAAGAAGAACATGTGAAAACTGATATAGATAATTCTTATAATTGATGGTGATTTCCTAATATAATTTCATATTATGAATGAAAACATGGTTTTTAATGATCTGTGTAGAAGGGATCATGCTACACTATAAGTTATATTAATTGAACATAGCCTATTAATTTTAGAAAATCAAAATATGAATATTTAAATCATGAAATGAGTCATGAGATATTAATTTTCCAAGATGATTTCTAAATCATTATTTGATATCCCAAAAAGAATCATCAATTTTCTATGAGTTATCAAATTTAAAATTTAAATAAATGATCAACTATTAAATAATTACATAATTAGGTAGTATAGTATATTTCAAGTCTCTGTTCGATCCCAAAAATATAGATTTTAAGAGAATAATTAATTTACTTAAATATATATAAAACTAGTCAATAATTAAAGATAATTTAAATTTAAAATGTTATGTAAGTGTATTCTTAAAGAATGAGGGGAAAAAATAAAAATTGCATGCACCATGTGCGAACAATCTATGATCATTCAATACTTAAATTTATGTCCCAAAATTCCACTAAATTTTCATAAGAATTATGTTTAAATAATTTTAATAGTCATGGTAATTATTAACTCTCTCACTAATCATATCATTTATCAGTAGTCATGGTACTTCAGTAAATTAATAAACACGGTAACCTAAATTGATTTTTAAATATAGAATTTGGTAAACCAAATGGTTGGGGTGAAAAAATTATTATTATTTTCTCTTTTTTTGAAATATTATTGTTCTCTCAACTATAAATAAAATGGTTATGCACAGTGAAACATAAAGAAGAATATTGGAAGAATTTATGAGAAATAGAAATCCCAATTTAAATTATTATTGAAAAACATATTTATCTAGGGAAATTCCTTCTATATATTCATTCATGTAATGTGTAGAAAATCACACTCCCATTCTATCCATGAGTGACTTAAAAAAATTCATAGAACTAGTAGATATAAAAGATACTATAGGACTATGAATAGAATAACTAGTTTCTCAAGGATTTGGTCTATGATCCCAAATTTTGAAGTTTCCCAAAAAAACATCTATTTATAGATCTTTAGGTATTCTTGGATTTTATGTAATTCTAAATTAGTGTTTTAATAAATGATTCTTAGATAATAAAAGTTTTTCCCTTATCATAAATATGTGTCCCCAATCAAAATCTACTTCAAACCTAACATTTTTTACTCCTATAGATCATTTTATGTAATTATATGTGGTTTTAGACCACAATATTTCACGATATAGCTTCCTGTAAGTTACTTTTCAATTTTAATGGATTCTATAAATTTTAAAGGTTTCCCAGAGCTTAAAACATATTTTCATGCACAGACACATGTGGTTATTCCTCTGGGTGGGTTTTCTCTAACTAAATTTGTCTTATTACTTGTCTCCAAGAAAATATAGTTTATAAGATGAACATATATGACGTAAAAAATTATTTCTCAGATTGGAAGATCCATTATATCCTAGTTATATAATTCTAATCCCTCGTAATCTTCTATGAAAACTCTTTGTTACTGAAATAAATATTTCATGGAAAATAGTTACAGTTTTTCTCCTTTTTATAATTTTCCACAAACTATTGTATCCTACCCAATATACAAAAATTATTAAATATACTAGAAATAATTAATCATTTAAATCATAAATTTAATTCATTTCTATATTAAAAAACATGTATAAATTGGATGTATGAAATCCCCCACACTAGATTTAACACTTCTCCCCATAGATGAAATCTCAATATAATACAAAGGATGTTCACATTCCCATGAATTATAATCAATGAAAATATAATCAATTTATAAAATGGGAAATTAAATATTCAACCATCACACAAGAAAATTAATCAATGCCCAAATTTTCTAATAATCTACTAAATAATGTATTTTACTTTTCTTCTTTTCAAATAACCCATCACTTTTATTCATCTATTTTTTTATTTTCAAAACATTATTAGTTTTCATTTATTTTCTAATTAACCTCACATTAGTTTTTTAGATCATTATTAAGGTAAAATTATAAATAGAGTTAATTACATACCCCAAAATTATTTCACAAACCAGAGGCTTGCAATGAATATTGTATCTCCTCTACATAAAGGTGGAACCAAAAAAATTAATGAGGTATTGTTTTAGTATCAATTGACATTTTGGAATAAAAAAATGTAGATAAATGATGTAAAATAATTAAATCAGAATAAATTAGTTTTTCTTATAACCATATATCATAATATGAAAATTTAATATCAAGGAAAATATGCATTTATAAATATTATATCTGTCTTCCCCAAAAAAATATCAATGTGGTGTCATGATAAATAAAATAACACTGAATTAATCACCGTAGATATATTTTTTATATAGTGATCAAAAAAATATCACATCAACCACATAACAAATTATAATGAAAAGACCATCGGTCTTACAATGGTGATTTTTTATAGATTTATAACACAACCAATTTTTTTATTTTGAATATAAATAGGTATGTAATAAAATACAATGAATAATATCATGGAATCTCCCCAAATCTCATTAAAACTAAGAAAAAACACTTCAATATAAAACATACTATACTACTATGGAAAATATCTCCCCTATAATTATTCTTTGGAATACCATGACAAATACTATGAGTAGGGTTTGAATAGATGAAATAGGATTATGACACGGTGCATTTCCTAAAAATTTTATTCATGGATTCTATATGCCTAAAAATGATAAATTTAATGTGTCTCTAATGGTAATGTTACTAAATAAATAAAAGGCATCAGTATTTTAAAAAAGATCTTGTCCAATAATTACTCTGATAAATTTCCAAGAATGTTCTAGAAGTAAACACAACCATGTATTAGAAGAAATATTATATATAAATAATGGAAAAAATTATTTCAGAAAATGTCTTGGCATTGAGATGAATGGATAGGAAAAATACTCAAATAACTAAATTATAATTGTAAAAAATTAATGAAAGTAACATAAATTCAAGGAAGTATGAATCATATAAAAACTTAATTTAAAAATTAAACCATACCTTTAAATCATTGTTTATAAAATCATAATCCATTAATTTATATCTACTAATTATTTCTCAAATTTTTCTTCTTCTGATTAATTGAAAATAAAATTCAAAATAAATGTATAGATTGTATCCTAAGATGTTTATCACACATGGTTTAATTTATTAATATAATAATTGAGGTTTGGAATTGATTTTTCTTGTAAATCTTATATACAAGGTCAAATATTGAGATTACATTTGAAAAATAATGAATTAAAATGTTTACTCCCCTTTTAATGATGTTTAAAACATTCTTGAATTAATTTTGTCTAATTTCTTCATTATTTTATTCATTCCAATTGGAACCGATTTCCATTAAGGTATTGTAAAAAACAACCAATTTAATATAAATTCACTTTCGATAGAAATCAAAAAATAATAATGGGATTTGAAACTAAATACTAATATAAAAATAAATTTTAAAAAATAAATAAATATAATTTTTTATAAAGTAATTGAAAATTAGGGATTATTCCAATAAAATTCTATTTCATAACATTAATTTAGCATGACCATACCTAGTTTTTATAATTAGAGTGTGGTACAATTTTAACATTCCTGGGTTTACCCAATCATGACTATGAAGTGAATTTGATTCATCTTTTCCTCTCTACAAGGATGAAATTATCATTATATAATGAGGATGTTACCATAATCTTGATTACTGGATGATGAGTTTAAAGAATTTAGTATAAATATAGATTTGGAAGAATTCATCTACATTAACATCTACATGAAACTATAGATTTTATTTATTTATCACTTTAGGTTCTACAACCAGGCCCACTTTTTTCTTCAGTTTTTTCATAGTATGTGTATATGGATTCAAGTCATTCTACTACTTCTAGTGGTGCACATATATAATATATAAATTTTGTAAAACAAATGACAGTCTCATCCAATTTTTTTTCTATTTACATTATTTTTAATTCATGTTTTTCAAGTATTCATTGTAAAAACTATGAAACATTGGATCCTTTTTATTTTATTTCATATTTCATTTTTTATTTTATTATTTATTATTCTTATTTTTCATAGAATTGTGCATCATACCACTCATGTTATATAGAAAAGTATCATTTTTCATATCCCTCCACACATTCAAAATTGATGTTTTCATTATAAGAATATATATTATATTTAGATGTGGTATATTAAAATACATTATTAAGATGAATTATTTCTTGTGATGCACAACTTTGAATTTCAGTTCTATTCCATAGGGTGTTTTGCCTTCATCAATTGAATATGGTTGTTGGAATTCCCCCATTGACTATTCAAACTTTTAATCTCATTGATTTTTAACATCATATCCTTTATAAGTAAAAATAATTATTCCTTCTAATGAATCCCTACTAAAACAACAAAAAAACCAACATGTTGAAAAATTATAAAAATAACTTAATAAATACCTATGAAAAATTAAGAAGACAGAAAACCTAAGAACTTTTTTTCTTAAATTATTAAACTAATAGGATATATTATCCTCTCCCTAGTAACTATTCCAAAAATTGACAACTATATAGGTGTATTTATTTCCTAGATGGATAGAAATTCAAATTTTAAAAACATAAATGAAAATTCGGTTATTCGAAAATTTAGTAGTATAAGATATATTAATTTAAATGCCAAACTCATTGGGAAAGAGTTGGGAAACCAATTAAATTATAAATATAGAACTATAATTTTTAAACTATTAAATAAAATCAAATATTAAAAAGTTATGCAAGTAGATTTTTGATGAATTATAGATAATAAAATAAAAAACACACCATTTAAGAAATATCTAGGTACATGGAATCAGTAAATTATAATTCCCAAAATTTATCTAAATTATCATCAAAATTGGTTTCAAATGATTCTAATGGATATATTAATTATTCTTTATCCCACTAGTAATCTCTTTTATTGATAGTTAGGGATAATTAGTTAATTAATAAACTAGGTAACCTCAAACCATTTTTAAACAAAGAATTTGTTAAACCCAATGGTCATTATGAAACATATTTTTTGTTATTGATTTCTTTAAAATATTGTTTTTATATAATATTGAAATTCAATGGAATTTCATAGATAAATTAAAAGATTGAAATTGGAAGAATTTTTGAGAAACTTAAAACCCAATTAAAATTAAAATTGAGAAATATTTAATTTATTTTAATTATCCATTAAGTTTCTTAAAATTCATGAGCAGAAAATCACCCAATCAAGATGTCAATGAAATGGTCAAGAAAAATATATATATTAAAACCTCGTAGAACTAAAGGTGATGAAAACTGGTTGAGGAGCTGATATAGCACAGCTACTCACCCTATTCTTTGGTCTCTAATTCCCTCTTTTGCATCAACACCTCAATTTCTATTTATACAACTTTATGGTTTTTTGTGTTTGATTTTATTAAATATTATTGAAAACCTAAATGATTATCATGTCATAGAATATGGTCACATGTCATTAATTAAAGTCACCCATTTAAATTCTTATCGAACCTATCGTTTTTTCCATAATTTCACTTTTTCCATTATCAGACATGATTTTACGTTGTAATATTTGATGACCTATTATCCCAAAAGTGAATTTGAGTCATAATAAGGAATATGAGATTTTTAGGGAGTGTCACCTATAAAAAATATGTGTAATTCTTTAACACATGGGGTTCTTCCTCTAGGTGACATTTCTTCTCCTTGTATTTTCCTAGGAATTGTCACCCACAACTTTTTACATCAGAAAAAGAACATTTGTGACATAAATAAAGTTTTGTATCCCCTAAAGCTCCCTAAAATCATGATTATTCAATTATGATTCCTTGAAATCTCATTTGACCATCTGTTGTTGTAAAAATTAATCATTTAATGAAAATATTGACCATTTTGTCTTTTTTCCCATTTTAAATAAATAGTAACATCCTGTCAAATATGAATAAATTCAATAAATATACAGGAATGAATTAATTATTTAAAACATAAAATTAATTAATTTTTAAATTAAAAATAATGTTTGAATTGGATGTATCATCCTTCCATTCAAGGATTAAGGAAGTACAATTGGAAGATATGATTCTATAAAATAAGATTATAAATATTCTATAGTAAAACCATGATAAAATATTGTTATATGATTTGGAACCCAAATATATATAACACCCATTAAATTATGTAATTGAGAGTTGTTTGATGACTCACATATATATCCATTTTATACTCACTCCACTAGAAAAATGATGTATTGATATCATAATTAGCACTTCTAGTTGGACAACATGAAACAGAATATTTTATAATATATATCTGTATTCGGCATATTGCAACAAATAAATACCAAATGTAATCAATATAATTTGTATTTAAATTGTAATTTGTTACCATGAATGTTGGAACAGGTCATCCCAAGACCTGAAAATGAAATAATTTTATTTTTATTGGGTTTTATTGACTTTATATAACAATATATGTCATTTTTATTTTATTGGTTTTTCCATTAACAATTTTCCGTTTTATTCAAATATGATGTTATAAGGCCATGTGGAATATATATTTCCTGTATAAGTGATCAATATACAATGTTCATATAAATATTCATGATATTTCTACAATAATAAATTGATAATTAGTGAAACAATTTCAGGGATTATAATCCTCAAAATGATAGTTAGTATAAAACAACCATTAATAAATTGGATTATTTTTTGTGATCATGATCAATGTATTTAATATTCTATTGTAATTAATATATTCCTTTGGTTTATTTCTCATATAAAAACAATCTTAACTCTACCATTCATATGGAACTATATGTGTCTATATGTAACACCGATTATTTTAGGTATTTATTGGTTTTATTAGGTATTTATTTGGTAATGGTTGTAAGCCATTTTATGTGGGTAGTGATGTCATGAATATATGGGGTATTGGTGTGGTTTCTTCTTATTATCTTATTCTGGGGTTAGTAGTTTATTTCTTAATCAAAATTGGTTATAAACATTAAATATTATTTATTTCATAATAGAAAAATATTTTTCATAAATGATAAATGACTTTAACAAATCATGGTTGAATAATCTCGTGGTGAAAATTTATTTTAGACCATGGTTGTGGGTGATACCCATAATGTGTCTGCGAAACTTTATTCATTATTATTTGGTAGAAGTTATGTTTTTAGTTTATTTAATATTTCTTTTTTGGTTAATTGGTGAGTTTTGTCAAATTTTCATAGTATATATGTATAAGGAATTATTTGGAGGAACATTTATTCTTATAATTTTTGAGTAAAATTATTTTTGACTAATTTAAACATGTAATTTGTGTGACATTGAAATAATTCATGATTCAGATGTAAAATGTTGTATTTTTTTGGAATTATACATAGTGAAAAAATTATGTTATGTTGAAATGTTAATTTTTGTTAATAAATGTCCCAATTTCTAAGATTGGGTCAAATATGATTAGGTTGTAAGATGGTGAATGTGGTCTCACGGGATGAGTTTATGCTTCTATGTTTAGTCCATTCAGTTAAGAAAATATTTCTAGGAGATGATTTAGGTTATTTTATTTCATGGTTTTGAGTTTTCATGTCATGGGATTTTTTTGATGTAGTTTTTAGTGTAATTTATGGGTTAATTGAAATGATTATTTTTTTTATCCTTGACATGGGTTCTCTAGTTTTTATTATTTTATTATGCCTCTCAATTTATTCATAAAAAATTCCGAAAATGTGTTTCTAATCAAGTAAAATGTGTACAAATTTATTGATAGATTTTATAATGGGTTTGTATTTTTAGTCTCCTTTATATGAACCTTTGTATTTATGATGATATTGTATGAAGTTATTATTAGAATGGGAAGAACTCATATAAAACTTGTGGGAAACTATTTTTTTTTTGTCATCAGTTTTGGAGATAGGATTCTTTATGTATAATTAAAATTAAGTTTTTCTAAGTTCCCTAGTGGAGCTTTGTTTTCCATTTTATGATTAAATGGTCATATAAATTAATTTTGATGACACAATTTTATATTATTAATCTAATTATAATTATTTTTTCTTGGAGTTTGGTTATGTTTTTATCAAACACCTTAATTATATTGATCCATTATTTTTATTTTTATGTAGGTTGTATCATAGGATGAGTAAAATTTTTCATCGAAGATTAATGATTCCCTAGGAATTTATTTTTATCCTTTGGTGCTTGTGGGATGCACCTAAGGTTAGTATATTTCTGATGAAACTCATGGAGATAGATTGATGTTGGTATGCTACAAATGGTATTATTTTAGAATATTTTGTTTACTATGATTTTATATATTGATATAAGATTTTCCAAAACATAAAATATATTGTATGAAAAATCATATAATAATTATTTATGCAGAACCTCAAATTACCAAGGTGTATTAGATATAAAAATTTTATTATACAGGAACACTTAGGGATGTGTGGGAGGGGTTTCTACCCAAATGTTTAAGAATCCTAGGAATAGTGACACTATTCAGGTGATTGTGGATTAATCACCATATCATCATTCTTCATTACAATTCAACAGATTACTTTTGTAATGATTGTCTATATTCATATCATTGTGAACTAATATAGTTTCATCGTGCACTGATTTCTTCAATCTCTGGTAGATACCCCAGAATTTCTTTATTTTTTTCATGGCTATTTCGTTAACCCATGGTAAACTGAAAATGAGATACCATATATAAAGGAATATAGGTTGTGGGAAATTTCTTTTCATGTATCACATATTGTGTGATATAGTATTGTAATAATGTAACAACAATAAAAATTATTCAAATGTCTCAAAATCACTAGATATTTGGTTCAGATGTTAATTTTTTCCTCTATCTTTAAGTGAGATAAATCATGTCTTAATGTTTTTTCCCATATTATGGAACTTTCTCATGTATGTGGAAGAATATAAAACACCTTGGTATGTTTTAAACTTTCATATTGTCAAAGTATTGGTTATGATACTTATTTATTTGTACTACATCCTTGAATTCATACAGTGTGTGAATTATTCATGTATCCTAGTTGATAATTTTGGAGTTGGACCACGATCACATGATTTAATGGGATCATGATACCCCTAATATGAATGAAAATTTCTTCATTCCAAGATTTAGGTATTGGGATATGTAATAAAAGTTATTATGTGATAAATTTATACTATAGAATATTGTGTTATTATAGTATAACTAGATCGGAAAAGATATATTTTAGTGAGATAGATTCATGATGAAACATTATAGTGTTCCTTAAAAAAGTACGTCCTCTATAATTTTATTAATATAAATCCCACTGGTGGGGAGAATATAACACCCCTAAATTTTAGATATTTTTTAGATTTATTATGTATTCATATTTTAATAAGCAGTTTGAGTTAGTCATAGGATGATATTAATGGTTTAAAAGGTATCTCGAAGTCTATTAAATTGTATATAGTTATTTCACAATTAATTGAAAGCATAAATTATATTTATATAATATTATATTACTAAATTGGGTCCTTGTATTAGACTCATTGTTGGAACATGATTTGGGTAAATCACGATATAAGATTTTATTTTACTTGTGTGGGTCATTGAAGAAACATAATTATATTTAATGTTTTCAGTAAACCATGCTACCAAACTGTGTTTCCATGATATTTTTTCATTTTCTTTTATCTACTTGGATGAAACACATTTTACGAAACCATGTAGCCAAATAATTAATGACATTATAGATCTATGAAAATTAATTTTTAATCATAACCAACCCCCAAGAATTTATTTTCATCCTTCTTTAGTATGATATTGAGATTAAAATTTTATTTTGTTGATTTTGGTAGTTTCCTTCACTATATATATCCTTCACATGGATTTATATATATTTTATCTAAGAGATCTAAAATAAAACCTTCATATCTATTTCACTTCTCTTATATTATCATTTTAATTTGGGTGAAACCCTATCCTTGGGATTCCACTATTGAATGTTTTGATAAATACATATTCTGATGTCTTTTTTGTGGGAAATATTTTAGGTGGTTTTCATGATCCCAAATCCATGATGGCATAGAGTGGTTTCATTTTGGAAAACATTCTTAAGGTAGGAAGCTTCTCCATTACTCAATTTTTTTGAGAATGTGAATGATATTTTTGAAATTAAACATCTTCAATTATATATGTTTAATGATTTATTCATATACTAGTTTAATATTCCCTTGGGAATATTTATTTTACTCACACTTTGTTACTTATCCCACAATGTTTCTGATAAAAAAAATTATTCAAGTCATTGGTTTCTAAAAAGATTATTATTAATGTGCTAAATTTGAAATAGTGATAGAATGTTTTTGAAGTGGTATGTTCTCATTATAATGACCCATATTTTTCTTCTATAAATAAATCCTTTGTTCACTGGATTCCTCCACACAGAAGATAAAACTAAAAATGGAAAAAACAAATATTTACAAAAAATATAAATATTGATGGTTTATGTTATAACCATGTTTCTAAATTATATTTTATGAATTGGCATAACCAAAATAAAAATATATATATAATGATAATCTTGACTACATTTAATATTAATTAAATGAAATTATTGTATAGAAAACATGCATGAAAATTAATTTAAGTGTAAAATTATATTTTTTAATAATTGGGTATTTATTTTGAGAAAAAATTATATTATGATAAAAAATAAAAAAATCAGAGATTAATAATTTATTAAAAATAAATTAATTATCATATGATATGAAATATTAATATATAATAATTAACATTTCAAAATTTTATTTTCTATTATGTACAATTTTTCGTAATATATTTGGATTTCATTTAAATATTGATTCTTCAAATTTTTGAAATTTAATTTCAAAAAATAAAGATAATTTTTTTATTTATAATGTTAATATAATTTTTAGATGAATTTTTTTAATTTCAAAATGAAATTTATTTTTAGGTGAGTAGTTCAAAATACAATTCTTTCAAATAGTATGAGTTTTGTAAAATTATTAATAAATAAGAATAAATTAAAACTTTATGAGACATTTTTCTAAGACCAAATATGTATTTAATAGGTTAGGTTAATATTTTAAAAAAATTCATTTATAGACCCTTATTTTTTATTTTATAATTCTCATTATATTCTTTATAAATTTTTTTTTGAATATATAATACCTTTTCTAATTTTAATTAAAATTTCATAACTTTTTAAGAATGAGTCAAAAAAATTATATAAATTTTGATATCATTAGGTCCAAATTATAAAATAATTACCATTTTTGACGTGTGGTAACCCTTGGAAAGGATAAATGTATATAAACAAATAATATTTATTAATATAAGTAATGTCTCACAAAATTAGAATTTTGACATGTTAAAGTACATCTTTCCATTATTATTTTCTATACTAATATTTTTACAATGATGGATATGGTTACATGTCAATCATTCATATCTCGATGGTTTTAGATAAGTTAATTTTCTTTATGGAACTAATTCCATTTTCAATAAATATTAAAATACCTCCTGAAGTAATAATATAAGAGTGTTTCAAATTCCCTTATTGTTTTGCTTTGATTTATGATTTCAAAATATAATTGAATCTTTTAGTCCATGAGATGAAATTATATGTTCTTATAATTTTAATTTATTTTATTGAATTTATATTTAATATATTTATGTATATTCATATAGATTTTCTTTTATATTTTCCATTTGTAATGCATAAATTTTGATGGAATAGTGGTATATTAATGGTGGCCAACCTAGAGATTTTGATAGAAATGAAAGAGTATTACATGATTAATTTTCTAAATAAATTATTGAGTAGAAAAATTAAAAGGTAATCCATGGTTACCCATTTTAGAATAATATTTATCCATGATTTTAAACACTATTTTTTAGGCTTATACTAAAGATATATTTGTATTTCCTTATTGAATTGTTACATAGTGTGAGTCTAATATTCCTAATGTTTTGTTACATGGTGAATGAGAATATTTGAAAATTGAATAATTAGTTACATGAATTTTATTGAATATGATTTATTTAATTTTTTTTATTTGGTGACTAGGAATCTATTTTCCATGAAGGTTAAGAGTATATTGGGGTTAAGAATCTTTCGATAAAAGATAACTATGTGATAATAAAGAATAACTAACATTCTCCATGCTTTAATGTCATATTAAATTAAAAAAAATCTTTTATATTTCATTCTATTACTAAAATAATTATTTGTTATCTCAATTTATTAGTTAATAGTAAGGACATTTCAATTAAGACATTCACAATTAGGTATAAAAATTATGGGTTTTGTGTATTGTTATTTTAGGTGAGTCATTCATTGGATTTATTTATATCCTTGATGAATATATCATTAAAAATATCTTAACGCACTCATTATATCATTTTATATGGTATATTTATTTACTTCATATCAAATTAATATCATGAAATTCAATTGAGGACTATCCTGATGACATTATATATAAAAAATTAAATAAAACTCTATCAAAATTATTTTTTTTATTCAGTTGTTAATGCTCTTGAAGTGTATTTTTTCATCAAATGATATTTATTTCAAACTAATTCTAGTAAAAGAAGTGTTGAACTAGGAATTAAAAAATATTTTTCAGGAGTCTAGGGTTTTCTATTTTCTAATGATATTATATTCACTTCATTTATGACTTATAAAATAAAGAAAAAAAATACAAAATTAACTCTATGGTATTTGAAATTTTAATAAATTGATAAGTAATAAATATATTTTAAAGAGTTTAAGGGAGGTTTAACTTATCATAAAATATTAATAAATTAATTATGATATTTATTGATGACATTTTCATATACAATAAGTGAAAGGGATAAAATATAGAACAAAAAAGGATAATATTAAAGACTATAAATTAGGGAAAATTAAATGTTATGTCAAAAAAGTCTCACTTTATATTAAAATGAAATATTATTGGGGAATTTGATCACATGTCAAAGAATTTAAATGGAATATCCCAAGAAAAAGGTTATTGGGGGAATAATCTTGACCATTACAAGGCACATTAATCATTCGATTTCATAGATTATAAAAGTATTTTCAATTATTTGTGAGAAATTATTCATCAGTAAATAAACCAATAACTAGGACAACATTGAAGGGATATATGTATACCTAGAATTAAAAATTTAAATTGAGTTTTAATTAGTTTAATAAAAGGATAATCAGTTCATCAATATACACACTACCCTTAAGTGGAGAAGGGTTGGTGATATACAATAATACTTCAAATAATTTTATGGGTTACATACTTATATAAGGTAATGAACTTATATAATATTTCATATGAAAATAGTTTATCTATAAATAAAAATACCTATTACATAACATATATTTACGAGCTATAATCAATTCATTAATGATTTTGAGGAAAAACCTCTTCAATGGGAAGTGTTCAACATATTCTAAACAATATATTTTAATGTATATATTCACATATAAGGGGATAATCATACATCAATAAAGATTGTTGAATTAAATCAAAGAATATGGTTTCTCAATACACTATTATTTGATAAAGAAAAATATGATAGCTGCTACTCCTAAAAAAAATAATCCAACAGTTATACCAATGATAAGGATTGATAAAGACTGAATCATTTTTGTATATGTAATGGATAAATTTAGAATAATTAATATAGTAAGTAATCTTACATTTCATAAATGATTATTGAACAATATACACATATAGAAATATAGGATCTATATCGGTGATCTGGTAATTTATAAAAAACAAGGAAACTAACGAAGGGAATCATGTATAATTCAATGTAGACAAAGATGGAGTCATTTGAGTTTGAAATTGAATATGTTTTCTATAAAAAACATAGAGAAATATGTATATATTAGATAATTTATATAATTGATCCTTCTCCATCCCCCATGATGTTCCAGTTTTTATAGAGACCTTCAAAATTTCATATGGAGGAACAATATAAATCATGATATTATTGGGTAGTCTCTAAATTGATTAGTATATTTCCATGATATAAAAATGAATCAAAAGAAAAATGAGATAATAAAACCACTACTGATACCAATATATAAATGGGATCATATCACCATGGAATTATTTAAATATCATCCATATACAGATACAAGAAACTATTGTAGGTTCTATAGGATGTGGAAGCTTTGATTAGGCTAAGGCCAATTCTTATTTTTTTGGTTTAAATGAATAATTTATGATGTGTGTGATAATAAGTTTCACAGATAAGGAATTAAATCTCATGAATATTATAAAACAATAATAGATTCAATAAGAGATGAACATTTCAGGATAAATTTGTAATTATTTTAAATTAACAATAACCTCAATATTTAGAATTAGTTTTTCAGAAATTTCATTAATCATATAATTTCTATTAATTTAAAACATCATTATTTGACGACGATCCAATCATAGAAACAATCTAGTGGTGATCCATAAGTTCCCATGTGCTCTCAATGCATCGTTTCTAGTACTTCAAGTGGTACCTTGATTATAAAGATCAAATTTAACTCCTTTATTAGATCACTACCAAATTCTTTAAATATGAATGGATTGATTCTTGAAATCTCAAACATGGGAGAAAGAGAAGGGTTTAATAATTACCTTGGTTCTTGAAAGCATTATAACTATTTTATATATAGGGTTAAGAGAATCTCTAGAGTAATGTGTTCTGAAAATCCTGTTCAAACCCTAGTAAATGACATAACTATGTATTTATAGAGCTATAATAGAGAATAAATAATTGAACATAGTCCCTAAATTATTCTCATAATATTAAGATAATCTGACATCTAAATAAAAATGATGATGATGATGATGATGACAGTGATGATGATGATGGTGATGATGAGAATGATTATTTATTAACATGAACTACACATGAAGTTAAAATAAATACCATTTAACTAATTAAATAAATAAAAATTTATTTAAATTATATTATATATATCATCAATCCAAATTACTTTGTCCCAAATTCATCTTATATATTTACTGAACCACAAATAATGAATATTATTCATTCAATTAATAAATGAATAAATATTTATAATTTTCATATTTTGATGAATAAAAATATATTTAATATACACATAAAAAATATTTTTTAAATATTTTATATTATAATGTGAATAAATGAAGTTTTAATTAAATATATATATAATTAGATGGTCTGGAGAATAAATATTTATTTTATATTAGGCACACACATAACTATATTGGGTAAATATTTTTGATTAATAAATCTAAATTAAGTATTATTATATTGACTAGTGAAATAGTTATTCCAACAAATATTTTATGACAATAATTAATCTAGACAAATATTATGAATACATGTGTTCCCCTCTAGGATTTATCCTTTGTTTTGTTAGACATGTTCTCCAAATGTCCAATATAATTATCTAGAAACTCATAAAGGCACTGAAGTGGATGAAGATAAATACACAATTATGGAAACCACATATGAATGATCACAGTATAACATGATAAACTTTTCATGATATCATACCACCCAGGTTTCATATTCAATTCATGAACCTATACACTTGATACTGAACTGATCAATACACTGTGAAAATGGAATTTAATTAGATAGTTCCAAAATAATAAAAGGTCCCTAATATGAAAATCTATAAATATGGAAGGGGGGATAATTCCTATACATATTTAATAATTGAATATCAATCAAGTATCACCCTATATATTATATGTGGATGGAATATAGGGCATATCAAATTTCATCAATACCTAAACCTACATGGGTCGTGATATTAATTAATAAAAATCTAATAATCTTAGGATCATTACACATTCCTGTAAATAGGAATATCCATTAAAGAATAAAATATTGAATTTCTTCTTGTGAGTATATCCTTATAATATTTGTTCATGGGGATATTTGAATTTGGAGTTTATTTGATGATGTATCATCCATTCATAAGTACTCACACCTGACACTTTTCATCATCTCTTTTCTATCATATGATATCATAATATAAAATTAACTAGTGGTTAAAAATGTATCCATTTTCCTTTGATATTATCATCCTAATGGGGAACCTCTATGACTTTTTCAATGTGAAAGATATTCTAAATCATTATCACGGTAAGGTTATGAAAAAGAATAATTTTATGTGATGTTTTATGTATTAATATTAAAATATAAGAATATAAAAGAGATATAAGATACAAAATACTTAGTTTTAGGGAACTAATTGTAATATACTCTCACTTAAACTAGATCCAATTTTTAATAATTTTTCAGTTATCACATGATCAGCATGCTTCTACTAAAGGTGGTTATAGTTGTTGGGCCTACTAGGTTTTTGTGTCTAGTGTAGTTTTATCCCCATTTTTGTGGCTATTATACTTAAGGAAACATTAATACATTGAAAAATACTACCAAGATGTAATATCCTCATGTATCCCCATCATGATACCTTTTCATAAATATTACAACATAGGTAATACTAAATTGAATTCTAATCCTGATAAGGATAATACTATTACTATTTTGGATAACCTAAAATATAAAAATTTGTTTAAAAACATATCCTTAATATGAATTATAATTCATAGTATACATTGTTAATATAGATAAAGAATGTATAGGATATAATATGATTCGACTAAATGTAACCCAGACATTATTCATATCCATGTTTACAAATGAACTAAAGGAAAAAATAGATATATATCCCAATAATCACTAGTATTCACATTTTACATTTTACCCAGAATTTATCTTGTTTTAATATCTTAGATATTGTCATATTATTATATGTATAATTTTTATGTATTTTAGTTGATTTCTTATTTATAATTTAACTCCATGAGACATGTTAACCACACATTAGTTTATATCAGGGAATATTAGATAAATTCAAATAATATAATCTTGGGAAATTATATTCAAAATCCCCTTCTATTCTTACACATATTATCATGGATGGATTTTATGGCATGTTACATGAAAATACTTCTAATTTGAATTATCATGTTATATGAATGTCTATTCATTAACTATATTATGAAACCCTATAGATCGACCTTTATGGATCCAACTTGTTAGAATTTAGATTATATTTTTAGTCATAATCTGTAAAATTATAAATTTAGTAAAAGAAAACTAGTAATATTGATAATTTTTCCTATATAAATTATTGATATATATATCATGAAAACAGAACAAATCCAACTAACCTTTTATTGGCACATAATACTTGTTTGTTACAAATTCATATTCTATGATCACATTAATTTATCTTATAAAGGAATTTATATGTAGAATTTGACTATTATATTGGCATTTATTTGTTCCCAAAACTTTTTTAGTTATTTCATATAGAAATTTCCCATAAGGTAATTATTATGTAAACTGGACTTGACATCCAATCGACTACTTAAATGATTTTAGAAATTTTTTATTAAATTTATAATAGAAATGGATTTAAAAATGTTGATTGAAGTAATGGTTTTTTCAAATACTATGTCATACACATCCATTTAATATTCAATTATGATTTATTACTCTTAATTTGTACCATATATATATATAGTGTATCTTAAATACTCACAAGGATTATCATGTACAGAAATATAAAAATTAAATTGTCCCTAAAACTTCATACATGGATTCTTGTACTAAACTGAAAAAGATTTTTCATCCATAGAATGGTTCAATTTACATTTTCTTTTCAAGAATAAAAAAATATTAAGGAATAATTCATATATATAAATATATCATCTAACATGACAAATATAAACCACTTATATTTTTTATTCATTGTATAATATGTGTATTTGGAAACACTCCCCCACTAATATTTGTGATGTTTTTGTTCATATACCAACTTGTGTAAATTCATATCATATATATCATTGATGCCTCTTCTGATAAAACTATGTCAAATGTTGTCTACTTCCCTCTTATAGAAAGATATATTTTATTAATTATGGAATATTCTTAGTGCTTTTAAGATAATTAAAATAGACAAATAAACTATTTCTTTAATGTAAATTTTAGATGAAGGTGTATTTTAACAAATTGTCTGTATCAATTATTAGAAAAAATATTTAATAAATAATCTATCATTTTACTTTTAAAATAATTTTTATCATTCTGTTTAGTGAGAACATGGTTATTTATTGTGTTTTTATTTTTAAAACAAGCCTCGAATGAAATTATATAAGAGTTGAAATATATATTTACATAATTTCATCAATCACCTTTTAAAACTATATAAAACATATAGTATAATGTAACTTGAGTGTGGGATTACCTTAAATCAAAATATTAATGATCAATGAATAATTGGTTATGACATACCGTAAATTCTAGTCCAGAGGATTTTGTATTAGTTCCTTGTATTATTAATTTCTTCTTATTACATTACTAATATCATTTAAAGGAATTTCATTATTTATATGATCATACTTCGTAACTAAAAATTTTAAATAGATTACTCAGTTATTATGAACTCGTATTGTTATCATTTTAGAATAATTTTATTTCCAATGTTTCATATTTTTAAAACATTATAGTGAATTAGTGATTATTCCTAGTGTCTCCTTGCAAAAGATAAAATAAAACCCTTTAGGATTTTGGATTTCCAAATACCATTATGTTTACTTGAAAATGAATTATCATACCACAATAAGGTATTCTTATTCTAATTGGAATATTCATAATTATTTAGTGATTAAAAATATATTATATTCTTTAATTAATAGACTCAAAATTGTGTATACCCTACCAAAATATATTCAACAATGAATTATTTCCTCACTAAGTATGAACGTCCACTGAAATAAAAAATTAATAATATAGATCAGCAGTTAAACCATAATACATTGGGAAATATTGAATCCCCGCACAACCAAACACTAACATTATAATATCCCATCATTAAAATTTTAAATAAATAATATTATTTATAATAATATTTTTTTACATGAATGGTTGTAATATTTCAATACAAATATCTAAAATACCTTGTATGTAATAATTAATATTTAAGGAAAAATAATTACATTGATGAATCTACTTAATGTATCATATCCTTCTTTATTTGACTACAGTTTCTTTTACAATAACCATGGTTTTAATATTAAAATAATGTAAAATCATTTTATTGCGATTTCACATTGATTTAGTTACTCTTGTTGAAGAATTTTGAATAAGAGTTAAAATTATAATTAGTCATAGTGGTTTTATATTTTCCCTACCTCATGTTCATAGTTATAATTTGTGCATTTTCTCACATTATTTCCTCATGAACATAAAGAATATGATTAAATATAACTATGATATATTTATCAAAGTTGTTCATATGCTAAATTTCAGAAAATTAGGAGATCCTATAATAGATTAATGTAATAATCCTATTTATGAATAATTATTCAAGTAGATTAAACAAAATAATCATAATTCACTCAATGTAGTCAAATTTTTTAACTACTTGAGGCCTAGCCTCTGTACTCACTTCATGTTTTATAATATCAAGTTCCTTGGAAATATCATACTTCTCATATCATTACTTGTCAATATAAACACCATAAATATAGGTGGGTATAGTGTATGTTCCTACAACACCATATATATTTTTATAATCATTTATACGTGAATAATAATATCAACCATTATAATTCTATTACCTCGGCCCTAGTGTTTCTCATAGATAGAGATCTCCTCCACACTTTCTTTCAAAGTAGAAATATCTAAAATGTTATATTCCAACACATAGAAAAAATATCTATAGTAAATTAGTATTTGGACATATACACCAAATCTTAAAAATTTGTTCCATTAATAAAGGAACCCTAATTCAATGAATAATTTCTATATTTCTATGGTAAATGGATGTTTCATTTTACTGAAATAATTTAGGATTGTATTGTAAGTAATTTACCTCCTTAAAAATTATGTGAAGTGAAATAATAATTTAATTATTAGAGACCCACTATGTTATAAAGTCCAAATAGCCTTTAACATTAGACTCAGTTGGTACATCCACATATAAACTATAGTATCATGGATTTATATTTACATTATCATAACCCAAGTTAGTTCTTGATAATTTACTCAATGATATATTGGTAGGTGGTCTTTCCAACAGCTAAGTTGTTCTTTTATGATTTATTGAGTCAACACCACAATCCTGAAATCCAAATTTGGATTTCATGAAAACATTCCTCCAAATAACATCATTTCTTATAAGAGAAACATTTATTGATAAATATTTTTTTTATTTCATATAAAAAGAATCTATAGAATTTCTCAACAAAATTATGTGTCTTGGTTAGGGACTAACCAACACATAGATTTATTGTTTCATACATAATCCTGATAATGAAGGCTATGAGTGACTTTAGTATTTCATGTAGGAATATTTTTTGTAGTAATAACATGGATTGTTAATATTTTATATATTTTACATAATTAATTAACCTTTTTAAAAAAAATATTATGCCTAATCTAATTTACATTAATTCCACCTTTTATGGTATAAAATTTATAAATTTAGGTGATTGACATTAATAATATATAAAATTAATCTTTCCCATGATAGAAATGAAAAAATGAGGCATTATCATATGTGTTATTTCCCCAAAATTTAATTCTATAAATAAAAAAACATAAATTGTACATAAAACTATATTAGTTGGTTTTGGATTGAGTTATTCCATTACTTCTCTATCCTATGTATCATCTCAGGATGATATTTCCTTGGTACCATCTCAGACCACCACTAAATGTCTGGGATCTTTATACATACATATACTCTTACAAACATATGTTTGAGGAGAACTAATGGAATATATCATTGGATTAAGTAAAAGAAAATATAGGCATACATTTCCATACATAATTAGAGGTGGGAGGACACAAAAATGATTATTTTAATTTAATAACAATACTTTCAAAATCTGATGTAAACCAAAATAAATCAAATACACATAAAAATTTTGGTCAACCTCATGATCATACATCCATGCAATGAATACACTTGTAATAAATGGACTTTCATTTCAATCATTTTTCACTTTGAAAAAGCACACTCTAATAAAACAAAAATAATATTAATAGTCAACTAAATAATCATTGATAATAGTGTAAAATATAATTTTAAATATATTAAATAATTTTATTTAATATAAATTTAATTATTTACATGGAATGTATATGGTGGAATCATGACATGTACCTCTCTAAACATTCCAGCATGCTACTTGTTGTTTACAACACACTAACATGATATATAGTGTATATTACTATTCATGTAATTATATGTAGTGTATTGTCAATAAATAATTAAAAAACATGTATTTTATTATATGGTGCGAATGATTTTAATGAAAGGGGATTAAACGGTGTGTAATGACCATGTCTATTTTTTATTTCGGTCACACCTGGGTTTTTTTATGTTTTTTAATCTAGTATATTTTTTGTATTTTAATTTTCTCATGGAAACAAGGTGTAATTGGTCTGAAGTTTTTAGATAATATTTTTATTTGACAAGGTATAGATTTTCTCCAATGGTGATCTTTTAGTTTATGGAGAAAATGTGAAATTTGGTTCATTTACAATGAGGTACATGGTAGTCTTACGATTAGTAGAAATCATGCACCCCGGACCAAGTAATTATGCGGTAGGTTGGAGATTCAGACAGAAGCTACCTCACTAATATTACAAGGCTATTTAGGTCATGTGGGCTAACTGTGTGGAAGGATACTATTAGGATGAAAGGGGTACATAGTTTCCACATAGTTTGACTAATTGTCTAGGAAAACCATGTGCATATCCAGTTCATTGAAATTGTGAATTTTCAAATGTAACCTCCTTTTGGATTTAAACCTAACTCTAACTTTATCCTCCCCACTAAGGATTTTCTACCATGGGAGCCTCCTCCAAGATCTTTTAGACTCATTGGGAACTATATATTGGGTGTTTTTCCCTGATTTATCAAGGATTCATCAACTAAGTATGTTCTCCCTCAAATTATTCCATTTTTTAGGGTTTTCTTCCCTCTTTCTTGGCTTCTCTTTTTCTAGTGGGTTTTATAACCAAGAGAGGGTTTATTCTTGTATTATTGAGTGATATCATGATATCTATTGTTTGATATCACCTTTTTATGGTCTCTTGGTTGTGTGGTTGTGGTTTCTACCAATATAAATAAATATTCAAGTAAAAGGATGGTGTTTCCTTGCTTTATCACTTTTATTTGATTTTAGATCTCTTTCTTGTTATTATAAATAGGTTATATAGTTAAATTTTGTTGTTTGATTTATATTTTTGGAGTGTTTTGGCATGTGTATATAATGAATTTGTATTTTCTAAGGTAAATGGTTACATTTTCATGTGTTCCTTATTGTGACGTTTCTTGGGAATGTTTTATGAATTTTTTGAGGGATTTGAAATGTGTTTTCAAAGGCACTTCATTTGATAATATATTTGAAAGTGATTTTTTCAATGGAAATTGATTTTTATGGAAGGATGGGTTCCTTATTGTGTACTTTTAATTTGACATGTGAATTATTTAAAGGTTTGGGAGCATGTTTAAAGTGGAATATCTTTATATGTGTATTTGAAAAGGGCTTGGCCCATTAAAAATGTTTTGTTGGTTATGTATTTTTTGGAATGTTTCCAAATGGGTTTCAAATATTTTGGATTTAGTGGTGAAATGTATTCTTATTGGTGGTTTTGATTTGTGTAAAATGGAAGGTGCTTTACCTATGAAAAAGGGTGGGTTTCTTGTGATGATTTTGGGAAAGGGTGTTTCCCTTGTGTCCATGTCACGACCCGTCCTCGGGGCCCGTGTCGTGACTACCCCAAGCCCGCCTTCCATAGGCCAGGGGATGGCGACTAGAACCAAGGCGAAATTCCTGATAAAAAGGGATGGCATTGCCTTTATAAAGTAAACAAAAACACAGAGTAAGCAAGCAAAAGTAAACACTAAGTAAAACTGGGTACAATAGTAAGTGAGGAATGGTAAATGGGCCAGAATACAAACCCAAACTGAAAGAAAAGTACAACTGGAAAGAAAGTATAGCAACTGAAAGTAAATCAGCAACATCGAGCCGTCCACTGGTACTCCCACCTGAAGGGTGGGTAAAAATAGCCACCTCAGCTCCTCGGGTCCAGTCGTCCGCTCCGTGTACGTCCCACCCAGTGGTCCACCTCCAGGTACCTACTCCTCCATTAGCCTCTACCATGATCAGCGTTGTCCGTTGTCTGCATCCAACACAATGTAGTGCGGGCATAGCCCGTGCAGGGGTGAGTATAAGATACTTAGTAGGGACCCCGAGACCCCCGATGATCTCCCAGAATCCACAAAGGATAATCCACAAAAGAAGGATATAATCATGAAGTAACAACCAACACTACTTATGTATATGCCCATACATATACCGAAGTCATCAATTCTAGTTTGGCTCCAGCATCCGAGCCCATGTTCGATCACATCCACACAGGATAGCACAACACAATCCACATAAGAAAGCAAGTCAATCATATTGAAGATACTGATTGTAAGTCAAGACTCATCTCACACAGGTATACATCTTCGTAAGACGATAAAGATGATCAGATGTAGCCACTGATTCATCTAAGTCATTGGACCCACACAGGATCGATAGTTGCTAACCCCCGCAATGACCCACACAGGATCGATAGGTACTAACCCCCCGCAATGACCCACACTGGATCGGTATGCACTGGCCAACACAGGACCACTGAGCGCTGACCCACACAGGATCGGTAGGCACTGATCCACACAGGATCGTTGAGTGTTGTAGTCGTCGTTGTCGTACCCACGGAGGGTTTCTGTACATTCTTCATCGTCGTCGTAGTCACAGCCAGCTCTAGGGTTCCCGCACATAGCAAGATCATTCAGAAGGGGTCCACTCCACGAGCCAAGGGGCTGATACATCAACTGACATGAAGTCCGGAGTTGATGTATCCAAAAGTTCCATATCGTCAACCGGAACTCAACGTCCCAGACGGCACGTCAATCGGACGTCTGGTCTGAGAGTTAGTGGCTTTTTCGTCCGAGGGGCCCGATTTTTTTAGGTCAAAACCAACCCGACCGTACACCAACTGCATTCAAAACCCGAGAGGAGTACGCCAAAAGGTCTTTCTCACTATGAGGAATCCATAAAAGTTGACGGCACGTCAATCGGACGTCCGGAGCTCAAGTTATAAGTGTTTCCGCTCTGAGGGCCCAGTTGGTTTCGTGTTCGAACCAACCCGGCCGAACCTAAAGTTCTTTAAAACCTTGAGTGTAGCATACCGAAATGACCGTCTCGATCCAAGGATCGCATTGCAGCTGACGGTGCGTTGATCGGAGGTCCACAGCCCATGTTATAGGCAAAAGACCGAAAGAGGTCTGGAAAAAGGGGGTTTGGGCCCGGTCCGACCTGGCCCGATACCCCCTGGGTCGGCCCGAACTGGGTCGACCCAACCTAGGTCCGGGTCCGGCCCATTAGGACGTGGCCCGGCCCGGTGGGTGCAGCCTGGCCCGGCCGGTGCGGCCGAGCAGAAGGGGGGGCTCACTGCCCCCTATTTGTGAAACTGTGGCCCCAATGTGGGGGGCCGCTCCTTCGGCCAGTCGGGGGTTACGACCCCCTGATTCTTGGAAGTCGGCCGGCCGGTTGCTACTACCACGGGACCACAGGGGTCTCGCCCTCCTGCTCTGGCGCCAGTGGCCAGAAGCCGGCCACCGCTTCCTACTCTGCCACGGCCTTGGTCCGACCGGCGACACGCCCCTCCGTCACGGCCCTGCTCCGGCTGCGGTCTCTTCTGGGTTCTCCAGCGCGGCGCGACGGCGCCGCGGATTAGTTTGACTTCAACGACACGGCCCGACGGCATCACGCTTCTCCGCCCATTCTTTATTATTTCCGCGCAGTGCAACGGCACCGAGCTGCCTTGCTCCTGCCGCAAACAATTCAAACAATCAAGGGGGGAGGAGGGTCGATCGTGTTCGTGTCTTCCGACCTCCTCCCATTATAGCGATAACAGGTGGCTCAAATAGAGACGATGATCGGCGATGAAAGTATTCATGAACAGAAACAAAATAATACCCTACCTCAATCATTGTCGTCGAGTGAGGTTTGTCGCAGAAAGGGACGTCGCTGAAGGAGACTCCGTAAGCATCGCGGAAGGAGGATCGTTGGCGTCGCGTCGTCGATCTCCGAGGATGGCGTCTCTCACCAGCTGCGAGGAGGTAGGAAGACAGTATGACGAACACCCCTTTTCAGTGACGGAGTTCTTCGTCGAAGGCTCGGTGTTCTTCGCGTTCTTCGACGAGGAAGAAGAACGTTCTTCGGAACGTAGAGCTTTCCTCTCCAAAATCCTCTCGCACAACAAAAACCACCCTAATAAAATAAGTGTTGCCTTATTTTATTACTCAAGACAAAGGATTTTGAAATTCAAATTTAAAACATTCAATTAATTGAATTAATTGAAGAGTTTTAACAACCCAATTAAAGTGGCATTTAATACATAGTTAAACGCAAGAGTTGACTTTCATTTAATGGGGGTGCGGGTGTGTTACCTAATTAAAAGAGGGGGTTTGAGGAAGTTGAATAGGTGTGGCTCTTGTGGGCCCCACCCCACAAATATCCTACCTAGTGGAGTAGGATATAGTGGGTCCTACTAAAACCAATTAGATTAGGTTAAACTACTTTAAATAAAATAAAATTGGTTGCACCATTTTATTTTATTCTTTTACTTAACCCAAAATTTTAATTACCACACCCGAGAAAACGCAACCCCAGAAAAGGTGTTCCTAAGAAATTATAGGTGCTACGATTCCATTGTTGTCCTCGGATTTTGATTCCGAGCACCGGTTCAAAAGTTATAAAATCCCGATTGTTCGTTCACTGAATGTACCCGAGCTAAACGTCAGAAATTTATTCTGGGCTCATCGGGCCTCGGAATCAAGTGCTGTCAAAAACTGCGTTCTTGTAAAATCCAAAATAAAATTAAGAAAAAAATTCCCTTGAATTTTATGGGTCATTACATTACTCCCACCTCAGGGCTTTAGGTCCCCCTAAAGATACATCATAAACTAGGGAAATGAATTTGGGTACTGAGCACGCATTTGAGCCTCCCGCTCCCAAGTTCTCTCCTGGAGGTTCCCATGCTACCATATGATGCACACTAGAGGAATCGACCATCCACATAGGATCTCCTCCTATCGATCCTTGATCTCCACCAGGACCTCCGCAAAAGTCTCCCGATCATCAATGTCCATCTCCCCATGGTCAATGATATGCGTCGGGTTGTGCACGTATCTCCTCAGTTGAGATACATGGAAGAGGTCGTGCACCCGGTGCAACTGAAGAGGTAGAGCCAGGTGATAAGCCACCTCTCCAATCCTACTGAGGACCTGGAATGGTCTGATGAAGCACGGAGACAACTTTTCGCCCCGGCCAAATCTCTGTAATCCACATCGAGGTGAGACCTGTAAGAAGACGTGGTCGCCATCCTCGAACTCTAGTGGTCTCTGCCTCCTTTCAGCATAAGACTTTTGTCGGCTCTAAGCTGTCTTCATCTGCTCCTGGATGACATGGATCTTCTCTACCATGGCCTGGACCATTTTCGGTCCCACAAGTGATGACTCCGCAGGGTCTGTCCAGCACAGTGGTGATCTGCATGGTCGACCGTACAACGCCTCATAGGGTTCCATCCCAATGGTGGAGTGGTAGCTGTTGTTGTACGCGAACTCCACCATGTGTAGGTGATCCTCCCAACTGCGACCAAAGTCGAGGACACATGCACGGAGCATGTCCTCTAGATTCTGAATGGTCCTCTCCATCTAACCATCATTCTGAGGGTGAAAGGCAGTGCTCAGACGTAGCTACGTCCCGAATGCCTCCTGCAACCCCTTCCAAAGCCAGGAAGTAAAGCAAGTATCTCGATCGGAGATGATAGATGATGGAACACCATGAAGCTGTAAAATCTCCTAAATGTAGAGACGTCCCAATCTCTCTACTAAGCCCTACTCTCTGATGGGTAAGAAGTGGGCAGACTTGGTGAGTCGGTCGATTATCACCCAAATGGAGTTGTGACCTCTGGAAGTGCGTGGAAGTCCAGTCACGGAATCCATATATATCCCGTCCCACTTCCACTCTGAGATCTCCAAGGGCTGTACCGAGCCTGCTAGTACCTGATTATCTGCCGTCACCTGCTGCCAGGTGAGGTATCGAGAAACGAACTCTGCTACAACCCTCTTCATACCCGGCCACCAGTACTATCGCCTGAGATCCTTGTATATCTTTGCCACTCCTGGATGTACCGCCAAAGGAGAAGTGTGAAACTCTCTCATCACCTCCTTCTATAAAGCAACTGGTACCATGGTACAACCTCTGAAAAGGATGACGTTCTCTCCTCCCATATAGAATCCCTCAGGTGTCTGTCCTGAGGATATCTGTGCACGCCACGTCTCACAGTCAACGTCCCCACATTGTTCCTCTTTGACCCTCTGTAGAAGTGGAGGAGTGATTGTGAGTGACTGTAGAAAGGCTACTCCATCTCTATCCACAAAGAATATCTGCAAAGCGGCTAGCTGCTATGTCGCCTCACCAAGTAGCTGAATGTCCATCCTTCTGCTGAGAGCATCAGCTACTACGTTCCCCTTTCCAGAAGTATAGACTATCTCAAAGTCATAGTCATGGAGGAACTCGAGCCATCACCGATGTCTCAGGCTCAGGACCTTCTGCGAGAAGATATACCTGAGACTCTAGTGGTCAGAGTAGACTGTAAAGTGCTCTCCCATCAGATAGTGTCTCCACATCTTCAGAGCGAAGACCACTGCTTCTAACTCCAGTTCATGGGTAGCGTAGTTCTGCTCATGATACCTCAACTGACGTGATCCATAGGCGATCACGGCCCGCCCCTGCATCAAGACACATCCGAGTATGGCCCCTAATGCATCGCAATAGACTACGTACCCTACTCCCTCCTCCGGTAGCCTCAAGATAGGCGCGCTGGTCAATCTCTCTCTCAGCTCCTGGAAGCTCTACTAACATCTGTCTGACCACACGAAGGGTTTCCCCTTCTTCTTCAAAGATGAGAGTGGTGCCACAACTCTGGAGAATTCTGGCACGAATCTCCGGTAGTACCCAGCTAGCCCCAAGAAACTCTGCACCTCAGTCATGCTCCTGGGTGGCTCCCAAGCTAGCACTGCCTCGATCTTCGCAGGATCCACCACAACTCCCGCCTCAAAGATGAAGTGTCCTAAGAAGTGGACCACATGTATCCAGAACTGACACTTTGAGAGCTTACCATAAAGCTGGTGCTCTCGAAGTGTGTCTAGCACAACCCGCAAGTGCTAGGCGTGCTCTTCCTCAGTCGTCGAGTATATCAAAATGTTGTTAATGTAGACCATGACAAATCGATCGAGGTATGGCTGGAAGATCCTGTTCATGAGGCCCAAGAACACTGCTGGAGAATTAGTTACACTGAATGGCATAACCAAGAACTCATAGTGTCCATACCGACATCTGAAGGCCGTCTTCTACACGTCCTCATCTCGAACTTTGAGCTGATGATAGCCTGATCTGAGGTCTATCTATGAGAACCATCTTGCTCCCTTGAGCTGATCGAAGAGGTCATCAATCCTCGGTAGCAGATACTTGTTCCTCACAGTCACCTGGTTCAGGCGACGGTAATCGACACACTGTCGCAAGCTCCCATTCGCCTTCTTGGCGAACAAAATTGGGGAAGCCCAGGGTGAAACACTGGGTCGGATGAATCCCTTGCCCTGCAAGTCCTCCATCTTTACCCATAGCTCTCAAAGCTCGGCGGGAGCCATCCGATATGCTGGGGTGAATATCAGGGCTATCCCGGGGTACAGTTCAATATGAAAGTCTACCCCTCTGTGAGGAGGTAGTCCTGGAACTTCGTCAGG
The DNA here is from genome assembly GCA_963277665.1 of Viscum album. Lineage (NCBI taxonomy): Eukaryota > Viridiplantae > Streptophyta > Magnoliopsida > Santalales > Viscaceae > Viscum > Viscum album. Next base: position 1,109,027,760 of record OY728142.1, on the reverse strand, counting down.
TAAAATGTATGCATACTGATCCACCACTGCAGGTAAGCTCGGACTCTGCACGTCAACTACTCCTAGGATAAGGCTAGCCAACTGATGAGTGATGGGTTGTCCTCTCCTCTGCGTGAGTCCATCCTGCACTGAAAAGGCTCCCTTCTCGCCGGTTAAGGTGAACCTACTCCCATCGGTGCGAACACATCGCATCTTGATCCTAATGCAGTCAATCTGATCATGGACTGTAGATAACCAATCCATGCCAAAGATGACGTCGTAAGGCCTCGACGTTACTACAAGAAGATCCCAGTCGAAGCTCTCGCCTCCTAGAGTAAGCTCACACTACCAGAACCAGTGCGTAATCGTAGATTCTTCTCCCGTAAGAGTCTCTAGCCATAAGGATCGAGCCAACGGCTCCGTTGGAATCTCCGAGCTCTGAACAAGGGCAGCGGAAATGAAATAATGACTCGCTTTTGTGTCTATAATAACTGAATCAAGGGTGGAATAGGCACAGATGGTTCCTAAAATCATCTCGGGTGCGCTGTGGTCGTAGGCCTCCGCTACCTGAATATGTTCCTATCTCTACCCGCGAGCTCCCTTTGGTCGGGGTAGACCTCCTGGTGGTGGTGGTGGTAGAGCCTCAAAGCGTCGTCCACCACCTGTTGCTCATCCAGCTCCTCTACCTCATCCACTTGCTCCCTGCAGACCGCCACGGTCGACCCTCTGCCTCTTCCTGGGTGGTCCCTCAACCGTCTGCTGCTCCTCCGCATGGCGGGTCGGGCAATCACGAGCCATGTGGCCCTGCCCGCCGCATGCGTAGCACTGTCTGCCTCTCGAAAGACTGGCTCTGTGTTGTGTTCCCCGCACCTCTGAGCCAGTGTCCTGAGGTCGTCTGCATGAGGGTCTGGTCCATCTGGACCCAAGTGTCATCCGTCGACTGGCTGCTGCAGAAGACTCTGCTACATGCCGCCATGCGGTAGGTCTCGCTGCTGGTGTAGGCTCAGCAAGAAATCTCTCAATGAGAAGGGCTCGCTCCAATAACCCTGTCGGCATCGGAATGCTGAGGGAGATCAGCGATTCCCTGATCTCATGCCTCAATCCCTGCTCGAAGGTCCGGGCCCAGAAGAATGGGTCCCATACCGTGTCCGTCGAATAGCGCGAGATATCGGTAAATCTCACTGAGTACTGGGCGACCGACAAGCTGCCCTGCTGCAGCTGTAGTAGATCCTGGATGCGCACCGGACGGAGGGCGGCTGGGATGAACTCCGAGCGGAAGAGGCTCTCAAAGTCCGTCCAGATAAGAGATGCCTCGTCGTGCACCTAGAGCATCAAGCTCCACCATCTGCCTACTGCCGCGTGCAGGAGACTCACTACAAGGATCACCATGAGGTCTGCTGGTGTCCCTACCAATCGGAAAACTTGTACAACTGCCTCCAGCCAATCCTCGGATGCCTAAGGGTCCGTCTCCCCACGGAACCTGGGCGGTCTCTGACATTGAAACTCGTGCAGTGCACCAAGGCGACGTTCACTCTCAGCGGCTGGAGCTGGTAGCATCGATGGCTCGGCAAGTAGTGGTACTGCCAGTGCCTCCACTGTAATAGGGCCATGTACTGAGGCCTCGTCGCTTGGTGGGTTGTCGTCATGTACAAAACTCGGAACCCTAGCTGGCTTTCATCATGGGGCCATCCTAAAAAGAGACAGGTGTGCCACGGTCAATACAGTATACCTGGTGAGATGACACAAAGTAATCACAAAGAAAACTTGAAACACACATGCAATCAATTTTTTCGTGCACTAAGTCGGAAATCAGAAGTTAGGGTCCTGGTGTATGGATACGTCGGCCGCCGCACCAACACTAGGCTCCCTGGACTGATAACCACACTCAATACTCTTAACATTTTTGCTTCACATAGAAAAAGATTAGAGTCCTTAGTACTGCAGTACAACCGAACTCCTCTGATACCAATTTTTCACGACCCGTCATCGGGGCCCGTGCCGTGACTACCCAAAGCCCACCTTCCATAGGCCAGGGGCTGGCGACTAACACCAAGGTGAAATTCCCGATAAAAAGGTAAGGCATTTCCTTTATAAAGTAAACAAACACACAGAGTAAGCAAGAAGAAATAAACACTAAGTAAAACTGGGTACAATAGTAAGTGCGAAAAGGTAAATGGGCCAGAATACAAACCCAAACTAAAAGTAAAGTACAACTGGAAAGAAAGTGCCACAACTGAAAGTAAAGAAGCAACGTCGAGTCATCCACTAGTACTCCCACCTGAAGGGTGGGTACAGATAGCCACCTCAGGTCCTCGGGTCCAGCCGTCCGCTCCATGTATGTCCCACCCAGTGGTCCACCTCCAGGTACCGACTGCTCCACTATCCTCTACCATGATCAGTGTTGTCTGTCGTCTGTATCCAACACAACGTAGTGCGGGCATAGCTCGTGCAGGGGTGTGTATAACCTACTCAGTAGGGACCCCGAGACCCCTGAAGGTCTACCAAAATCCACTAAGGATAATCCAAAAAATAAGGATATAATCACGAAGTAACAACAAACACTACTTAGGTATATTCCCATACATATACCTAAGTCATCAATTCCAGTTCAGCTCTAGCATCCGAGCCCAAGTTCGATCACATTCACACAGGATGGCACAACACAATCCACATAGAAAAGAAAGTCAATCATATCGAAGATAACGATTGTAAGTCAAGAATCAGCTCACACAGGTATACTTCTTCGTAAGACGATAGAGATGATCATATGTAGCCACTGATTCATCTAAGCTGTCGGACCCACACAGGATCGATAGGCACTAAGCCCCGCAATGACCCACACATGATCGATAGGTACTAACCCCCGTAATGACCCATACAGGATCGGACCCACACAGATCCGCTGCGCATTGACCCGCACAAGATTGGTAGGCACTGATCCACACAAGATGGCTGAGTGCTGTAGTCATCGCTGTCAAACCCACGGAGGGTTTCTGTACAGTCGTCATCGTCGTCGTAGTCACTACCAGCTCTAGGGTTCCCGCACATAGCAAGCTCGTTCGGAAGGGTCCGCTCCCCAAGCCGAGGGGCTGATACATCAACTGACACGAATTCCAGAGTTGATGTATCCAAAAGTTCTGTATCATCAACAGGAACTCAACATCACAGACGACACATCAATCGGACGTCCGGTCTGAGAGTTATTGGCTTTTTCGTCCTAGGGGCCCGATTGGTTTTTAGGTCAAAACCAACCCGACCGTACTCCAACTGCGTCCAAACCTCGAGCGGAGTAAGACAAAAGTTCTGTCTCACTATGAGGAATCCATCAAAGTCAATGGCACGTCAATCGGACATCCGGAGCTCAAGTTATAAGTGTTTCCGCTCCGAGCGCCCGGTTGGTTTCATGTTCGAACCAACCCGGCCGAACCCAAAGTTCTCCGAAACCTTGAGTGTAGTATACCGAAATGACTGTCTCGATCTAAGTATCGAATCTCAGCTGAAGGTGCATCGATCAGAGGTCCGCAGCCCATGTTATGGGAAACGACCGAAAGAGGTCCGGAAATAGGGGGTTCGGGCCCGGTCCGACCCGGCCCAATACCCCCTGGGTCGGCCCGAACCGGGTCGACCAGACCCGGGTCTGGGTCCGGCCCATTAGGGCACAGATTGGCCTGGTGGGCGCGGCCCGACGGCTTCGTTGAAACGGCCGAGCGGAAGGGGGGGATCGCTGCCCCCCTGTTTGTGAAACTGTGGCCCCCATGTGGGGGGCCAATCCTTCGGCCAGCCGTGGGTTACGACCCCCGGCTTCTTGGAAGCTGGTCGGCCCGGTCCGGCCGGCCGGTTGCTGCTGTCGCGGGACCGCCGGGGTCACGCCCTCCTGCTCCAGCACCGGCAGACGGAAGCCGGCCGCCGCTTCCTGCTCCGCCGCGGCCAAAGTCTGCGGCCTTGGTCCGACCGGCGTGGCGCGACGGCGCCACCCCATTCCGCCACGACCATGCTCCGGCCGCGGCCTCTTCATGATTCTCTGGCACTGTGCGACGGTGTCGCGGCTTTGTTCGTCTTCAATGGCGCGGCATGACGACGCCGCACTTCTCCGCCCATTGTATATTATTTCCGCGCAGTGCAACGACATCGCGCTGCCTTGCTCGTGCCGCAAACAATTCAAACAATCAAGGGGGGAAGAGGGTCAGCCGTGTTCATTCAGTCCGACCTCCTCCTGTTATTGCGATAACAGGCAGCTCAAATAGAGACGATGATCGGTGATGAAAGTATTCATGAACAGAAACAAAATAATCCCCTACATCAAGCGTTGCCGTCGAGCGAGGTTTGTCGCGGAAAGGGATGTCGCCGAAGGAGACTCCGTAAGCGTCACGGAAGGAGTATTTTCAGCATCGTGTCGTCGATCTCCGAGGATGGCATCTCTCACCGGATGCGAGGAGGGAGGAAGATGGTACGACTAACTCCCCTTTGCGGCGACGGAGTTCTTCGTCGAAGTCTCGTTGTTCTTCGCGTTCTTCGACGAGTGAGAAGAACGTTCTTCCAAACATAGAGCTTTCCTCTCTAAAATCCTCTCGCACAACAAAAACCACCATAATAAAATAAGTGTTTCCATATTTTATTACTCAAGCCAAAGGTTTTTGAAATTCAATTTTGAATCATTCAATTTATTGAATTAATTGAAGAGTTTTAACCGCCCAATTGAAGAGGCGTTTAATACTTAGTTAAACGCAATAGTTGACTTTTATTTAATGGGGGTGAGGGTGCATTACCTAATTAAAAGAGGGGGTTTGAGGAAGTTGAATAGGTGGGGCTCGTGTGGGCCCCACCCCAAAAATATCCTACCTAGTGGAGTAGGATATAGTGGGTCCCACTCCGACCACTTAGCTTAGGTTAAACTACTTTAAATAAAATAAAATTGGTTGCACCATTTTATTTTATTCTTTTACTTAACCCAAAATTTTAATTACCACACCCAAGAAAACGCAACTCCAGAAAAGGTGTTCCTAAGCAATTAACGGTGTTGTGATTCCATCAGTGTCCTCAGATTTTGATTCTGAGCACCGGTTCAAAAGTTAGGAACTCCCGCTCGTTTGTTCACCGAACGTACCCGAGCTAAACTTTGGAAATTTATTCCGGGCTCATCGGGCCTCAGAATCAAGTGCCGTTAGAAACTGCGTTCTTGTAAAATCCAAAATAAAATTAAGAAAAAATTTCCCTTGAATTTTATGGGTCTTTACAGTCCATGGAAATGATTTTTTAATATGGGTATCTGTGTAATGTGTCGAATGAAAATTAAGCACAAAGGTAATCCTAGGTTTATTTTTGGGCGGACTAGGACTAGTATGCCAATTGGATTGGCATGTCCAAGGAATGGTTCCGTCTAGTTGGATTGATGATTACCGCACTAAATAAATATTGATGATGGTTGGAGACTGTTAGAATTTTGGATAGATTCCTCTCTATTATCTCGTGCATGAAGACGATGATTAGAGTGTTTACTATACCAATTTTCACTAAGATAGGAAGTACCTAGTGTCCTTCTCATATATAGAGCCTATGGGGATCTCCTATGACATAATTCTCACTTTTTATGTGGTTTCTTCCATCGGCATTCATTGGACTGTAAGTGCATTTCAATTTTAAAGTAGGTTTATCTTAATAAGAGTTTCCTTCTGAAATATTTCTTGTATAAGTGTAGTTTGATAGTGTTCCCTTGAAAATGGTTCTTCGTAAAATGTTTTCTTTTAAAACTATGTTCAATACATTTTCATGAATGAGCCTTTTATTCATCTTTTAATGTTATTGCAAGGAATCCTTTCTTTGGGTGGAATCATACTCATCTTTAGATCACACCCTATATACACCATTTGGTATATGTGGAATTGGATTGTATGACTTAGGTAAATGAAAGGTGTGTTGTGTTGTAGATCTAGGTTTCTAATGTTCCCCTCATGCAGGATTGGTGGCAGTGGCTTGAGGGTGACATCTCTCTCATCATATGGGGGTCTTTGGGATATTTTTTCCCTTTTAATTTTTTTATTTTGATTATTGGATGAAACTTGTAAAAAATTGCATCTGGAATTGTTTTTCCATGTTTGGGCATAGTCATAAATCTTTTTCACATTTATTTTGATGGTGGTGTATGTTTTTAAAATCTGGTGAAATCATTCCCAATGTATTTTTTTCATACCTGGGCACTAGTTTCCAGCTCGAGGGGATTGGTAAATCCCTTCGGTCCATGACCCGGATCTATTCAGGTGTTGGGTTGGATGGAACTATGGATTGGTTTGTGGGAAAATGGTATCATATTAAGTTATTCTCTTTTTGGGTTAGGCTATTTAGGGAAGATTATGGGTATTAAAGCTAGGGTATCTCGGACTTGATGTTCTAGTTATGAGTAGGGTGTCTAACCAACATACCTCATGATACGGCTTGAGTTTCCATGGAAATTTAGGTTTCTTTTTGTTCCTTTGGATTTTCTGTGTGTTTTTTATTTGGAAATGAAATGAGTGTTGGGATAATAGTCTCTGTGAGATCACAATTCCTTGAAAGAAATTTAGATATAGGGATATGGTTCTAGAAGACTCTATTTGATGGTAGTGTGATTGGTGTGTGGACACCAACCGTATATCCAAGTCACCGAATGACCATAGTTTCCAATTTTAAATTGTTTTGTGTCCTATTGGGTTTTGAAAACTATTTTTTGTGCCCTTTTTTTGAAATTTTGGAAATAATAATTTTAAAGTGGTAATGGTTTTACTTTTTGAAAATGTAAAAATTGATTTTTATGAAATGAACATTGGGATAAAATGCCCCTGGCATAATGAGGTTAGATTTTTATAATCAGGATATGGAACATAATTAAATTTTTTGTTTTAAAAGAAGGAAATTTGTTTCAAAAGAGGGCATGGAATTTTTTTTAACTAAATTATTTTTTATATACTAGAATTTTTAGATATGGTCGAAATATTTTAAAAAGTTTGAATTGGTATTTTTCAATGAAAATCTAAAGCTTTTTATTTTCAAAAGAAATGAAATGGAAAGATGTGTGGTGCTTGAAAAAAAAATCTATTTGGGGGTTAGTGAATTTATGAAATGTTGTATGAATTTTTGAAATGGGATGTGAAATTGAATGGTTTTAAGTGTGGGATTAATGTTTTATTATGAAAAGTTAAAAATGTTTTCTTTTCACCTTTGGTGTTTCCATGAGTGAACACATGCATAGATACATGTGGATTGTTAATGACCTGTGGTGATGGGTTCTTAATTTGGCACTAAAAGATACATGTGCAAGCCTTTATAGAAAACTACTGGTGAGTGTGCAACCCACCAAACTATTTTCATTCCAAAATAACTTTTAGCAAAAAAATATTTTTTGATAATGAGTGGTTGTGTGATGTGTGCCTACTTATGATTTGAAATTTTTGTTTGTGGGATACTTTGAGTTTGATATTTCATCATTTTTAAATTTTGTTTCATATCTGTTTCCGTTTTTATTGGTTGGTTGTTAGATAATGGTTAGTGGGTTCTTTGAGAAATTTTTGGGGAGTCCTTTGAGTTGTTTCCCATTAGTCTTTGGAGTTTATTTATGGTATTTTTTGGATTATGGAATAGTTTTATTGGTTCCTCAGTTTCCTTGTTAGATAGTGTACACTCCCAAAAAGAATAAACGCATATTAAATGTGCATCCCTCGGTGATTCTCTATTGGAAGACATTCCATTTGATTAATTTAAGGACATTATTCTCATGTTTTTTGGAATTTGAATCCTCATATCTTATATGATCATGTGAATTCAATCTATGTAGAAAATTAGATTTAGATAGAATATAGATAAATTCAATTTTTATTGAGTTTCATGGGTTTTAAAAGATAATGATTTCCACCTTTGTACATGAAGGTCCTATCTGGATGTAGTGAATGGAATTCTAGTGAGGATAGTTGAAAACAAACTAAATATTTTGGTGATATTTGTGGTGTTAAAAGGAATTTGGATCTCTCGTCGGCTTCATTTAATCATGGGAAAATGTAGTTTCATCCGTGTGCCAATCCATTTTATAAGAATTTTTTGTTTTGTTTTGATGAAATAATGTACTTTTCGTGGCTCAGTTTGGGGTCCCTTTCTTTTTAATTATTTTTTTAATTTTTAATGGTCATGTTTGGTGGTGTTTTGTGGTGTCATGTTTTCTTTCAAGTGTAAGGGTGGATGTGGTAAAGCCTTTTGAGAACATCTAAATTATTTGAAGTATATTTTTCCAAAAATTATGAATTTCTCTTTTCTGAATGGATGCATCTCCTCTGTGTTCATTATTCCATTTTTTTGGAGGTGAAGAGGGATGATACGAGTTCATATTTTAAGTCAATGCATTAGCTGAAGTTCCATGTTGAGTTGATGTAAATTTGATGTCATATCATGATCCTTTGGTTCTTCCCATAGCACTATATCATCTCTCATGAAACCAAAGAAATTGTTTCGGTTGGAGATCTTTAAATGTTGACTCTGAGGAAGGAGGTGCTTCAAATATCAGGGCTCTAGCCCTATGCCTTAGAGAGAAGTTGGTGCATAGTAATAAATTGTGTGGGGTGTAAGTTACCTTGGTTTGGCATGGTCTCTAGTGTGGTATGGGGATATTTCAAGCCTTTCTATCATAAATTCCTTATTTGAGAATGGTCTCATTTTTTGGATAGTGGAACGAAATTCCTCACTCTTTTTATCAACCAGTTTGTGTAGAATAGTTACTTCTTGGTTATTAGGAGGTGTGGTAGTCTCGTATTCGTGAATTCATGTGATTATACCTTTTTTAATTCAAATCTCTATGTGTTTGTGATTTGGTGTCTAGCCTTGTGAACCAGTTTTAGTTTTGGCTATTCTCATCTGAATATGGTTGTGTCCCATGGGGGAAGGTGAATCGCGAAGTTTTTTCCATTAGGAATGGAGTTTCTCTTCTTGAATCCATCATGATGGGTTTTGTTGGTTATTATTTTTTAGTCTGCATGGGTAGCTCCTATTTTGACCCATGTATGGTTTCCCAGGTCAGCATGTTCTAGTTAGGATAGTAGGTTGGTATATGTGGTGGGGAGACCTACCATAGGTCTTGTTGGAATTTATTCCAAAGTAAAGAAGTTTCTATTTGTTTCTAATGGTGGGGAGTCCGTTTAGGCCTCCCCATGTTGATAACCTAGTTTCTTTTCTAGTGTTGGATTGGCAGTGGATATTCTCATTTAGAGCTATCTAATTCTGATTTCCTTCCTTGAGTAAACGTTGGGGTTGGAGAGAAACTGGTTTTTTGTCGAAGTATGGTTTTGGAAGCATTTCTTAGAGAGGTTTGTTGAGTTCATTTTCATTTCAAGTAAATATTGTGACTTTTGTTTGGAAATGTCTAAATTTTTCTAGGATTGAAATATGGGAATATGTGGTGGTGATAATTCCTATTCTTTTGGTCGATCAATAATTGGTGTTTCATCTTTTGGGGGAGGAAGGCATACAGTGGGGAGTCTATTCTTGGCTCCCATGTTTAAACGCTTGAACCTCATTTTCTACTTAAGTTGTTCTTATTTTCGCCTTGTTTGGTGTTTTTTGAGAATATAATTGAGCTTTGAAGGTTTGTTGGATTTTGTTTTTGGATCAGGCCTTATTGGGTCTTCATGAGGGCGGAATGCATTATGGTGCAGATAATTGTCACACCCAGGTTTTGTTTTCATTTTTAGATCTGGTTCAATTATGGACTCGATTTTTCTCTTGAGAACTAGGTGTGATGGTTATGAATTTTCTATGTATTAATTTCATTTCAATTTTGTATTGATTTTCTCTTGGGGTTTTCTTTGAGTTTTTGGTGAATATTAAGAAATTTGGGTCATTCATCTTGAGGTTCATTACTGGCGCAGGGTTAGTAGAAACCGCGAAACTCAGCCTAGGTAACCAGGTGGTAGGTTGGGGTATCAAACTGAAGCTTCCACAAGGCTTGTGTATGGCTAGTCAGGCCATTCGGTCGAACAGTGCAGTATGTGCCTCTTAAGTAGAGAGGGCCACTCGGTCACCACACGGTTTCACTAATTGTGATAGAAAAACATACACTTATCCAGGACATTAAAAAGTGGTAACTTTTTAAACTACCCTCCTTTGAATTTAATGCTAAATCCACTACCATCTACCCGACTAACTATTTTCTTCCATGGGAGTCTCCTCGAAGGTCTCCTAGGGTCCATGGGCACCATTTCCTAGGTGTTTTTGGCACTGATTCTTCAAGGATTCATCAAGTAAGTCCTTACTCCAATTTCAACCATGTTTTTAGGGTTCACTTCCCTCTTTATTGTATTCTCATTTTAAAGTTTGTTGTATAACCTAGGGTGGGTATGTTCAAGTATAATGGAGTTATATCTTGATGTATGTTGTAGGATCTTTCCTTGTTAGGGTCTCATGGTGGTGTTGTAATGGTTTCGAACCAATTTCAGAAAATTTCAATGTAAAATGTATATGGTTACATGATTTAGCTATTTTAGATGATTTTACCTTTCATTCTTGTGTTTATAAATATTTTATCATTTTTAATTATGCATTGAGAATTATATATTTTGAGTGTTTTGGAATGTGTGTATAATGAAAGTGAATTTTTGAAGAGAAATGGTTATGTTTTCATGTTTAGATTATTATGATGTTTCTAGAGAATGTTTTATGAATTCTTTAAGGGGTTTTAAATGTTTTTTTAAAGTAACTTTAGGGGTGAATATATTTTAAATTTAGTTTTTCAAAGGAATTTGATTTTTAAAGATAGATGGATTCCCTGTGGTGTACTTTTAATTTGACTTTTGAATTATTTAAATGCTAGGAATCATTTTTAATGGTTAAATTTATTTATGTTTGGATCTGAAAGGTTCTTGGCCCATGAAAATGGTTAAGTTGATTATGTGTATTCCTTGGAATGTTTTCCAATGGGTTTCAAACATTGTGAAAGTAGTGGTTAAAATATATTCATTGTTTATTGATTTGGTATGTGTAAAATAAAAAGTTCTTTCTATATAAAAAAGTGTGGCCTTCATGTAATGATTTTTGGAAGTGGTATTTACCTTGTTTCCATTGAAATGATTTATGAAGGTGGCAATTTTTGTGATATTTGGAATGAATATTGTGCATGAAGGGACTTATAGGTTTTTTGGTGGGTGTTATAAGACTAGTATACTAGTTGGATCGGTAGGGCCGAGGCTTGGTTCTTTCTAGAAGGATTTATTATTACAACACTAACTAAATATTGATGATGGTTATAAACCTCTGGAATTTTAGATAGATTCCTCTTTAGTGGATCATGCATGAGAACAATTATTAGTGTTGTTACTATACCACATTTCACTAAGACACGAGGCACATAGTGTCCCACTCTTATCTAGAGCCTATAGGGATCTCTCGTGACTTATTGCTCACTTGTGATGTGGTTTCTTCCATAAGTATATGGTTTACCTTGAGTGCATTTCTGTTTTAACGTAGTTATATCTTAATAATAGTTTCTTTTTAAAATGTTATCATTATAAGTGGTGTTTGAAAGTATTCCATTTAGAATGGTTCTTCTTAAAAATATTTCAATAAATATTAAAACTCTTTTCATGAATGAGCATGTTAATTTATCTATTAATTTTATTTCATGGAATGTTTTCTTTGGGAGGAATACTACTAAGATTTAGTTCTCACCCAATATAAACATTTAGATGAATGTAGAAATTGATTGTATGACTTGAGTAAAGGAAATGTATGTTGTTCTAGTGGATCCAGGTATCTAGAGTACCTCTCCTTTAGGTTTGGTGGAAGTGGCTTGAGGGTGAAATTCCTCTCATCATATGGGGGTATTATGGTTATATTTTATTTTCCTTTACATTTTTTTTGTTTTTATTATTGGTTAAAATTGGTAAATAATTGAATCTATAAATTTATGTTCCTTTTTTTGGTATGGTTATTCAGATTTTGCCTCATTTATTTTATTTATTGTTTATGTTTTTGAAATCAGTTGAAATCAATCCAAATTTATTTTTTATACCCAGCCACTAGTTCCCAACCCATAGGGGTTAATAATTCCCTTAGGTCCATGCCACAGACCAGGTCGAGTGTCGGTTTGGATGGAACTTCGGCTTCATTCAAGACCAAATGCTATCAGAGTATGATATGCTCGTTTGGGTCATGTTATTTGTTAAAGAGTCTGGGTATACTGGATCTATGTTTTCTGGGACTTGATGTTCTATTTACGAGTAGTTTTTCTGGCTATCACACCTCAGGATGGGGCTTGAGCTTCCATGGGAAGTCAGGTTTATTTTGGTTCTATTTTATCTTGTGGGTTGTTTTTTATGTTTATAAATGAATAGAGAGTTGGTATAATGGTCTATGTGAGATCGTAGGGTCTGGAAATCCATGTGGATCCTAGAACACGATCCTAGAAAACTCTTTGTGATAGTAGTTTGATTGGAATATGGTCACCAACCATATAGTCAAGTTTCCTATATACCCTAGTTTCATTTTGGAAATTTTTTCTATCTTCCTAGGTTTTAAAAACTGAATTTTAACCCTTTTTTGGAAATTATAAAAATTATAAATTTAAAGTGATAATAGTTTGACTTTTTGAAAAAGAAAAAATGAATTTTTTAAAAATGGACTTGGGGGTAAAATGGGAATGGATTAATGAGGTGAGGTTTTTATAATAAATATCTTGAACATAATTAAATCATTTGTTTGAAAGGTAGAAATTTGTTTCAAATAGTTTTTTTTATCTAAAAAAAATTATGTAATGGGATTTATTGAAATAGTGTAAATATTAAAAATTAGATTAATTGGGATTTTTGGAAGAAAATCAGGGGATTTTTATTTTTGATGAAATGAAATGGAACGACATGTGGAGCTTTAAAAAGTCATATAATTATGTGTCTTGTGAAATTTTGTAGGGTTTTATGAATTTTTGAAATGGTACATGAAATTGAAATGTTTAAATTGTGGGTTGAATGTTTTTTTTTTAAAATTTAAAAACATTTCTTTTAACCATTGGTGTTTCTATGAGTGACCAAATACATGGGTATGTTTGTATGGTTAATAATGTGAGGTGATATGTGACCATTTTTGAATGAGAATGTGCATGTCTGAGCATCTTTGGAAAACCACTTGTGAGTGTTTAACCCACCAAACATTTTTCTTTTCAAAATTACTTTTATGAAAAATTTGTGTTGTTTTTATCACCAGTGGTTGTGTGATGAATGTATACTTATGATTTTAAAATGTTTTTTTCTAAATGTTTTGAGTTTGAGAACACTTCATGTTTAAATGGTGTTTCATGTTTGATTCCTTGCTAGTAATTTTTTTTTGAAATAATGGTTAATGGTTTCTCTAAGAAATGTTCTGGGAAGCCTTTGAGTTGGTTCTATTTGTGTTTTTGGTGTTTATTTGTGGTATGTTTTTCTTGATGGGCTAGTTTGAATGGGTTTTAGTTTCCATTTTGGCTAGTATATGCCTCCATAAGAAATCACTGAATATTCAATGTGTGTCCATGGGTGATTCTTCATTGGAATACCCTCCATCTAATCATTATAAGGACCTTCTTCTGAGTTTTTGAACTTTGAATCCTCCTATCATTTATGATCGTGTGAATATTCACTAGGTGGAAGATTGGATGTGGATAGAATAGAAAGAAATTCTAGTTTCCTTGGGTTTATTGAGTGGTCAAAGATGATGTTTTCCATTTATATGCTTGAAGGACCTATCTAAAAGTAGTGAAGGAAATTATAAGGAGGAGAGTGGAAAATAGCCTATGTATGTTGGTTCTAGTTGTGGTGTTAAATTTCCATTGGATCTCTCATTAGATTCATCTAAGTTTGGGATCAAGTAGTGTCATCAGTGCTTCATGTCTTGTAATAATATTCCATTATGTGCATTTACTGAAATAATGTACTTTTTGGGGCTTATTTTTTATTCCCATTCTTTGTAGTGATTTTTTTTTGGTATTGGTCATGTTCAGTTGCATTTTGTGGTGATGAGTTTTCTTTCAAGTGTGAGGGTAGATGTGGGGAAACCTTTTGAGAACTTTTACCTTAGTAGAATTAGGTTTTTCTTTTGTAAATTATAAATTTCTCCATTCTCAATGTAAGTGTCTTCTATGTGTTCTTATTTCCATTGTTGCTCATTCGACGTGAATAGAGATTTTGAGTGTGCATCTTCTAAGTCCCCTTCTTGTATTAAGTTCCATGTTTAATTGATGTAAGTTCAATGGCATATCATGCTCTTTTGTTTCTACCTATAGTTTCATGTGGTCTATTTTGAAACCAAAGAAAGTGTTCTGGATGATGATATTTAATGGTAAACTATGAGGTAGGATATGCTTCAAAAATCAAGGCTCTAGCCATACAGCCCTATAAAAAGAAAGTGTGTAGTCTGAAATCATGTGGGGTGTAAGGTACCTTGGTCCGACATGGTCTCAAATTTTTTATGAGGATAATTCAAATCTTTCTATCATAAATACCTTTTTTTTAAAGGTTTTCGTTTTGGGAAAATGGCATGAAAGGCCTCACTGTTTGTGAAACCCCATGTGTGGGGAAGAGTTCCTTAATAGTTTTGAGGATGTGTGGTAGTCTCATTTTATTGAACTCCACTAGTTGTACTATTTTTTTTATTTATACAATGTTACATACCCACTAGGTCATGGTCTGGAATGGCCCACGAAGAGGACGACCCGGCATGGCCTATGCTTGTCACGGCCCGTAGTCGGGTGGACCGCAGAGGCACGGTCTACCCTTTTCGACTCCCAGGGGAGGAGGCACCTCCCAGGTCACCCAAAAGATCTAATGGACCGTTCAGTTTTTGGAAGCGATACCCTCCATAGAAAGTCCTTCTCGGTGCATCACGGCCGGTCGGATCCCCAATCGGTCTTCCACTTAATGGCGCGGTGGTGCCGCTGTCCTCTGTAGCCGGCTTGGTGTCGGCAGCCCTTCGTCCTCTGCTGCGGCCACGTTCTCCAGCTCCGGTGGCACGAACGCATGCTTCCACTTTGCCTTGTAGTTGGCCAACATGCCAGCGGTGACCCTGCTATGCCATGGCCGATGGTTCGTGGCCTCCTGCTCATTCGGCAACGCAGATGCGCACTAACCTATCTCCACGTGGTCAGTCGGTTTGTCGGTCTCCCTCCTCTTCTCTGTGTCACCGCAACTTCGTTCTAAGCCCAAAAAATATGACAACCACACATTTGCGATCCTCAGGTTGAGGGCTCTTCTTCCATAAGTATCGCTCAACAAAACATTATGTTTCTAGTGAGCTTAATTATTTTATGTTGATGAATGTAGGAAGAACGCGTGAAAAAACAAATGAAAAGGGGTAAAGGTATAAGTGTGGGACAATGGCCATGTTTTTTTGGATGTCATCATTGTGAATCTAGAATATGAAGAACCAAAAAAATAGATTTAATCATAATTTAATTTAAAACCCCTACCACATTCATCCAATATAGGTGTCATGAGAAGAGGATGAAGTCGGTGTAGGGGATTTTGACATTCGTCGCTTTGGCTACACGTTTCTGATCTGGTCTTCTGTGTCATCCTTGTTCAAGATCCCGAGAAATTCTATCGTTGGAGGATATTTTTCCAAAGGCTCTCCCAAGCTCTCCTTTCCTTTTCCAACGATTTCCCCCTCCAAAATTGCGGTGTCAGTCTTAATATGTTTTGTAATTAATTCAATTGAAGTTGGAACATTAATTATGTTAATGTTGGCACATTAAGATGGAAGGATTACAAGGGTTTCCTCACATTAAATGGTGGTTTGTATGGTCCCCACCATCATCAATTCAAATGGAAGTTTTCAAAAGAAAAATAAAATAAAAAGGTTTTTTATTTTATTTGTATTCTTTTAAATCTCCCATAAAAATCCAGAAAAATAACTTTCATCCTCGACCTACTATGGTCGAGGTGAAGGTTTCCTTAAGAGAATATCGAAACTGCGAGTTCAACGGTGTCCGCATATTTCAATTCCTAGAACCAGTTGAAAAGTTACTAAATGACACTCAGGTATTTACTGAATGCACCCGAAAAAAAGTTTGGAAAATTATTAACAGTAACTCTCGACCAGTGCTAGTTGAGGTTTGGCTCTGACTACGTGAAACAGGCCCCAACGAACCCAACGGTAATCGTAGATTTTCAATTGTATTTTCCACTTAAAAATTTTGGATTTTATAATATTATAATTGTCACTTAATTATTTTATTTACGGCCAAAAAAACTAACTTTCACTGGTGCCTCGTGCCATCCAATGTTAGTATCTACGAGTTCAGTGGTGGTCTTAGATTTTTAATATGTGTTACTGTTCATGAGTTATAATCATTTGAAAAATAAAATAACCGTATTTAATTATTTTATTTACAGTTATTCCAATTTCATTTTTTCTCACAGGAGGCCCGCATTGACTAAACATAAGTTGTTCCTAGGGTAAACCCAGCATGTTGAGCGCAACGGTGCCCTTGGACTTCTGTTTCGAGTAACTGTTTAAGAGCTATTCCATTTTTTTAGTAAAACTGCTTAAGCGTGCTAATTAAAGATTATCAAAACTTTGACAGATCATTCTGAGCACTCTGGACCTCAGAATCGCATGCCGTAAAATTTCACAGTCTGGAAATAATTCCATATAATTAAAAAAATTATATGGAATTTCTGGTATATTACATTCTCACCACCTTAGCGCTTTACATCCCAGAATTCCACAACATAAACTAGAGAAACAAGTGGGGGTACTAAGCATGAATCTTAGCCTCCCGTTCCCATGTACTCTCCTCAAGGTTCCCATGCTGCAAGTATACATGAACCAGAGCTATCGACCACCCACAAAGGACATGCTCCTATCGATCCTCAATCTCAACTAGAACCTCTGAAAACGTCACCCCAACGTCGATGTTAAGATTTCCCCAGTCAATGATGTGCGAAGGATCATGTATATATCTCTTTATTTGGGATACGTGGAAAACGACGTGCACCCAGTGCAACTGAGGTGGAAGAGCTAAGCATTTTTCTACATCGCCAATCCTCTAAAGTATTAGAAATGGTCTGATAAAACTCAATTATAACATGCCATCTTGGCCAAATCTTTGTAGTCCCCATCAAGGGGAGACTATCAAGAAAACGTGGCCCCCTCCTGGAACACAAAAGTTCTCAGTCTATTGTGGGCATAAGAATTCTTCTAGCTCTGTGCAGTCTCCACTTGCTAATAATTGAGACATTAGGATACAAACTATGCCACTGCTTTATTCATCCTTGTCTAGCAGTGCTGACGCCGAAGGTCCTGGTACATATTCTCCACTCCAGGATGTACCACTAGAGCGGACGTATAGAACTCCCTCAACACTTCGTCTTGTAGCACCATTGGTACCACAGTACGTCCACTAAAGAGGATGACGTGCTCCCCAACATTAGAAAATCTATCAGGTGCATGTCCTATGGATATCTGAGCACGTCAATCCTCGCAGTCTGTGTACCCTAAACTTTACCACCTCTTTTGGGAACTAGAAACTCAAACCTCCTGCTTCCATGAGGGTAGGGAAGGCCGACTCAAGCGTGATCAGTTGCACCCTCCATTGAATGAGTTTTTCCAGTGCTTCTTGGGTTTCCCTTTTCGGTGGTGAAGGAAAACCCGGTCTGGTCCGTGTGGACACACTGCACATTTAACCAAATACAATCAATCTGATCATGGACTGTGGATAACCAGTCCATACCAAAGATGATGTTGTAAGGCCTCAACGCTACTACTAGATGATCCCAGCTAAAGCTCTCACCTCTTAGATTAAGCTCACACTACTGTCACTGGTGTATAATCGTTGAATATGTTATCGTAGGAGTATCTAGCCATAAGGATTGAGCCAGTGGCTCCACTGGAAACTCTGAGCTCCGAATGAGGTCCATGGCAATAAATGAGTGATTTTCACCTGTGTCTATCAGTACTAAAGCTAAGGTGGAGTAGACACAGATCGTACCTTGAATCATCTCCGGAGTTCCATGGTCACAGGCCCCAGCTGTCTGGATCTGAGCTCATCTCTATCCACCTACTCCCTATTGTCGTGGGTGGACCACCTGGAGGTGGTGGCGATAACACCTCAAATATCCACCCACCGCATGTTGCATATCCTTCTACTCTTCCACATCTGCCTCCTTCCTGCAGACCTCCTCGGTTGAATCTTCACTTCTACCTAGGTGGTCCATTATCCATCTGTTGGTCATCTATACGGAGGGTTGGGAAGTCACAAGCCAAGTGACCCTACCCACCACACAAATAACACTACTTGTTCCTCGTTGGTCCTAATATATCTCTAGATCCATGTACCACCATGTGTCATGTGGTTGTCCACCTGTAGGTGTGGTCCTCTTTAACCTCTACGTCATCTGTCTGCTGCCACCTGCCGATGACTCTACTACATGTCATCTGGTGGTGGGTCTCTCTACAAGTAATTGATCAATAAGGATGATCTCCATGAGTTCTCTATCTAACACCCCCTCCTGTGTGTGGATGTTAAGAGAAATCATTAAAGCACTAATCTCCCATATGAGCCCCTGCTCAAAGGTTTGGGCCCTAAAGAAAGGGTACTGCACCATGTCAGTGGAGTAGCCTGAAAGCTCGGTGAACCTCATTGAATACTGATCCATGGTCATGCAACCCAACTGAAAGTGGAGAAGCTCATGTATACGCACTATGCATAGGGTCACTGGGATGAACTCTGCCCTTAAGAGGATCTCGAAGTCCTCCTAGATGAGAGTGACCTCATCGTGAACCTGGAGCATCAAGAACCACCATCTTCCCATTCCTTCTTGAAGAGGACTAGTAGCAAGGATCACCATGAGATTAGCTAGTGACCCTACCAGTCGAAAAATTCTACCCACTGTCTACAGTCAGTCCTCAGCTACTTGTGGATCCATCTCGCCTCGGAGCCTCGGTGGCCTCTGGAACTGTAACTCATTCAATGGGATCAAGCGTAGTGCATCGTTTGTTGTTGGGGTTAGTGGAATCAGCTTCCCAATGAATAGTGGTGCTGCTAGTACATCACCCAATGGTATAACTTCCATAAGGGGGACCTTCACCGAAGACTCATCGCTCGGTGGACAGTCATCACGTACTCTACCTAGAACCCTGGCTGGCTATCTGTGTGGAGGCATCCTGAATGAATAGGTGTTCCATGGTCAATAAGTTATACCTAGTGATATGACTCCAATGAATTCAAAAGAAAAACTTTTCAAAAACACCCACAGTCTGTGTTTTCATGCGCTGAGACAAAAATTAGAATTTAGGGTCCTAGTGTATGGATACATCAGCCGCTACACCAACACTGGACTATACGAACTGGAAATCACACGCAAAACACTTAATATTATTTCTCCACAAAAAAAAGATCAGAGTCTTAGTTCTTCAGTAGAATTGAACTCCTTTGATACCACTTGTCACGACCCGTCCCCTGGGGCTCGTTCTGTGACTACCCCATACCCACCTTCCACAGCCTTATGGCTAGCGACTAGCATTGGAAGGAATACTCCCTACAATGGGAAGGAATTGCCTTTAATCTTGTACAAACACATGGTCCAAGAACCCAACAAGAAGCAATTGAGAAGTATCCCATTTTAGTAAAAGAGTGCTGAATGTAAAAGGGACTGAAATACAAGCCCAACTATAAAGGTATAAGTACAACTAAAAATATAATACAACTGAAAGAAAAATGAAAACAAATACAGGGTTATCCTCTGAGGTTCCTACCTTAAAGGTAGGTATAGATTGCCTCCTCAGCACTCCACATCTGTCTGTATACTTCACATCACGTCACACCAAATGGTTCACCTCTATGCATCGTACAGTCCTACCTCCCTCAGCCTGGATCAACATTGTACGTCGTCTGTACCAGACACAAAAAAGGTGTGGGTGAAGCTTGTGTACGGGTGGGTATAACAATACTCAGTAGGGACCCCAAGACCCCCATAGGTCTCCTAGTGTTCCACAAAGGAAAACCCACAAAGCCTGAAGAAATAGACATCAACTCTACTTAGCTATATGACAATACATATACCTACGTAATAAAAATAAACTCATCTCACACAAGAGGGTAGAATACCACAAAGATAGAATTACCACACATGTAACACTATGAAAATAGAAGTACCACATGGGTAACACCACAAAGGTAAATGTACCAAATATCATTACCTCAAAAAAAATCACAATGTAAAGACAACTCACAAAGAGTCTCAACTCAAACCAGGTTTTCAGTGATGTATAGAAGTACATATGATTAGTCGTGAAGTTAGATCATCTTATTCTATCAAGAGGAACTGCTTTGGACCATACGGAGTTTAACCCACATAGGATCGATAGGTACTAACCCCCACAATGATCCACACATGACCGACCCATGAAAATTCGATATTTAACTAACCTCGGCTGACCCATACAAGATTTGACCCACACAGGATCAGTATAAACTGACCCACACAAGATCTCTAAGTGCTGAACCACACAGGATCTGACCCACACAAGATCGGTATGCACTGAACCATATAGGATCACTAAGCGCAGACCCACACTAGATCTATCCCACACAAGATCGGTATGTGCTGACCCACACCGGATTGTTGAGCACTGAACTCTGCATGATCTGTCTCCAACCACCACCCCTCTGCTAGCCACTAGATTCCCAGTACCCAGTGCACTCGAGTTTCATAGAATCTATACTCACGATATCGGTCATACATCAATCACCAAGAAGTTCCGTGATGATGTATCCCAAAGGTCTTTCATGTCATAAGGGCCCCAACGCAACAGAAAATGCGTCAATCAGACACCCAGTCTGTAAGTTATTAGCGATTCCACTCTGATGGCACAGTTGGATTCGATTTCAATCCATTCTGGCCATACTCCAATGTTATCCAAAACTCAAGTGGAGTATACCCAAAGGACCATCTTGATCCAAGGATTCTGGTTCATTATATAGTTCATCAAACAGAGACCTAGTTCTCAAGATATGGTCACAAAGGCGAAACTGGGTCCGGATGGGCCAGAGTCCAGTCCGACCTGGTTGGCCGACCCGGCCCGACCCAACCTGGGCCGACCTAACCTGGTTTGGGTCGACTAGGCCCGACCTGGGTCTAGCTCGGATGGCCTGGTCCGGGTCGGGCCTGGCCCACTGGGTCATGGTCCGACCCAGCACGCGAAGGGGACGGTCTGGCCCGTCCAGTGCTGGGGGCGACCCACTGGCGTGGCCCATGGTCAGGCGGACCACAGTGGTGGGGTCTGCCTGAGCCAAATCCCAAGAGGGGAGACACCTCCCAAGTCACAAGAATGGTCCAACAGACTATTATGTTTCTGGAAGAGGGATCCACCGGAGCGGGTCCTTCTCATTGTGTCACGGCCGTTCGGATCCTTGGCATGTCTTCCTCCCAGCGGCACGACAGTGCCACTATCCTCCGCGGTCGGTCGGGTGTTAGTCGCCCTTCAACATCTGCTACGGCAAGCGGCCACGATCTCCAGCACCAGCAGTGCGGACTCATACCACCGCATCACCATGTGGAAGGGCGGAGTGCCTTCCAAGCCCCTACTCTGCCATGGTTGATGGGTTGTGGCCTCCTGCTCATCCGGCGGCGCGGATGCACGTTGCCCTATCTTCACTCGGTCGGATGGTGTGCTGACCGCCCTCCTCTTCTGCGGGTCACCAAAACTTCGTTCTAAGCCTAAAAAATATGACGACCACATATTCGCGGTCCTCGGGTCGAAGGCTCCACATCAATACGTCACGCTCAACAAAACTTTGTGTTTCCAGCATGCTTTATTATTTGGAGTTGATGAACTCATGAAGAACGTGTGAAGAACAAAAGAAAAGGAGGGAAGGTATAAGTGTGGGATGATGGCCAGGTTTGTCTTTCCATCATCGTTGTGAATCTATAATATGAAGAATCAACAAAGTATATTTAATCATATTTAAATTTAAAAACCCTACCTCATTCATCTATTGGAGGTGTCGTGAGGAAGAGGATGGAGCCAGTGAAGGGGACACCAACGTTCGTCGCTTCTGCAACATGTTTCCAATCTGAGCTCGTGCGTTTTCCTCATTCTTAATCCAGATAAAGTTCTTCTTTGGAGTATTTTTCTCCAAAGGTTCTCCCAAGTTCTCCTTTAATTTTCAAAAAATTTCTCCCACTAAAAGTGTGGTGCCAATCTTAATATGTTATGTTACTAATTCAATTAAAGTTAGAACATTAATTATGTTAAGTATGGAACATTAATTTGGGAGGATTCAAAGGGTTTCCCAACATTAAATGGGGGTTTGGGTGTTCCCCTACATCATGAATTCAAATGGAAGGTTTCAAAAGAAAAATAAAATAAAAGTTGTTTTATATTATTTTTATTATTTAAACTCTCCCACAAAAATCTGGAAAACTAACTTTCACCCACGACCTATTGTGGTCGAGGTGAAGGACTCAATAAGAAAATATCGGTGTTGCGAGTTCAACTGTGTCCTTGGATTTCAATTTCGAGAAACTATTCAAAAGTTACAAAACATTGCACACGTGTTTATTGAACATACCTGAAAAAAAATTCAAAATTATTAACAGTCACCCTCGACCTGCGTCAGTTAAGGTTAGGTTCTACCTAAGTGAAACACGCCCCACCGAATCCAATGGTAATCTCGTATTTCCAATATGAGTTACCATTTAAAAGTTATGTATTTTACAATTAAATAATTTTCACTTAATTATTTCATTTAAGGCCAAAAACTAACTTTCACTAGTAGCTAGTGCTAGCCAATGTTAGTATCTTCCTAAAGGAAGCATACCCTCATGAGTTTAGCAGTGGTCTCAGATTTTTAATCCGAGTTAATGTTCATGAGTTATAAGAATGTGAAAAATAAAATAATTTTATATAATTATTTTATTTATGGTTATTCCATTTTCATGGTTTCTCACAGGAGGCTCGTTCCGAATAAACATAAGCTGCACCTCGGGTAAACTCTTCATCTTGAGTGCAACTATGCCCTCAGACTTTTGTTCCATGTAACTGTTTAAGAGTTATTCCACTTTTTCCTGAAAACTGCTTACACGCACTAATTAAATGTTAACAAAACTTCGATGGATCATTCCGAGTACTCTAGGCCTCAATATCACGCACCATCAGATATTTTAGTCTCGAAAAAAATTTATATAATTAAAAAATATATATATAATTTCAGGGACATTACAGGTTTTGTTTTCAATTTTTTATAAGGTTTATTTATTGGACTCCACTTTTCTCTCAGGAACTAGGTGTGATCGGTCTGAATTTTCTAGGAATTCTTTCCATTTAGAATTGTTCTAGCTTTTCCTCTAGGGTTCTATTTGAGTTTTTGAAAAAAAAATAGAAAATTTGGAACATTCATCTTGAGGTTCATGATTTGTGCATAGTTAGCTGAAATTGTGCTCCTCAGTCCAGGTAATCATGTGGTGGTTTGGAGTTTCATAAAGAAGCTACCACACAGCTTCACATAGCTAGTCAGGACATGTGGGATAATTGTGTGTTAGGTTCCTCTAAGGTAGAGAGGGTCACACGGTCACTGCACGGTTTGACAAACAATGTGAGAAAAACGTGCACTTGTCCAGTTCATTAAAATGTTCGAATTTCCAAAACTACCATCCTTCTAATTTAACCCTGAATTTACCCCCATTCATCTAACTCAAAATTTTCTACCCTAGGAGCCTCCACCAAGCTCTCATAGGCTCCCTGGAAACTATTTCATGGGTACTTTTATCCCAAATTCTTTAAGAATTCATCAAGTAAGTCCACCCTCCTTTGATTTCATTTGTCTTTTTAGGGTTTCCTTCCATATTTATTGTTTTTTTATTTTCTAGAAGGTTTTATAACCTAGGGAGGATTTTTTTCTTATATTATTGAGTGAGATCTTGTTGTCTGTTTTAGATCTTTCCTTGTAAGTGTCTTATGGTGGTCTATTTTCAGTTTCTCACAAATCTCTCTAAATTTCCAATTAAAAGGTAGTTGGTTCCATGCTTTAGAATTTTTAGATGATATTATCTTTCTTTCTTGTGTTTATAAATATGTTTAATAGTTTAATATTGTGGTGTGAATTATATTTTTTCAATGTTTTTTCATGCTTATAAATTTAATGTAGATTTTCAAAGGGAAATGGTTATGTTTTCATGTGTTCCTTATTGTGGCATTACTTGATAATGTTTTATGAATTGTTTGTGGTGTGAGAAATATATTTTCAAAGGAACATGATGTGAGAATATATTTGAAATTTAGTGTTCCAAAGAAAATAAATTTTTATGGAAATATGAATTTCTTATTGTGTACCTAAAATTTAAATTGGAAATTATTTAAATATTGGGAAGCATGTTTCAAGTTTAATTTATTTATGTTTAAATTTGAAAGGGGATTGGCCAATGAAAGTGTTTAAGATGATTATTTTTTTTGTTTTAATGATTTCAAATGGGTTTCCTAGATTGTACAAGTACTGGTGAATTTTTTTTCTTTTTAATGGTTTTGGTGTGTTTAAAATGGAAGGTTATTTACGAATGAAAAAGGGTGTTTTTCATGTAATGATTTATGGAAGTGGTGTTTCCATTGTGTACATGGTATTGTTTTTTTAATTTGGTGCCTTTTTAAATTTGTGGAATGAGATTTGAGCAAGAAGGGAGTCCTAGGTTTCTAGGTGAGTGGACTATGACTAGTATGCTAGTTGAAACAGTGGGGCCAAGGTGTAGTTATTTCTAGAGGGATTGATGATTACAATGGTAACTAAATAGTGATGATGGTTGGAGAACACAATAATTTTTGATTTATTCTTCTCTAGTGGCTCGTGCATGAGTATGATGATCAGTGTGGTTACTATACCATGTTTCACTCAGATGTGAGGTACCTAGTGTCCCACTCATAGCTAGAGCCTATAGGGATATCCCGTAACTTAATACTCACTTTTGATGTGGTTTCTTCTATCGGCATTTAGTGAACCTTGAGTTCATTTATTTTTAAATTGGTTTTATCTTAATATGATTTTCCATTTGAAATTTTTCCATTCTAGGTATTTTTTAAAATTGTTCCACTGAAAATGGTTCTTCTTAAAATGTTTTCTTTCAAAAATGATCTAAATACCTTTTTTAGGAATGAGAATTTTAGTTCATATTTTAATGTTATCTCATATAAGCATTTATTTGGTTGGCATCATACTGGGATCTATCTTATGCACTTTATACACCTTTGGGGGTATGTAGAATTTATTTTTAGGATTCAAGTAATGGAAAGGTTTGTTATGCGGGTGGACCCGAGTTGCTAGAGTTCCTTTAATCTATGTTTGGTGGTGGTGGATTGAGGGTGACATCACTCTCATCAAGTGGATGTATTTGAGTTATTTATTTGTTTCCCATTATGTTTTTGTATTTCGAAACATAATTGAATATTGTAAAACATTGAATTTGGAATTTTTGTTCCTTGTTTTGTTATGGTTGTTCAGGTTTTATCTCATTTATGTTTTTGGTTTTTTAGGTTCATGAAATTGGTTTAAATCTTTCCCAATGTAATTTTTTGATACCCAAGGACTAGTTACCATCCCTTGGGGATAAGGAACACCCTTCGGGACATTCCAAAGACCTGGTCGGGTATCAGGTTGGATGGAACTACATCTTGGTCTGTGAAAATTTCCAAATCATTCATCAAAATTAATTAAATATTTAACATACTGTAAACCAATCCATTAATGTGTTAATTGATTTAACATATACATATATTGATTAGGTTTAATATATTAATAAATTAATTCTATTTTATACATAAATAGGTATGATATAGGACGTGTATAAGACAATTACATTGTATGTATTCTCTATGACATTTATACATGTATTAAACCTAGGGAATAGGTATATATGTTGTTACCATAATTAATGTGTTACGTAATATGTATGATAGATAAAGTAATTTTTTACACCAAGGTACAATATTATAACTCATATATATTCTATATTAATACATGATACCTCATTTACTTTGCGTTTTCTACTATGAAAACACATGGAATAAATAATGTGTATAATAGGTACATTTATTGAAATATATGAAATTGTATGCGAGCATGAACTATTCAACATGAATTATTATAATGACTATACATGTGATTCATTGAATTACCAGAAGAATTAAATTTTATGTTCCTCTTGGTGAATTAAACATGGAAACATTACATGTACCTCTAGATATCACGTCATGTTGTACTATAATATCTGACCCTAATGTGAATCACCTCTAGTTGAGATATTCAGTTGTTATTTGTGCATTATACACTTGTTATTAGTTATATCTAAGACAAATAATATGGGGAATAAGAGATATCAGTGTTCGTATTTGATGAAGTATATTTTTAGATGAAAACCTAATAATAAATTTTTATAAAAAAAAATGTTAACAAAAATTATATATTTAAACATAACATAGGTTTGATACAACATGTAGGTTCTAGAGGTAACGGAAATTCAAATTGAGCCCTAGAAAACATCAATTATGTCTATTTAAATTAATTATCCATTATGAACATATCTTTGAATTTCATTACCAGTGAATTAAATCCACAAAATATTACCTAAGAATACTAAAACCAGTATTAAGGGATCAATCCAGTTAAAATGTATAAGCAACTCAAATTAATGACAACCTTGGTCTTGGGAATTATTTATTAATAAAATAACATGTTCTTATGATCACTGTTCAATTGCAACATCTTTGGGATCTTTATATTAAAGTATAGTATCCCCTTAGTGGTGATCTGTGAAAAATCTTATGATCTTTAAGAAAATTTATTGCACTCTATGTGCAATAGTGATTTTAACAATCATCTTGAATCTCTTTCGTTGATGGGCCTAGAATCCACTAAATATGTAATGATTAATTCTCGATCACCCATTTATGAGAGAATGATTAGGTTACTATATTTATATTGTTTCATGAAAGAATTCAATTTTTTTCTTTATAGGATACATAGAATATCTATAGAGGTATATAGTGAAAATCCCTATCCACCACTAAGAAATGAAGTCATTAGATATTTATAGAGCTAGGTAAGAGAATAAATTAATGAACATAACCCTATAATTATTATCTTAATCCAAGGATTTCCCCATGTCTAAATAATTATAAAAATATTATTATTATTATATACCTTAAAAGTATTGAATTAAAATATAAAATAAAAACAATTATTTAAGTAAGTGAATTAGTATTTATTTAAATTAAATTAAATATATCATTCATATTGAACTCGATTACTCAATCCTCACATATGCTTTAGAAATTATGGAACTTAATATAATGATTAATATTCATTCAACTCATAAAAAAATATAGAAATATTTATAATATTCTTATCCTTTCGACAAAATATTAATATAATTATCATGTAACTAAATAATTTTATATTTTAAAAGTCAATTATTACCATAAAAATATATCATGATACCAAAAATATATATTATTTTATAGATTTTATAATAAATACTTATTTCATATTCAATTTAAAAATTAATATGTTGACCAAATATTTATGATTAATGAATCCTGAATAAATAATATTCCATGTTCTAGATAATAATATTTATTCTAATAATTAAATTTAAATACAATTTAATTGAGATCAATATAAATACATTCTGTGTGACCATGTAGGGTTATGTTTTAGTATCATTATGTCTCCTTTCCTAATGTTCAATATTAGAGTCCAATAACACAAAACTTCTTCAATGATGAAGATGTTCATGTCACAATAATGATAACCACATATGAACATTATTTTAAAAATATAATGTTTTTCCTCAATATCACGTCCAATGTGTTTCTTACTCATAAAATAAACCTATATATTTTCAATATATTTTTCTAGAATTTTGAAATTAAGTCATAAATATACCTCGATCCTAAAATTTAATGAGATATTTTTATTTTAATTAAATTAATGAGATATAAAATTATGTAATTATGGAGGGGGGAAATCCGTCCTTAAATTATTTTTTCACAGAATATAAATCACAACACACCCAAAAAAACCTTTTTTGAGTGAAAAAAATGATGTCATGGATTTCATAAATACATCAATGTACAATATCAAGGATATATAAAATAATAATAATAATGTTTAAGGAATATAAATACCAAATGAAACAAAAAAAATTAATTCTTATAGGTGGAAATGTTTTCATAGCATCAAGTCTTGGGGATTACCAAGTGTATATTTCATGAGATGAAGTCTCATCGACTTACGAGAACTTGCACCTGAAATTCTATGAAATTTTTGTTAATCGCATGAATTTTTAGGACCATTGGGAAAAAATTATGAAAATAATCATATAATTCTGAGTCTATCATCATAGTGGGGAAAATATAGGGAATTTTAAAGTGGCATATAATATTGGTCATTATCACATTAATGTTATGAAATAAAATAAAAAATTGTAATATATTAATTAATATTCATGTTGAAGAATATACAGTAATTCTAAAGTGACAAGTAGTTTTTTATAGGTATGCAACTCCAAAAACAACATTATATGTGTTATGAGGTATTATAATACTTACAAAATTAGATAAATCTCCATTTAAGAAGATATCATAATATATCAATATTATAGAATATATTTTAAGCAAGATGTGAGGTCATATTTGTCCCAACATTTAATCATATCCAATCGAGATAAATGGTTCAAATATATATTTTTTAATATTATTTAGGGTCTCGTGAACTTAAATTTGACCCTTAGTGTTTAATATTTTATATACTATGTTGGTTTATACCATTTGGTTGTTTTTTAATCAGGGAACAATTATTATGAATTATTCTTCAATGTTCTACCCTTGTGATCGGTTAAGATATTGATACACTAAATATAAACCCTCACTCAACATGTATGAAATATTTATAATTGAATGAGAATAATTTCTAGACTTTTGAAATAATTAAAAATTAAATAATTACCCTTTACGTGATTAGTTAAATTCCCTAATAACATATTCACCACTATAAACCCATTTGGTTACATAATTTATCTTCACATTAAAATTATCATAGAGACCCAGTATTATCTAGTTTCCAAAACCCTAGTGGAAAATAATTATTCCCACTACCCACTATGAATGTGTTCAAACAATTAAATGAAATATATCTTTTTCACTTTGATGATTCAATAACACTTCCAATGGATATCCCATATCATTAAAATAGTATAATCAAATCTATAAATGGACTTTTATTCATGAAATGTATGATTCAATTATCACAATAAGTTCAACTAGTATTACTCACCTTCTTTAGATAATTAATGTTATGTATCTTCTTCAATTTATTAAACTCCTAAGGACACATTTATTCATCCTTATAAGAATATTTCATCATCATTTTCTTAATTCGCTTTTTGATATAGTATTGTATCAGGTTCATAATTATGTTTCTTGAATATTACCTTCTTATTTATTCTATTTCACTTTTATATTCATAATAGTCATGAATATTATTTCTATATTAAAAATATATAATCTCACATTAATACCATTAGGTATATGACATGATGTACCAAGATAGGAATTCATTTATTTTATAACATTTCCAAAATTAAAACATTACATATCATAATTTATCACAAAATATCAAGAATGAAGAGTCTACTGTATATGATGACTAGCTACCTAAGAAACTTATTTTAAGAACATTTTAAAATTTATCCATAATTAATCCACACCTAGACATAGTCTTATAATTATTAAATGTTATATTATTCTTAATAACACATGGAAATGGAAAAAAATAAAGGGTTTCTCTGAGATCATCAGTAAGGGTAATCTTAATTGATAAAAATTGAAAAAATTAAGTGAACATAATATGTGAATATGGTTATAATCCCTATAAATATGAAGATTCATACCCAAAAAATCAAAGATAAGAAAACATAGAATAAGGAAATGAATAACATAAGATATGAGTCAAAAATAGTGTTAAAACATTATTCAATAAGTATTATCCAAACAATATTTATATATTCATGAAAATAAGCATAAAATGGTGAAAAATATTTTAACACTGGAATAAACATTAGTATAATAAACATCAACTTCAAGTCGCACACCATTAGTTCCCAAGGTTATAAGTAAGTAATATATATTCATGAATATGTATATAATGAAATATTAACTGGGAAAAAATTCAGTGGAGGGAGATATATGGACTTCCCCCATAATCATTTATAATTATTTGTTCCAATTTAAATCAATCACTTATCACATCATAATGATTCCATGGAAATAATATTGGTTTCATAAACCCTTATAAATGAATATCATTCACTTTTATTGCATAAAAACCCCATATGATGAAAATGATTTTATTTTAACACATTATAGAGTACACAATTATAGAAAATGTATTTTGTATGTATCCATATACTGAAATTTTTATTAATTCCATCTATAATCAAAAAAAGTTAAACCCATGGAAAATACATTGGTATCCAATGACATCAAGTGACCTTTATAGTAAATAACATTCAATAAATATAATAAATATTATGTATGTACACCATATTGATAAATGGTGTATGGTTATATCAATAATTTTCACATATCAAATAATTTATAGAATCTAGGTCATAATCCTCAATTAAAATGAATAAAACAATGGGTATTCAAAAAGGAAAGGTAGTGTGTGAAATTTTACGATCATACATTATGGATGATTAGGAAAGAAAATGGAATTTATGAATCATTAATCCAAAATATATGAAGATTAATTACACCATCCATATAAATAAGTTTAATGGTCACATTATAGATGTATTCTTGATCCATAATACTTTGTTTCTAAGGATACATATTAATATGAAAACAATTTTAAAAAGTCTTATATAAAATGAATTTTTAAATAAAAAAATTATTTTTTTACATTTTAGATTAAAATGTGTTATAAATAATGGATAATAATATTTTATTTTATAAAACCATTACTTCATATAATGTACGTATCAAATAAAACTTCAAAGATGGAAGAAAGAGGGTATCACAAGGGGTAATAAAATATAAAGGGAACATATAAAACCCCATGAATATACAATGAAATTATAAAAAGGTTTAATAATTAATAGAAACACCCATTATTTACTATATTCCAAAAATAATCATGATTTTAAAATAAAAGTGGTTGTGAAACTGTTATGGATTGAGTAACAATTTGATCAAAACCACATTCATGTTGGGAATATTTTCAATAGATATAGATAACTGATATTAAATGATATGTCTATTAAAACCCTATAATTATGTTAAAATAAATTCATTTTGTATTAATCATAATATATTAATGTTTTTATGGTTCCAATTAATAAATAAGTCTAAGTAAATTAATTTCGAGAAAAAAACCCTTATATTATTTCCCAACATAGTCAAATGCACCATAAGATTATGTAAAAAAAATTAAATAAATTAATAATCCATTTAATAACCTTATTACAATACATAAAATTTTCAAAAAATAATTTTAACTTTTCAATACATTTTTATTTCTTATTTGTTACCTATTTTTGATGTAGGGTGTAGGTAATGCAGATCGTTTTGAAAAAGTTTTATAATATTGGTGTTGTTAAAAATTCTTCTCCAGAAATTTATCATTAAATGTACATTAATATCACAATAATGATTGAATTATATTTATTTATGATGTTTTAA
This sequence comes from Viscum album, assembly GCA_963277665.1. Classification (NCBI taxonomy): domain Eukaryota; kingdom Viridiplantae; phylum Streptophyta; class Magnoliopsida; order Santalales; family Viscaceae; genus Viscum; species Viscum album. The sequence goes on along the minus strand of OY728142.1, from coordinate 1,108,996,077 downwards.
ATTCTATTCAATAGTAATTTAATCATTATCCAAGAAGATTTTATCGAAGATTTACATTTTTATGATTTTTAACCTACGAAGGGTGTTTTCTTAATTAATGATTTAAATATTGATGTATATTTTCCAAAACAAAAAAAAAATTATTATTATTAGTTTCATATTTATATAATATTATACCATAAATTATATTTTCTAAACCATCCACAATATAATTTTATATCACTATTCATGTAGGTGGTCGAAATGACCTAAACATAAACATACACAGACTAATGGAAGATTATGGGGTTATTTAGATAAAATGTTGTCACTGAACTAGAATAATGATATCATTTAGTGTTTTATAATGTGATATATTATAATTATAAAGTATATTAAAAAATATGATATGGATATGAAAACCTTACATAAATCAAATTATGTGTTTTTCTAATAATGTGCTTGTTCAAAATGATTAAATTAATGGTACTAGTTATTTGATCATAGAAATAAATGGTTCTCGTTTTTTGTACAAAAAAAATAATTATATCATAAAAATAATATTTATCCATTAATAAAAATTTCAGGACCATCCATGGAAGGAATTAATAAAAAATAGAAATCAATCATCCTATATAGGCGGGAGTCTACGCGTATGCATGATAGAAAATTTTGTTTTTCATTGAATAAAAAAAAGGATTAAAATATTTTTTAACTTAATAATATATTATTATATTTAAATTTAATACTTAATTATTAATTTCAAAATTATTACCTATGTTATATGGTGGTTACATAAACGGAAACATGAAATTTTTGGGAGGTGGTAGTATGCCCACACACAAATGTCATTTTATCTTTTATTTTAGAAAAATAGAATGGTGGTTAAAGGTAGTATAATAATTGTAATAAAATATATGTATGATAAGGATACAAATTTCTAAAAACCTTATGCGGTGAAAATAAATTTTATCTAGATATATATTATATAAGGTAAACAAAAATTAGAATAATTGGTTAGAAATCTATACCTCACTTCTTTTGTAAAAATTTATGATATGGGGGTTTAACTCATTTACTGTGGTTATTATAAAATAATATAACCTCATTATAGTGTTTAGTATAGTTTAATATAGAATTTTTAAATTTTTTGGATGTGTGTTGGGGGTTTTTGGTAGAGGGTAATTAAGGAGAAGAGTTCCCCTTTATAAGTGAATGAGTGTGGAATTTTGTAAACAAAATAATCATTTCAATAATGACATGTATTTTTCAAGGAAAATTGATCTATAATTGAGAACTAAAAGATGGGATAATATATAATTTTATTATAAAATTCAACAAAAAATTAATGTAATGTTTTTCCATTTTTTCAATTACATCATTTATTACTCATTTTTAACATTTTTATGTCACCATAGTAACTCATTTTTAACAAGGTAATATAAACATTATTCAAAAAATAAAATTCTCATTATTATATTTTTCTTAAATAATTATATAAAATTCAAAGATATTTTATTATATCATTTTTCAAATGGAATACTATAATTTTAATCTACTAAATCTATATTGCATTAAGAAAAATTTAAATAATATGACTTAAATTCTAAAAATGTAAAATATGGTTTTAAAAAAATAAAAAAAAAATCAAAATTATAATTAATTTTATAAAATTTATATTAAATATTATAATTTGGTTTTAGGAATTTTAAACTCATACTTATCTTCTAATATTATCATAAAAGTAAAATTATTTATATATTTTACCATTCAGCTAATAATAAATATTTTTTGAAGAAATATCAAAATATTATGCTATGGTATTTTTTGAAATTTGAAATCCAATAATTAATATATATTTCCCAAATTCTGATTCAATAATTTATAAATGTATCTTTTAAATTATTTTTGAAAATAAAATTATAAATTATTTTGTTCAAAATGACATTTTTAATCATTATACGTTCATAATAATATTTATATAAATTTATATTTTTAATTATGTTAATATGTTTGTTCATATATAATAAAATTTTAAAAAAAATAATTCAATATTCAATAGTTTTCAAAATTGTCCATTGATAAATAAGAAATTACATTATACTAAGTAAAATTAAAAATTCCATTAAATGTTATTAATTATATTCTTATATTTAATTTTACAACTCCATTGATACTAAAATAGTTTTTTGGATTTTTATATACAAAATATCATTTTACCTAATATTATAAATATTTAAATGTAATACATCAATATATATATATATCATAATTAAATAACATATTTTTTTCATTGTGATATATATTCATTTAAATTTACTTCCAAACAATAATAAAATTTAGTATACCAATTGGAAATTTGATTAACGAATATATTTACAGTGACCACATTTTCAACATCCATACTTTTAATTACCATATTTCATTCAAATTTATAAACATCATAAATGATTCATTCATTTAACTTTCTCTTTATAAGTAAAATGTGTGATTTCATATTATTTATTTTTCATAATGATTTCACATTTTAGGGTGCTCTTCCTTATAATGGGTTATCTTTATCTATTGATTATCCTCAAGTTTGAAAATGATTCTTCATATTTACTAATCGTGATGATTTTATTAATATTTTCTATTTACCCTATTCATTTACAAAATTTTAAAGGATACATTCCATCCATGGTGTGATTTACTTAGTTCAATGTGATTTTCTATAATTCCACACTTATTAAAAGATAAATTGAATTTAGTTTTGTTCATATATTATTGTGCACAATTTCTAATAATTTTTCAATCCTTTAGAAAGAATAGAGAAATATTATTTAAAATTATGCAAATAAATAGTAATAAATAATAGAATTATTATTATTAAAAATTTCATCAAAAATATGTTGAAATATATTCATCCCAATAAATAAATTACATTTCCAAATAGTTTAATTATTAGATATAAACAAAAAATGCTAAGTAAATAATAATAATAGAGATTAATCAGGATAAAATTTCTAGAGATATATCAACCTTACAATATTATGAAATATATCTCACTCAATAAAATATACATATCCCAAATATCGAGTTTATCTCTCACAATTTTTTACTCGAGTATAAAATTATTTGGAATCAAGATTCACATGTCATATTTTTTAGAGTTTTTTTACTATCATAATTTTATTTGTAGAATATTATAGTTTAATGAGATATAAATTTTCCTCACCCTAGAAAATTTACCTTCTAAGGGGAGGAAATTTATCCCTTACAAAAATCTAATTAAAATTTTCTAATGGGAAGAAAACAAGATTTTTCCAAGGAATATTTCTCTAAAAATCCACATGGAATACAATAATCAAATAATTATAGGATTTATTTGACAATAAAATATTTTGGGTGGTGATTTAATGGTTATGGAAAACATCATAGATGTAATAGATTTCCTAGAATCAAATTTCAACAAAACATGTAAAACTCTGGATTAGAGGATACATGTTCCTTAAATATCAAGATCGACTATGGGAGTAGTGCCACAATAGGCATTCCATTTTCCTCTTTATCTTATAGGTTAGTGATGCTCATCATCTTGGTTAGTACTCATTTGTTTGAATTGACCTAGATAGTGCAAAAAATACACACACGTAAGGCAATTAATTGTTAGTGGAACATTAGTATGAACTCAATTTCATTAATTCATATTAAACCACATTTATATTTTCCTATTATAATTTGATACCTGAAGACCCCATCTTCTATAAGTAAAGTTTCTTCTATTCCCTTTGAGTAAATACCTCTTTATATTCCTCCAAAAAAATTGACTAATAGAAAATCAATATTTTTTATTCACCATCTTCATCATATGATCTTTAATGGTGATATATTTTTATTTTCTTTGAAATTTTTGGATCTTCAACAAATCCTAACATTGTTAATCATATTACATGATATGTAGTTTGGATAATAATAAGGTTTCCCATTCTATCTCCCATTATAATTGTTTTTTCTTTGAAGAAATATGCATACTAACTCGTATACCATGCTTCCTTTTAGTTCTTGACATTGATAAAAATGAAATAGTTTAAATGAGGTAAAAAGTAACAATAAATGGTAATTATAATAATCATAACAGCTATTTCAATATTAAATGTCTTTCTATTTTAAAATATCTCAATAATCTACAGTTTCATTATACAAAAAAATATGTATCAAATATTCAACTAGGTTACATTATAATAGGTTATTATATACATCTCATATTAATCCCTCACATTAATATAGAAATAATTCATTCATAGTGGTTCAACGATATTCTCGGATGAACCAAATCAAACCCCCTTGATTTTTTAGCTAGGTCTATATTCTTAGGCCACTTATTGTGAGCTTGGGAGATGTGTGATTCAATTCTCAACCAACCCTTTTTAGGTTGATTACCCATAGGTGAATCTATGATAAAATAGAATCCACATGTAAGTATCCATATAGGGTTACATTTTTAGGAAATCCACTTAATTTATAATTTACCAATATTTCAAGATATCACTCAATACATAGACATGTATCTAAAATTTTCACAAATGTTCTCTAACCATAACACAAAAGGTATATAAATAATCCTAAAAAATAACCCCTAAAATGATTCCAACAATCACGAACCATGATACTAATTCCATTATTTTACAACATTTCCCGAATGTAATCATTATATCACAAAAATATTCACATTTTCCATAGAATGAAAAGATTAGGGTCTTTAGGGTGTACTAACATAATAATGTTACTTTACATCCCTTGTGAACATTTATCCATAATTTAACCACACTAAACTCCCTCATATACATCATATATGTTATACTCATCGACATAACATGTGGAATGTTAAATATAATAATGAAGTGAGATAAAATTCCCAATACGGGTAATCATAAGTGATAACAATCACATATCATAAGTGTACATATTATGGTAATATATCTATAATCATAACGCATAATAAAATTACTACAAAAAAATCATATATCATAAATCATGGTACATGATTTGGCCTAACGTAATCCATAATTCCAACAAGTAAATAAATTGGATTCAATATATATAATCCATGAGAGCATAACACTATCATGATAATAACATAAAACTATAAAACATATTTCAACATTGGCACAAACATCAATATTGGGAATGTTAATTTCATGAACCACCCCATCAATTCCCATTCTTACATGAAACTAAAGTGTACTCTTGAATGATTGTCTCATGAGATATAAACTATAAACAAATGCATCGTATGGTGATATATGATCCCACCCATCATAATCAAAAATTACAAATTTTTAATTGAAATCAATTACTAACCACATAATAAGTAACCTACAGAAATAAAATGGTTTTCATAAAATTTTCCAAATAAAAATAATTCAATTTAATGGATTATATAATACATAAAAAGAATATGATCATTTTTTAACAAATCCTAAATAACTCATGTAATGAAATTAGGTTTCATATGGATTCATATAAGAAAATTATTTATAATTCCATTAATAATTATAACATTATTGGACCAAAGAAAATAAATGTGTATCTAAGGAAAAAAGTAATATTCAAGGTAAAAAATATCCAATCAAGATAATAAAACATTTTTAATTTACAACATTTAGATAAATTATATACATTTAATTTAATAGTTTCCCAGAATTAATTGATGTATGACCTCTAGTTGAACACCCTTAAATCAGATGAATTAGAAATAGGGTATTTATATAGGAGAGATATTGGGTGAAATGATATGAACATATATAGTGGATTACTTTGAATTAAAAATATAGTGATGAATAATTCCTCGAAAATATAAGGAAATTACATTTTTCATCAATATAAAGTAGGTGGATGGAAACATTAGAATAATATATTTGACCTAGTATAATTTATATCAATTGATATGGGTTTAAATGAAAAACATTTTTTTGAATAATTAAGAAAAATAACTCATTTATTTATTATCCATATTATTATACATTTATAATTTCATTGGAAAAACTATTAGGAAATTCTTATTATAATTCTCATCATCATTAGGTTGTTCACGTGATTTCCTAATAGTCTTAGAAGATTTTGACTATCCAATTTTTTTCTTTATTAAATATTTTTTTCTATCGAATTATATATAACATATCCTGGTTAGTATAATTATTAAATCTTCAAATTTATGGTCATTTTATTCACCTCTTCCCAAAATTTCTTATAAACATCTAAATGTGTTTTTTAATTGTTAAATTTATTAGTTTGTGGTCAAATTATGTATTATTTTATAATATTCCCACATATACTCAGTGTATCTCCCACTTAGTTCATGCATGTTCCTTAGTAAATACATATTAAAACAAAAATAACATAATTTATATTGAAACACTCTATTAAACAATAATAGTCCATGAATCATTGGTATTCTATAATGATATTCAGTCTTTATATGAAACTATTTATGATATCTTTTTAAAATGTGAGCCTAACTTTTCCTTGGGGTAGTTATCTTATTATAATATTTAACAATACCATTTTTATGGAAGATTATCAAAAACACTTCTTGTAACACCCCGACCCCAGTTACCCAGAGTCGGTGCATTATTGCGTAACATTGGCATGATCACAAAAGATCAAGTCTCGAAAGACCGATTAGTTTAGTAGCCTTAGAAACACTAGATATATTCATAATTCTTACATTACATCATAATGTAAAACAAAACTACAACATATTCTCTTCATATCGCCTTATATTATCCCTAAAGGTCATTCATAATATACTTCTTCACATCCTGGAAATATTAAAACATTGATAGGGGTGAGCTCAGATGCTCAGTAAGGATAACAATATAGCGGAAGCTTTCATAAATAAACATAAAAATTTAAGGAAATGTATAACTAAAACAAAATCCTTTTAAACCTGAACTTCAAAATAATATGGAAAAAGTAAAATGAAATAATTCCATTTACTTATTCACATGGATATTCTACTGGTCGAATAATCACATGCAATATCAATAACCACTTTCATAATGATGGAATGCATAATGCTAGACTAACATAACAACGTAGCCAAGGCCTCATGCCAAGACCACAAATAAGATTTTGTCAAGGCCTCGTGCCAAGACACTAGTTTGTCTCATGAGACCTACCGATGCATCGAGGAGCTATAGCGGGCTCCACCCTTCACTTATTAAGTCCAATGCATTCCTCATATGAATAGGTTTAAACATATCATAAACCATAACATAATCGTATCACATAAAACATGCATAAAGGAGACATAAAATTTCCAAATTTCAATCAAATGCTATCAATAAAACACATTGATATAATAAAAACACTTTCAAAACCATTTTCGATACCAAAATAAAAGAAAATTAAAACATGTTATTTGTTTTTCATTTAAAAAAAGTTATGGATTGTAGAGGAAGCTGAAACTCAAATAATGGTCACGGAGGTGGAGATGTCATTGTCGCCGCATACGTACGACAATAAAAAAATTACTTTTTGTGGTTTAGTAAAACACTTCGTATAAAAATATTCCTTTTGAATAAACATAAAAGTCAAAGGGGTTTATACATCGTATAAAAGAAATTTGTGTATAAAACAAAATATGCCTCAATGAAAGGAGATTGAGAGGATGTCCTTACCAAGATCATTTTTAAAATAAAATAGATCTATTATGTGTATTCAATATATGTACACATAAATAAAGTACAAATACAATATAGGAAATAAAAATATCATGACATAATTTGAAAGTAGGAGATTAACCTAGAGATTGGAAATTGGGTTAAGAAATTCTCTTACCTTGCGTCCTGTCTTGACTTGACCGTTCTTTAACCTCGTGAATAATAAACTAGAGTTAATTTATAATTTCTTTAGAACCTTTTTCATGTTTTTTATTCCTTTTATATCACTTATTACCAGGTTATGAACATTATGTAATTATTTTATTTAATAACGGTAGTTTTTTCGATCTTTGGTACTTGAGTCAAAAATAAAATTCTTATAATTACAAGTTGTTCATGTGGTGAAATATCCATTATATCTAGAATTATATTCATGATATAGATATCATATATCTCATATATATCCATTATATACATGCATTTATAATATTCCATAACGTTTAGAGGTAAGAAATGAAATGCACCGTTCATGGAGACGGTAAGCCGTACGTACGCATGAATGCTACTTTCATTTCTATTTTGTATTTAATGAAATCATAATTATATAAAGGTATATTATAATTCCATTAAAATATCATATATAATATCATTTACTCCATCCTTTATACATCCCACATATGGAATTACTGATTCAAATCACTTTGAGGGGCGGTAGTCCGCACTTCCTAAAATGAAAATATCGCGTTTACCCATAATGGAATCCATAAAGGTATGCCATAAATGAAAAATACAGAAGCTTAATTAAAACATAAACATATTATATATCATATATAAATATAGTGACATCTTAATGGCCACCTTTGAAGGTGTTATATGAGTGTTGAACAATCATCGTTTCGTGAGGCAGAAATTCTCCATCCACAGAAACAGTATGTTCTTTAACCATTAGATGTAGGTGTGTGTAAGTGTAGCTCGAATACTTATTATAAAAACATCCTAGTATATTGAGGATACTTTTTTTGTTACAAAAGAAATGAATAAAAATATTTTAGGGGGTTGGATAAGCAAAATAAAACAAAATAACATAAGAGAAGACATTACATTAAAATCGGGTAACTCTTTTGATTTGAGCCAATGGATTCCTTGGGAAGAATTATGCCCAATGTGAGGCTTCTAGGAGTAAGATATGGAAGTTGGGAGATTATTTGGGCAGAGTTTGGCCGAGCCAAATGGCTTTGATAGTGTGAGTAAGGTGGTAGTGGTGGGGTCCTTTTATAAGTGGAGAGGAGGGGCACTCTTCGAAAGTAATGAAATGTTACTTTATTATACAACGCTTTTCAGATTCAAAAGGTCCCACACTTATATAATTCTAGGATAAGGTGATAAGGGTTCTAATTATTCTCATCCAATAGGATTTGGACAAGTGTAATGCTTCTATTTTACATTATCCTTCCATTTTAGTAAAATCGTTAATTAATGAGGAAATCGCTGCATCATCATGGTGTCATAAATAATTTAATTTATTTAATGTCTAAAAATTATAAAAAAAATATCATTATGTAGGAAATATATTTAGCTTTATAAGGAATATTTATAGTAAAAAATATGACTTGTAAAACCCCATTTAAATTTTTTTTAGTAAAACGACTCATGTTTGTGACATTTTTATTTTAACATTAAATAAAAGGTTTTTAATGTCATTTTCCTACCAAAGTGGCTCCATGGGATCCCCAAGTTGACCAATGGGTTGTATGGGTCGGACATGACTCATCCAATAGGAGTAGTACAAGTGTAAGGGTCATTTCATATTTTTATAATACCATTTTTACCTTAAATTTCACTAAGTACCTTTAATCGCGATTAATTAAACATAAAAGTTACTATTCACCAAAAAATTATTTTAATCCCATTGAACCACATTTTACTTCCTAATTTCAACCATGTTTGTCGAAGTTTTGAAAATCAAATCACAGAAGTGGTAATATTTCATTTAAATGAAAAATCAGTTATTTAACTACCACTTAGTGGTTTCACTATTCATCAAAAATTGAAGTTTTTTAGAATAGTGCCAAAATTTCACCCTAGGCTATAATTGATATTCCAAATTCAAAAATGATGTCTATTTTACAAAATTCCAAACATATAAGTTGAATTAATTAATTTTATAATTAATTCCTGCTGTCACAACAAATAGCGTGTTTTTAAGAAACAATATATATCAAAAGATTGACAACTGTTTATGTCTAATTTCAAAGTGAAATTAATTATAATGAACACCATTGGATAAAATGGTAAAAATAAATTCTAATTATACTTTAAAACCACTCAATAGTATAATTTATCACTATAAATTATTTTGATTAAAAAAGTTGTTTTTATGTATTTTTCACTATTCATAAAAAATTGGAAGTTCTCAGAAAATTACAAAAAATTCAACTTAGGATAATTTCGATATTATAAATACAAAAATGAAGTCCATTTTGAAATATAAAATTTATATAATTTTAAAAAGTAGTTATTACTATTCATAATTGTTACTTTGATTAGTCGCGGTGTTTTAGAACTCGAACTTGCGTACAATGCAAGCTATTTCATTATTGAAAGAGAGGTGTACCGTGGAAGCTTGGGGTGTTACATTCTCCCCTCCTTCAATAAATTGCGTCCTCTAAATTTGAAATTTTCCTTTGAAAATATAAGGTTGAAAATATAAAATACCTTTGTTGAAAACCCACATCGGAAATAAGGTTAATAAAAAAATAACATTAAAAGAAAGAAAGAGAAGTACAAAGGTCACCTGAGATAGCCCATACTAGGATTCTATGAAAATATGGATATGGAAGAAAAACAAACCATCAAGGTCTGATGGAGAGTTGTAGAAAACTGGATTAGTAGAAAGTTAACCATAAGAAAATCACAAACTTGTGATTGGTTAAACGGTCATTGAATCCCCAGTTGGAAAAGTTTACCGGCAACGTTTTTGTTTTAAGTTACCTTTTATAAAGTTGAGGAATTTATTTATGAGATTTACTAAGAATGTAAGGGAATATACTTACTTGTTATGTATACTTTCATTCTTTAATAAATTGTTACCACAAACCCATATTTCACTCCAAATGGTAACAGAACTCAAAAATATTATATTTATCCTAATTGTATAAGGTTATAAATATTACCACATACCATTTAGATTAGGAAAAATATTTTGTAATAACCGGAGACTTCCTATAGGCTAGTGGTAGATAATAAAGGCTCGTCGCACTATGGTTGTTGGTTCGATTCTTGCATCTTTGTCCGATGCGACGGGTTATCCCCCGACCTGCAGGTTGTCCTTTTCCTAAAAATATAGTATTATAATATTCCAAAAGTAATCTTCAGAAATGTTTTAACCTTAAAAAATACTATCCAAGGTTCAACTTAATCCATTCCAACCTTTATAGTTATCCAAAATACCTCTGCCCAGACTTTCTCTAAAAGGTCTCTAAATTCCAAAATAAATTGTATCATCAGATTCCTCAGACAAGGTAAATTTTCTCTTATTGTCACATACAGAAATATGATTACCTTCATCATATTAAAACCTTAATGAAATCAACATGTACTGCAGTACAATCCTTATATATATATCACATTATTTTAATAACCAGAATATAATCCATGAGTCCAAAAGCACCAATACATGAATTATTCCGCTTCAATTGTAGTCACAGCATAAGATTGGCCTTGATCCCTTGGCCTTTTCAAAGGTAAGTTTCCCTGACTCTTAGGACATTCATTTGAATAATTCCCCATTTCTATAAAATTGTAGCATTCAACATTGATAGCCTCTTTCTTTCCCTTGCAATCACGCGCCTGGTGACCTTTTTCTCCACATTTATAACAAACTCCCATTCCTTTTAGGCAAGTACCAGGGTGATTCTTCCCACAATTATCACATAATGGAAAATCCTTCTTTCCCTTTTTCCCTTTATCTGTCTCTTGTTCCACCGTTCTGTTCTTCACTTTCTTTACTTTATTGTCATAAGACTTAGAGAATTACTTTTCATTCTTGATAGCACATGAGACTATATCTTCGTATGTTGAGAAAGATTGTGATACTAAAGTTCGACGGAGAAATGGTTTTAACCCATCAAAGAAACGATCAATCTTACTTCTTAGGTTACGTATATAATCTGCAGCATTCCTTGCTAGCCTCGTAAAGTTAGCCTCATACTTTGTGACATTCTCATCCTCCTTCTGCCTCAGACTCAGAAATTGACTTTCCAAATCTGCTCGATGGTCATGTGGAAAGTATTTTTCTATGAAAATTTCCTTAAACTCCCTCCATTCCATACTTGATACTTCTTCATCTTCCTTTGTGTTTTAAATTAGTGACCACCATTGATCGACATCTCCAGTGAGGCAGTAGACTCCCATGACAACCTTATTACTTTTTCTACTCCCCAAGGCGTGGAATATTTTCTCTAAGGAGTTTATCCTTTTCTCAGCTACTAATGGATTTGTACCCCCATTAAATGTTGGCGGTTGTTGCCTCATGAAGCGGTCTAACATTGATCCTGCACATTGCGGATCAGGGTGCTCCATACAAGTAAGGTTATTATTCATAACCTGAGTGAGTTTTCCCACTATGGTAATAACTTGATCAGCACCAGTTGTATCTCCAACTCCACAATAATTATCTTTAGTAGGAGGGAAATCCCTACATGGAGTGCGTGTATTGATACGGTTTCCATTCCTTCCACTAGGAGCCATTTCTAAACAATGGCATAAACTAGATTAGTTTATGAATTAAAATACATAATTCCATAATTGTAAAACACTTTACATAAATTGAACTATTTATGGATATAATCCATAATCCTAAAAAATAAATTTTTTCTTTGAGGAAGTATATACTCATAACCCTTCATAGTGGTTTGTAAAGAAAATGAGAATTATCCTAAGCATATCCCCTGGGAGTGTCGTAACCAAGAGTGCAGCAAGGCCTATGGTCATGCACCAGTTCCCGTTCGAGTCTAGCTCAAAGCGGTGTTTTCGGGTTTTACCCCTAGGTACATCTATGCCAGAGCCACCTCTACCTGCTCGTATCCAGACAGGGATGTATTGCTCGGAAAACTCTCAACATATCTATAATACCAAAATTCTAGGAAGTTCTTCTATAATAATCCTAAAAGTCTATCTTTGGGCTATGTGCTCTAATAAGAGTTTATCTAAATCTAGCTTCCAAGGTTAGTACTAAACTGCCTTTGATACCAACTGTAACACCCCGACCCCAGTTACCCAGAGTCGGTGCATTATTGCGTAACATTGGCATGATCACAAAAGATCATGTCTCAAAAGACCGATTAGCTTAGTATCCTTGGAAACACTAGATACATTCATAAGTATAAGATTCCATCATAAAGTAAAACAAAACTACAACATCTTCTCTTCATATCCCCTTATATTATCCCTGCAGGTCATTCATAATATACTTCTTCACATCCTATAAAAATTAAAACATTGAAATGGGTGAGATCAGATTCTCAGTAAGGATAACAATATAGAGGAATCTTTCATAAATAAATATAAACATTTAAGTAAGTTTATAACTAAAACAAAAGCCTTTTAAACTTTAACTTAAACATAATATGGAAAAAGTAAAATGAAATAATTCCATTTACTTATTCACATGGATATTCTACTGGTCGAATAATCACATGCAATATCAATAACCACTTTCATAATGATGGAATGCATAATGCCAGACTAACATAACCACGTAGCCAAGGCCTCGTGCCAAGACCACAAATAAGATTTTGTCAAGGCCTCGTGCGAAGACACTAGTTTGTCTAATGAGACCTACCGATGCATTTAGGAGCTATAGCGGGCTCTACCCGTCACATATTAAGTCCAATGCATTCCTCATATTAATAGGTTTGAACATATCATAAACCATAACATAATCGTATCACATAAAACATGGATAAAGGAAACATAACATTTCCACATTTCAATCACATGATATCAATAAAACACATTTATATAATAAAACACTTTCAAAACCGTTTTCAATACCAAAATAAAAGAAAAATAAAACATGGTATTTGTTTTTCATTTTAAAAAAAAGTTATGGCTTGTAGAGGAAGCCGAAACTCAAATAATGGTCACAGCGGCGGAGATGTCATTGTCGCCGCATATGTACGACAAGAAAAACATTACTTTTTTCGTTTAGTAAAACACTTCATATAAAAAGATTCCTTTTGAATAAACATAAAAGTCAAAGGGGTTTATACACCGTATAAAAGAAATTTGTGTATAAAACAAAATATGCCTCAATGAAAGGAGATTGAGACGAAGTCCTTACAAAGATCATTTTTAAAATAAAATAGATCTATTATGTGTATTCACTATATGTACACATAAAGAAAGTACAAATAAAATATAGTAAATAATAATATCATGACATAATTTGAAAGTAGGAGATTAACCCAAAGATTCGAAATTGGGTTAAGAAATTCCCTTACCTTGCGTCCTTTCTTGACTCGACCGTTCTTTAACCTCATGAATAATAAACTAGAGTTAATTTATAATTGCTTCAAAACCTTTTTCTAGTTTTTTATTCCTTTTATATCACTTATTACCATGTTATTAACATTATGTAATTATTTAATTTAATAACGGTAGTTTTGTCGATCTTTGGTACTTGAGTCAAAAATAAAATACTTATAATTAAAAGTTGTTCATGTTGTTAAATATCCATTATATCCAGAATTATATTCATGATATAGATATCATATATCTCATATATATCCAGTATATACATGCATTTATAATATTCCATAACGTTTAGAGGTAAGAAATGAAATGCACCGTTCATGGAGACGGTAAGCCGTATGTACGCATGAACGCTACTTTCATTTATATTTTGTATTTAATGAAATAATAATGATATAAAGGTATATTATAATTCCAGTATAATATCATATATAATATCATTTACTCCATCCTTTATACATCCCACATATGGGATTAACGATTCAAATCACTTTGAGGGGGCGGTAGTCCGCACTTCCTAAAATGAAAATATCGCGTTTACCCATAATGGAAACCATAAAGGTATGCCATAAATGAAAAATACAGAAGCTTAAGTAAAACATAAACATATTATATATCATATATAAATATATTTACATCTTAATGGACACCTTTGAATGTGTTATATGAGTGTTGAACAATCATCGTTTCGTGAGGCAGAAATTCGCCATCCACAGAAACAGTATGTTCTTTAACCATTAGATGTAGGTGTGTGTAAGTGTTGCTCGAATAATTATTATAAAAATATCCTAGTATATTTAGGATACTGTTTTTGTTACAAAATAAATTAATAAAAAGATTTTAGGGTGTTGGATAAGCAAAATAAAACAAAATAACATAAGAGAAGACATTACCTTAAAATCGGGTAACTCTTTTGATTTGAGCCAAAGGCTTCCTTGGGAAGAATTATTCCCAAAGTGAGGCTTCTAGGAGTAAGATAGGGAAGTTGGGAGAGTATTTGGGCAGATTTTGGCAGAGCTAAATGGCTTTGATAGTGTGAGTAATGTGGTAGTGGTGGGGGTATTTTATAAGTGGAGAGGAGGGGAACTCTTGGAAAGTAATGAAATGTTGCTTTATTATACAATACTTTTTGGATTATAAAGGTCCCACACTTATATAATTCTAGAATAAGGTGATAAGGGTTCTAAATATTCTCATCCAATAGGCTTTGGACAATTTTAATGCTTATATTTTACATTATCCTTCCATTTTATAAAATTCGTTAATTAATGAGGTAATCACTGCATCATCAAGGTGTCATAAATAATTTAATTTATTTAATGTCTAAAAATTATAAAAAAACTATAATTATGTAGGAAATAATTTTATCTTTATAATTAATATTTATAGTCAAAAATAGGACTTGTATAACCCCATTTAAAAATTGTTTTAGTAAAACGACTCATGTTTGTGACATTTTTATTTTAACATTAAATAAAAAGTTTTTATTGTCATTTTACTACTAATGTGGCTCCATGGGGTCCCCAAGTTGACCCATGGGTTGTCTTGGTCGGAAAGGACTCATCCAATAGGGGTAGGACAAGTGTAAGGGTCATTTCATATTTTTATAATACCATTTTTACCTTAAATTTCACTAATTACCTTTAATCGCGATTAATTAAACTTAAAAGTTACTATTCACCAAAAAATTATTTTAATCCCATTGAACCACATTTTACTTCCTAATGACAACCATGTATGTCGGATTTTTGGAAATCAAATCACAAAAGTGGTAATATTTCATTTAAATGAAAAAATCAGTTATTTAACTACCACTTAGTGGTTTCACTATTCATCAAAAATTGAAGTTTTTCAGAATAGTGCCAAAATTTCACCATAAGCTATAATTGATATTCCAAATTCAAAAATGATGTATATTTAACAAAATTCCAAAAATATAAGTTGCATTAATTAATTTTATAATTAATTCCCTCTGTCACAACAAATAGCGTGTTTTTAAGGAACAATATATATCAAAAGATTGACAATTGTTTATGTCTAATTTCAAAGTAAAATTAATTATAATGAACACCATTGGATAAAATGGTAAAAATATATTCTAATTATACTTTAAAACCACTCAATATTATACTTTATCACTATAAATTATTTTGTTTAAAAATGTTTTTTTAAGTATTTTTCACTATTCATAAAAAATTGAAAGTTCTCAGAAAATTACAAAAAATTCAACTTAGGATAATTTCGATATTATGAATACAAAAATGAAGTCCATTTTGAAATATAAAATTTATATAATTTTTAAAAGTGGTTATTACTATTCATAACTGCTACTTTGATTAGTCGAGGTGTTTTAGAACTCGAACTTGCGTACAATGCAAGCTATTGTATTATTGAAAGAGAGGCGTATCGTGGAAGCTCGGGGTGTTACATTTATTCATTATTCAAATATATTAAAATTATATTTTTTATCCAACACTATGAGAAATAATTTATTTACCATAAAACTAATTTTCAATAGAATTCACTTGTCTATTGGGACTCTTATTATCACCAGCTTGAGTGGACTTGTTATTATCTTCAACTGATTTGCTGAATGTTTTATTTATCTTTATTATCCCATTTTTAGTTTCATGAGATATTGATTATGTCTTAGAAAACAGTTTTTCATTCGTAGCCATATCTCATCATGATATCTTTTAATTATATCATAAAGAGATAAATTATTATTTGAAACACTATTCTTATAAATATAGGATGATTACCTTTTGATATACTTTTCATTTATTATAACAAAATTATCATTTTTATTAATGAGTTAAAATTTTCTATAATTTTATACATGTTCTAATCATGTTATTCCTCTTATTATTCCATTAAAATGTATTCCAACTCTGTTTCTTCAAAGTATCAGAACAATTCTCAACTTTTTCCCATAATGATAACTTCTTATTCTCATTGGTTACTTCATATTGAGTTACAATGTTGTTTATTTCTTATTAAATATATTTCCTTCATATAAGATAAGTTCTGCTTATTTTATACCCACTTTTTTATGTTATTTCATCTTACTCATTTGATATTTATTCTAAAGACTTATCCTTGTGTAAATTTATAAAAAGGTATCCAATTACATTACAATTTCATCACCTTTATGAATGTTTTATTTTCTCTATTACTGTTTTAATATTTTATGTTATTTGTTATAAGATAAATAATTTTAGTAATGTCCTAAATATATTCCTCATTATCCAAATAACTTTATTATATAACTTCTTTATCTCTGATTCAAATATTTCTCATGGTCTCAAAGCCGTCAAATGTTTTGTTTTCTTTTTCAAATAAATGGTATTTATCATTACATATTCTGAAAGGATATTATGTAACTCATAAAATGAATGGTATTCTTCATCCCTTTAGGCATATATTATAGGATCAAATTTATCTATAAATTCTCTCATCACATTTCTAAAAACACTAGAATCATCCATCTTCTTACAAAATCACCATATATTAAAAATAATCTCATCGAATATTTTAACATAGTCATAAATATTTTAATTATTAACCATATTAAAATACTAAAATATACTGATCTAAATTTTTAATTTATATTTATTACTCTTAAAATTATCTTCAAAACTAATTTCTAATATTTCCAATGTCGCACCCCAATATCTGCGTTTATTTTATTTTATGATTTCTTTGGCTTAAATTATTTTTTCCGTGGTTCGTGTTCAGTATCGGACTAGGTTTTTGAGTTTTTGTTAAAAAGTGCGCTTTTTGACGCGACGTCGTCGGGCGCGTGAGCGGAGCCTGTCCTGGAAACCCCGCTCGTCCCTGCCGGTGTATTTTCGCATCCCGTTGTCTTTGGAAAAAAATTTTTAAATAGAGCCTATATTTAAATCGCGCGTTAATTGTTGCGTCGTTAAAATTTTTAGTACGTTAAGAATTAGTTATCATTAAAATGATACGAACGCCGTTATTGTTTTTATTTTATTTTATTTTATTATTTTATCACTATGAGGTTTGTTATTTGTTGTTGTTATTATTAATATTGTAGTTAATTATTATTATAATTTGGTTTTGTTTTGTTTATTTCCTTTTCTTTATTTTGTTTTCTTTTTATTTTTTTTCCCCCTCTTTCCCCTCCAACCCTAGCGGCCCACTTCATATATATATATTTTTTTTCTTTTCCCCGCTGGAGCCGCCTCCTTTTTCCTCTCCCCGTCGCACCATCCGCACCCAGCCCCTGCAGCGCTTCCTCCGCCTGTGAAGCCTCCCCGCTCCACCTCCTCTCCCTTTCTCCCTTGCAGCACTCAGCCACAGCAGCAAACCACCGGCGTTTTTCCTCAGCCTCCTCCACAGCAGCCCCCTGCTCCCTTCAGCGCCCGCCGCCCGCACCTGTCTCCTGTCCCGGCCGCCTCCAGCCACCGCCGTCCGGCGACCCAGCCTGCCGCCTTCTTCCACCTTCCGTCGTCGCTCCGCTCCGCAACTCCCGGCCTCCCCGTCGTCCCGGCCACCAACAGCCAGCGCCGAACCTCCTCCCCCTACTGCTTCACCGCACCCCTCAGACCCAGCGCCCTCCTGCAGCCCGTCACGGACCCCCAGCCAGCCCCGCTCCTTGTCCGCCACTGCGCACCCCCGCTCCTGCCCTGCTTCCTCCTCATAGCGCCCCTCCACAACCGGCGACCCACCCTGCGCTTCCTCCTTCCTCAACGCACCGCTCCAGCCTTCTTCTCTGCCCCGCCTCCCCAGCAGTGCCGCACACCCAGCTGCAGAGGCCAGTCCCTCCTCTTGTGCGCGATCAACCACCCCCAGCGCACCACCTGAACAGCACGACCTCCCCTTCCCTCCTTCCGCGCAGCAACTCGCCTCTTCTCCGAGCTGCTCCCTGCTAACCGGCACACTTTCCCCCTTGTTGCGCTCTCTCTATCGTGACAGTACCTCCTCCCCATGCGCTACCCCCCCTTCCAGCAGCTTGCCCAGCTACCCTTCTTCCGTCACGCTGCTTCTCAGCTGCTCCACTCCACCGCCAAGCTGATCTCCAGACCGGCGCCCCTGTCCTCTCCTCTTCTTCCTCTCCTCTTCCTTCTTCCTCTTCTTCTTCTTTTCTTCTTCCTCCTCTTCTTCTTCTCTTCTTCTCCCTTCCTTCTTCTTCTTCTTCTCTCCTTCTTCCTCTTCTTCTTCTCTTCTTCTTTTTCTTTTCTTTCTCCTTCTTCTGCTCTGCCGCAGGTCTGTTTTTTTTATTTAATTTTCTATTTTATTTTATTTAATATGTTAATAACTTTTTTTTATCATTATTACTATTAATGTTAGTATTTCTAATATTATTATTATTATTATTATTAATTTCATTATTATTATTATTATTATTAATTTTATCATTATTATCATTATTGTTATCATTAATTCTATTACTATTATTATTATTATTATCATTATTATTATTAATATTATTACTATTAATTTTATTATTATTATTATTATTATTATTATTATTATTACTATTATTGTTGTTGTTACTATTATTAATATTATTTTTATTATTTTTGTTATTATTATTATTATTATTATTATTTTGTTGATATTATTATTATTACTATTATTATTATTATTATTATTATCATTTTTGACTATTATTATTGTTATTATTATAATTATTACTATTATTATCGTGATTATTATTATTCTTGGTTCGTCTTTGCTTCGTTAGGGGATTTTTATCTTTTTTATGTTTATTTTGATAGGAGTATTATTTGAGGGCCCGCGCAGGGTGTTTCCGAGTGAGCGCCATCGTTGCGCTTTGTTTCCGAGGTTCCATCGTCGCCGCGCTTTGGTTTCAAGGTGAGCGCTTCTTCCCGCCGCTTGGTTTCGAATGCTCTGGTGAGTTTTGGATGTGTCTGAGTCCTTGGTACTGACTATGCAGAGTGTCGGACTTTATCACGTGGCTTCGGACACGCGTTGTGTCATCGCGCCTCGGTTCCAAAGTTGTTTTGTCGTCGCGCCTTGGTTTTGAGGTAGGTTCCCTTTGCACTGCTTTTAAAATTTAAGTTATATTATTTCATGTTGTTTGCGCACACTAGTTGTTCGAAATAAATATTTTATAAATAAGTGATAATATACAATAATTAAATTTTAAGATAAGATAGTTAATTTTTAAATGATTATTCAATGTCAAAAGGAGCCGTTTATTTTATACAGGTCACATGAAACATCCTTTTGACGGGCGGACACCCAATAATGAAAGAATGCCCGTTTGGCTTTTAAACATAATTCACGAAATGTAAAACAGAGTTCTGGTTTAATGAGAAATGATTTCTTTTGAAGCATGATCAAATACTTTGGTTCTTTTGAGAAATTGTCGGTTGGCTCTTAAAGTTTATTTGGAAAAGAAAATGGTTTGGTTTGGTTTATAAAAATACTGGCAACCTGTGAAGTAGTGTTTTGTGGATTCTTCAAATAGTTTTAAACTGGTTTTGGTAGTAATTGTGAACTGTATTAAATGCCCGTTTGGCACTTTATGGAAAGCAATGGAAATGTTTTTATAAAAACCCTCTTAGGACGACTCTCATGCCTTGGTTGCGATTGATTGTTTGGGAGGCCGCGCTTAGAGGCTCCCGGGTACTTGAGTGGAAAAAGGCATGAGGTTGTCCCATGGAGTGGCTCGGGGAATGCCTGTTGTTCTTTATATATAGATATATCTGATTGGATGCTCGGTTGGCATCGGTTGGCTCACCCCCTTTTTCTGAAACACTTGAGACATGGGAATCTGGCATATTGAGAGAATATTCTAAGAACGATTGCTGCACTGGTAGGTTATGGTACTGACCAGTGGCCCATAGTAGGTGGATATATTGGGTTTATTACTATGGGATTTGCCCTCGACCTGCCTGTGAGTGGATGGTCGAGCGTTTTGTGCGTTTTGATTTCATCATGACATGTCAATAAGGATGATTTCTCATGTATTGGTGTCTTCTGGTTTATTCTCGATCTCCTAGGTTCACCCATGTCTATTCAGCTTTTGTAGCTTGCAGTAATGATTATGATGCTCACGTGTATACTTACATTGCCCTTGCTGTATGTTTTACTTTGTGCATTCTGGCATATTGTTTTCCTTGGAAACTGATAAATTGCTTTTTAATGGGTTTCTAAAAATTGTTTTTTTTCAAATGGAAGTGTTTAATCCCTTTTGTTCAAATTTGAAAATTTAAACATCAC
The DNA here is from genome assembly GCA_963277665.1 of Viscum album. Classification (NCBI taxonomy): domain Eukaryota; kingdom Viridiplantae; phylum Streptophyta; class Magnoliopsida; order Santalales; family Viscaceae; genus Viscum; species Viscum album. The sequence continues at coordinate 1,108,974,700 of OY728142.1, read as the reverse complement.
TTTTCCCTTTTCCTGAAATGTCATTGGCACTAATGAAATGAACACGAATTTGGAAAAAAGGCTAAGGGCAATGGTTCGTACTTTGTTTTTAAGTAGAATATTATTAAAAACATACTTTTATAGATTGTAGTTCAAACTTGAAATGATGTTCCTTTTATTTTAAAGGTAGTGCATTGGGAATAGATATCGGGCTAGCCTACTGAGTTTTAATACTCACGCCTATAGTTGTTTTCGGTTTTTAGTGTTTGTGCAGGCTATAGCTTGAGTGCGCTCGCCTAGGGCGACGCTTGATCGTTGAGTTGGAGAGCGACCCGCGAGGTCGCACGGAGTTTGTTCGCACGTCGTGTTTGGTTAGTTTGTTTCTTGTTTGTTCCTGTTTAGTCACTTTATCTGGTTTACCTTTTCTGCGCTGCTCTGTATTATTTTTCACTGTCTTATTTATTTATATTGGGCGAAATCGTTCCCACAGTCTCTAATGATGCCCTGGCGCTTGTCGCCAGCCCGGGAGGATCGGGAACGCCTCTCGGGCCATGTCGCGGACCGGCTCGGGTGACCGGTTCAGGGTCGACCCGGGTTGGTTCGTGACAAAATGGTATCAGAGGAGGTTTGCTCTTAGCAGACCTCACTTTTCAGAGCGCCCTTTGTTATTTGGGATGTTAAGGTAGATGGAGTAGGATTGTCGGGACTTGAGGGGTAGGTGCGAGAAGAGCGTCGCGAACTCTTGCCCGTACTGATCCTCAGGTTTCCATGGGAAGTCCGGTTTAATTGGTTTGTTTGGGTTTTTATGGAAATGTTTTGCGATTGGGGTACGACAAAGAGAGTTGGCCATTAGTCCTCCTAACCCGCGCGGCCTGGCAAGCCATGTGGATCTAGGGGCATGGTCCAAGAAGGCTCTCTAGGTCAGTGGCGTGTTTGGCATATGGCCGCCAACCATATGGTCAAGTCACCCACTGACACTAGTCCCCTGTTTGATTTGTTTTGGGTTTCTGTTGATTTCTGAAAGTGGTTTGAATCAGAAAAGTTGGTTTTGAAAAAAAAGAGTTGTTTGAAATAACATGTTTGATTTGCATATTGTTTTAAAAGAAGTGGTAGGAATAAATTGTTTTTGGAAAATGAAGTTGCTTTGTTTTGACATTGGTGTTCTGATGAGTGCTCACATGCATTGTGGTATGTTGGAAATGTGGATGGATGTCTGGTATGGTGGATGGATGCCCTGGGTGGCACAGATACATGCATGTGAGTGAGGCTCTAAAGAATACCAATGGCGAAGGTTTAACCCACCAAGCTTGTTCAAAATTAAAGATGTTTTCAAAGAGAAAATTTTTGACGTTATGATAACTTGTTTTCTCGGATTTTGAGCTTGTCACCTATGCAGTGTTTGATTTTGAGGTTGTATTCATTCGTTGAGTTGGCCTTGATTGAGGTTTTGACTTTTCCTTGTCCAGCGGTTATCCCTTTGAAGCTTCGATGGGTGATCGTAGTGCGGTTGATCAACCTAAGGATTTTATGCTTGAGTTTCGGAAGCTCGATCCACCTCTCTTTTATGGTCAAGCAGAAACTTCTGTGGCAGAGGAGTGGATGCGGAAGATTGAAAGGGACTTTAGCCTCATTGAGTTGCCCGAGTCGTTGAAGGTCAAGTTTGCGACCTTCATGCTTGAAGGTTCCCCATGGATATGGTGGAAGTCAGTGTCTCGGAACAAGCCTCGTCAAGAGGTTACTTGGGAGTTTTTCAAGGCCTCGTTCATTCGCCAGTATTTCTCTGAGGAAGATAGGGTGAGGAAGGGGATGGAAATGTGTTGTCTGCAGTAGGGCGACGGATCCGTGTTAGAATATTTCCATCGCTTTGTGGAGCTAGTACCTTATGATTCAGAGTATGCCACAAATGACCCCGTGAAGGCTCGACGCTTCGAGGCGGGTCTCTGCCCTGATCTACAGTCGAAGGTGTCAGAGTCCAACCTGACTTCATTTGTTGATGTGGCGAGACAAGCTTTTCGTATCGAAGCCGCGATGGCAGGAGTGCTCGAAGTAGTTCTCCCTCCTTCGATCCCTATGAACACTGGTGAAGGTTCTGGAAAGGAGATGAGTAAGCAAATGGAAGTGGATGGATCAGGTCGTGGAATCAAGAGGCCTCGGGATCTTTCATCAACCTCTTCGGAGCGAGAGATTATTGTGTGTTATCAGTGTGGCAAGCGGGGTCACAAGAAGTCATCGTGCCCAAGTGCTCCGAAGCCCTGCCAGGCGTGTGGACTTCTGGGTCACTTGCGACGATTTTGTCGGGGCGTAGCAAGGAAGCGTCGCAGAGGAAGCTCTCAGAAGTAATGTGTTGTAGGGTCCTTGTTCAAAGTTTCCAGTGTGAGTTTCCTTTCTGTGTAAGTGATCTATTATCGTGGCCTATGTATGAGTGTTGTTTTGGGTTTGAAATGTATGGGAATGTCGTGGGTCTTTTGATGAACTTCGCCTTTCAATGCTGGTGTGTTTTAATTTTAAAATCTTGTCCTTCAATCTGTCAGATCAAAAGATGTATGTTTCTTGTTGGGATTATCAGAACCTGACTGCGAGGCAGGAGATGCTTCATCCTTCAGAGCTCCAGCCAAAAGGTCTCGGAGTGAAGTCGGCGCGTAGTCAGGAACCCCCCGGGAGAAAATTTTTTTTAAGAGTCCGGTTAAAGTCGCGCCTCTATCGTCGTGGTGTGATAGTTTTGGTGTTGTTACTCTGGTTTCTCTGTCGTTGTAGTTCTCTCTTGTCGCAAAGTGTGCGATGGACTTATCCCTCACGTAGCGTCGGGAATTGTGCCTTTTGGATTTAAGTTGCTGATCAGTGACTTTGCGTGGGCCACTGATGTAAATCAGTTGCAGCCCTGGTTTGTGTCCATCCCTAAGTAGTGGTACGTGAGTAGTTTTCCGTCCAAGTTTTAGTGATCCAATCCTTGGGCCCACCCTCCCCGCCCATGGGGTAAGGGTTTTGGTTTGCGTAACATTTTCAGATCAAATCCTATTACTTTTGGACGTGAGTAAGTGGTTTAAATGTTTCGCTGTGCTTTTATAGCTTGAGTAAGGCCCGGTTCTGGCCTAAGTTGGATTTCTGGTTGGTCGCTAAGAGGTCAGTCCTTTTATGGTGGGGAGACCCACCATGAGTTTCGTTGGGTTCTCTCTTAAATAATTATCAAATTCTAGTGGATCTTTTATGGTGGGGGGACACACCATGAGTCCCGTTGGGTTTTCTCTTAAATAGTTATCGAATTCTAGTGGAGTTCTTATGGTGGGGAGCCCGTTCAGGCCTCCCCTCTGTTAGTGATTTACTTTGGGAAATGAGGTTCAGTCCCGCCGGTGGTCGTTGTGGAATCCTTGGTTAAGAGGTCGGATCGTGTTCTGTGAAATCCTTAGGTGTTGATCGATCGACTGGTTGGTGTTGTGGCTTTCCGGGGGCGGAAAGCGTTATGGTGGGGAGAATTGTCGCACCCCAATATCTGCGTTTATTTTATTTTATGATTTCTTTGGCTTAAATTATTTTTGCCGTGGTTCGTGTTCAGTATCGGACTAGGTTTTTGAGTTTTTGTTAAAAAGTGCGCTTTTTGACGCGACGTCGTCGGGCGCGTGAGCGGAGCCTATCCTGGAAACCCCGCTCGTCCCTGCCGGTGTATTTTCGCATCCCGTTGTCTTTGGAAAATTTTTTTTAAATAGAGCCTATATTAAAATCGCGCGTTAATTGTTGCGTCGTTAAAATTTTTAGTGCGTTAAGAATTAGTTATCATTAAAATGATACGAACGCCGTTATTGTTTTTATTTTATTTTATTTTATTATTTTATCACTATAAGGTTTGTTATTTGTTGTTGTTATTATTAATATTGTAGTTAATTATTATTATAATTTGGTTTTGTTTTGTTTATTTCCTTTTCTTTATTTTGTTTTCTTTTTATTTTTTTTCCCCCTCTTTCCCCTCCAACCCTAGCGGCCCACTTCATATATATATATTTTTTTTCTTTTCCCCGCTGGAGCCGCCTCCTTTTTCCTCTCCCCGTCGCACCATCCGCACCCAGCCCCTGCAGCGCTTCCTCCGCCTGTGAAGCCTCCCCGCTCCACCTCCTCTCCCTTTCTCCCTTGCAGCACTCAGCCACAGCAGCAAACCACCGGCGTTTTTCCTCAGCCTCCTCCACAGCAGCCCCCTTCTCCCTTCAGCGCCCGCCGCCCGCACCTGTCTCCTGTCCCGGCCGCCTCCAGCCACCGCCGTCCGGCGACCCAGCCTGCCGCCTTCTTCCACCTTCCGTCGCCGCTCCGCTCCGCAACTCCCGGCCTCCCCGTCGTCCCGGCCACCAACAGCCAGCGCCGAACCTCCTCCCCCCTGCTGCTTCACCGCACCCCTCAGACCCAGCGCCCTCCTGCAGCCCGTCACGGACCCCCAGCCAGCCCCGCTCCTTGTCCGCCACCGCGCACCCCCGCTCCTGCCCTGCTTCCTCCTCATAGCGCCCCTCCACAACCGGCGACCCACCCTGCGCTTCCTCCTTCCTCAACGCACCGCTCCAGCCTTCTTCTCTGCCCCGCCTCCCCAGCAGTGCCGCACACCCAGCTGCAGAGGCCAGTCCCTCCTCTTGTGCGCGATCAACCACCCCCAGTGCACCACCTGAACAGCACGACCTCCCCTTCCCTCCTTCCGCACAGCAACTCGCCTCTTCTCCGAGCTGCTCCCTGCTAACCGGCACACTTTCCCCCTTGTTGCGCTCTCTCTATCGTGACAGTACCTCCTCCCCATGCGCTACCCCCCCTTCCAGCAGCTTGCCCAGCTACCCTTCTTCCGTCACGCTGCTTCTCAGCTGCTCCACTCCACCGCCAAGCTGATCTCCAGACCGGCGCCCCTGTCCTCTCCTCTTCTTCCTCTCCTCTTCCTTCTTCCTCTTCTTCTTCTTTTCTTCTTCCTCCTCTTCTTCTTCTCTTCTTCTCCCTTCCTTCTTCTTCTTCTTCTCTCCTTCTTCCTCTTCTTCTTCTCTTCTTCTTTTTCTTTTCTTTCTCCTTCTTCTGCTCTGCCGCAGGTCTGTTTTTTTTATTTAATTTGCTATTTTATTTTATTTAATATGTTAATAACTTTTTTTTTATCATTATTACTATTAATGTTAGTATTGCTAATATTATTATTATTATTATTATTAATTTCATTATTATTATTATTATTATTAATTTTATCATTATTATCATTATTGTTATCATTAATTCTATTACTATTATTATTATTATTATCATTATTGTTATTAATATTATTACTATTAATTTTATTATTATTATTATTATTATTATTATTATTATTACTATTATTGTTGTTGTTACTATTATTAATATTATTTTTATTATTTTTGTTATTATTATTATTATTATTATTATTTTGTTGATATTATTATTATTACTATTATTATTATTATTATTTTTATCATTTTTGACTATTATTATTGTTATTATTATAATTATTACTATTAGTATCGTGATTATTATTATTCTTGGTTCGTCTTTGCTTCGTTAGGGGATTTTTATCTTTTTTATGTTTATTTTGATAGGAGTATTATTTGAGGGCCCGCGCAGGGTGTTTCCGAGTGAGCGCCATCGTTGCGCTTTGTTTCCGAGGTTCCATCGTCGCCGCGCTTTGGTTTCAAGGTGAGCGCTTCTTCCCGCCGCTTGGTTTCGAATGCTCTGGTGAGTTTTGGATGTGTCTGAGTCCTTGGTACTGACTATGCAGAGTGTCGGACTTTATCACGTGGCTTCGGACACGCGTTGTGTCATCGCGCCTCGGTTCCAAAGTTGTTTTGTCGTCGCGCCTTGGTTTTGAGGTAGGTTCCCTTTGCACTGCTTTTAAAATTTAAGTTATATTATTTCATGTTGTTTGCGCACACTAGTTGTTCGAAATAAATATTTTATAAATAAGTGATAATATACAATAATTAAATTTTAAGATAAGATAGTTAATTTTTAAATGATTATTCAATGTCAAAAGGAGCCGTTTATTTTATACAGGTCACATGAAACATCCTTTTGACGGGCGGACACCCAATAATGAAAGAATGCCCGTTTGGCTTTTAAACATAATTCACGGAATGTAAAACAGAGTTCTGGTTTAATGAGAAATAATTTCTTTTGAAGCATGATCAAATACTTTGGTTCTTTTGAGAAATTGCCGGTTGGCTCTTAAAGTTTATTTGGAAAAGAAAATGGTTTGGTTTGGTTTATAAAAATACTGGCAACCTGTGAAGTAGTGTTTTGTGGATTCTTCAAATAGTTTTAAACTGGTTTTGGTAGTAATTGTGAACTGTATTAAATGCCCGTTTGGCACTTTATGGAAAGCAATGGAAATGTTTTTATAAAAACCCTCTTAGGACGACTCTCATGCCTTGGTTGCGATTGATTGTTTGGCAGGCCGCGCTTAGAGGCTCCCGGGTACTTGAGTGGAAAAAGGCATGAGGTTGTCCCATGGAGTGGCTCGGGGAATGCCTGTTGTTCTTTATATATAGATATATCTGATTGGATGCTCGGTTGGCATCGGTTGGCTCACCCCCTTTTTCTGAAACACTTGAGACATGGGAATCTGGCATATTGAGAGAATATTCTAAGAACGATTGCTGCACTGGTAGGTTATGGTACTGACCAGTGGCCCATAGTAGGTGGATATATTGGGTTTATTACTATGGGATTTTCCCTCGACCTGCCTGTGAGTGGATGGTCGAGCGTTTTGTGCGTTTTGATTTCATCGTGACATGTCAATAAGGATGATTTCTCATGTATTGGTGTCTTCTGGTTTATTCTCGATCTCCTAGGTTCACCCATGTCTATTCAGCTTTTGTAGCTTGCAGTAATGATTACGATGCTCACGTGTATACATACATTGCCCTTGCTGTATGTTTTACTTTGTGCATTCTGGCATATTGTTTTCCTTGGAAACTGATAAATTGCTTTTTAATGGGTTTCTAAAAATTGTTTTTTTTCAAATGGAAGTGTTTAATCCCTTTTGTTCAAATTTGAAAATTTAAACATCACTTTTCCCTTTTCCTGAAATGTCATTGGCACTAATGAAATGAACACGAATTTGGAAAAAAGGCTAAGGGCAATGGTTCGTACTTTGTTTTTAAGTAGAATATTATTAAAAACATACTTTTATAGATTGTAGTTCAAACTTGAAATGATGTTCCTTTTATTTTAAAGGTAGTGCATTGGGAATAGATATCGGGCTAGCCTACTGAGTTTTAATACTCACGCCTATAGTTGTTTTCTGTTTTTAGTGTTTGTGCAGGCTATAGCTTGAGTGCGCTCGCCTAGGGAGACGCTTGATCGTTGAGTTGGAGAGCGACCCGCGAGGTCGCACGGAGTTTGTTCGCACGTCGTGTTTGGTTAGTTTGTTTCTTGTTTGTTCCTGTTTAGTCACTTTATCTGGTTTACCTTTTCTGCGCTGCTCTGTATTATTTTTCACTGTCTTATTTATTTATATTGGGCGAAATCGTTCCCACAGTCTCTAATGATGCCCTGGCGCTTGTCGCCAGCCCGGGAGGATCGGGAACGCCTCTCGGGCCATGTCGCGGACCGGCTCGGGTGACCGGTTCAGGGTCGACCCGGGTTGGTTCGTGACATCCAAAATATATTAAGTCATTTGAATATTTATAAAAATTATACATATCTCTTCTAAAAGAGAAATAAAAATTGTTTATTTTCAGATTTTACATTAATATCCTCGTTTATTTTATCTCAAAATTAAATTGGTGAAACTTCAAAAGGGGTTTAAATTATTATATTACTACATCTCATAATTATATTAAATGTAATATAAATTAATACAAAATAAAAATAATTAAACTATGGAAGTTTATTCTATAAAAATTAAGGTCACCCCTGATATTCATAGATTTTATAGTCTCCACACTAAAACAAATCGACAAGTCCTTCTAAGGGGGCTTGGGACCACACTAATACCAATTATAGAGCTAAAGATAATTTAAATCACTAATAATTTGGGGGTGTTGATCAATTATCTGGTTTTAGGAATTATTCTATGTCAAATAATCCTCTGCAATATGTTAAGATTCTAATCCACTCATTATGAGCTATTTATCCCCTCATTTAAAATTTTAATAAAGTAATGAACAACACATATTTTTATTTATAATGTATATAATGGTAATCCTTTTATAAGTATGGTTTGGGTATATCCTCTAGTAACATATTATCTACTATAAATCTTAGTGGATACCTTATTATCCTCCTAATAACATAAAAATCAATTCCTTCCATGCTTCTTATTAATTAATCCCATCAGAAAATAAAAATTCCTTCTTTCCATTAAAATTTATTCATACTAGAAAAATAAAGAACCCATATTACTATTGGATTCTTTAGAACCACATGAAATAAAAATTCCATCTCAAGTATCATGGGTTATATAATATTCTCAGGTTTTCATTATGAAGAACATCAATAGTAGATTATCACACCCTAGTCTACTAGTCATTATCTAGTTCTATAGATCATCATTCAACAAGATCTTCACCGAAATATTAAGCACCATCATGAATGTATTCTTACTTCTTAAAAGATTCTAGACTATGCCTCTCACTTATTTATTCCATATAGAAGTGTGTCAGGTTGTTAATTAATTTTCAAGAATATGAAATTATTCTTCCTTCCCCTAAAATTTTATATTCAAAAAATATAACATTAATATTTTTGAACAATATTTCAATATTTTAATTATGTAAATTCCCTTAATCTAATTATATGGTTGATTTTCAGAATAAAATTATGATGATATTTTCTTATTTGAATTCTCATTTACATATTGAAAAATATTCATTATCAATCATGATAAATATTCATTCAAATCTCCAAGATTCCCAAGATTATTTCCTTAATTGATTATCCACAATATAAAAACCATTATTTAATTTTTGAATTAATCATTTTGGTGTTTAAGGCTCCATAAATTGTGATTTTTAAATTATTCATGTTCCATGGAACTATCAATATTTAGTATGAATCAAATTTTAAATCCTTCATTATCTAGTATTGGTTAATAATAATAGTTCTAATGATCATGGTATCTAATTTTTAGAGAATTGTTTTGATTAATCATCTGATTTATCCTCATTATCATGGAATATATATTCTGATCTATTTATTATATTATCCATTTTATATTATAATTTCTTTTTTTAGAGTGTTCCACTGATATGAACTATTTGATGCCCCAAATTAACTATATAATGTTTGATGAATTATTTTCACTATTTGAGTTAGTTTGTTTCAAATATATGTTTTTCTTAGGTTTTTTCGTACACTATGGTCACTAGAATTTTTATAAAGGGCCATACCTAATGAAGCCTTAGTGAGTCCTATGAAGGTACCCTTATGTTTTCTCCAACTATGTTGTATATACCATATAATGGTATGTGTACCCTATGATGTCACATCATTGGGTTTTTGAAATTAACAATACCCTATATCTTTACTCAACATTTATTCATTCATGTCATGTGTTTATTATTGAGATTGTACTCTATATAGTGCATTGGATTCATGGATTATTTATCTTTTAATTTTTAATTATATCAGTTTAAGTCATGTTCTACTTCAAATTAATCCATCTAAAAGTGTTAATCAATACCTAAAATAAATTAGTAATCATCATAAATTTTCCTTAATTACATAAATACATTATCCAAATATTTTATTCATTTATTCCTCAATATATTTAATTTCAAATTAGCATTGGATGCTATTTCAAGTATTAAAGAAATTTTTTACTTCATGAACTGCTTTTCTTAAATACCCCATCTCATTAAATACTCAGAACATCCATAAATACCTATAGTATACAATACAACATCTCAATTACTTATATGTGTAATGAATCCTTGATGATTATCAATAAAATCCTTACTTATATGGGATTGATTTATGAATATATTCAACTAGATATTCTAGATAAGTAGTAGTATATTGTATTAACTTATAACAAAATATTCTTTATAATAGATTCTTCTTATTAAAAACTATATGATAAACTTTTCTATATAATAGAAATATCACTTATTGATAAAAAATAAAATTCATACATGTGATATTTACCTATCACACCCATATTTATGGTTATTCTAAAAGAAATCTCATTATATTTTATAATATATTACGATATCACTTGTTGAATATTAACATAGTTGTGGGAAAACATCTTCCATTAGTTGAGTTATTATACAACAATATGTTCATGTTTACTATTCAAATATAACCTTATAAATCTCTATAATGAAAGAAATGTTGAAATCTTACTTTTTGGGTTGAAATTTATGAATGAGAGCTATAGAGAACCAAACGTGTATTAGAAATAATCGATAATGTTTTAATAATATATTACTCTATCTCAATGATTATAGAAAATATATTCTAACAATCTTTGAAATGGGATATAGTTTAACAATGAATACAATTTTTTCCATTAAATTAACACCATTAAGAAATTAATGGGGTTTTGGATGAAGTAAATTTTCATTATTATTTACATTATCCACTTTTAGATCCTTTATCATTTAAGATCTCTGGAATATGAATTGGAAATTTCACTAAAATTAGAGCATGACCTCACTTATTTGGATTAGAATATTTTTTTACTGTAGAAATAATTTTATAAGAAATAGTAAAAAAAACCCACTGTTTATTTACACTGGACTTATATCCAGTATAATTCTGAAATCTAGAAACATTAGTATACAATAATAAAATTATCATCATCTAATCATGGTTTATGACATGAGTTGATATTTCTAGGGTGAAATTCTTAAGGGGGAAAATAATGTAACAAACTACACTTTTCAATATGATATTTTACTTTTTAATATATATATGTCTATTATATTTATTTATAATATATTTAATAAAACACATTTACCTTGAAATACAAAACCAATCTAATATTATTTATTCCTAATATATCTTTAAAAATGGTAAAAGTATACACCATAAAATATATAATATTACAATATAAAAAAATAACTATAATTTAAAAATCTGTTATGTCGTGTGATCCAAATAAAATGAAACATGTGGAAAAACCTATAAAAAATAGTATTAAATTTATATGAATTTTATAATGGTTTTAGAGAACATTGATGGGATAATATTGTTTTAAAAAGTGAGAAAAGGATCTTAAAATTAACAACATTACAATAGTCTAAAGGAAGGTAGCATGCAATTATCACAGAAAAAAATTAGATATAGATTAGGAGGAAGGATAAAAGAGTTGAAGTCTCCCTCTGCATTAAACCCTTCATTAGAAAGGAAATCAGTGAGATAGTTGGCTTTGCGATATATATGAGAGATAATGTATCTCATAGAGGAGTGATTATCAGTGAAGTCAACCCATTTTGCAGTTAATTTCCTTGACAAATGAGTTGATCCCATTCTAATTTCTTCAACGATGATAGTAGAATCACAATCCAACCAAACATTATTCCAGTTCTGCTATAAAAATTTTCAACGGCTTTAATAAATTCTATCATCTCTTCTTCTAGGATGGTGACATTATCGCAAGTACTGTGATGGTATTCCACAATACCTTCATTCTGGTTTCTATAAACAATGCCATATATGGTTGGGCAAGGATTTCACTATGAGGACCCATATGTATTTAAATAATTAACTCCAATGAAAGGAGGTATCCAGAATACCTCATGAAAGACCCATGGTTTGGGGTAGTTTCCCAATAGATTGATATTCCTCAAGAAGATCAGATCCCTAACTGAGTTAGAGCAAAATTCTGCATGTAGCAGGTCGGCATTTGGGACAAGATCCATGATGGCAGTGAAGGAGGTTATTAAATTTAAGGCCATGTTGTTGTGAACTACTTTGTTCTATCCACTCTAGAGGATGTGAAGAGCCTCATCACATGAAACACTAAAAAAAATAGTGAGTTTCATTGAGAGTTGGATATCTAGAATGATGATTAGGAAGTTCTAGATAGTTTCAGTTTGAGGAGGCTGAAGATCAAATAAATCAGAAATATATCCTTATAGGGATGAGGGTATTTTTCCACTCAAGAAAATATGAATAACACCTTCTTTATGCTATTCACACAAGACACATTTAGAGTAGAGAGAGATACCAAGACGTTGAATATTTTCATCTAATGGGATCTTATTGAGGGAAATCCTCCAGATTAAGGTAAACCTAGAGGGAAGCATCCATTTTATGTTTAAGGAACTAATATATTTTATTCTTCCCTATAAGAGGTGGTATATATAATGTTTTATTATAAAGCTATCCATTTGAAGATTCCTCTAAAACAAGCATGTCTTCCCGATTGATGATTTCATGGATTTCAACCAAGGAGAAAACTTCCTCGAGTAACATGTCAATATTATCCATTATTTTTATGATCGTATTGTTTTAATTGAAATCATGGCCTAGGGGGATGACCCTGTCATCCAAGAGAACTCCCATCCATCTTGTATTACAATAATTCAGATTTGAATTAACACTAACAAGCCAGTGGGAGTGACTATAGATTCTCTGGAAAATAGTTTTCAACCCGATCTATATAAAAGGATTCAATGTAGCCGAGTTTCCCTACAATGAGTCAAGAAATGATTCACGACTTGAGAAATTCCAATGGGGAATAATTATTTTTGATTAAATTCCATAGAAATTGGTCCTATAAAGATTGATTAAAAATATCTATGTTCTTGATGCTGATACTTCCCAAAGAATAGGGCATGAAACACTTCTTCTAGAGAGTGGTGATGATTTTCCTTTCCATTATATTTCCACTCCAAACAAGGTTTCTCCTCAAGATATTCAAGATTTTTATAATAGTATAAGGAAAAAGATATTCCATAAAGGAATACACAAGCTTTGAAAGATCCACATTCTTAACAATACAAATTCTTCCAGCCATTGAGAGTGATTTTCCCTTCCATGAAGCAAGAGTTCTTCTAATTTGGATTAAGGTACTTGCAAGGTAAGAGGAATGTGGTCTACCCCAGTATAATGGAACACCCAGGTATGTGAATGGAATGGATCCTTCCCTGATTACTAGATCAATGATAGTGTTCCTCTATATTGAGGGGGGGGGATTTTTTTAACAAAGTAGACAAATGATTTTCTCCAGTTAACAACTTTATCTCAGACATCGTCATAGTTCTTTAAGGCCTTCTTGATATTGGTGATATTTCTACTATTATCTTGGTTAAATATGCTGATATCATTAACAAAAAAATAAGTGATATGGGGAAGAGATACCTGTAGCCACTCTGATGGGTGTTAGAACCCCCTTTCTAACTATATGAATGAAGGAGATATGTTGTATTTATAAGAAGTATACATTTAATTTGTCTAGTTAAATAATAAACATTGTCATTGGAATAGTATCTTAACTAATGGAATAGTAAAATGGAATGTAAATAATATTTTCATTTAATAAAATAATAATATGTAAATATTAAAATTATATCAAAAAAATCAAATTTGATAACTTTAAAATAATATAAGATTATATTTCTAAAATTTTATTTCATGTAATTTTTTTAAAAAAACATCCATTTATATAAATAATTAAATATTTTAATAAGATATAATACAAGATTATTTAAATAAAATTGATTTTTATTTTTTGACTCATCACATTGATATTATTCAAGGGTGAAGTTCTGGTATTTTTAGGAAAATCGTTAATTTATAAGTGAATATTAAATGTTTTGACTCCCAAAAAACGAATTTTCTGAAATGATATTGATTTAATAATGATATAATAATTTATAAAATGTTTTTATGCACCAAAAGTAGATTTTTTAAAATAAATATTTTTATAAAAAACTAAATCATATTTCTAAATAGAAAATGTAATTTATAATGTATAGAATGAAAAAATTGTAAAATATAAAACATTTTTCAATTATTTCTTCTTTTCTTTTGTATATACTGATAAATTTTGGTGTTAAATGGTTCAAATTTCCTAAAAATAATTATTTTTATTAAAATACTATTCAGGGTAACAAATTGGATCACTATAATTGTTCTTAGTCATGAAATAATTATTTAAAAATTTGTTTAATCTATAATACCCCTCACCTTAAAGTATAAATGCTTCATTTCATATTATTGTGAAATAACAACCCAGATATATTTCATTCCCAATGACCTATACAATACAATTCTCTTAATCCTGTTATGATCAAAGGAGATAAATATAAATAATTTAAAACATTTGAATATTAAATCACTCTCCATTAGGTATTCTTTTTGATTATAAACATTTAAAGGGAACTTGAGTGTCCTATTTTTTTCTAAGGAACTGTTAATGAGAAAGAAACATTGGAGATCATAAAATAATTAGTTACAAATAACTCTCATTACCACGTTGTATTATTTAAAGGAAAATGTGCCTTCTTAAAAAAGTTATAAATTTAAAATATATTAATCTAGAATAATACTTATGAGTATCAAAGAAAATTATATAACACTATAAGGACCCTCTCCCAAAGATCCCATAAATAATGATTGTTGATTTTTTTTTTGAATTTCATCTGGATTCTAATTGAACACAAAATTGATCTAAGGGGAAGATTCAGGGTACATCATTGATTTTTTAATTTTCCATGATTTAACTGAATTTTGATTAAAACATTTTTAATAAATTTTTCTTCCAAAAAATTGAGGGTTTTATGTTTTATCATTTTTCATAAAAAATACCATTCCATATTTTTTAGATGTCCTGTAATAGTCAGTTTTATCCAAAAATAAGGGTAATGTCAAATCACAATTATCACCAACTTTATAGAATTTCTTTATAGACTAAATTTTTATATTTAAAATTTATTATGATATTATATGATGATTTAAAACTATTTATAACATATAAATTATCTATATACCTAACTATTTATTTCACTTATTGGATGAATTATTGTCAATTATCGGTCCATCACCTATGGGGATATTGTAAATTATATACTAATCAACACAACCATGGATGATTTTTGTATAATGATTATAAAATTTAAATATGTAATTACATTTATTTATAATAATATTGAGTTATTTTGGATGATGAAGAAATAATAATGAATGAAAACTAGGAATTTGAAATAATAACATAATATTATAATCAAAATAGAAAAGAAACCAATGTATCTGAAATAAAAGGTTAATAATTTGAATTAATTTTTTAAAATTATTCCTAGATAACATAAAATAATATAATATAAAATTATATTGATTTTTTGGTAAAAGAATTAATATATTGGAGTTGTAAATGTGATGAAAAAATATGAGAACTATGGTAAGAATTATCTCAACACATCCTTTTATTTTTTGTTTAATCCATCTTTCTCCATGTTTTCCATATATTTATTTAAAAACATCAAATAAAATTATTTCAGTTTTATTTAATTTTTATTCTTGTGGTATATGAAATTCTCCACTTATCTTTGATGAATTCATATCTATGATTCTATGATTATTGATAAGGAATTCTTCCCCAAAACATATCATAGAATATTTTATATTTCGTTATTCTCCTTTCTTTTTTAACTATGATATTTTCTTCTTAAATAACACCAATTATTATCCTAAATGAGGTTTTATCTTGTAATTTTAGAAACCAACAAGTGTACTCATCATTATATGATTCATAGGGGTAATATGAAACCAAATAATACCCCCATGGTTTTATTTCATGTTTATATTTTTTTTATATTTTTTCTTTCTAAATAAAATGAAATATTATGAGAATATTAGAAAATGATTGGTGGTGGCATAATAATATATTCTTCCAATGAATTAAATAAAAATTGGAGAAATTTTAAATTTCATTGGGAGGTACTATCAACTATCACTAATATAGATTTAAATTATGATGGGAGAATATACACCTGAATCACTTATGATTTATGAATATTGTTAAGTGTTTAATAGTGATGTAATGATTCCACAACATAAGAGAACGTTCTTTAGTGATAAGAGAAAAATTATAGGTATCGTAGTTATGTTCAGGATTTCATATATACCATGATACAAAAAAGATAATAAACCTCTACATCATCATGAAATAGCCAGAGACAATATGATAAGAGTCAAAATAAACCTCAAACACATCACCTTCCATAAGAAAATAATAAGAGAATATAAAATTATCTACTTTAAATATTAAAAAGTATCTTAGTATTATTTATCTCATAATTAATCATGATCCTTTATATTCAATTATTTATATGGAGTTTCAATCCAAGATATGTAACATATAATCCTTCCATAGTTACTAGAATTAGTAGAAAACTCCACAACTCTACAAAATTCTTAGGTTCTATGTAATAAATGACAACATAAATCATAAAAGTATCTATGAATACTTAACATTCACACATGACATGTCCCTTGAAATTAACCATATGAGAATTTAAATTTGAATTATAAATATTACAATGTAGTTTATGACACCAATCAACTCCAAAAATATCTCATAGATGCTTCTTATTCTTATGTGTCTGAGAATAAAACAAAATTAATACACACCACTAATAATCCATATTTAAACAAATTTAACATTTAATTCCTTAGTTTCATGAACATGGTTTGATAATTGTTTGACTATTAATAAATTTTCAATGAGATTATAGTGGCCATAAAGGCATCAGAATGAAGTCCTTAGAATATCCCCATCCTTTAATTAAATCTGATGATATCATGACCACTTATCAAACCTCAATAACTAATAGACACCCTTCCAATGATCAAATGATTTTCAATTTGCAGAATGATATATTGTTTATTCATATTCACCTAATCGAGTTGATTTTTGTTGATACCAAAATGTAGAATAAAAATTCAATATTAAAAAAATAACTATATCACCCTAGGGCATCACACTAGGTCGAATAAAACATAACTCCATGATAACCTCAATCTTAGTTCACAATTAAAAAAAACTCAAAATGTCCAATCCTATAAGAGAACATCAATATTGAAGAAATACCCAAATAAAACCCTATATCAAACTCAATCTCACAATTACTGTATAGGGTCTGAACCTCTTTCAAATTAAATCATGTTATTCATATAAAACAATGGTAAACACTATTTAATGGTCCTCTACTAAACTCTTCATCAACTCAACCATTAAGGATGAAAAACCCTCATCACACATTCAACCCACATCATGGTCTCGGTCCGCAAAAAATGTGAAGCCCTCTCTCTAAATCATTGAAAATAAAATGATTAATAAGTAATTAAACAACATCCTAAACTAAATATATCAACTCTAGGATTATTATGAAAAAAATTTCTATCTTTTAATATAGGAAAAGTCACAAAGAGTGTTGTTTCCCAAGAATCAACTCAAAATATAAAAAAAACATCATACATTCCAGATCAACCTACAACTAGCATAATCAATTCCAATGGAACTAGGGAACTCTATATATCATGTATCAAAGAATTATATAGGGTAGTTGTAATGAAAATGTTCCTAGTGAATGAATAAAAAATTTCATACAATAAATTAGAGTATTAATAGATTACATATCATATTCTTTTGGAAATTCTAATAAGTGATAACACTAATTCATACATCTTTCCAAGTTTAGATCTATTATTATCATTCCCTAATGGAAAAATATTTCATGGAATTGGTCATATAATTTTTATTAGTAATGAGGGGCATCAGGGGGTTGTCATATACCTACCTCATCAAATCTCTACGTTTAAAAATATAGGGATCCATATTACTACTATGTTGTAAGAAATTATTATAATTTCAAATTCTAAAGAGGGATACTTGGTTTATAGTGATTTTGGAGGTTGTTTGGGAACTCAATATTCTAAAGGTCATGGCCTCTAGATGAGAAAAAAATCTTCTTCAATTTGGTGATGGGTGTTTGAGAGCGTCCATATAAAATTAAATGGGGATAAGAAGGCCAGAACCAAATTTATGTTATCTGATACATATTTTGATTTGATAACTAAGATGTTTGAGAAACAACTATATTCTATGGTGATTCATGATGACTCACATCACTTAAGGATCCAATCCTAGATTGTATCCTCTCAATGACATCTACCATCCAATGATCCACAAGGTACATTGTGAATGTGAATGGAGTGACATAATGATAGATATAGGGATGAAAATCCTTAATCAAATAACTCACCCAAGCCCACTGATATAATTTAATCTTAGAAGCACAATGGAAGTGATTCTTATATAGGAAATTAAACTCCCATATTCCAAAAACCCTATATAAGAGAGTAAAATCTCCATCCAATAATCATCATTTTTGGTTGATGAAATAATATAAGATGAAACTTATCCTGAGGCATCACCCATTAAATATGTTACTCATCACGATCAACAAGAAATAGATACCAAAACCATTCAGTTTCCCATAACAACAAAATGGATACTAGTAAAACCCAAAACACAATTCAATGATATATCAAGGTAATAGAAATCTAAAACCCATATATTAAATCCTTAGTCCCTCAATTTTAAATGGTTCCCTCCAGTATCAACATATTATAACACATAAACACTTGAAATATAATCCTCCATGAATTCTAAATGTTCCTATCAACTCTATGATGATCTGATAGAGCACATTTTTTAATATCATATGTATGGACATGGTTGGGATGTTGAACTAGATCCATACCAATAAAATAATAAATCTTTAGGTACCCTATAAACCAAAAATAATTAATATTCAAGGTAAGTTATCTAATTATTAATCTAATTCCCATGTCTACACAAATAAAAAAAGGGCATAAAGATTTACCATATATAATCCTAACCTAGGCCCCCATACATTAATAATCATCAATTTTCTTCATTTTTATATAAAACATAATTTTCATATGTTATATCATAGGGGTCCTAAATTTTTTTCCTTATTATTTCCATATTCTATACATTATGAGATAAGACAAAATGATAGAGTTTTCCTAAAAACCCACGAAGTCTTATCTAGTCCCAATCTCGATGCTCCATCTTATCTCTCACCTATCTACCCTGATACCAATATGTTTTCCCCACTCAACTATTATCACTACGATGACAACATTGAATATGGGTATTACCCTCTAAGGATCCCTCTTAAAGTATACAGGTCAGAAACTAGCAATGATGGTATAAAATCCATTAAAATGGGTGGAATTTATCTAAACAACTATATTTTTTACTTGGGTGATAAGATACCCCAACCAAATACATCACATAAATATTATTTAAAACATCCTAATACATGAATGTAATGTAATATGATCTGAAATAACTGGAATGTAACAAGGTCATTCCTAGATAGTGACCACAAACTTCTATATCTCCTCATAAAATAAACAAGATGGTAATTCCATGCTTAACCACACACCTACTATAAGAGACATGGATATATATATATGTATATCATGTTTGGATACTTGTATATTAAGTAAAATCATCCTAAAACCCCTCATGAAAAAGTAAAAAAATTGTATTAATGACTAGTGAACAAACAAATGAAGGTTGCTTATTACCTAAGTAGGTAAAACTATATCACATACCCACTATATCTCACACATCTTATAACAAAACAAATTATTTATTTATAAATTAAATTTATATACAAAATAAAGGTACATCACTTATAACACCTTAATAGTTTGTCTCTATCATGCCACAACACCAAACATTATTTGGGTAACCCCAACTATATTCCATCATTCCCCCAGTCAACCATATAATATCCAGATCATTATCTCATGCTTCACCTTATGTAAACTTATTATTGGAACATTCAAAAAACCATGTAACTACTCTTAAATCAATTAGAAACTATGTATAATTCATTATGCATCAATACATTAATACCATTTAATGTAAGCATATTGTGACAACATTCAAAAAAAAAAGAAATATATGTATATATTCTCCTTAACCTTATGTCTTAATGTACATCATTTACACGCTTACTATAAATGAGGGAAATTAAATCCTATTTATTCGCATAGCATATAAATTAATCCATAATATCCCAAAAACTCATATACATCAAACTATATATGAGGTGAGTCTGGTGAAGAGGGTATGGTAAGATATTTGTTCCCTCATCAACACATATATTGGGGGATACACTCAGAACAGAAAATATTTGGGCATCATCTACCCACCCGATTCCTGTGGTGGGTCATAAGAAATCAAAAAACATAATGAATTTTCTTTAAAATTACCAAATTATGGTAATAAACATAACCATAAACTAAAATGAAACTATTAATCCACATGACACCCTTCTACAGTTGCTAAGGTCTAGAAAAATTCATTTCATATAATCACACAATCATTGTGATTCAACATCAATAACAATTTTCATTTAATAATTTATATAATCACCCCTAATTAGAAATAATTATTAAAAATATTGATATAATCATTCCATTTCATTGCATGGAAAGTATTTTATAATTCATATTCCATTTCCAAAATTTCTATTCCATGCACTTACAGAATTTATCATCTCATCCCTTAGTTTGTATTATATATTTCATTAACATAGTCATTAACACCCCAACCCATTAGTTCATTTATAATTATTTCACTACTCAATAAATTGATTATTATTGAACATGACCTAAATATACCGCTAGGATGATGCACTAGTAGTCCATGGGAAAACTATAGCAGGTAGTTATAAATCACAATAAGTTATCATCAAGAAACTAATGATCAATATATAAATAAATTGGGGAATCCTGACTTATAATCCAAATGAATAGTTCCATCAAAATTCCATAGACTATAATCTAGTAAACAAACAAGCCCCACCCTCAAACTATACCATAATTGTTATCCATTAAAAATTCCACACATGAAGTTAGAGTAATGCTCTATCATCCTATGGTATATTTACATTAGAAAAAATATATATTTTCATCATAAAAATATTATAAGAAATTATGTACAAAACACCCATGTAGAGAATACTATAACAAATATGATTGGGATCATAATAGCCAAACATATATGTTCTAGAAATAAAATATATTTATTTGACCATATTAAGAGAAAATTAATTATTATTGGTTTTTTATCATTAAAAAACCTATAAACATTAGATAAATATTTGTATTAATAAACTATAAATGTGCGTCAAACAACCCTTTAATTTTCAGTTTACTTAAATGAAAACTATAATTAAATTCTAAGTACTTATTATTTACTTGATTACACCGTCATTATGTTGTTTAGCCATTTTCATTCATATCATCAATGTTAATGAATTGAAAATGTCACATAAAATGATTTTGTACTATCTAAAAAATAGGAAGAGGCATCATAAATAGTGTAAACTACATGTGATCATTATAGCCCTATATATTTTCCATTCCCCCATATTTTATATATTATTATATTCATTATGATGAAAGCACTATTTACCCAAAGAACATAATTGTTTGTCATCTGGGACATGTACAGAATATATATAGAATTCATGAATCTACTACCTCATCATGAAGTTATTAATGTTATCTATAAAATAACAAAGAAACAACTATATATTTACAAATCAATTCTCCATTGATGAATTAATGATCCCTAATTACATCCCAATATGGATAAAAATTCAATAATAAATAGAAATAAATAAAAATTAAATAAATTAAGGTTACCTAAAAAGGATATAGAGAATAAGAGAAAACAAAACCAATGGGGAAAAAGAAAATTAAACACACATACCCTTGAATTGATATACAGATGTTAGGGGCTAAAACCAAGGAAATATGACTCAAGGTCTCTAAATAATGTCCTCATATCTACTAAGGATCTATGAAAAAATGATAAAAATAAACGAAATTGAATTCAACTCTGATTTTATACTGGATGGACAAAAAAAATTATTTAATTCATCCTCCTTGATCTCACAATAACAGTTTTGTATTTCAAAAAATCCATTTTGAAAAAATAGTGTCCATGATACAATGGTCCGAGTAAAAACTACCCTTTAATATCAATGTCAAAAATCCCCCCTTCTATCCCCATTTTCGAAACAAAGTCATACCTAAATCCAATAAACTCAGGGAAGCACCATGATGCTACTGAAATTCGATTCTATAGGGGTAACCAAATTGATAGAGCCAAGGGTCCAAACTTGATGGTCTCTATAGTGTATCTTGAAACACAATGTCATTGTGACCCACATGGTAGAAGATATAAGAATCCCAACTTTCAAGATCTATGTAATATACCGAATCTCGCCCCATAAAAACCCTTATATCAATATAACAACTAAAGTCTTGTATCCTCAACTCCACACCATAATGACATGGTTAACCTAAAAGGCCATAGAAAAGACTACAACACGATTTATCCTAAAATAACATGAAAAACCACCCACCCACCATATGATATTTTTTTATCATTAAAATTTTATAACCTCAACACTACCCAAAGACCTATAAAATATCTACAAACCAAATAGATGCTCTCATAAAAAATAGGGAACTTATGTGAGATAAATCTTAAAAAAATTAATCCTAAAGAATTTAATCCCAAAATAGAGAGGTAAAATGATGTGTGATAGAACAATTACCACATGAGATACCATATAATCATCTAACTACAATAATAGAACACCCAACTCATCAAAGTAACAAGGAACACAAAATCATAAAATCAATAATAATCTCATTAACAAACAAAAATAGAGAATATAATTCCAAAAAAGGAAAAGGAACATCAAATAGAAAAATTATTTAGCACACATCAATGTATACCTATAGAATGTACTCTCCTCCAAGACATTAAACTGACACATGATATAAAAAAATAATAACGCTCTTATACAACACATTTGGATGATGTTCATATATCTCAAGAGGTCATTCCTTAATGTTCACATAATCTTCAACATTCATGTCACCCCAATAAATGAGATTTCAATCATTATTTAAATAATAATGAAGCTAAGACACATGAATAATATTTCAGAACTTACTCATATGGGGGTGTAGTATTATCCATATTGAAACATCATGAACATTCATCAACACCAGGAAATGTCCAAAAAATTCATTGAGAGAGAATACCCTCATTATAAAACCATCATTGGTTATGATGGTGATGTATCATTAATAAAATATAACATCGAATGATAAAATCCATTATCCTCCTCCAATTATTATAATTAGAAACAATGTGGATCATATAGTTCCTTCATCCACTCACGAATCACCAAAACCATCTCTATTGTATTGTACACCAATTTATGTGTGATAAATTATAAATAGATATCCATGATTCAATGCAAAACAATAATGGAATGGATGACCATACATAACATAAAATTGAGATATACCTATCATTGAATGACAATGGTTATTATTTGAAAACTCTACCAGAATGAATGAACACATATGTCCCCTAATTTGTGGATAGTCCTCTCAGTGTGACCGACCTTCAGCAGATAAAAATATGTCTTATCGCATAACTAAAATCCAAAATCATACTCGAGACCTATAAACACTCTAGAGGTTGAATATTTATCATGACTATATATTATTATGTTTAGATTTCTATGAATACAAAGTACCTTATTTATATACTTCCTTAACAAAATACCCACTATAATCAACTCTATATTCTCTAAGAGATATTTGGGTTCATAAGGTGGGTCGTGGTCATGAATATTGAATCATATATTCCATGGGATCAAAATAAATTAATGAAAATATCAATAATTATTTCCTCATAAGTCCACTTAGGAAGATCAATCAGTTGATGAGTAATACTATGAATAATGTGATCAACATTTACCCTTTTAAAAACCAAACATCTAATCAAAAACTCTACAACTAACCCACATTATCCCATGCCACCATAATTGGTTTCTCAATGCATGGTAATCATAACCAGACTAGTATAGTCCGATATAGTTATATTAATGATGTAATGAAGAGAAAATTCATTCATCTCTAAAGGAAGGAAGATTATCCCTTAAAACAACAGTTTATGTTGTTTATCCTTAGACAATTAGTCAGGGGAATAACTATGAATAATTAAATTTCAATAAACCTCTACATCAAAATCCCATGAATCAAAATACTATAATTAATTAGACAAGTACAAATATACATAATCTTATAATGACACCCCCTAACATCAACTACCTAATATGATGGTGTATTGTGAAAATATCCCCCATAATCCTCCAAGAATCACTAGAATCATCCTGGACATATCAATATAACATCTATCTCAATGTATAGTCTAAAACATTTCCATTCAAAAAATTATAATAAATATAAAATTCATAATTTTTTAAGAATTACATCCAAAAACACTACAATAGATTAAAATCATGTTGAGATAAGAGATAACTCAAGAATGTATGATCTATGAAGACTAAAATGCGCTTACTAATGATGTAATGATGCCATATTTTAAGATAAAATAGAGTGGTAACATACTCAATATCATGGGTAGAGTAATAAAATTTTTTGATATAAAAAACAATACATGTAGATGACAAAAAAGTTTTTAATAATTGTGAATCTTCCCATGAAGTGTCATGAAGAAGCTCAATAAACCCCCAACACAACACCTTATGCTATAAACCTAAGAACTAGATTGCCAAATACATTTTCTTCCAAATACTCAAAAATAAGATTGGCCTTGGTCATTCCTCATGGAAGAATGATTAATACAAATAAAAACTAATAGTAAATTCAAAAACTGAGAGATGTTAGTTAAGAACATCGTATAATAACATTAAATACCATAGAAATGCTACACCTCAAAATAGTATTTGTATCTATAGATGAATAAATACCTCAATCATAAAATGTTCCATATCTACTACATTTTGGGAGATAAAATATCCTATAATATTAAATTAATGGCTCTTGAACATAATATTATACTTCTTCAAAAATACTTGATATTGGTGAAGGGCTCCTAAAATAACCCATAGGTTCTCTATATACTCCTACTCTTACTCAAAGTAAACTAAGATTTCAATAGTAATAATAACTAAACATTGATCTGGAAACATTGAGAAAAATGAATTCATTGGTTTGATGAACACATGTGGAGTATTCATATTATTAAATACAATTAAAATTAACTAATTCTACACACAACATATTCTGGAAAAAATTAACATCCTCATCGTTCAAAAACACAGATTGTTATCCCAATAGTTAATTGATCAAGGATAACTAGCTAGATCAATTATTCTAATCGAATAAATCCTCAATTTGTGGGACTAGATGATGGTCACTATTTTCATATGATTTAGTTATTTTAATAGATAAATAAATATCGAATTCCATTTAATTTCCACATAAATAGAACTAAATCACCTCACAATGACATTGTTGGATGAATAAAATCATCATATTAATACATCTCTTGAAACTCATAAGGGACCTTCCTATGTAGGGATTGGGAAATTTGAGAAAAACCCAACTATAAATCTATCCCAAAAACAATATCGTGTTGAGGGGATAGGGTCTGAACCTCTTCCCAAAAGACATCAATATATTTTTCCATAACCCTAGGAGACATCATAAACTAATCATCCACTATAAAAAACTTCTACTCTTCCATCATGTAATGCAAGTAATCACCTTTCCTAAAAACCATATGAGGGTAAACCATCTATAAATCAAAACATTTTCTCATCTGTTTCATGTGACATTAATATTATATTGATAAAATCAACAATATCTTACACAAGACAAATATCTATTTCATTGTGAGGATAATGTCATATGAATTTATCTTCCAATATAAGAAATTTCCCTAAGAATAATTCATCCCTATAATCAACTCAAAATCTACACGTATTTTATACATTTTTACTTAACCTATAACAAGTGTATTTTATTCTAATTTTCCTATATGTCTCTCTGCCTCACAAACCAAAAAATGGAAAGGTTGGGTTCAAATAAAAATTTTGTATCTTCAAAATAAAATAATGAAAAATAATAGGGGTAATATAATAACATAATAATAGGAATGAAGTTAGGATTTCCTATACATTGAAACTCTTATACATGTGTCTTACCACATCTGGCTCCCTGTAATCTCTATCTCTGATTGTGACTATCGTTATGATTGAATTTTTATTTTGTTTTAAGGTGATAAGGGTCATCAAGCAGCTATCCCCTACCAAGATCTTCCCTAATATTTTGATAAAAATATTGAGAACCCTCCAAAAACTTCCTTGTAGGATATTTCTACACTAAATGATTCTCAAGAGGGCTACCATACTCATGTTTACTACTAAGGATGGCCAGTCACTTAGGATTCGAATACCCGGATCCACTTTTTGAGAAAAAAAATATTAATAAAGGGGGTTTGAGAAAATCCATCTTTAGTGAAAGAAGGTGTTAAATTCTTAAATATAATCCCAAATTTCTAAAACATGTTCATACTATGAAATTGATAACTACTATCCATATCCATGCTCCATAGGGATTCCTCGCAACTCCCCTTCCATAATAAAAGTATCTTATCCAACATCCCCTTGATGAATTCTTCTATCTACAGCACCTCATGATACATTGATTATGTGAATATGGTGACCTGGAATAAGATATATAATTTTAAAACCAACTCTATATACCTCTTACATGCTTCCTCGTATCTCAAAAGTTTACATGTATAACACAAGAGTTTCATGTGCTTTCTATTGATCTCTTTTGAATGATTGAACTCTTCTAGAGAATTGTAAGGATGTACTAAAAAAAATTCTCCGTTACTTTTGATAAATGAAACTTAGCCTAAAACTAATAATGTAACAACTTTTACAAAAAATGAATCCCCAAAATAACCCATTAATAGAAACCACCACTTCATAGATTCCCTAAATAGTATAATGGCTATAGATATATAATGCATTACTCTCTCTAAGAAAATATTAATGTAACATAAATACTTAACTCCTCAAAAAAATCATTATTATTTCAAACTATAATATTTACCTATATGTTTTACATAATATGTTGCTAAATCCTATTAAAACTGCTTCCCCCAAGCATCCTCTTCATTTATATCAACTCTAAGGTGATTTTTTATCCCAACCTACTAAGGATCATTGGTACTTTCAAAATAGGTATGTTCAAATAGAGACATACATGAAAATGATTAAACCATTATGGGATCTCAAAATAACAAATATATAATATTTATTGTTAAATAATTAATATTCTAACTAATTCATATTATCTTCCCTATTAAAACACTAGATTTTAAATCATGATGTGTGTAATTTACCAAGGTCTCAACCCTGAAAGAAACATCACTATATGTATTACATCTAGTAAACATATAAAACTTGTTCTAAATTATAGTACCTCAAATCCAATTTTGAAATCATTCTCCCTTGGCTGCATCAAATTATATATCTAACATATAAAATTCCTTACCAACCCATGTAATTATAACTAATTCTTTTCCCTAAGATTCATCCTATTATTCACCTATCAATTATGATAACACAATTTCATGATGCCCCATCTAGTAGTGTCACTCTTGGTTCAAAAGGGAAGATGAGAATCAACCTTGAATCCCCCCATAGATATGTCATAGTTTGGTGACTAGGATGGAGGGTATAAAATTTATACAAATGAGAAGAGTAAACCAAAAAATATAAAATTCCCTGATAAGTGAAAAGATCCACTAACTGAATACATCAAATAAGTGAAAGATAAACTATTTGAATACAATAATTTAATGTAAAACAAGTAAAAAATAATGTTTTTTTAAAAAATAGGACTAAAAAGTATAGACCATCACTAATAGGTCATGAGTTACTCTATGAGCTAGTAATTCAAATCTCAAGAACTAAGTAGCTCATGCTGAAATGAGAAATTGTTTGAAATATATATGGGGTGAAAATATTAATATACTCAGTAGGAACCACCCCATAACCTATCATGAGAATTTTAATGAATTATACTAAATCCATTTGAATGAATAGTGGAAAACAACTAATTTCCTAATTATCTAAAACTATGCCCCATCTCCGCCAAGTCCCGCAAAAAAAGTAACATAATAGTGTAAGTCATTCTATATCAAAATCAAATACACAATAAATGTACTCTATATTAACGTCCCCACTATTTTACCTCTCCTATGCCCCAATTCCATCTTTAATGTTATCCAACTGATTCTATGTCTCATCATTCACACTATAAACCATATCATATTAATATCATTATCCCATCATGCAACACATGCACACATATCCAAAGGACATACAATAACCATTTAAGTATCCTAAAATATATTATATCCTTTATATCATGAATTATGCCTCAATACATCAAAATTATGCAAGTTCTCCAATTTCCATTGAAATTCTCCGAATAGAATGCATGTATATTTGATATTTTCAAGTTTTTATATCTTGTGAAAGAAAGTATGGTATAATTTAGATTTATAACAACCCATAATGTAATGTACCTAATACCATAATCCATAAAATCCCATATATATCTACGCATCCCACTACAACTAAATGGATATATGATTTGATATAGTAGTCATACATACATTGTCTAACCACCATTGATGTTGCATAAACACTCAGAACCCAAAACACATGGGCATCAACTGTCCATCGGATTGAATTGGTGGAGTGTATGAATTTATAAAATATAATTAATAATATAAAAATAACCAATATAATTAAAACTACCTATATTTATACTCAACTATACTTATCATCCCACAATACACACTAAAAGTGTAATAATTTAATAATATAATGTATTTTATATAAGCATGCATACATCAATATTAAATATCAACAACAATTTTCATTTAGTAATTTAGAAATTTTCCCATTATCCATAACCTTATTATAAATGTTTTTTGAACATTACATTTCCTCACAATCCAAAAAATATCGAGGTGAAATTATAATTTTTAGATTTCAATTCCATGTAATTAGATCATTTATCTAAATATCTATTGGATCTTATT
The DNA here is from genome assembly GCA_963277665.1 of Viscum album. Lineage (NCBI taxonomy): Eukaryota > Viridiplantae > Streptophyta > Magnoliopsida > Santalales > Viscaceae > Viscum > Viscum album. Next base: position 1,108,945,728 of record OY728142.1, on the reverse strand, counting down.
TTATTTTTCATTACCACTATCATGAATACTGAAACTAGTGAATTCATCTATAATTCATTAAATATTCCATAATCAATGTATTAGAGGAATGGTACTAAAAATAAAACTAGGATAACACACTTATAGTGAAAAAGACAACTACTATAGTGTAACACTAAAATATTTTTGAATAATGTTTTTCTTTAATTATATTGTAAGTGTTTGATTACATCCTTGACACAAAGCATATATATTCATGTAAACTATCATAGAGAATTAAATTATTACTATTTAAATGTGATAGTTATAAAATAGCTACTCAATTTAATGGTATGTATAGTAATACCCAAATTAAAAAAATGTAATATTTTTAGATAATTAAATTTTTCTGATTAATTTATAATAAATATGTTCTCAATTTTTAGTTAATTAATTGTATGCTTAGAAATTTATTTTCATGAAAAAAAATTCATTAAATTGTGTGCCCGGCATTTATAATTAATTTATAGCTTCTTTATAATGATTTTTTTCAAATTAATATTACTTTATAAATCAAAATTTCAATATTATAGTAATGTGAATTTTCATTATTTTCCTAAGAAAAATTAATTTTTTAATAAATTGTGAAAAATATCAATTTTTTGTAAAACTATCATTTATTTATAAGTAAAAACCCATTATATATTTAATTATATATTTAAATAAAAAACATTAATTAAATATAAATTATATAATTAATTTCATAGTTACCAACATTATACTATAGTTTATTATAATTCATTTTTTCATAAAAAGATGTTTTAAAAAAACGTATTTTATGTGAGCAATTTGATTTTATCTTAACAACATAAATTTATCTATATTTATTAGTGGTTTAAAGAAAATTTATAAATTAAATATTCAAAAATATATTTTTACATTCAATTTATTGGTTATATGGAAATAAATGGAGGTAAATTATGTTTCATAATTAAAAATGAAACAATATAAAACCAGTTTTAATTATGGTTTTCACAATTATTTAAAATTAAATTCCACCACTTATAGAAATTTAAACTCATAAATTTATTATATATTTGGAATCAGAATAATAAAATATAATATAATATATTAAACATAATTTTTTCTCATATTGAATAGAACAAATAGTAAAAAATTACCACGTTTATAGTTAAAACTGGTTTATGGGTGTTGTTAAATCAAGAGATAAGGGTAAGAATGGAACAAAAACCTATAAAATTGTGATTATTTTAAATATATTTAATCATAAAATTATATTTCCTTCTATTTCATACCTATTTGGATAAATAATGACATGAAAGTGACCTCATATTATAAACATCTTTTAAGAGATTTCATGTATATTCCTCCATTCATTTATAAAAGGGAGCCTATTTTACTCCCTTATTAAGATTATTTGATCCTTCTAAATCATCTGATCTATAATCATAAACCTTAATATATTACATACCTTCATCCTATATCTATAGAACATATCATAAGACTAATCCTTCCAGGATTATGGTGTAAGACAAAGGAGGCCACTCAATGAAGCTTTGTAGAACATAACCAAGATCCTTAAATTTTATTTATTCTTATACTTCCTATTAAAATGTTATATTAATAATAACATTATGAATATAATATAATAAATATTATTAATTTTTTTGTTATGATAGAACAACTATTTACTACCTATTTGTAATTAAATGGGAAATGAAAGTATCTCACAAGAGTTCTTGTGGACTACAACCTCCACGTACTTATACAATTGATTTTCCATCACCATCATCCATGTATAGTTATTATTATCTGTATAAAACTTTTATATTATATTTAAGTCATAATTAATATTTTGAAATTATAACATCATATCTAATATCATAAAATAAAATCCGTTCTAAAATGAAAACGATATATTTTCATACGTGTGGACTACCACCTCTATGAAGAAATATGATTTATTTTTAATTTCATATTTACCTGACTAAGAATAAGGATATATTTAATTATCATATATGATACTTATGATAAAATAATGATATATTAATGGATAATTATTAATTACCTTTAATTCACGGCATCCGCAAGAAAGATGAAACATCCCTCGAGTGTATATAAGGAATATCTTCTCCATGGAGTGATATAATTTATTTTTCATCTAAAAATAATATTAATGGTTATAAATAAGTATTTAATGAATTTATATTATATTAATAACATTATTAAAATTATATATATATAGTAACCATGATCAAAGTGCAATACCATAACTATCAAACCAAAACAAACATGGAAAATAAAGCACTTAACACTAGAAATGACGACTTTAATAGAGAATTGTAAATAAATTGGTGTTAAATGGGATACACAGATAAAATATTACTCTATAAGTATGAATAATATTCTTTTATATAATTATATTAAATATCAGTTTATTATATTGGAGGTTATATTTCTTATGAATCATGTTGTATATAAGGTAAGGGCTTTTCATGTAAACTTTATTTTAGTGAGACACATACCATGTTCCCCAAATGTTTTATTGTTTGTGTATATACTATCCATAGATGAAATTTATTATTATAATAATTAAATTAGGTTTATTTAAAAATCAATATATTTTTCATCTACCTCATGAGGTTTTGATTAAGAGATTACTAATGTTTTAAGGGTTCTTCATCGCAATGGTGTTTCCTTGATAAATGGTTAATGTTATGTAGATATTTATGTTAATGAGGTGTATAAAATAATCCAATGAAATTTTATACCTATTATCCTTATTAATTTATGATATATAATGTCATAATATAAATTATTTCATCTGAGGTTCTTTGAGTTGAATTTTTCCAAAGTGGTAATGTTTTATCGTCACAATTTGACTTCAATATGACTTATATTAAATTACACAAATATATTATTGTACAAGTTGTATCTACACCCACTCAAAAATTATGTATCAATAATATATTTATGTTCATGGTATTCTATGTTTCTTTATATTTTATTTCTTCATGGAAACTATGACTCAAAAGTAATTAATACATTAAGTGTTTTATATTATGATCACATTTTTCACAGGGAATGATTATAATAAATTTTTGATATTAAAATTATATGATAAATCTCCCCGTAATATTATGTAATTTCATATCCTCTAGTTAAATCTATTTACAACATGTTCTCCTTTAATTAACCGCAATCTATGTCTAAGAACATAGTTCGATTCGAGGCATATATCTATTAAATGTATATCTAATTATTTACAATAAACATAACATTGATTCATAATGAGTTCATAGTTGATTCTTTAGTGTCCTTGGATTTTTCAAATCTCACAACCTTGTCTAGTGGAATTATGCACTAGGTCGCATGGTTTGTAGAAATCAAGTGATCCAGTCCGTACAGTTTCTCCTAACTATGTGGGGCTTCACAGTGAGGTGGAGGAGGCCGCATAGTTTGAGGAAACCATGCGGAAGGGGGAGGACACCCATGTGATGAGATCTGTAGTCTTTAAAGTGTGTGAATTTACATTTTGTGATTGGTTTGAAAAAAAATACCCCTGAAACTAGGGGCCCCATCCTTATATAGTGATGTGCATATGTTTTTCACATGGTTTGGAAAACCATGCAGTCAAACTATGTGACCCAGATATCTTGGATGATTTTTTCAAAATTCCCTTAAAATGTTATAATTTCAAACCTCCTCCTTATTTCCTCTTATTTTCCATCATGCAGTTTGTTTATTCTACTATTGAGCTACCTCATTGGCTCCACCTATTATCATTGATAAATCATCCTTCCAAAGTCTAATTGATCTTTTGTTTGTCTCATTGGATCCACACCATCATGTTCTTTATTAGACTTGTTCCTTTTTTCATTTATCTTTCTCTCAATGGAGATAATGAGGTCTGAGATAATATTTCCTATTTTTAAAGAGTTCATTTTTTCTTCCTTTTTCTCTCTATCTAGGCCAAATTAAGGGATGATACAGGATAAGGAGAGTACTATGAGCTTAAGTAAATTGTTCTAGTATTTATCCCTAAGGTATTGATGTTTCAGAATATATTTCATTATTCCATTTACTAGTTTCACCGTGTATTTCCCATAAATTGTTTCTATAATTAATTGTTTTCCATCATTGAGAGCATTATGACCTTCTTAGGTCCCCTTTTCTAGTGGCCACCCTTTTTAGTGTGTTGACCATGTTTCAATTATGGCTAAATGACTAAAAGGCCAAGCCATCTTCTAAGTGGTTTTGGTGTAACCCTAAAGTGAGAGAATTACAATGAGTTGAAGTGAATAAGAGTTGTAAAACCATATGACATGATTAAATAGTACAATGTTTATAGGATTATTATTATTAAAATATAATTAATTGTCAATTATCCATTATATGATATTAAAAACAATGAAACTTATCCCTGTTGATGTATGGGCATCACAACCCTTGTTAGTTATGGTAAATGGTCATGATGACCCATAATAATGTTATATATATATATGGGCATGAATCCCATTCTTCTAATGTAATATATGGTCTTAGATACCCTATATTTAAAACATTGGGCATTTCATCCCTAATAAATGGGATATAGTCAATGAGTCCCTATTATATGACACTCGGCATGGTTTCTCTATTTTGTTATACTGGGAATGGTGACTCGTATTCTATATTAATAGGCATAGAATCCAAATTATGTTATATTGGTCATAGAGATCCTTATTCTATGATACACGGTTGTTCATCCTGATATTTTGATACCATTCATTGAATCTATATACTATGATATTGGGTATCAAATCCCTTACTATATTGACAATGTGCATTTGATCCCTTCAAAATTGTTCTAAATCTATTCAAGCATGGGATAAACTAGGTAGTATTAGCCTAGATTCCTTCAAAAACCATAGATTTACCATTTACTGTTATTATTACTACCTTATCATATCTTCACAATTTCATGTTATGTACACAAACTATATATTTATAGATTTCATTGGTCGTGGTCTACTGAGTTTATCTCACACCCTATATGCATCACCGATTGTACTCGAGTAGACTATATGCTAGAATGTTTAAATAATTTGAAGCTTTCTCTGATGGATGTGTGACTTATTTCATGAATTTGGATGGGGGATTGGTAGAAGATGATTGGGATGGAGCTCAGTATGATTGGATAGATTTTTTCCCTTATTGAATATTTTGTATTTCATATACTATACTAACTTCCTTCCTTCATGTATATATGTTTTCAATATTTTGAAGAAACGTGGAATCAACATCTATTTTATATGATTATGTTTTTTTAATTTTCATTATTATTCAGGGATTTAATATTTCTTTTTCTTGTGCTATCTTTTCCACAGTTGATATGCTTCTACAATGGAGGGTTTCTAGTCCTATTGTTATAGTGTCAGTTTCCCCTATACCATCAGTTTACATATGGTTCCTATATATATCTATATATTTCACTATTTTTTCTAATTTTCCATAAGGTAATAGTCTCTCCACTGATAGAACTAATACCTCACTACTTATCAGTAGCCTCTGGCATATGGGGATACATGCTTGAGGCCATGTGTCCAACCGGACATAGGGAAATGTTCAGTGGAATCTGGGTTCGGGTTGTCACAAATTGGTAACAGAAATCTTTTTTCCATAAATGCTATTTTCAACATTAAATATGAGATTATTAAAGTTTTTGAATTTCATAGTGAGCTAGTCCTAGGAGTAGTTAACACATTTATGGAGAAAATTCAAATTTCCATGGATGAAAATTTCTATTTTATGTATTATTATTATTATAGTTGAAGTGATTCTACAATTGGATGGATCACACATTATGTGATGGTTATTATTATTATGATTGAGTTCTAATTTTCATCCTTGCCCTGATGAGATGATGGAAATCCAAAATTTATGATGCATCATTTTAGGAACCTTATAATAAATTCACATGACATGAATATGTTATTCCATATAAGAGCATTATGTTTTTTTCATTTCTTTTGGTTTTCATGAGTTATTTGATTACTATAAATATAATTGTTATTTTAAAAATATTATTTCGGGGAATTAAGAATCATAGTTAGTACTTAAATAGAATTCCATAACTTAAATAGTGTTTTCTTTCATTGGCTATAGAATACAGCATAAATAGTCAACTATGGAACATTGAGACATGGACCATTGGTTACATGGACTGGAACATGATATGGTATGGATTAATTAGATTCCAAGATCCAGTTCATAAGGTGTATTGTCCCTTCTAGATTATAAGTGGTGAACCATTTAGTTTCAAAAATCAAAAGAAAATATAAATTCAAATATGAATTAAATGATATTGCTACAGTAAAACACAGAGCTTGACCCAGTCTCGACCTTAGTATTGGGAAGTAGGTAGTGTCTCTAGGGTTCTTAATTAATTTTCATATCACCCAATTCTAGATCTTTGAACTGGGATAGGGGTGTGACTAGTATATAGGATGCCTTGTGCCTTTCATATACATGAATTTGTTGTGTTATCACTGAAAAATCCAATCTAAGGCATTCATTTGAATTTTGAAGAACTATTCCACCACGATGTACTCAAGAAATTTTCCAAGACGGTAATGAAAATAATGCTCTGAAGGTCGTGATACCTGAACTGCTAGTGATTCCTCTTGTAGTGATACTTTTGGAACATATTTATATTCCCGATGCAAGAATTAATGCTCAATTTTAGGGATATTTTTAATATACTATGAAAAAAATACATGTAGATCTACACTCTGACCCTTATATGGGATAGTTGACTTGGGAGATTCAGTAGTATTATCCCTCAATGTTTTCATAGGATGGATGACCATAGGTAGCAGAAAAATGGATCAAGTCAGTTATGTATATATTTGAGCATATAGATACACCCTATGAGAGGATATTAAAACTCGTGACTTATAAACTTCATGGATCAACCAAACACTAGTGTGATATTTTGAATTAGGTTGTTGAAAGTTGATAAGTGGCTTGGATGGATTTATAGCCGAGCATAATTTATTATTTCTTTGATAATTTCTTACTTAGGACTCTAAGTGTTTGGATTTCTTGAACCTGTAGTGGGGTTATATGAATGTTAGGGACTATTAAACTATTTTTATATATCTTTAGTTCTTTTCAGCTATCTGCATGGCTTCTGAGCCAGTGAAAGAAACATGATTTGAGGATGGCCTCCATAATCCTATTCATTCTCAGGTAAATGTTTTTTGGTTGATTACTATATCTAATATAGTGATTTGGGATGTCATCACTAAGTAGAATTTTGAAGGAAGATTATTATGTGAGCTAGGGCGATTTAGAACCATGATAGGGTAGTGGTTCCACTTGAAGTCAGAAGCGATGCTTTGAGACTACGGGTTTGAGTAGTGACAGGAAGTTTACACCCACAGAGAGTTATGTGTCATGTCAAAAGTATGGGAAGACTTTTTATAAGAATCCAAAATCTACCAAAGACTCCACTAAGTTCCAAAGAAGTGATATATTTGGGAATTTTTATAGTTTTTGTATGACATTACCATCTATGCCAAGTGGGAAAGGATCCTTGTTGGCTCCACCTTCAAGAGGAAGATATATAACACCTCAACAAGTAGGTAGCCAGAGTACTATTAGCTATAAAGTCAAAGGAAGAAGTCATGGTTGTGGTATCTATGCTTTAGATATATAGCTCTAGTAGATCGGAGTCGATCCATGTAGTCAGGTTCTAAAATAGGGTCATGGATCAGGTGAGATTTACTTAGTGCAGCATATACCAAAAGAGAAAGATGTCAAGCCATCTATTTTGCAAGGTACTATTTTAGTATCCACTACTATAATTTCTTCCTTATTCGATATAGATTAATCACATTCCTTTATATATGTTTCTATTGTGGAAATCCATGGGCTCGATGTTCATTTTTCAAGTGGTGTTATGATGCACGATACACCTTTCGGCATACATTATGAGAGTATAATCTAGTGTAAGGACTATCTTCTTGTAGTAGGAATCCATTTTTCTTTTGCAACCTCTTCATTCTTAATATGATAGTCTTTTATGTCATTCTCATGATGTAATAGGCTGTTCCTTATCATGTATGTGTGGATTTTTATTGTCGGAGGGAGTAATTTACAACACCATAGGCTGGATCTTATATTCATAAGGGTGATTGGGATGTTTATGAAGAGAGAGTTGGACTATTTCATCTTGGGATTAGGGGAGTGACCATCCAGTTTACTAGCCTTTTATATTGATGAATAGGGATTTTATAATGTTGGATTCCCTCATATAGTCGACTGATTTAGGGATTTTTTCCATAAAAACTTTTCTAGATTACCTTTTAATTGAGAGGTTGATTTTTCAATCCAAATAGTTCTTTAAGATTTTATGGTATTCATTACTCCTTATATGATATATATAACTATGTTTAAAGAGATCAAGATGCACCTAAAGGATTTAGAGGCCAAAGGTTTTATATGGACCATTACTTAGCCATGGGGTTCCCTGATCCATTTCACTAAGAAATATAAAATAACCCACTGGGATTTTTTGTATTATTAGAACTAAAATACGCATATGGTGAAGAACCAATATCCCTTACCTAGAATATATTATTTTTTTAAGGAGTTAGGGTTTTCTCGAATATCAACCTAAGATCATTTTATCATCAGGTTCAAGTCAGATCTTCAGATATTCCATGTATGAATTTATGTTGTCAATACTGCTTATATGATTATATTTTGATTTATTTTGATCATAAAACAACCTTATATTATCATGGATTTTATGAATATGATTTTACAACACTATTTGGATTCCTTCATGGCCAACTTCATAGATAACATCTCGATGTATTCACATACTAAAAGAAACGTTGATAATCAACTTCAGATAATTTTGAAAAAAGTAATAGAGAATTAGTTTAATGATAAGATTAGTAAAAAAATTGGGTTGAAAAAAGTTCACTTATTGGGTCATCTTATCCCAGAGGCTAGAGTTTTAGTTGACCCGGAGAAGGTGATTTTTGTGGTTTCCTAGGAGCATCCCAAGAATGTTTTTGATATAAGAAGTTTCATGGGGAAATGTAGGTTACTACAAGAAATTTATACACAACATTAGAGGCCTTTCTTACCTCTTATTTGTTTTGTTAATACGGTTGTGATGTTCCTTTAGTTAGAAGCATGCGATAAAGACTTTCAGCAGTTGAAAGGAAGGATTACATCAGCACCTATTCTAATTCTTCCAGAGCATGGAAGATGCTATACAATTTTCTTTGATGCATAAATAATTAGACTATGAGTAGTGAAGATGTAGGATAATAGAGTAACTATATATGTATCTCTATAGTTGAGGCCTCATGAGATAAAGGTCTTGATGCACTATCTTGAGTTAGAATCAGTGGTTCAAGCCTTGTACTACTAGATTCACTATCTAATTGGTAATCATTTTTTTGTGTATACAAACCATAAGATCCTCAAATATATCCTTCCATAGCATGAATTGAATCTCATATAGAGGATATTCATTGAAAAACTTCTATACTGTGACTTTTATCTTTCTTATACACATGGAAATGTTAATGAGGTAGTGAATGCACTGAGTAATACAACTAAGGCACAATCCTAATAGGAATATAGTGATGGATCGAAGTTTATTTCCATTTTTCTATGTTTTATCTAGAGTTTCCCAAGATCCATGATCAATCATATCTTAAAGCCTTGGTAGTTACCTCGTCCTTCCAGGATAGGGTGAAGAGCGTGATGTTTTTATATCCTAAAGTATTGGTTATATGGGAGAGTATTACTGGAGAGGACCCACCTCCAAAATAGTCTTTGGATAGAGATAACATCCTATATATACATGGACATGTATGGGTTACTAAAAATAATAGAGAGTAACTTATGCAAGAGTCCCATGATTCTCTTTAGGAATTTCATATAGGAATCTTCAAGATGTATCAAGATATGTGATGCTAGTATTGGTGTCTTAGGATAAAATGTCAGATAGAATATTTTATCACTAGTTGTTCCACCTATCAGTAGGTGGAGGTAGAGCTCCAGTGACCTAAAGGTATTGTTATTTATTTTAACAGTCCTAGAATGGACATGGGAGGATATTCTGTGGATTTTTTAGTTGGATTACAGAGGTCATATTGAGGTAGCGACATAGTTTGGGTTGTCGTGGATAGAATAATGAAAGTATCCCACTTACTTCCTATCTGGGTGACTTTCTCAGTTGATCAGCTAAGAATATTTTATGTTTGTTAGATCGTAAAAAAATGGGGTCCGTATTAAAATCATTTTAGATATATTTTCTCATTTCACATTGAGTTTCTTGTAGGAGTTATAGAAATTTAGGGGTACATAGGTGCCTCTAAGATTAACCTTTCACCCTTATGATGGTGGTCAGTCAGAACAGACTATAGAGGTGTTAGAGGACCTAGTCAGAGCATGAATATTTGATTTTGGTATTTCATGGGATAGTCATATCCCTCTCATAAAATACTACTACAAAAATGGTTATGAGGAAAATATTCAAATGGATCTTTATGAGGTCCTATATGGTAGGTCATTATGTTCAACTCTATACAGGCTAGAGGTTAGAGAGCAAGCACTATTGGGTCCTTGTCTCATTTAGGATACATCATATCATGTTCATCTTATTAGTAATCATATTTCTACTTCTCATTCTAGATATAAATATTATGTTGATTTTTGTTGATGGCCTCTTTAGTTTGAGTTCTTGGATCTTGTTTTCTTGTGAGTATCACAAAAAATTGAGAATAAATGGATATGGAGGCAAGTAAATCTATTACTATGTTATTTAGAGTGGTTTTAGATCCTTCATAGAGTTGGTCTAGAAGCCAATGAGTTTATATTGCCTAAGAGGTTTCATTCTACATTTCATAGCTTCACTGTTATCATGCTGACCCATATCATAGTTTTGATCTCATGGAGGTTGAGCTAGATGTTGATTCTTTTTTTGAGGATTATCCAATTTGATTCATTGTATAGAGTATGAAGGATATTTTAGGTCCTTCGGTCCCTTTAGTATGATTGATCTGGTAGAATGACTAGGTACAACATGATACGTGGGAGAGTTAGAATAATGTAAATACTCAGTGGTCATAGTTATTCTCAGACAGTCTTTCTACTCCCATGGATGGTAAACTCATGAACGAGTTCAATTAAGGGAGGAATAATATAAGAACCTAGCTACAATTCAAGGTATGTACCATTTATACTTTACTCTAATTATTTAATTTAGACCTAATATGGATTTCTTATGAGTTCTTGGTTGATTTTGGGGTGTTCAGGGCCTTTTCAGAGCTCATAACCTCGACCGGTGAAAGAATTGATTGTACCCAGTGGTTATTATAAACAGTGTAAAAATGTCTATATAGTTTCTCCTAACCATGAATGGATTTATAGTTATGTGAAGTAGGCCACACGGTTTGATAAATTCTTATGAAAGGGGGTGCACACTTGTGCGAAGGGATATATAGTTTTGAATGTGGCTTGAGACACAGTTTGTGCACTATTGGAAAACTGTGCACATGAAACCATGGGGGGTACCTCCTTAGGAAGTGAGGTATGAATGGTTGACGTATAGTTTTTCCAACCATATGGCTAAACCATGTGACCCGTCTATATTTGGTGACTTTACCCAAATTTCCTTAAATTGTTATAATCCCACCCCGCTTATTTATTTCCACGAATTTTATAGATTGATGTGGGTTTATTATCTCTTTGAGATTCATCTTTAGCACCACATAGGATATTTCAAAAATCATCCATTTGAAGTCTAATCATGTTTTCATTTGTCTCATTGGATCCATGTAGGTATGTAATTTATTAAGCCTGTTTCTTTATCTATTTATATTTCTCTTGATGAAGTTATCAATGTGAAATCTAATATGCCTTTTTTAGGAAATTTTCTTATTCATCCTTTTTCTCTTGATCTGCACCAAATTAATGGTGGATATTGGATGAGGAAAGTACTATAATCATGGGGTATGCGGTATAGTTTTTATCCCTCAATCATTTTTGTTTTATAATATCATTAATTATTCCACATGAAAGTTTCACCTTGATTTTATCCTAAGTTATATCTACCATGAATTTTTGCCTTCATTTAGAACCTTAGGACCTTTTTAAGTCCTTTTCCCCAGTGGAAACCCCATGCAAGGTACTGACCATATTTCCATTATAGCTGAATGACTAAAGGGTCAAAACATATTCTAAGTGATTTTGGCATGACTCCAAAGTGAGAGAATTTTAATGAATATAATTGAATGTGAGTGGTATGACAACATATCTTGGTTAAATAGAAAAATGGTTACACCCTTGTTATTATTAAATGATAATGAATTATGAATTATCCATTGGATTTTATTAATTCCAATGAAACTTATTCTTTGCTGATGTATGGGAATAAAGATAAATTTAGTTATGGTAAATGAGAATTATGACCCTTATGCATTTTATCAATATATATGGTCATTTTGTCCCTTATTCTAATGTAAAATATGGGATTGGAGACCCTATTATAATAACCTAGAGCATGTCATACCTATTAAATGTGATACCAGAATGGCCTTTCTTATAAATGTGATATGGGCATGGTGTCCCAATTTTGGGATTCTAGGAATGTTTCCTGTATTCTGAGAGACTAGTAATGGTTACCCCTATTCTATGATATTGTTCATGGCTTCCCTATTCTATGATACTAGGAATAAAGACTCTTATTTTTTGATAATTGGCATGGAGTACCTATATTATGATACTAGGAATAATGTCCCTATACTATGATATTGTTCATGGAGTCCCTTATTACTCTGATACTGTACATTGTGTCCCTTGACACTTTTTCATGAGATATTTTGGTATGGGCCAAATCTGGTATTGTTAGCCTAGTTTCCTTCAATAATAAGAGCCGTCCCATTTACAGTAGTTATTACTGCTTTAAATTATTATATATACACACTGTCATGTTTAATAAATTGACTGGATATTTAATGATGTCATTGGTGGTGTCCTAATGGGTTTATCTCACACTCTATCTGGGTCGTAAATTTTACTAAGCAATACTATATTTTTATCGGGGTTGAAAATGGGAAGCATACTCTTATAGTTGTGTTGATTCTTCCATGACTTATGATGAGAGCTTGGTATCAGTTGACCAGCCTGTAGCATAGGGTTCTTGATTAGATTTCAACCCTTTGGTACCTTTTTCATATCATGTATTGTATTGACTATATGCTTCCATGTATACATGATTTCCCTATTTTATAGAGACATGAAATCATCATCTATTTTATATGATTCATTCTATTTCTTTTGATTATTATTTAGTGATTGGATATTTATTCTACAACCACTTTCTTTTTCATATTTGACATGGTTACCCTACAATGGGTTACTTTTCCTTTTATTATAGTTTTTTTTTCACAATACAATCAGTTTATATATACTTCCACTACTTATCAATCTATTTCACCATTGTGGTACTCGAACCTGAGGGAGAATTCTCTCCAAAGATACCCTTTAGGCTCTCCCTTCTAGTCTATAGCCTCTAGTGTATAGGGAGGCATGCCTAAGGCCATGTGTCCAACTAGGATTGGGGCACCGTTCAGTGGAATTTGGGTCCAGGATATCACAATATATACTCGAATGTCTGAATAGTCATTTTTATTGAAAAATAACCTTGTTTTTCCTCTTCAAATAGAAATATCTTCATTTATATCCACATTTTATATAAAAATATTTCAAGAAAATTCCATCTATTCTCAAAGGAATTATTTAATTACTTTTTTCCCATTTTTAATTAAAATTATTTTAAATAATTATTCTTGTCTTATTCTGAATGAGATAATTTTGAATTTTTACAGAAAAAAATTGAAAGTAATATTTTTTACAAGAAATATATAAATTAAATTTCCCACAATCTGTCTTGTAATTTATTTAAAGATACATAAATTATTCCCTATAGTTATTTTAAAATAAAATGTTTTCTAAAATATTTTGGACATTTTCAGATTTTAAATAAGTTATTTCAAAATGAAATTGGTATTTTCCTTAGGAAAATTTTCATTGATATTTTAAGTTACATTCATCCAAAATAACATCCATGGATTTTTCATATTCTTTATTGGGTTTATGATCAAATTTTACCATCTTTATTCTTTATTCTTATAGTTTATGGTTATGATAATGAACCCCATTTTCTTTTCTGTTGAATTTGATTCGATGTAACGATTAATTAATTAATGATCTTATGTCATACATATGAATGAATTATGTTTATGTGATAGGTGGCTTAATTAAAAACCATATATGAGTGGTTACAATATAAACTATTGATAGCTGGGTCCAATATAGCCCTCCAATGCCTTGGGATATGATGATGGAGTTGATAAACTCTTAAGATGAAACTAAATTAAATGGATGGATTTTACTCTAAAGAGTTTATTATAAATGATCTGGTAGCCATTTACCTTATGATACAATCTCTAAGTTGATATTCTTGGGAGTGAACATTGACCAAGGAAGTTATTTTCAATACTTATTTAAAGGTAAAAAACTCATGTCTTATTCTTATGATATTATTACACAGTTCATGTAACAACCTAAAATTTTATCATTGGAATTTCCTTCTTATAATTATGTCATAAATCACATAAATAATATAGATTTCCCAATAAAAACAATATTCTCATCAATTAAAAATGATGAATTAGTTAGTATATAAACCAATAAAAATTACAAATAATAAAGTAGGATAATAAATAAAAAATAGAATAACAAGAATGGGAAAATTTTGGATTTATTCGATCCACTATAATGGCCACACTCACAAAAAATCTATAGAAATAAAAAAAATGTTAATAATAAAACATTAATTTTGAAGATTAATGTATATATATAACCTTAAGGTAAAATATAAGTGAATTAATAATGAATGAAATAATAAATATTTGTTGAAATTAATTACCATATACTTTTGAAATGAAACCTGAACATTAGAAAAGTAATTTGACAATTAGGAATAGTGATCTGGCCATTAGAATAGTAACCCCACCTATAAAATTATAAAATAAAATATAGGTATCATCTAAATGATAATATTATATCATTATATCATGGTATTAGTAAATAAATTATTGAAAAATGATAAATTAGGTGATGGTAATCTTGTAAATATAAATGATTATTTAAAACTTTATAATTAAAATCATGTTTTAATAAAAAAAATAGTTTATATAAAATATATTCACAAGTTAATATTATGTTATATTTTGATTATAAGATAATATAATGATACCTAAATTAATTTTTCAAAGGATTATAAATATATTATAAATTAAAAATGGATATTTTTTTAATAAATGATGATATTATTTCAAAATTAAATTTCACATAATTAGAAAATTATTTTCATAAAATAGATTTCATTTTTTAAATATAATGTTTCAAAATGGATTGGTTAATTTTTGGGATTTTCCAAAAATAGTTTAGTTTTTTGGTAATAATGAAATATGATAATTTATGGTAATTAAAATTGTATACTAAATGCATGAATTTTTGAGTCATGTCTGATCTAAGAACCCATTATCTCCAAACCTACTTAACTTTTTAATGTATTTAGTGATAATAATCTACCCTATGGATATTCTTGATCCACAATTATAAACTAATGAATATAATAATCAAAAACACCCCTCTCCTACCCCTATAAATACCTCTCCTCACCACCAATATCCTTACACATTATAAGCCCTGTATCTTACCAATACTATGCCCAATTCCCTTTAAAAGCCTCTTCCCCATGTCCATGAGTTGTTGGTCTCAAAATCAGACCAATTCAAAATTCATTAAGGGGACTATCAAGGTCGTGATATTCAACATGTAACTTTCTCAAACCATCCCTTTTAATTTTTTTCCTCTTCTACATTATCATCACCTCATTCATATATCAATGAATAATAACTATAGTACCATATATATACTCTAATTTTATATCTCAAATGGGATATCTTCTGTCCACCCCATTTATCATCTCCTCTAATATAAATAAATGAAATTGGAGTCCCAATTATAGTGGTTTATCATCTATATATATAATGAGTTTTCTTTTTTCCATTACCTCCCCCATGGTTGGTCATAAATATACTACCATCGATAAAATATATTTTAATATTTATATTATATCTTTTTTTATGATCTGGAACTCATATATATAAATAATATTAAATAATATGAAACTAGTTCGTGATGATAAAAAACTACCAAAATAAACTAAACGTTTTTCGTTAAAGTTTTATCAAAAAAATCATCCTCATACATAAAATAAATTGATATATGGGAAACTATAAACTTATATAAGTAAATTAATACTATATAATTTCACTTCTAGAGTACTATTTTCATTTTACTATAACATCCACAAATATACATAAGTTACCGACCAAGATACTGTGAAATGAATGCTCCATGAATGATGAAATTTAACATTATAACTCACCAAAAGGTCCATAAATGAACTTAATAAAATTATAATATAATATATATATATATAATAGTTTATAAATTAAATTATTAATGAATATTATTTGATTATATTGGACATTAACTACAAGTTCATTATACATTTGGACATATGGTAAGGGATTCTCTTCAAACCACTGATTTTTCTTTTAGGTTGCGCCTTCTCTATAATTTCCACAATTTATTCCCCATTTATTATTATATAAAAAACCTATGTTATTTTTATATGTAGAAAACATATTAATATATATAAATTATTCTTCTTTTATGGTGAATTTCAATTTTCATAAGGTTCCCTTTTCAATTCCACTTGATAAGAAAACCCAATTAAATGTAATTTACCATTTTCTTACCCATTTTCTTGTACACTTCATATAATATTTTAAGCCACCAATATTTTTATGAAATGAATTTATTATCATGAAAAACTATTTTGGTTCATTTTTCTTTATGAAAATAATTATTTCTATATCCTCTTTAAATAATCTTTTTTCATTTCCCCAAAACCACACTTAAGTGGAACGTTTTTATTGTTACCAAACCACTATTGTTTATGTTTTAAATTATTTTGATCATAATTATTCTTAATTTATTCATATATTTTCATTATAAATGTATAATATTTATTTAAATCCCTTACTCCATCGATACCATTATTATAAACCCTTTTGTTGTTTCATATGACATGGTTGTGATACCCATTACTTTCAAAGGGTAGCCTTTATATTTAATCCTTATGTTTGATTCGTTATATAGAACATGTGTGTATTAACATTTTATGATGGTTAAAACAATATAACACTCCAATTAATTGGGTAATGTTCTATTCTCATGATACATTATGTATGGGATTAGGTATTAAACCAAATCTATTATGATACTTTGTCCACCAAGGGATATAGTCTTGGTATTTAGTCTTGACCCATGTATATGTCATGTCATCTATTTCTTCTACATTTCAATATTTCCATGATTAGTTCATTCTAATAAGTTTTGATTCCATTTTTTATTAATGATCCTTTTCTTTTATTTTATCCTATTATGACATTTATATAAAAACCCATTATTTACATACATAGACATTATTTCATTTTTTAGGAATACTTACCACATTACATGAATAGATTCCCAAAGGCCATATTAGTTTAGTGCTTTTAGAAACATGGAAACATGAACAATGGTACAAGAGTTATATACATTATCTTCCACAATATTTTCAAAGAATATCACCCATCCTAGATATATCATACATAAAATATATCTTCATAACATGGGGAAGGAAACATAAAAAGGGGTGATCACAAATCCTCAGTAAGGTTAAACAAGGGAGATATGTTAGCATAAACATGAGAATATGGTTATGATAACATTATCACAACATTATAATATCATACCATGTGTATCAAATATTATAAATATGAGTCATGGAATCAATTATAGAAGTTTATAAATCAGGAATCATAAAGAAATCAAGAGCATAAACCATGCAAGAATTGTTGAAAGTGGGTTCATAATACCCAACGTGTACTATAATTTGATTACCACTACATGTATGATGTTTTTTATATATACATGTGTTTATCTTTCCGTTATATTGCAGATAATTCTACATCCACTTTGTTTATGGAAATTTCCTTAGATTAAATGTCATATCAAAGGGTTATAGTAGATCCCAAGCTATAATGAGAACCTCAAGATGCCATGATAGTAATATTAAACTAACGTCCTATGGTCTAGATACATCATTTTGAAAGGACAAAGATGATATGTGACCATCAGTTGTAGGGGGATCATTAGCATTGAGGCTTCTTCTCATGAAGTTCTCACTTGATGATCTCTAGTAGTTTAGATCATGAGGACAGACCCACAAAATAAGAACACCATGTGTTTCAGGTGTCATTGGTCGTTCCTATCTACGGACATGTGTAATGGTC
Source organism: Viscum album (assembly GCA_963277665.1). Lineage (NCBI taxonomy): Eukaryota > Viridiplantae > Streptophyta > Magnoliopsida > Santalales > Viscaceae > Viscum > Viscum album. Next base: position 1,108,927,258 of record OY728142.1, on the reverse strand, counting down.
TCCAGACTTGAGATCATTGTCAATTAATTTCATTTAATTGTGTACATTGATGCAAGGTGAAAACCATGGAAATTATGTCATGGAGAGGTTGTTTGTGTTGGGTACGTCATTGGTGACATGGCGTTGATTGAATGATCAAGATTGGATTTTTTTTCTTCTGAGTTGAGAAAGAGATATATCGGTCCTAGTTGATTAGGATGGTTTCACCTTCATTAAATCCATGGCCATGGTAGTAGAAGTTGAGACCGATCAGACATATCAACAAATAAAATAAATCAAGATAAATGATGATGACACTAGTGTGACTTCTAATTTACTAAGATATCGATGACAAAGAGATTATATTACACAGACCATGTTCTTCGGAAGGTAGTCATTTCTTTGACTTTACCTTATCTCTACAGGGGCCTCTATGGGATTCTAAACCCCTCTCTTGGTCGGTGAATATTATTCACTACTATTAAGATAAGGTCCTAGAGGGTCAAACACTATAGTGCTTTGAGAATACTTCCAATTCCATGGAATAGGAATATATAACTTAGTGGGGCCCACAAAGGGGTCCGAGTATTGTCAAAGTTCTATGGATCACCAAATAATAAATAAATTATTTGATTATTCAGGTATGAAATAAATTTTTGAATTATATTTATAACATGTATTTTGAAGAGATTAAGGAAATACCAAGAGAAAATTTTATTTGAACATATTAAAATATTCAGGGTTCATTTAATATTTTCCGGATATGTGAGTCGAGTTATATACTCATGTTTATCACACAATTTATATTTATTATATATTTTAGTTAGTGATAAATTATAAAAATTGTTTCTAGCATAATTTAATTTGTCGTAAATAAATATTTATAATACTTATTCTGTGAATATCTATTACACGGGGGCCGAGAAAACATTCTGGGTATTCTAGATATTCACAATATAAGTAAGAGAGAGGCTCTCCCCACACAACTATTCATGTGATTAATTTGAGAGCCTCGCTCTCCTCCTAGAGTCTAGAAATAGATTCTCTCATGAAAGGAAAAACTGCAAGATCATCCTTTTTGGATCGCAGTATCTTGCATTGCGATGATCACTGTTGTGTCGAAGTTCTTGTTGGTGTACCGTGCTAGCGCCTGTATTCCAACGAACAATGCACATGAAGATTCAAGAGGTGTGACTGAATGATATAGATGTATTATAAATCAGATTATTTGAGCAATGGTCACTTGTATCTTGCAATGGACTTGAACATGTCAGATCTGAGCAAGCTACATGTTCAGTTTTATTTTTGTGCTCTGTCAAATCCATGTGTGGTAATCAGATCGTATTGGGATAAAATCACCAGAGTCTATGTAGTTATATTTCTCTGGTGATACAAAAAAAATTAATTAATTCTCGACCCATCGGCTTCCGTTTCCTACCCGGTTACCTAACAGTTGTATCTGAGCGACGCGTGTTTTCTCAGAGTCAAAAAAAATTAAATTGCATTAAATTTAAGTACGGGGCATTAAATTGGTTCCAACGGATCTAACCATACGTCAATCTACTTATGAATGGAAAATTTATGAACATTTTAATATTTTAATGATATTGACGTCATTGGGTTAAAGCAATTAGTTTTTTTTCTTTTTAAGTACACATGAAAAAACAAAAATGTGTTCTTCAAAAGACTAGAATCCTGCAGTGTTTCAACCAAAATATGGTCAACGAAATAGTTCCAGAAGAGATCAATTATTTGATAATTAATAAAATATATTATAATATAATATTATTTTTGTTTTCCTCAAATAAAAAAATGTTTGGGGTTAATCTTTTACTGTTTTCTATAAGAATTGTTTAAAAAAATCTTTAGACTGTGTCCTTTTTTTAAAATTTCTTTAGTCTGTGTTAAAAAAAAGTTGAAAGGGGGTTGATTTTTTCAAGATATAAAATTAATATATATATATATATATATATAAAGTGAATAAAACATAAGTCTTCTTCCACATGAAATTCCCGCCAGGGAAAACCCTAGCCGCAAGGGAGCTACTCCCCATGGCCAGTCGTGCCTCCCTCTGGGCTCTCTAGACCCCTCCTCATCGCTTGTCAAGGTCACGTCACCCCTTTCCAGTTCCAACCAGACCCATTGGCCACTTCCTGGTCACACTGCCTAGAACCCCAGCCTCCCTTTACACCTCGATGGAGTTCCACACACAACCTCCTTCTGAGTCGCTCCCGCACCTCGCCATTGTCGGACCGACCGCGCCACTTGCCCATCCCACAACCTTGTTCACACTCCTCGATGCAAACAGACTGTGTCTCTCCCTCACTTTTCACCTCATCAAACCACTTCAGCTCACCCCGCCTCCCGGTGCCATGCTGAAGTAGCAGGCTTCCTCCCATGTGGTTGGCCGGAGCAGTGGGCTGCCACCCTCACAGTTGGCCGGAACAGTCCACTTCCACCTTTGCACCTCGTTGGAAGACACCATCGTGGGATGCTTTTATATTGAGCAGTCAAGCCACAGTCAATCCGCGGTCACGGAACGTTCAAGCCATGGTCACGATGTGGTCACACCGTGGTCTCTCCATTGTCTCGCCACAGTCTCGTCGCAATTACTCCATGATTTAGCTATACTCTAGTAACACACCCTTGTGGCAGCTCGTAGTCATGATGGAATCCTTCCCTGACTATACTAAACCACAATAATTAGTTTTAATAAATCTAGTTTTTAAAATTAAATTAATTATAATTATTTTGGGTATTAATTTTAGTTTTATCTGAAACATTATTTTAATTATAATTAAAATTAAATTAATTGTTTAATTTAATATTTGGAGTTAAAATTAAATTAAACTGTTGGAAGTGATAAAAATAAATTAATTGAATTTATTTAAATTCATTTAATTTATTAGAGTACCCCCATACTATTTAAATTTTATTACAGATTAATTTTTAATAGCACTTTATTTATACTGACTATTCTTTATCAAGTGACTGTACCATTCATGTATGGTGTATTTATTTAATCATTTATCCAATATGTTCTATGATTGAAATAATTAATTAGATAAATGGTTGCTTTTGAATCATTTTTTAATTCAAATATGTATAAGGGAATGCGTGTCCAATGCACAAGTTTTATTTTGAAACCCTAGACCCCCTCGCATGTGTGCGAGTATATTTTGTAATTAAACAGTGATGATCTGAGATAAAAACCCTACCAAGTCGAAGTGGTAATCTAGACATGAGTTTAGTGCATTGTACCGGGGCTTGCTGCGATGTGAGTTGAATGTCCACTCACGTATGGATGCCCCTAGGTAAAGAATGATCCATTTTTTGATCGATTATAATAGAATACTCAAGACCAATCGGATTGTATGATTTACTGTTATGCATTGTTTACTGTTTTATGGGTATGCATGATTATTGATTAATCACAGAGAATAGTAAATAAGATAAAAAATGCATAAAAAGTGATGAATGTATTTCTATTACATGTTCAGTTGTGAGAATGACAATATAGTTTGAACATAACAATAGAAAAAGATTTTATTAATCAATAAATATAAAAACTCTCAAATATATATATATTATCGTCCGCCCTAGTTGAGAGTGCCTCTTACAACGAAGGCGTTTTCATGAGAGAACTGAGTCAACTTAACTGAAGTGAGTAGTCAAGGATTAACCATAGCTAACATTCTATCAGTTTAGAGGCAAGATTTTGAGGGAATCGGATTTATATTCAACTTTACTCAAAAAAACAAGGAACCATGAGTAAAGTGGTTGGCCATCCTAGTTTCTACCTTGAAACCCTCCAATTAATTGAGTAGCCATAACTTGTAGACTATGAGGGAGGTTTCTTGGATCCTTTCCACTAGAGTACTCAATTGACGGTGTATTCCGAATCTAATAGTGAGCACTACTAAGGTTTGAAAAAATAGTGGGAGACCATAAAATGATATAATATTTTATTAATGTCAAAAAGTAATCAACACAAAGTACTAACTGCTAATTGTTTATCTGATGTAGATTTAAAATTGAAATAACGAACACCATAAGTATTGTATCACTATGATCAATTCTTGATAAAAAAAATATTCTGACTGGAAATATCTTTCAAGAGTGGTAGAGGCACTTCTGTATTGTACTATTCCATGAAAGGAATTTATATGTACTAGAATCCTTAGTTTTTTCTAATCCACCTTAGGAAGCAAGAAAGGTGTAAAAAGATAAATGTAGAAAGCATGTAGATGATGAACATGATGTTCAATGCATCATGTTTCCATCTATTTCTATAAAATTACAAAAAAAATCATGAGAATGAGGACACCTATAGTATGCTTTCACATATCCAAGAATTATATCAGGAGAGGGCCAATCAGGAAAGGTATGATATCTCAAGTTCCTTTTATAAGTGCAGGCTAGTAGAAGGGCACCAAACCAGTCCTCATGTACTTAAGATGATTAGTTATATTGAGAGGCTTGAAGCCCTTGGGTTCAAAATGATCCAAGAACTGGGAGTGGGTCCCATTAATGACTCTTTACCACCAAGCTTCTTGACTTTTATTGTTAATTATAACATGAATGGTATGAGAAAGTTACTCCAGAGCCTTATGGATTTAGTTCACCAAGATGACAAGGATATGAAAAATACCAATTAATCAATATTTATGGTGAACAAAAAAACGAGGGCAAGGAAAAGGGGTCCAAGGTCAATTCAAGGCCAAAGACACCAATGCATCTTCGTGCAAAGAAGCTGAAGATTCATAGACAATGTAATGAGCAGGAATTTGTCTCATTTGGATGTAGTAAGAAGGGCCAGTAGAAGAACAATTTCAGAGATGGGAACAAGAAGAAAATTTATGCTTCTACTTTAGGTATTTTTTTCATTGAATGCAGTCTATCTTTATCTATAAGTTGGGTATTGGATACGACATGTGGCTCACACATTTTTATTCATATACAGGAACCAAGTCAGTTCAAGAGGATTGAAAAAGGTGAAGTGGATCATCGAGCTGCAAATAGTGCATGTCTGACAACCATGGATGTGGGAGACCATCACTTAACCCTGTTAAGTGGTTTAATTCTAGTTTTAAAAAACTCTTATTATGTACCTTTTGTAACCAGGAACATTATCTCTATGTCATGTTTAGAAACTAAGGGATTTTATTTCATGTTTGGAAATAAATGTTGTCTCTTTTATTGGGATAACATATGTTATGGTATGGAACATCTTAACAATGGTTCATACATTCTGGAACTTGAAAACCCTTTAATGGCAATCAATGAAGAAAATAGCCAACATGACTCATATATCACCCGCCTATGGAACTTCATGCTTGTTCGTGTAAATGAGAAGTGATTATGAAGACTAAATCATGAAGGGTATTTAGACACTACTGGAAAGAAGGTTTTTCCCAACACTTATATACCAACGGTTCTCCAGAACCATTGGTATAAGTGTTTTTTACCAACGGTTTTAACAAACTGTTGGTAAACAATGGTTTTGTGAAGGCTTTCCCAACGGTTTCTTCAAACCGTTGGGAAATCCTATGTTTTTTTATCTTTTCCCAACGGTTTTTACAAACCGTTGGGACAATTCATGTTTCCCAACAGTTTTTATAAACCATCGGGAATGTTCTCCTCAAATACATCCAATTCCAGAGGCCCCCCGCACGACACAGCATTCCCCAATTTGCAGAAGCCACAACGCCCAGTGAACCCTAACCCGATTTCTTTCATCCGATCAGCTGCAACTCCATCATCCAGGCCAGATTATTTAAACCTCTTCCCAAATACAAGCTCTCTTCCTCCGATTTCCACATTTATTTCAATATCTCGAAAGATCACATCATTTTTTTCCTATTTTAGGGATTTTCAAAAAATTTAAGATTCACAAAATTTGATAGTGAATCAATGACTAATATTTTGAAATTTATGTTTTTAACAAATTTCTTTGAGTTGTGTATAAGTAAATGTTGAGTTTGAGTAATGTATTAAATAAAACCATAATGTGGAATTCATTGTTTTGACCTTCATTTAAGGTATGATTAAATTCTTCTACAGGTAGATTTATCAACCTAATAACATAAAAATATTTCTAATTCTATATGAATATTTTCAACATATAGGTGTCATTATGATACCATTCATACCATGTGGGAGTTCTTTTTTCTAAAATGACACCAATGATTTATGGGTCCTAATTTTATAAATTGAAACTACATAAGGGTTATAGCTTCAGGGAATTCATTGATTTTGTGAGTTATACATTCCTAGGGAATGGTTGAAAACATAGAAGGTTACATGAACCTTATTATTAATCATTGATCGATGAATCAAGAAGTCATTAGCTAGATTAATAGTCATACGAGTTAATCAAACTCTAGAGAAAATTACATGTATGGGATGTTATATACTTGGATTCATAGGGATGATGATCCAATAGAATGTACTAATTGGGGTGAAACTATGATAGTGAAATATAGAGCTAGAACACATTTGTTCATGTGGCACCTATCATGTTGTTAAAATATTGAAATGAATTATATTTGTTTGGTATAATTATTTTGTATGTGAGATGTAAAATGACATTCATGGGTTATTTATAATTTATAACGGCCTAAATGTATAGATAATACATAGTTTTTCTGTTATAGGGGGGATTACATTACAAAAGGACCATGTCATTTAACACCAATAATTAATTTATTTTTTAGATAATATTAGTATTTCCAATGAAGTGTGTGACTGTGAATAGAGAGATCATCACACATACATCTAGTGTAAATCTATTTTAACATAATTTCAAGTTGTTTCATTCTCCTATTTATTCATTTTGGTTCCTGGTAAATGTATTTTTTGGCTACATCTGCAACTCATCTTCAATAGTGGGTTGAGTGTGCACCTTGGGATGAGTTATCCTCCCTAATAAATGATGAACAAGTCACTTATAATATAGGGAATGTTCTATAGAATGTTTACTAGTGAATCCTTTCATTTGACGGATCATAACCAAATAAATCAATAGAATATGGTTAAAAAAAATTATTATAGCTCGTGATGATATCAGTTGGGAATCCTATTAATTCAGACAATGATGATGATAAAACCTTTTTATAGGTTTTCATTGATCCCCAAAAATATTCTAAGGATTTGAGTGTGTGATATACCCATAGGTAATAATACTTCTGAGGCATTTCATTACTATAAATTAAGTATAATGTTTTAATATCATGATACTTAAAAAATTAAAAATAATTCAATAATTAGGATTGAATTCCCTGATTTATCTAGATTTATCAAAGTGTTCTGTGGTGGTAGGAAATTATGTTTGGTTAATGCTGACATGCCAGTAGGAGAATCTACGATATTTCAAAAGAACTCATCTATTAAAGGTTTGACAATTCCCCTTGGACAGCCCGTACCCCCCTGGACAGCCCCCATCCTTGTTGATAGCCCACCCACCCCACCCTCGGACACCCTCCCACCACCCCCCGGACACCCCCATCCCCCCGGACGCCCCCACCCTTTGGAAAGCCCCCCCCCCCACCCCCTTGACACCCCCGACCCCACTGGACAGCACCGCCACCCCCGTGGATAGCCCGACCACCCCCCGTGGACAGCCCTCCCACCCCCTGGACAGCCCACCCACCCCCTGGACACCCCAGACCCCCTGGACAGCCCCGCCACCCCCATGGGTAGCCCTCCCACCCCCTAGACACCCCGTACCCCCTAGAAAGCCCCACCCACCGCCTGGACAACCCACTCACCCCCTTGGACAGCCCGCCCACCCCCTGGACTCCCCCTACACCCTTGGACAGCCTAACCACCCCCGCGGACAGCCCGCCCACCTAGACACCCTGACCCCCCTAGACAGCCCCCACCCCCTAGACACCTCTGACCCCCCAGACGGCCCCACCACCCCTCTAGACACCCCGCAACCCCCTGGACACCCCGCACCCCCCCTTGGACAGTCCTTCCACTCCCCTGATCCTCATCCTACTCCTCATCCTGATCTCCCTGAAGAAGTTAAAGTATAAAACTCATGTACTCCCAACAAGATCCTTAAGTATTATGTATTCCTTGATCCACTTCCAATATCTTACTGAGAAATCCTTCAATATAGGCATTAGAAATTCTGTATCTTATTTTCTTATATACACTGTATTTTGTTGTATTTCTTAATATGATTCTCATTTAGAGTAATGTTTCAGTTATTCTTTTATATAAAGTAAACAATTGTCATTTACCTAAATATTTTTTTGATTAAACTTAAATATTATTGAATTGCTCTGAAATGACTTATTGCAATTTTTTTACAGAATGGACAGAAGTTGGATGTATGAAACTGATCGGATTTCAACCGATTTTCAAAATAATTTGAACATATTTCTAGATTTTTCATTTGACAAGGCTTCAGATAGTGGTCGCATACACTGCCCATGTTTTAATTGTGTTGGAAGACCTTGGTTGAGTCATGAAGCAGTTATCTATCATATAACAAAATATGGTTTCCAAACTAACTATTATGTGTGGTATCACAATGGAGAGAAAATGGAATCTCAAAATTTTGATGATCCAGATGATAGGAATGAATTGGAGAGTTTGATATATGATCGGTTTCCATTTATTCGGCATCATGAGAAGGAAATGATGTCTAGCCAACAAGATTTTGATACAATCACACATGATGCGTCCAATGAAAATAATGATGTTGATAGGGTGAAAAAATTAAATGATGTTACGACGACTCCAGTATATCTGCAATGTGGTAAAATGAAAAAGTTGGAATTTTTAGTCCGATTGTTTCATGGGAAAACTACGTATGGGATTTTAAATACTGCAATTGATTACATTCTTACCTTCTTGAAGGACTTACTTCTAGATGATGCAGATATTCTCTCAAACCACTATATGGCATGGAAGTTAGTTGATGAACTTGGATTCTCAAAAAAAATATTCATGATTTCTTGAATGATTTCTGCTTATTTTGGGAGGAAACTACTGAAAGAAATGATTTTATCAAATGTGGAACCTCCCGATGAAAGCCAAAAGATTATGGAACACCATCTCATGTGCCACAAAAAGTAATGTGTCACTTTCCATTAATCCCCAGATTACAGAACCTTTTCATGTCTGATGAAATATCCGTAACAAATTCGATGGCATGACACCGAGAGAAAAAAGAATAATGAAGAGTTGGTTCACCCTGCAGATGGATTTGCATGGAAGAGATTTGATGCTCGATATCCTGAATTTGTAGCTGACGTGCGTAATGTGAGACTGGGTCTTTCATGTGACGGTTTTAATCCATTTGGGAATATTCTTAATTCGCACAGCACATGGCTGATTTTCATACACATTTATAACCTTCCCCATTGGTTATGTATGAAAAATCCTTAAACTTTCTTGAGTATACTGATATCTGGCCCTTCTGATCCCGGAAATGATATAGATGTATACATGCAACCTTTAATAAAAGAGTTGAATCATATTTGGGATGTGGGTGTGCCCACATACGATGCATTTTTGAAAGACATATTTCAGATGCGTGTTGCACTTATGTGGACGATCAATGATTTTCCTGCTTATAAAATTATGTCTGGATAGAGCACAAAAGGAAAATTGTCATGTCCTGTTTGTATAAAGAATACTTGATCAAGAAGACTGAAATATCGTCGTAGTTTTAGTTTTATGGGACATCGACGATTCTTGCCAATGAACCGTGTATGATTCAACCCCGCCTCAATCTGAGGGCCGGTGTGGCCGTTACTACTCAAAGTGTCTTTCTTTTGTTTAAACTGGATACACTTTTAAGTAAAATAAACGACATACTGGAAACCGAACAAATGCATTATGATTGTGTTGATACCTTAGTAAAACGATCCATGAGTCATTTTTGATGTGTACGAGTCAACCCCACCTCAATCCGAGGCACGGTGTGGGCGACACCACTCAAAGTGTCTCACTTTTCTTTGAAATGGACAGTAGTTTAAGTCAAAACAACAACTAACATACAGAAAACAGACCAAACACATTCAGATTCTATTTATACTTTAAGAAATGTATCCATGGGTCATTTTTGATGTGTATGAGTCAACCCCGCCTCAATCTGAGGCACGGTGGGGTCGGTACCACTCAAACTGTCTCACTTTTATTTGAAATGGACAGGATTTTAAGTGAAAACAACTACCGACATACAGAAAACTGACCAAATGCATTTGTATTCTGTTGAAACTTTAGGAAAACGATTCATGGGTCATATGTGATGTGTAAGAGTCAACCCTGCCTCAATCCGAGGCGCGTTTTGGACGGAACTGCTCAAAGTATCTTTATTTTGTTTAAAATGGATGCGCTTTTATGTAAAATAAACGACATACCGAAAATAGACCAAATGCATTTGGATTCTATTGAAACTTTAGGAAAATAATCTATGGGTCATATGTGATGTGTAAGAGTCAACCCCACCTCAATCCGAGACGCGGTGTGGACGGAACTACTCAAAGTGTCTTTTTTTTAAATGGATGCGCTTTTATGTAAAATAAATGACAAATGGAAAACAGACCAAACACATTAGGATTGTGTTGATACTTTAGAAAAATGATCCATGGGTCATTTGTGACATGTACGAGTCAACCCTGCCTCAATCTGAGGCGTGGTCTGGCCGACACCACTCAAAGTGTCTCACTTTTCTTTGAAATGGACAACAGTTTAAGTAAAAACAACAACTGACATACGGAAAACGAACCAAACGCATTCGGATTCTATTGATAATTTAGGAAAAGTATCCATGGGTACGAGTATGATTCAATCCCGACTCAATCTGAGGCACGGTGTGGCCGGTACCACTCGAAGTGTCTCACTTTTATTTGAAATGGACATGATTTTAAGTGAAAACAATAACCGGCATACAGAAAACAGACCAAACGCATTCAGATTCTATTGAAACTTTAGGAAAACGATCCATGGATCATATGTGACGTGTAAGAGTCAACCCTGCCTCAATACGAGGCGCGTTGTGGACAAAACTGCTCAAAGTATCTTTCTTTTGTTTAAAATGGATACGCTTTTATGTAAAATAAACGACATACGGAAAACAGACCAAACACATTCGGATTGTGTTGATACTTTAGGAAAACGATCCATGGATCATTTGTGACATGTATGAGTCAACCCTACCTTAATCCGAGGTGCGGTGTGGCCGGCACCACTCAAAGTGTCTCACTTTTCTTTGAAATGGACAACAGTTTAAGTAAAAACAACAACTAACATAAGGAAAACAGACCAAACGCATTCGAATTCTGTTGATACTTTAGGAAAAGTATACATGGGTCATTTTTGACATGTACGAGTCAACCCCGCCTCAATCTAAGGCATGGTGTGGCTGGTACCACTCGAAGTGTCTCACTTTTATTTGAAATGGATATGATTTTAAGTGAAAACAACAACTGGCATACGGAAAACCAACCAAACACATTTGGATTCTATTGAAACTTTAGGAAAACGATCCATGGGTCATATGTGATGTGTACGAGTCATCCCCACCTCAATCTGAGGCATGGTGTTGATGGCACCGCTCAAAGTATCTCTTTTGTTTGAAAAGGACATCGTTTTAAGTGAATACAAAAGAAATTTACACTCATCAGCGATAGTTGCAAACTATTTTTCATGAGTTGGGTAGTTTCACTCAGGGGGTCATAAGTGAAGAGACTCCTAAGAAAATACATTTTCACCATATAATATAAACAATACAAGTTCAATTATAAATTCATCACCAATCATTATTTACCCAAATCTAGAATCAGAAAAAAAAAGGGATATGAGCCAATTTCAAACTCTTATTCAACTCTAATAGGTATTTCTCATACTATTTAGCCTATTATAATTTGATGGGGAGGTGGGGAGGCTGTGGTGGTTTGGGGTTTGTGCAGGGGTGAGGTGAATTACTATCGGATAATTATTGTCATATGAAGATTGAAATAGGGAATTGTAGTACATGACATGGTTGGAAGAATTTGATGGTATTATGTGTTTTTTTGTGCTATTTTAGGTGTTTTTTATATAGTTTTAAGTTTGTATGTGGTTTTTGTGATATTTTTTATGCATTTGTAGGTGTATAGTGGAGGGGCTACTAGAGGGGGCTGTTGTGCAGCAATTCTGGAAAAACTCAATACCAACAATTCTAAACCATTGGTATAAGAGTGATGGAATTCTAGGAAAACACTATACCAACAGTTTAGAACCGTTGGTATAGGTGTTCTGGAATTCTGGAAAAACACCTATACCAACGGTTTAGAACCGTTGGTATATGTTTTCTGGAATTCTGTAAAAACACAATACCAACGATTCTAAACCGTTGGTATATGTGTCTGGAAAATCACATTACCAACGGTTTTCAACCGTTGGTATAAAAATTCTCAAATGCATTACCAACGGTTATAAACCGTTGGTATACATTGGGAGAAATATAATAGAACAATATACCAATATTTTAGATCAAACCGTTGGTATAAGGCTTTCCTCACAGCTTACTAACCAACGGTTTGGAAAACCATTGGTATAGGCTATACCAACGGTTTTCCAGCTTATACCAACAGTTTATAACTATTGGTATGACCTTCTTTTCCAGTAGTGAGACTCAGTACAGTTAGACCCCTTGGATGTATGTCAATCTTGTTTATAGGGAAAAATGACCAAAGAACCTTTCTCAGGAAAGCGAGAATAAGCCAATTCATTACTGGAATTAATACACACTAATGTTTGTGTTCCATTTCTAGTATAAGCAAGGGGTGGTTTTTAATACTTCTTTACTTTTAACAATGACTATAGTAGGTATGTATATATCTACTTAATGTGTTATACGTTTGATTCCTTTCAGACTTTTACGAAATACCAAAATGAAGTAAAAAACCAACTTCATAAAAAGGTAAAAGATCTCCACTCAGACTTAGGTGAAGAATATCTTCACCAAGATTTCATTGATCACTTAAAGGAGTGTGTGATAATACCACAACTCACTCCTCCTTATACACCAAAATGGAATGGTGTTAGTGAAAGGAGTAATAGGAACTTTCTTGACATGGTCAATCAATGATGAGTCATGAAATTCTTCTGTTATCTTTTTGGGGATATGCTTTGCTGACTACAGCATATACCCTTAAATGAGTACCAACTAAAGATATATATTGGATTACATATGAGTTATGGTATGGAAAGAAACCCATTCTGACACACATATGTGTATGGGGGTGTAAGGAATTTTTCATGACTTTACCAAATGAGAAATTAGTATACAGAAGCACCAAGTACATCTTTATAGGTTATCTTATGGAAACCAAAGTATATTACCTATATAACCATTTATATAAAAAATTTGTTTTGGAAAAATATTCCATATTTCTAGAAAGGGAACACATTTTTTCTGTAAATAGTGGGAGCAAGATTGACATTGATAAATTTAATGCTCCATATACACAATAGTTGGTATATGAACAATATTTAAAAGAGAAAGTGGAAGAATAAGTTCTTCCTGAGACACAAATACTTCATAAGACTATGTGAGAGGTTAAAGAACTGAAATGTTATGGTTTTCTTGTCACCGAGTTAGGTGAAACATTAGTCCTTGAGGATAATGAACCTATGACCTACAAGGAAGTAGTAGATGGAAAAGAAGTTTCTAAAAAAATCATGAATTCTGAGATGGATTCCATGTACCAAAATCAAGTTTATTATTTTTGTATACCCTACAGATGATGTAAAGCTCATTGGATGAAACTGGGAATTCAAAAAGAAGTTGGACAAGGATGGTGAGGTTAACACCTTTAAAGAAAGACTGGTTGTAAAGGGTTTCAAGAAATGTCAAGGCATTGACTAAGATGAAACCTTCTCACCAGTAGCAATGCTTTAATCCATTAGAATATTTCTTGCAATAGAAGCCTTTAATTATTATGAAATTTGGAAAATGGATGTCAAAACTTCTTTTCAAAATGGGAAGTTAGTTGAAGATGTCTATATGACTCAACAAGAGGGGTTTTTCAAGTCAAAGAATCCAATAAAGTATACAACATGAAAAGATCCATTTATGGATTGAAGAAGGCATCACGGTCATGGAATGTTCATTTTAATGAGGCCATAAGAGAATTTGGTTTTTTCAAAAATGAAAGCAAGCCTTGTGTAAATAAAAAGGTTGAAGGGAATTCCATCTTTTTCCGAGTGTTATATGATGATGACATGTTGATTGTGGGAAATGAGGTGAAAGTTTTACAGTCAGTTAAGACATGGTTAAATGAATGATTCTCCATGAAAGACTTAGGTGAAGAAACCTAAATTCTACGGATCAAGATCTATAGAGATAGATATCAGAGGATTTTGGGATAAGTCAAAGTATAGATGTTGACATGGTACTCAAAAGGTATAATATAGAACAATCCAAGAGAGTATTGTTGCCCGTCTCACATGGTATAAATCTCTCCAAGAAGATGTGTCCACAAATAGTTGAGGAGATTGATAGAATGAGTATAATCCCTTATTCCTCAGTAGTTGGTTCTATCAAGTATGTCATGATATGTAATAGGTTTGATTTCACATTTTATTTAATCATGGTGGGTAGATATCAAGATAATCCAGGAGATCTATATTAGGAATCTATTAAAACTATCCTAAAGTAATTGAGGCATAATAAGAATATGTTCCCAGTGTATGGAGGAGATAGGGAACTAGTAGTGAGAGGATACACTGATGCTAGTTTCCAAACAGATCGTGATGATCTGAAATCGTAGTTAGGCTATATCTTTTTTCTTGAATGAGGGCTCAGTGAGCTAGAGAAGATCGAAGAAAGTTGTGGTTGTCGATTCTACAGTAAAGTTTGAATATATTACATCTTTTGATGAAGTAAAGGAAGTAGTCTAGATACACAGATTTATCTCATACTTTGGTGTTTTTCCTAGTAGTGCATACCCCATTCTAGTATATTGCAATAATACTACTGTAGTGGTTCTTGCCATGGATACTAGGTCTCACCAGAGGACAAAGCGTATTTTTCATAAGTTTCATCTCTTGATGGATTTTACTCAAAGTGGTAAAGTCATATTTAGAAGAGTATCCACAGAGGACAATGGGGTAGAACCCTTAACTAAATCTATTTCTTAGCAGAAGCAAGATTCTCATGTGGGAGCTAGTAGATTGAAACTTGTTAGTAGTTAGATCTGGTACAAGTGGGAGTGTTGAAAGTGGTTTCCCAAGAACCAACTTGTACTATACAATGATTACCAATACATGTAAGCAGTGTGTTATATATACATGTGTTTATCTTTCCATAATAGTGCAGATACTTCTACATCCACTTTTTTTATTAAAATTTCATTAGATTAAATGTCATATCAAAGGGTTATAGCAGATCCCAGGCTATAATGAGATCCTCGAGATTCCATGATAGTAATATTAAATTAACATCCTATAGTCTAGTTACATCATTTTGAAAGAACAAATATTATATGTTACCATCATTTGTAGGGGGATATTAATCATTGAGACTTCTTCTCATGAAGTTCGCACTTGATGATCTCTACTAGTTGAGATCATGAGGACAAACCCAAAAAATTGGAACACCACATTTTTCATGTTTCATTGGTCATTCCTATGTATGGAAATGTTTAATTGTCTCCATACTTGAGATAATTATCATTGAATATCATTTAATTGTATACTTTGATGCAAGGCAAAATATATTTCAATTAAGTCATGGATAGGTATTATGTGATGGGTACGTCAATGGAAACATGGAATTGATTGAATGATTAAGATAAGATTTTTCTCTTCTGAGTTAAGGAAGAGATATCTCGGGCCTGGTTGATTAGGATGGTTTCACCTTTATTAAATCCATTTCCATAGTAGTCAAAGGTAAGACCATTCAGACATATCAAAAAATAAAATAAATCAAGATAAAGGTGATGACACTAGTGTGCATTCTTGTTTATTGAGATATCAATGACTAATAGATTGTATTACACAGACAATGTTTTTCGGAAGGTAGTCGTTGCTTTGACATTACCTTATCTCTATAGGGGCCTCGATGGATTGCTAAACCCCGCTCTTGGTCGGTGAATATTATTCACTATTATTAATATAAGAGCCTATAAGGTCACACACTATTGTGCTTTGATAATCTTCCCTATTTCATGAAATAGTGATATAGAACTTTGTGGGCCTCGCCAAGGGGTCCGACTTTTATTCACATTCTATGGATCACAGAATAATAAATAAATTATTTAATTATTCAAGTATGGAATAATTTGTTGAATTTTTTATAACTTGTATTTTCTACTGATTAAGTAAATTCAAAGATAAAATAATATTTGAACGGATTTAAATATCCATGGTTCTTTTAATATTTTCAATAGAAGTTAGTTGAGTAAAATACTCAAGTTTATCACACAATATTTATTTAATATAAATTTCATTTAGTGATAAAATTATAAATATTATTTATAGCATAATTTAATTTTACATGAATAAATATTTATCATACTTATACTGTGAATATCTATTACACGGGTGTTGGGAAACAATACCAAGTATTCTAGATATTCACTATATAAGTAAGAGAGAGGCTCTCCCCATGGAACTATTCATGTGTTAAATTTGAGAGCCTCACTCTCCTCTTGGATTATAGAGAGTGATTATCTGAAGCAAAGAAGAAATTCAAGATCATCCTTTCCTGGATCGAAGTCTCTTACCTTGAAGTGATCATTGTTGCGTCGAAGAGCTCATTGGTGTACCACTCTAGCACCCACATTCTAATGAATGACACGTGAGAAGATTCAAGAGGTGTGTCTGGACGATCTAGAGGGCTTCGAATTCAAAGTCTTTGAGAAACGATCACTAGAATCTTGTGACGAACATGGGCATGTTATATTCGAACCAAGTATATGTTCTATTTTATTTTGTGCTCTGCCAAATCCTTGTGTTGACCACATACTATATCAGGATAAGATCATCAGAGTCGACATTGTTACATTGCCCCGGTGATTCAAGAAAAAATTAATTCATGGCCCATCAACTTACACTGCCCATCCTAGTACCTAAAAAGAATAACATAGTAGTTAGAAGAAAGAATTGTGGAATACACAAAAACAAGTAATATCATTCCCTATAAGTTAAGACACATTTCTAGAACTTATCAGGGAACTTCATGGGGACTACACCTACTGGGCGGTACACACCACCATTCATAGCCATAGTCCTTTACATATAAGGGATTGAGTTTCCCCTATTCACATTGTGGATTGGGTTTCCCCATCTTCCCATAGTGGATTAGGTTTCCCCATCTTCTCATTGTGGATCAAGCCCAAAAAAAATTGATTCCCATAATTATCTTGTGATATATAAATATTTACCTAATTCATTGGAGGGAGATATAAGTCTCAACCATCTCATAATGAAATCATACGTATATGTTCCACAAGATCATGAGCATTCATATCATAAACCCTGAAATGAAATGGGTATTAAAATCATGTAATCATATCATAACCCATGGACAAAAGAGACAAATTTTATAATAATGTAATCAAAACATAACACATGAGAAGAAGCGTATATCATAAGAATATATACCATGAAATAAAATTTAGTTTCAGAAGCAAATAACATTTTAAAGAGAAACATGATTCATAAACATCATTCTATAGAAATATAAACCATTCAAAGAAAGAATATGAATGGAATAGTTGGATAATTTCCCCATAAATACATGATTAACATCAAGGGATTTCATTTTAGGTGGGAAATAATTTACAATGATATTTTAATAAAATCATGAGAAAATTATCCTTTCTTCTTTGAAAAATTATTTTTAAAATAAAAAACATTCATAAAACCATTTTTTTGAAAATAAACATGAAAATTTATAAATTAATCTTTGAAAAGTTTTTGAAAAACTTTTTCTTTGAAAACTTGTAAAGAAATATTGAAAACATTTTGAAAACCATTTTCCTTGAAATCATATAAAATAATCTTGAAACCATTTTGACAACCATTTAAGAAAAAATAATTCATACACTTATTAAGAAATAATGATAACATTTTGAAACCATTTTTCCTTTAAAATGCATTGAAAATAATTAAATAATAGTTAAATAAATTTTGAATACCTTTTATTTTAAAATAATTTTAAAAATTATCAAGAAATCATGAACACATTTTTGAAAAACATTTTCATCTAAAATACATTTAAAATTTATAAATAATTCATTGAAACATTTTGAAAATATTTTCCTATGAAAACATATAAAATAATATTGAAAAAATTCTTAAAAAACATGGTTTTAAGAGAACACATATTTCTGACTGAAGAGAGAGGTAAAGTTATAACTTATTAAAAAACTATTAAATATATTTTATAACAAAGAGTGGAAAATTTTTACCAATTCACGAATATATAATGAATAATAATTAGTGAAAAAAATCAATATATTTCTTTAAATATGTATCATAATATTTTATCAATGGGAGCATAATCATAATCAACCTCCTTAAATGATGAGATTGTAGAAAATAATTGTTACAACATTGGTAACATTGAATGATAATAAAATTAAAATAATAACAATAAATAAATATTAGAATATGATGAAGATAAGTATATTCATGATATAACATGTCTTAGTAAGTATATACACCTTAAAAGAAAATATAGGTTCATTTTGTGGCATGTGTCTAAAAGAAGGACAATTGAGACAAAATTGCATTAAACATTTGGTAACCATTGAAACATAAACACCATGAAACAAATAAAATAAAATGGACATGTAAATACCCATAAAGATAATTATAATAATCATATAATACATGCATGGGTAGTATACACACCATATATAAGAAATATGAGGTGAGCATGGCTTATGTTTCACAGAAAAGAAAAGTGACTTGAGAAAACACTAAATACTTGAGTAACATTAGAATTATGATCACAATGAAAGAATAAAATCAATTAAATATTATAATAACATTAAATAAATTAAATTAATGATATAAAATTTCATATGGAATTATATACACCACAAAAAATAAGTGCATGGTGAATATGGCATGTATCTTAAAAAAAATAAAAAATGAGATAAAATTATCTTACCTTAAGTCTTCAAATTATTTATACAAGTTTAACCCTACTTTATAATAAATATAAATTTATTATAATTATAAAAAATCATTATATTCTTAAATATAATACCATATAATATTCACTTATGACATTACATTACATGTTTATTAGCAATTCCATTTTAATGTAATGTTTTGGGTAATAACTGCTTTGTTTAACGTTCGTGTTTTGACTTCTCAAAATTCATCCTCTTAATACGATCATGATTTAATTATTTCTAGAATTTAAAACATTATTTATATGTTATATATATATTCAGTATATAAATTTTTATATTAATATATAAAAGATATAAATATTAAACAAAATACATCATTCATGGATACTTTAGGTCGTACGTACGGTTGAACACTGTTTCCATTTTATTGTTTTGTTGAAATAAAGAATGTAAATGAAATATATGTATATATATATTATAATTTAATTAGAATTTTTGAGTCATATATATCATATACTTTTTCCAAACGTATCCTTAATATATTCTATGTAATGTGCGACCTGGTCAAATCGCTTTGAGGAGGCGGTTATCCACACATCCATAAATGAAGTTATCGAATGTAAAAAAAATAGAGATTATAAATGTATGCAATATATAATAACTAAAGAAGTATTAATACATCATATATATAATATATATCTTATAAAATATATATTTTTTATCATAATTCCCAACTTTGATAGGTTGTAAATGAAGAAATGAACAACATCGTTTTGTGTGGTGGTAGTTCACCATACACAACAACAGTAACTTCATTACCCATTACATTGAAATGTGTTTAAGTTTAGGTAGAACCCCTAGAATAAAAACCATTCAAATATTAATTATAATAAGTTTATTGTATAATTATTTAATAGTAATAATTGATTTTATGGATAAATAACATAAAATAAAATTGTTTGAGGAATGATGTCACCTCTTCTTTAGGTAACCCATTTTTCTTCTCACAAAAGGGCTTCCTTGGTTATATTTAATCCAAATTTTAGGATTTAAGGTGAAATTTAGGTATATTTGGAGATTATTTGATCGCATTTCGGATAATAAAAAATGACTTCAAATATGTGAATAATTGAGAGGGGTGTGTGCCTTGTTATAGTGGAGGTGGAGTAGCATTCTTGTTGATATTTGGGAAGGGAATTCCACCCATGTTATTTCTTTCACCGGTGGATATAATAATTAACCAAATTCTATAAAAGGGAGTATAATTTCAAAATATTTAGAAAAAATAGATTTTTTATAATTTTCTAGGTTGTTTTGGGCCTAATATTAAAACGTTTAGTCCCTTATTAAAAAACATTCTCCTTAATCATTTTAATTAATTTTAATTAATTTCACTAATATTTTTGAAAAAAAAAACTGATTTGATATTATTATAAATATAGATTGTAATTATTCCAAATATTTAATCCATTTTTTAAAATTTAAATCTCATAAGTGGAATATTAATTTAAATTTAATCTCACTGACGGGACGACAAAACAAGGTTTTAAGGTAAAAATTTTCAAAAGTTTGGTAAGTTTTTATATCCAATTTAAAAGTAAAATTGATTAAAATTAACTAAATTGGATTAATGTATTTATATTTAATCTAATTATACTTTAAAATATATTATAAATATAATTTAACATTATCAATAAATTAGATGAAATTTTGGTTATGAATTAAAATTCTATATTTTTCAATATTCCTCAAAAAAATGAAACACACTAAAAATTACCAAAAATTCACCCTAACATAATTCGTATGTTTCTATTTCAAAAATTATGTTTATTTGGAAATATAAAATTTATAAATTCTCTGAAATTTATATTTAAAATATGTTCTCTATTTAAATACTACAATACTTATTTTATTTAAATATCAGTTTTCATTTGTAATATTTGGTTTGTTCTTATATTTTGTCTATAAAATATTTTTTATGAGTGTAAAGAATATATTTTATTGAATATATATAATATATATTTTATTAATATCATTAACAAATATTAATTAATTTAATTAATTAGCATAAAATTCCTTTGTGATAATAAAATTGGTTTTTATAACAACATTCCCTCTATATTCAATTAGTTCTTAAATTAATTTATAATTAATATTAAACAAATGAATTAACCCCTATATTTTCATAATTTAGTTAATAATATTCCTAACCACCAAATTAATGTCTAGGTTATATCTTATTATGTTAAATCATAATAATTTTATAAATATATTATTGTTTTGTAAAACTCGGTCTTATGCATTATGCAAGCCACTAAGGAAAGTCGTTTTTTCTTATAACATAAGCTAACCATGAAATTCTATGTAGATAAAGATAATCGGTGTGTTTCATTTAGTTTATGATGGATTTTGTGTGTGTATAAACCAGTACAATTTTAGTTCTTTAATATAAAAAACTATTTTTAGTGTTGCAGGAAATGAAAAATATCAAAAATGTTAATTTAATTATAAAAAAATATTTCACAAAATATTAGGGTGTTACAATCAACCCCCCGTAAAATTAATTTCACCCTCTAAATTTTTATGGGTTATCAAAGTTTTAATACTTGAATGTTACTTTTATATATACCAGCATTGTAAAAATGAATACCAAAGTATCCTTTAAAAAGGGAAAGTTGAAATCATAATTATTAACCAAAGTAATATATAACTAGGTTTCCAAGTATGAGAATATATGTGGGAAGTGAAAACATTAACATGAAAGGGAGAAATAACTATCACATTCTGATAGAGAGTGATAGGGAACAAGGTCAGATGAAATTTAACAATCATAAATCAATAAATATGTGATGATCTAAGGGTTCATTTTATTCATCAGAAACGAAGGTACTAGGATAACATTTTTTTCTTCAAGAACATTTAAATAAAGTTGAATAATTTTTTTGAGAATATATACGTACCTGATTTAGTAAAATCTCACCCTTATTGTATCTTGATCAATTTTGACTTCATCTGTTATTTTAAGAAATTAAGATGAATTTTCCATTCCTGAAGCATTAGAAGATCATGAGATCCATAAATATAATGGTAGGTCATTCCATATATCACAACAAAAATGTTATAAAAATTTATCCAATATGCATAAATCCACATATGGAGAGATGATACTTTAATATCTAAAACTTCATACAATTTTTAGTGTAAGAAAATCCATAAATGGTAAACATTATAACCCTTTTCAAATATGGAAATAAAAAACATAAAAATAATATCACTAAATCAACTTAACATTGATCCCCCATATATCATAAAGTATATCTTGGTTGTCACATTCCAAACATGTGAATACCCTTATCGTATATCCTCCTGAAACATGGTAATAACCTAAATTACCATAAATCCTCTTTGAAAATATGGATGATTCCTTTTTCCAAATAATTATTTATATATTTATTAAATACAAGAAGTTGTAAACGTCCTCCATGATAACGTAGGAAATTTTTTTAACAAATCCTGGTGTAATCTGTATTGTCCAATTTACTTATTCATATCTAACATATCATTATCCAAACATCGTTATCTCATCATTATGAAAAAATTAAGGGTTACCTTCCCATAATCAAAATATAACCTTTCCATGAAATAACTTTTATAATTCACCAACAACTTTAGAAATATCCTTTAAATCCTTAATGAAAAACTTATACTAAAAATACTTATATATTTCATGATTCATATTAAATAATCTTTGAATTCCAAAAAATAAATACATTCTGTATCCAATATTCTTCATAAACAATTTACTAGTATTTTACATCTTATTCCTTAATACCCCTTTCATAAAATATGAAATAAGAACCATGTCTTAACATTTATCAAAATCAATTTAATCATGCTTATGAAAAATACATTTACAACAACACATAAATTTCATATGTCATACGTGTTCTCTTCAACGTTAAATAAAAAACATTATTGGGAAAAACTTTCTAATTCTCTTTATAATCCTTCCTTTTAGGAAAAAAATTCACAATTATAAAACTATACACATTTAAATAAGTCATCTATTTATAATACCTTAGGGGGCCAATATTCACATATGTTACATTAACTGAACTTTTCATTTTCCCTTTTTAGTTACTTACTTTGTGTCCTTTTTTCCCACAATCAAAACATCTTCCTATTCCTCAACTATATTCTCTTCGGTTTCATCCCACGTTCTTGAAATATAAGAGACAAAATCATTATCCCTCCATAGTCTCCATTACACAAACTCTCAAGGAACTCTTTCTTTCTATTCTCTGGTGATTCTAATATTTGGCATGGTATACATTGTCAATCATGATTCATGAAATATTATTAGGCACGATTAAAACATTATTCACTCCAATGATCATGTCATTTGACTGATCATGAAAAAAAAATTTGTCACATTCATTATTAACCTAGTTCCTTCTAGTTCCTTCAACTTCCATAAACAGAAAACATAGGGTAAGAAATATTTTCCAGAGTGAGGAACTATATAATCAATAAAACCAACATATAAGATGTCAACTTATTAAAACTTCATTAATCTATGAAACCTAATGTTTATCATAGGTTAGTCATGGCCAACATATTTTTGAATCCTTCATGATGGTTTATGAATAGTTTTTGAATACCCAACGCATATCCCCTAGAAATGTCTAACTATATGCGCAATAAATCCCATTTTTGTGTACTAGGTTACGCTTGAGTCAGGCCCAATGCACCTTTTGGATTTTTTACTCCAAGGTATATCTATGCTAGAACCACAACCACTTTTGGTATCCAAAAATGGATTTGATTCATGGAAACCACTCGCTCTATCATATACCAAAATTCTAGGACATTTTCCTACACATTTCTTTATGCTCATACTTATCCTTAGATATGTCCTTAGAGTTCTCACAAAGGTTTTATCATCCTAGTTTCAAAATGTTAACAATACCATTGAACTATTACAAATTATAACAAACCAGTATTAATGAACATAGACATTATTTTATTTTGTAGAATACATAAAACATTACATGAACCTATTCCCAGAGACCAAATTAGTTTAGTGCCTTTAGGAACATGGAAACATAAACACTAGTACATGAATGAGCTAAATTATCTCCCACTAGGTTCTCTAAGACTATCACCCCAATTATAAATATTATACATAAAATATTTCTTCATAACATGGGAAAATAAATGTAAAAAGGGGTGAGTTAAAATGATTAGTAAGGGTAAACAATGGAGATATGTAATTAAAAACATGATAATACCGGTATGATAACATGATCATATCATTACAAGTTCATCACCTACATATCAATTATTATAAACATGAATCATGGAATAAAGGTTAGAAGTTCATAAGGCATGAATCCTAAGTAAATAAAGATCATAGTTTATGAAATCATAACATAAGAGTAAGAAATGGAGTTGTGGAATACACATAAATATGTAATATCATTCCCTATAAGTCAATACGCATTGCTAGAACATATCAGGGCACTTCATGGGGACTACACTTACAGGTTGGGACACACCAACATCCCCTATCACAATCTTTTCTTGAAAGGGGTCGAGTTTCCCCACCTTCCTATAGTGGATCAAGTTTCCCCATCTTCCCATAATGGATTGGGTTTCCCCATATTCCCATAGGGGATATGGGTTCCCCATCATCCCATAATGGATTGGGTTTCCTTGTCTTCCCATAATGGATCAGGTTTTCCTATCTTCCTATATTTGAATGGTTTTCCCCATATTCACATAGTGGATTGGGTTTCTCTATCTTCCTATAATGGATCGAGTTTCCCCATCATCCCATAGTGTCTCAATCCCAATTAACTGATTCCATTCATTATATTGTGAGATATAAATATTTACCCAATTCATTTGAGGAAGATATAGGTCTCACCAATCTCATAATTAAATCACACATACATGCTCCACAAGATCTTAAAAATTTATATCATAACCCATGAAATGAAATGGGTATCATAAAAATTGTATCATATGATAAACTATGTAAAATGATATAGGTTTAATAAATGCTTAATCAAACCATAAACTTTGAAAGGAATTGTGATTCATAATAATATAACCCATGAAATAGAAACGGGTTTCATAAACATATAACCCATGAAAGAAAAATGAATTTTTTAAAAATCATTCCATAAAAATGTAAAACATTTGAAGAAATAATATAAATCAAATAATTGGATCGTTTCCCTAGAATAGAAAGTGTAACATCTATAGATTTCATATTAGGTGGGAAATAATTTGTAATGATATTTTAAAATCATTACATGAGGAAATTATCCTTTCATCTGGGAACATTTATTTTTGAAACAAAAAACCTTTCAAAAACTATTTTCCTGAAAATAAAATAGAAAACATAAATAGTAATCTTTGAATACATTTTTAAAAACTTTTTCTTTGAAAACATATAAATAAATATAGAAAAAATTGAAAACACTTTTCCCTGAAAACATATAAATGAAGATTGAAAACATTTTAAAATCCATTTATTTGAAAATAATTTGATAAATTGTAAAGAAATATTGAAAACATTTTAAAAACCATATTCTTTTAAAATAATTTAAAAACATATAAATAATTATTAAAAACATTTTGAAAATCATTTTCTTTGTAATTACATTTAAAACATATAAATAATTCTTGAAAAAAATTTGAAAACAATTTTGAATGATAATAATTTCAACACATATAATTAATTATTAAAAAAAATTTGAAAACATTTATCTCTAAAAACATATAAAAGAATAGTCAAAAAAATTAGAAAACATGGGTTTGAAATAACACATATTTTCGACCTAAGAGAGAGGTAAAGTCATACTTTCATAAAAACACTTTCTTAATTATCTTGTGCACTAAAGAGTGGAAAAATGGTACAAAATAAAATAAAATATCATGAATAAATATAGGACATGAAAATTAAATAGATTTATTTATATATCGATCATAATATTTCATCAATGGAAGTGTAATTATAATCATTCTTGATAAACGGTGAGATTATATAAAATAACGATTACCACTTTGGTAACATTGAATCATAATAAGATGGAAAGAGTAAAATTACATGAAGCATAAAATATCATGAAAATAAATCTATTTATGATATAACATGTCCACTGAAGTATATAAAACTCATTGAAAAATACAAGTTCATACATGGAATGTGTCTCAAAGAAGGAAATTTAAGACAAAATTACTTTACCAATTTAGTATATTTTTCAACATAAATACCATGAAATAATTATCATTAAATGGATATATAAATCCCCATAAATGTAAGTATGAGAATAATATAATACATTTGTGGGTAATATTCACAACACATATAAGAAATTGGAAGTGAACATGGCTTGTGTCCCACAGAAAATAAAAGTGAGACGAGAAAATACTTAACACTTAAGGAACATTAGAATCATGATCCCCATGAAAGTATAAAATAAAATAAATATTTTAATATAATTAAATAAATGGAATTAATTATATAACATTTCTTATGGAAATATATACACTAAAAATATGCGAGTGGTGAATATGGCATGTATCTCACAGAAATAAAAAGTGATATGAAATTATCTTACCTTAAGTCTTTACTTTCATTATAAATGTTTAAACCTCTTATATACTAAATATAACATTATTATAAATATAAAATAGAACCATATTATTATATCTAAAAATGTATAACATTCACTTGTTTCTTTATATTACCTATTTATTAACACTTCTATGTTAAAGTAATGTTTCGGGTAATAACAACTTTGTTTATCTTATGTGTTGTGAATTGTTATTCTTGATCCTCTTAAATATATAATAATTTAATTATTTAGAGAATTTAAAACATTATTTATATGTCATATATATTCATTATATAACTATTTATAGTAATATATAAAATATATAAATATAAAATGAAATACATCATTCATGGAAATGGTAGGTCGTATGTTCACATGCATGATGCTTCCATTTTATTATCGCATTGAAAGAAAGAAAGAAAATGATATATATGTGTACATAAAATATAATTAAATTAAAATTATTATTTCATAAATATTATATAAGTTTAAAAAATTCATCCTTAATACTTTTCATGTAAAGTGTGATCGAATCACATTGCTTTGAATACGTGGTAGTCCACACTTCCACAAATGAAGTTATCACATTTACAGAAAATGGAAATCATAAAGGGAGAAATTATATTATTACTGTAGAAGTATAAATACATCATATATATAATATAAATATTATAAATAAAAAAATTCATCATATCTCCCAACCGTGATAGGTGGTAAAGTAAAAAACGAACAACATCATTTTCTGAGGCGGTAGTTCGCCGTACACAAAAAGGTAAGTTTGTTACCCATTAGATGGATGTGTGTGTATGTGAATATGAAACCATCAGATAAAAAACATATTAGTATATTTTTCATACTGATTTTATTATATTATTATTTAATAATAATATTTTAGGATATGTATAATGAAAATAAAAGAAAGGATCTTGACGGAGGATGTTAACTCTTCTAAGGGTAACTTCTTCCTCAATGGATAAAAAGGATTATATGGCTATATTTTATCCCAAAGTTAGGCCTAAAGGAATAATGGGGGGATTTAAGGATATTATTTTATCATATTTTTTGTGATCCACAGTGATTGAGAGGTTTTAATAAGTGAATGGGTTGTTTGCCTTTTTATAATGGTGGAGGAGAGGAATTCTTGTAAATTTTTGGAAAGGTAATTCAGCCAATCTTTTTTCTACGACAAGTGGATCCAATAATGAATTAAATTTGATCTAGGAGAGGATAAGGTCTTAATATTTTCATTAAATGTCTTTTGTGTATGTTTATATGTTCTTTTGGGCCTTAAGTTAAATGTTTAGTCCTATATTATTCTATTTTTCTTCTTAATCTTTGTAGTTATTTTGAATTACTTTCACTAATATTTTTGATAAAAAATAAGTTGAACTTATTAGAAATTAAAAATTATAATTATTCCATATATGGAATACATTTTTAAAAATTCCAATCAAATAAGTTGAATAAATTATTATAAATTTCATCTTGTAGACGGGATGAAAAAGCAGGCCTCTAAAGTAAAAATGTTCAATGTTTTGAAAAGTTTTTATAACCAATTTCCAATTGAAATTAATTAAAATGGAAATAATTTGGTTTATTGAAGTATATTTGATATAATTATACTTTCTAAATAATTTAAAATATAATTTAACAATTTAAATTAATTAAAAAAATTTGATATAAAATTCACTATTTTTCATTATTCGTCAAAAAATGAAAGTTCATAGAAAAATAAAAAAAATTCTAACCTAATTTTTATGTTTCAATTTTAAAAATTAATATTATTTTTAAATACAAAAATTATAAATGTTCCAAAATTTATATTTAAAATTGGTTCTCTTTTAAAATGTGTTGAAACTGGTTTAATAAAAAAGGTTTATGTGTAATATTTGATTTGTTCATATCTTGTACCTATAAAATATAATATATTAATGTCAAAAACATTTTATTGAATATATAAAATATATAATTAGTTAAATTAATTCACCAATAGTAATAAATATAATTTATTAGTGTAATTTTTTTATGGTCATAAAGTTAGTTTTTATAAAAACATTTCATTTATATTCAATTGGTTCTTATATTAATTTCTAATTAATTTGTAACCAATGAATTTGAACCTGTATTTTGATAATTTATATAATATTATTCATAACTACCAACATAATAAGTAGGTTATATAATATTATATTAAATAATAATATTTTAAATAATATATTATTCGTCAGTAAAACTCAATCTTGAGCATTACACAAGCCATCAAGGAAAGTATGTCTTGTGTCTAACATAATCTGACCATGATATTTCATGTATATAAATCTAAGAATTATATTCCATTTAGTGCATGATTAAATTAGTTTTATTTATAATTCATTCCAAATTTATTTCATTAATATAAAAAACTATTTTCAATGTTTTGTGAAATGTAAAATATCAAAAAGATTAAATTAATTTGAAAAAAATCACAAAATCTCTAGGTGTTACATTCCAAATATTGTTCTATTATTTATTCCCATGTTTATTTCCTTAATAAGATTTTTAGCTCATCTCTTTTTTCTATTTATTCCCCATGTTACCATATGATTTTTTCAGAGCTCAAAGGGAGTTATTATCTCATTACGAAGATTAACTAAAATAAGTTTTATTTTTATTTTTGTGTTTTCATATCATATACTTAGTCTCACAACGAAACTATTCTATTATATCCTTTGTTTTAATTATTTTTAAAAGCATTTTATATTATGTGTAAAAGTATAGGGTCTCAATAGTTTGTATCAGAGTCATGGTTTAATTATTTTTGGGAATTCAGAATAGAAAAATTTAGTAAGAACCCTAGGGATAACATTATCACCATGGATAATCTAGATTGAAACATAGTGAATCATAAGTTAGGGTATACTTTTCATTTATAAATTTATCCTTCTATGTTCATGGTTTAATTTTACATGCTCATTACCTAAATATTAAATCCCCCTAATTTTATTATTCTTTTCTAGATAATGGAGGAGAATAAGAGAACTCATGGAAAAAAATTAATGTGTTTTAAAATTTGACAATTTCCCTATTAAGTTTTCAAATATAAAGAGAATAGGAGGCCAAAACATCATTAAAATACTAGATCCACGGGTTCATTTTATTAATAATAACTTGAATCTTGTGTAGCTACCCCTTTATCTTTAATAGAGAGAATGTTTTGGTCGGATCCTTTATATGAAAAAGGCCTCTTATATTTAGTATATCTTATGTTATCCTCATCATAGATTAATGTATTAACACTATTGAGAATAAATTCTCTATCTTTAATGAACATAATAAGAGAAATCATACTGGTGGTCTATCGGTTTGATAGTGAAGCTGATCAGTGGTGGAAAAGGATAAAAAATATATAGTTTTAGGAGGAAATTAATTATATGGATTCTAATGGATTCAAAAAAATATTTTTCATTAAATATTTTCCCTAAAATACTTGTCTTAAGATGGAGAGGGAGTTTCTGGTTCTAAAGAAAATGTATGATGAATCTATAAGGGCGTATGAAGAAAACATTACAAGGCTTTCATGACAAGACTCTGGATTTATCATGAACAAATAAGAGAAGGTGAATAACTTATTTAGTTCATTAAAAACGAGTCTATGAAAATTCATTTTGATTCGAGACTAAGAAAGCTAAGAGGATATTGACCATTTTTTGCTTAAGGATAAAATAGTGATCAGAGACACTCAGTGTTATCTTGGACTTGGACATAAAAATAGGAAAATGGTGATTAATAAGATAGGATCAATATATAAATCCTATGAAGGAAATAATCCACAACATATCATATGTAAAAATTATGGGAAGAAGAATATTAGGAACTGTCTAAAGGGAATGAATATATTTTTCAAATGTAGAAGATTGGGGAATCTTGTGAAATATTGTTGTATAGATTTAAAGAATCCCACTAATGAGGAGGAATAAAGGAAGGTTCAAATCAACATGCATCATGTAGTGCATTTTTTCAACTGGAAGGAACACATCCGTTATGCGATTCAATGCCCTATGCTGAGGGTTTTTAGAGAAAATCAACAACAAAAACATCCCCCTGATCAAGGAAGTTCATAATCTATCACTTCTTTTTAGGTGGAGCCCAACTAATATGTAGTGATACGTATGATGGTTATTTATTAAATAATAGAAAATTCACTATTTGATTATAGTTCTATTCATTCCTTCATATCTTATAAGTTTAGTCTAATGATTTAATAACCACCTCAAAATATAAAGGTTGAGTTATCTATGAGAATAGAGAATGGGGAAATTATTTCATCTAATATATATAACTCCTCCTCAGTTAATTCTTGTGTAATAAACCTCCTTAAAAATATCATATTACTTACTTTTGTGTAGTTTGATCATATATTGGGCATGGATTGTCTATCTTTATACAAATCTGACATCAATTGTTATGAAACAGATATCACTCTTTGCATCCTAAAGCATCCCCCAATTATGTACAAGTGTAAATAGGACAATGAATCTTATTTGTATTAATTTTCTTATTTTTAAATATTATTTCATTATAGGAAAGAATATAAACATCAAATGATTGAGAAAAATGACAGGACAATGCTTGAAGACATGCCGATTATGAGGGACTAGACTGATGTGTTCCCTTAAAAATTATCTATTCTTTCTCCAGACTAAGAGGTTGAGTTTTAAATTGATCTTATACATATATCTCTACCCATATCAATTACACCATATAGGATATACACAATTAAGTTAGAGGAACTGAATAATTATTTACAAGATAATCAAGATGGGGGATTTATATGCCTGAGTGCTTCACCATGGGGTACAAAAGTCTTCTTCATCAAAAATATGGAAAAATATATACGTTGTTATATTGAATGTTGTGATATCAAAAAAACATGATAGAGAAATAATATCCCCTGCCATGAACGGATGACTTTTTCAATCAACTACACGGGGCCAAGTATTATACAAAGGTGGAACTTCAGTCAGGATATCACCAATTAATTGTGAGGAAGGAAGATATTACAAATACTGCCTCTCAAGTGAGGTATGGAAACTATGAGTTCATAATGATTCCCTTCGGACTCACTAATGGTGCAGAAATTATTTTGGGATTAATGATCAGAGTATTTAGAGATTACCTTGACAAATATGGGCTAGTCATTATATATGATATTCTGATATACTCCAAGAGTATGGAAGAGCATGAGGAGAATTGTAATACTATGCTAAAGACTTTTCAAAGGGATAAAATATATGAAAATTATTGTAAATGTGAGTTCTTTATGAAGGAAGCATCATTCTTGGGGAATGTTATCACTAGAAAATGAATATTTGTGGACTATACTAAAACAAAGTCAATTGAGGAGTGGCCCTGAAATTGATATCAATAGTTTCATTGGTCTAGCGGAGTATTAAAAATGATTTTTTAGGAACATATCATGATTTCAAAACACACTAACCAAGATGAAGAGAAGGGGGTAAGATTTTTATGGACCAGTGAATGTAAAGACTCTATTAAAGATTTGAAAGAGAGGATTATATCTACACCAATACTTACACTACACACAAGTGAGGAACGCTTTTTGGAATATATAGATGCATTAAATATGGTGTTTGGTTGTTTACTTATGAAAAATGACAATGTAATAGCCTATGAATCAACATAACTAAAAGTTCATGAGAAAAAATATCCCATTAATTATTTAGAGTTAGTTGTTGCAATCTCCATATTGGGAATTTGGAGAAATTGTCTCTATGGGGATAAGTGTGATATATATATATATATCATAGGATCCTCAAATAAATATTCACATAGAAGGAGAATAATATGTTCCAATTAATATGGTTAGATCTCATCACAGATTATGTTTCTTAATCCACTATATTCCTGGTAAAGAAAATAATGTTGCATATGCTCTAAGTATAGTGAATCTAATAATATTAAAAATGATTATAATTGAGATGGATGAAATATTATTAGACTTTTATAATATAGACATTGGAATCATAAAGGAAGTTATATCATCATTCCTTTCTCCAATAATTTCTCAACCATCCATTTTGGTGAATATAAAGGATGCTCAAAGAGATGATGTCAAAATTTAAAAAAATGTTGAAGCTATTTGAAATGGGGAATCCTTATAGTTCAAAATTGATAAGGGAAGAGTTTTACAATTTGTGTCATGACTATGTGTACCATCCAATATGGAGATAAAGAAAGCACTTCTAAATGATGCATATACCTTAACCTTCTGTATTAACACATTGAGCATAAAGATGTATCAACATCATAGAGATCACTATTGGTCAGACAATATGAAGAAGGATATAGAAGTATATACATCAAAGTTTCTGGTATTCTAGCAAGTGAACAATGAAAGGAAAAAATACTAAGGGAATTATGAAAATATTACCCATACCTACATGGAAATGGGAAAATATCACTATGAACATTATCACAGTACATATGAAGACATAAAAAATAAATAAATCTATATGGGTCATTATGGATCATGTTAAAAATACTGATCACTTTATTGTGATTTATGAGGACTTCCCCTTGACAAAATTTCATAGATATATATCATGGAACTGGTGACGCTGAATGAAATACCATTATGAATTATATATGATCATGATCCTATATTTTCCTCCATGTTCTGGAAAAATATCCAAAATTCTCTAAATACTAAGATGAACATCAATATGTATTATCACCCCCCAAACTGAGGTCCAATCGAAGTAAAATATTCAAACACTAGAAGAAATATTAATAGCATGATCAATGGACATCAAAAGAAGATAATATCAACATATTCCATTGGTAGAGAACTCTGAAAACAATTGTTTCTAATAAATAATCCAAATTGATCCATAGTAATCCCTTTATGGAAAATAATGTAGAACACTTCCTTATTGTGATGATGTTGGTTAATGTAAGATGTTGTATAAAAACCATTCTCTTTATTTCACACTTAAACATAATTTATTACATAAAATATTCACTTGATACAACATAGATGATCGAGAGTTCTAGTGTCTTTGGTGATTAGGAACATTACATAACAACTTAAAACATGAAATACACATCTTTATTGAAAACTTCTTTTACATGACCAGACACATTCTTTCGTACTTAGCATTTCACGGGATAACCTGAGAACATGAATAAGAAAAGGGTGACCTATAAATCCCAATAAGGGAGTAAAAAATTAATATCATGAATAATAAAATACATGTTATGGAATAGGCATATCAAAGAAGCATAATAGAAACATGAACATAAATCCATGATATAGCATGATAATCATAACATGGAAATGTGGCATCAAATTTTAACTTGATATTAGCATGAGACAAGGCTCATTGCACATGGATCATGAGTAAACCCTCATTTCACTTGAATTATCATGATTAAACCCTCATTTTACTTGATTTATCATGATACTAATCTTTACCCAATTCATTAGAGTGCTATCAGGGCACACCCTTCTTAATCTTTTCATTTCATGCATAAGTGTGCCACATGGATCATATAACATGAATTCATTAAACATCATCATTTATTCCACGATAAAGGAATGTGGAATTCATACAAGAAACTATATAATCAATATGTAAATGTGAATAAATGTGAATACCCTTGATAGAGAAATAAGCATGGTATTCACTACACAATTACTTTGGCTTGGAAAATTACGGTGCAGTTTTGGTAGCATAACGGAGTGACATAAGAATTCATAAATATGGTTGATGAAAGAAAAAGGGGTGTATCATAATATATACATAAAATTTAAAGTAATGGGTTTATATAGATACATTTCCCAATATATGTAATGGAATTTAGATTCATAATACAAAATAATTGCTTAAATGTAAATGGGAAGAGAGAAATTCCTTACGGAATTTTGGCATGGTAACGGGTGTACATGGGAGGACTTAATGAGAGATAAATAGGTCTCTAATATTTTTAACATAAGGATGTAATTATGGGGGAGGTGAGAAATAATAACCCAACATTTTTAATTGAAAATAAAATGGTATAACGACATAAAGTTATTTGGACAAAATGAGAAAGGAGGAAGAAATCCCTTACTTGGAAGTGTGATTCAAAGGATTCAGAGAGTCTTGAAAGAGTATTCATGGGATTTTGGGGTGCCTTTGGAGGATTATAGAGAGAGGATTAAATATTTTGGTTGAGATCCAAAGGTTTTGAGTGAAGAGTAACTGGGATCTTGGATGGGTTTATATAGGAAAAGAGAGGGAATTCTTTATTATTTAGGTTTTGGGCACTGCACATTAAACTAATCAAAAACACAAACCAACCCATGGTTTTTTTCCAACGGTTTTTTCCAAAGGGTATTGGAAAAATTTATTTTATAAGGCCAATGTCTTAATTTATTAAAATATTAGGTTTTTTTATGTGGAGGTGAGTCACACTCTCAAGGAAATAATTTTAAAATTTAAAATGTTTTATAAGTCTTGGAGGGTCAACTAAGGCACTATAAAAGTAATAAAAAAAATCTAAAATCTCATTATTTTAAGTTATAACATATATTGGATGAGAATATATTTTATAGTATTTTATTACATCACTATTGGGTTGTTATGAAGTCATAAAATTCATTATATATTTAAACGATAATTAATTTTTACCCAAAAATTCAAATACCTCAAAAAATAATGAAAAATTCACCATTGTATAATTTAGACATTCTAATTCCAAAAATAATATTCATTTTAGCTAAATTATTTATCTAAATATGTTAAATTTTACTTTTAAAATAAAAAACCGACATTTATCAAAAATTCATGGGTTTTGACAAAAATTGCTTTGAAACCTTAATAAAAATTACAATTGTATTCATAAAAAGTATACGATCATTTATATTTAATAAAAAGTAATTTAGTAATAATATTTTATTAAAATATTATTTAATACAAAAATCCATTGATTCTTCAAAATAGATTTCTTAATTGAATGTTAACTAAAAATATTATTTGTGCTCTAAAAACTATTTACAAAGTAACAAAAAAATGAGTGATAATTATTTATTCTACACAAAAACTAATGCACATAACAATGGTATTGTGGTCTCGTTACATAACCCCTTATAACACCTGCATAATACCTAAGGGTAAGGTGTGTAATGGTGATAGACTCTTGGGGTGGATTAGATAACATCGCTCGGGTGGTAATCTCTATTAACTTCCAATTCTTCTGTAGGTGGTTCCATTCAAGATTAACGTGTTGAAGCTTGGCTTGGGCTTGGTCAAGAGAGAAGCCCAATGATGCTACCTCCTTTCCAAGATCCAACCTTTGGGATTTTTATGGAGTAATTTTACTGGATGAGGACATCGCTTCCTTTTTCTGAGTAAATTGTATTTTTTAAATCCCTATATTTATACCAATCATGTGATCACTATTCAATGTCTATATTAGCAATGCTCACAATTCTTAATAGTATTTTGAAAAACAAAAACATAAAACCAGAAATTTATTATGTTTTAATATAACCATTTTACTTAGTAAGACATTTAATTAGATTAAGAGGAATTTTCATTAATAAATGTATGGGTCGTTACAATCATGCCCCATTAGAAAATTTCACCCTCAAAATTTTCTTTTCCCACACTAAAATAGATGAGGGTAACTCTTCTTCATCACCTCCTCTGATTCCCACGTTGCTTCTTCAAACTTTTGGTTTCTCTACAACACTTTGATGAGGGGTATTACCATATTTCATATAACTTTTTCCATACAATATAAGATCTTGACCGATTTCTCTTCATAGGATAGGTCATTATCCAATGTTACCAACTCAAGATTGAGTACATGTGATGGTTCAGGTATGTACTTCTTCAAGAGTGATTCATGGAATACATCATGTACTTTATATAGGTTCAGTGGGAGTGCTAGTCGATAGGTCATTGCTCCAATGCAATCAAGGATCTCAAAAGGGTTGATGTATCATGGACTAAGCTTTCCCTTCTTCCCTAATCTCATAACTCTCTTCCATGGTGATATGTGGAGGAATATCATGTCTCTGACATCAAACTCTAGGTCTTGTTGATTATTATCATCATAGATATATTTGTCGGCTTGGAGTAGCTTTAATGTGATTCTTGATGGTCTTAAACTTCCCCACAATTTCTTCAACCATTTCTAGACATAGGATTTTTCGCTCCCCAACTTCATCCCAACAAACAAGTGTTATTCACCTCTTCCCATAAAGGGCTTCATAACGGGCCATTTGGATACTTGAGTAAAAATTATTATTGTAAGAGAACTCAACTAGAGGAAGATGTTATTAAAATACTCTTTTGAATTCCATTGAGCACGATCTCAACATGTCCTCAAGTGTTTGGATAGTCCGCTCAGATTGGACATCAGTTTGAGGATGATAATTAGTACTGAAGTTCATCTTAGTATTCCAAGTGTGTTGGTGACTCTTCTAGAACTTAGAGGTAAATCTTGGATCTCGATCGGATACAATAGATAGTGGTACTCCATAAATCTTTACCACCCATCTGATTTATATTTGTGCCATTTGATCCAATGATAAATTCTCCCAAATTGAAATGAACTGTATAGAATTTGTAAGACAATCCACCACAACCCATATAGCATTGTTTCCTTTGGATTTCTTCAGAATTCCGGTGAAAAAGTCTAAAGTGATGTTCTCCCATTTTCATGCTGGTATGGGTAATGGTTGCCTAATCCCCATATAATTCTACCTCCCAGTATTCACATGCTGACATATGAAGCTCTTTGATGTATACTCAATGATCTTATTCTTCATGTTATCCCATAAAAAATTCTCTCAAATATCTTGATACATGTTTTTGTTTCCTCGGTGAATGGAGAAATTCAAACTATGTGAATCATCTAGAAGATAATGTTTTAACTCTATATTTGATGGAACACAAAGTCTTGTCTAAATCTCACAATTCCTTCATAATTAACATTGAACTCCAAGTATTTACTTTTTTGGATAATTTCCAGATTCTTTTGAATTCCCACAACATCCTTTTTAGCATCCTTTAACCTTTCCAAAGGAGATGGTTGAGAAATAATTTGTGAAATGATTGGTGATGTTCCATTCTTTATGATTCCCATGTCCATCTTCATCAAATCTAAGAAGATTGGATCCTTTTCAATTCTCATCAATGGTGGAATCATTGGGTCTTTTCTACGTAGAACAATAGCCACCTTGTTCGCTTTCCCAGGGTGGTAATGGATTGAGCAGTCATAGTCATTGATCAGCTCTAACTATCTTAGTTGGTGCATATTTAACTCTTTAAGTGTGAATATATACTAGAGGCTTTTGTGATTCGTATATATTTCAAACTTCTCCCCAATGAGTTAATGTCCCCAAATTTTTACAGAGAAGATTAATAAAACCAACTCCAGATCATGTGTTGGATAGTTTTTCTCAGGAACATTCAATTGCCTTGAAGGACAGGCAATGACTTCATCATTTTTCATCAACACACAGCCCATGCCCTTCTTCGAAGCATCACTGAATACCACAAAAATTTCTCCACTTGTGGGTAGTGTGAGAACGGGCATAGTGATAAGCCTTATTTTCAACTCCTTAAAGCTCTATTCGAATACATCACTCTAAGAAAACATTACCCCTTTTTGGGATGTTGTGGTAAGAGGGTTGGATAATCATGAGAATTTTCTCACAAATCGGCATTAATCTCCATCTAACCTCAGAAATCTACGGATATTCGTTACCAATGATGGCCTCGATCATCCCCCAATTGTATTTGTCTTGGAGGGATCCACAGATATCCCATTTCTTTTGATTATATGACCCAAGAACAAGACCTACTTCAACCAAAACTCACAATTTCTTGTACTTTTCATAGAGCCTCTCATTTCGCAAGGACTCTAGTATAGTGCTGAGATGCTCCTCATGCTCCTCCTTTGTTTTGGAGTATATTAGAATATCATCTATAAAAAATTTAACAAAAAATTCAAGGTAATTTATAAATACTCTATTCATTATGTCCATGAAGATTACTATAGAATTAGTTAGTCCGAAATGAATTAATATGAATTCATAGTTCCCATACCTTGTATGAAAATCAATCTTGCGGATATCCTCCTTCTCCACCCTTACATGGTAATATCTCAACCAAAAATCCACCTTGGAGAAGTATTGTTCTCCACATAGATAATCAAATAATTCATCAATTCAGGTAATAGGATACTAGTTCTTTATCTAGATTTTGTTGAGATCATGATAATCAATTCAAAGGTGCATCAACACATCCTTCCTCTTGACGAACAGGATTGGTGCACCCAATGGTGAAGCACTTGGGCGTATAAACCCTTTATCCATATTCTCATGTAGTTGTTTCTCCTCAAGCTCCACAACATCCATTCTATATAGAATCTTAGATATTAAAAATTCCCTAATTATAATATCAATTGAGAATTCAACATCTCTTCTAGGAGGAAGACCAAAAAAATCCTTGGGAAACACTTCAGCAAATTCCCTCACAATAAGAATTTCATTAAGTAAGGTTTTTTCCATAGACTCGATCATCTGATCAAGATATGTGTGCTTATAGGTCATTAATGTCAACACTTGAGATGATGGTGCTAAATAATATTCTTCCTCCTCCTTGCAGTTGTATTGAATCAGGAGTCGATTCACCATATGGAGATTTATCTCTCTCTCATTGAAATTTATGTTGGATCTATATAAGGAAATTCAATTAATTCCAATTATTTCATAAAATTCCACCAGAGGTACTATGATGAGGTTCTCTGAGAAGTTAAATCCAAAAATTATGATAGGGGAGGAGTTATATCCATGGGTTGCAATGATTTCCCAATTTATCATTCTCACTGACATAATTACTTCCATGATTTGTGTTGTTGTTGGAATTGTTCTACTAAAATTTCAGGATATAAAAGAATGCATATAACCAAAATAAAAAATTGTGTCCTCTATTGTTGAATGAATAACTAGATTACCTATCACCACTTCATTGTTGGGGTTCTCTTCAGTGGTAGTGATGATAAAAGCTCTCCCTTGAAACCTTGGAGGTTGTTGGTTGCCTCTAAAAACCCTTGTCTTAGGGAACTGGTTTGTAAAGTGCCCCGGTTCATTGTAGTTGAAGTAATGAACAATGTGTTGAGGGTCTAATGGAGTATTACAATCCTCTTTCCTAGCCACAGGTTTTTATTTTCAGCAGTTAATGGACAGGTTCCCTTCTCTTCCACACCTAAATAATTTCCTAATCCCCTTCAGGTAATATCTAGGGTGCTTCTTTTCACACCTTTGGAAAGTGGGGTGTTGGATTTTCATAGTGCCATTAGATTTATCCATCAGAACACCAGAATTAAAATCCAAATTTCAATTTTTTATCCCTATGATACCCCTAAGAATAGCTGATCTCCATTTCGACATTGAGGGAACATCAGACAGTTTCTTTATAGCTCCCAAAGTCACCGGTCGTGAGGGATTTACGTAGGCAAGGTTTCAGCCCACCAAAGAAGCAGTCAACCTTGAATTTAGGGGTAACAATAAAGCTGGAGGCATATAATGAAATCCTTGTGAAGTTTTATTCGTACACTCCAATGGATTCTTCATCTTTTTTCTTAAGATCAATGAGTTACCTTTCCATCTTATTTCATAGGGTACGCGGAAAATATGAATCAATTTTTTTTTTCGAAAATCCTTCCATTCAAACGCCTCGATATCTTCCTCGGGATTTTTATTTTTTATAAATTTCCACCATTGATCAACATCACCCTCCATATGATAAGCATCTAGAATAAACTTCTCTTAATCAGAACATTGAAGGATGGAGAAGATCTTTTCAATGGATTTAATCCATTGTTCGGTGATTGAGGGATCATATGATCCATTAAAAGTATGAGGTCTTTGTCGCATGAAACTCTTGATTTCATATTGTTCTTTCTTAGGAGGCATTGAACCTTTCTCTTCACCCATGTTTCTATTTAAACTTTTAGTTAACTGAGCCAGTATCGTTATAATGTTTTCAATTCCCACTCCCATCAGATTGGGAGTCTCATTAGAACAGTCATCACATTGATATTTGCATTGGTTTTCAGCTCGAGCCCTTCAATTACTGACCATTGGATGGAGTAAAAGGAAAGTTAGAGGTAACAAATAAAGATTAATCCAAAGACAAAAATGGAGAAATTATAAAATACATTTATTTCCTTATCTTATCTATGATATCCATGATCTACTTCCCAACATATATTCTTAGGGGAATTTTTTTAATTCCCTTAATAATGTTTCATACTAAGCTTATGAATTTACCAATTCATATCCCCTTGGAGTTTCATAACCAAGATTACAACAAGTCCTATTGTCATGTACTAGTTCCTATTCGAGTCTAGCTCAAATTGGTGTTTTCAGGTTTTACCCTTAGATACATTTGTGCCAGATCCGCCTCTACCTGCTCGTATCTCGAAAGGGATGTATTTTATTGATAACCCACTTAATCAAAACTCAAAAAAATTCAGCTCTGTTTTTATTATACTTATTCTTATCCATAAGGATTTCACTAGAGTTTTCTAATCCTAATCCCAAAAATAACTAAACATATCATCTAATACCAACTATAACAAACCTTCTCTTTATTTCACACTTTAAAATAATTTATTACATAAAATCTTCACATGATACAACATAGAAGATATAGAGTTATAGTATCTTTAGGGATTAGCAACATTACAAGACAGCTTGAAACATGAAATACACATCATTATTGAAAACTTATTTTACATGACCACACACATTCCTTCATACTTGGCATTGAACATGATAATCTAAGGGCTACGATTTCTTCCTCGGTTTACCCAGCGTGTTCATGGTGTGGTGGTTTGGAAAAATGTGGACTCGAGGGTGTTCTTATACCACGAGGATGGATAGCGCTTCGGTGGGATTGGAGTTGGCTTCCAGTTTCTCCGCGACATGGGGTCACGATCCGATGCGGCGTCGACATCTTGATCTTTCTCTGCGGTGATGGAGCCTTGTTATAGAGCGCCGGGGTTGAGGCCCACTACAGCGATGGGGTCATTCATATTCTTCACGGCGTCGGGGTTTCGATCCATTTATTTGGAATTAGGATTTGGTTTCTCTGTGGTGGTGGGGTCAAGATCAGGTGCTTCTCTGGGTTTTTGATCCAGTGCGGCGTGTGCTCGATCTGGTACGACGTCGACTTGCTAAGGCTTTGGGGTCATGCTCCGACTTTCCAAGACTTACCTTCTTCTTCCGTGGCGGTGGGGTCAGCTTCTCTGGTGTGGAGTCACACTCCAATTCTCAGTGAAGGGGTCATGTTCCAGTTCCGCGACGAAGGTGTTGGTTCGTCACATGCATCCAGTACAGGCTGAGGAACCTTGGTTGGTTTGTTGTGGTATTTTTGTGCAGGGATGAGGGCGGTGACAGGTGTTGCGGTGATGATTTTGGGGTGAGAGTGAGGTGCTTTCTATGTTTCTTTGGCATTGGAAATTGGTTGTTTGGGATGATTTGGATCTACTTTGATCGCTTGTTTTTTGATTTTCACTGCTTGAGAGATGCTGGAAAGGGGGTTGTGGATTGGAATATGTTCCTAGGGTGTGTTTTGGTTGCCTG
Source organism: Viscum album (assembly GCA_963277665.1). NCBI lineage: Eukaryota > Viridiplantae > Streptophyta > Magnoliopsida > Santalales > Viscaceae > Viscum > Viscum album. Next base: position 1,108,884,908 of record OY728142.1, on the reverse strand, counting down.
CGGAGTAGGGTGCAGCATCCGGATGGGTGATTCTTTGCATTTGGATGTGGTTCATGACAATTTGTTGAAGCTGAACGAGGATTTGTGGTTAAGGGTGAAGTAGGAACGGCCGTGTTTTACGCGGAGCAGGGTGCGACATCAGGGTGGCTTGATCTTCATTCTGGTTTCTTAAATTTCCTTTTGTGGATGGATTATTTCTGGAGGTTCATCTCACATCACTGGTATGTTGGTATAATTCCTTCTGGAGTTTGCTGATGGGAGGATTTTTGCTGGTGTCGATGGTCACACCGGTGGACGTTTGAGGAGGATGGCTCTAGGGATTGGTCTGCTTGTCTGATGTTTGTGCCTTGGTTCATGGTTTCTTGGCCTTTATTTTTTTTGTTTTTAAGTGGTGAAGTGATGAAATGGTGAAGTGGTGAAGTGGTGGTCTAATGGTGTGGTGTGGCAATGAAGTCATGTTTGGTTTCTCACTTTCTCCACAAAAGTGTCTGCTTAATAAAAAATTTAATTTTCAAAAAAAAGGATCATTCCACATGGAGTATGAGTAAAACCACATTTCACTTGAATTATCATGATTAAACCCTCATTTCACTTGAAATATCATGATACTAATCTTTACCCAATGCATTGGAGTGTTATTAGGGTGCACCCTTCTTAACAATTTCATTTCATGCATAAGTGTTCAACATGAATCATATAACATGGATTCATTAAACATCATCATTTAGTCCATGATAAAAGAATGTGGAATTAATAAATTAAACTTTATAATAAAAAATTAAATCCACATAATGTTTAATATCCTTGAAAGGGAAAGGGGCATGGTATTCACTACATAATGACTTTGGCTTGGAAAATCGCGGTGCAATTTTGGCAGCATAACAGCATGACATAAGAATTCATAAAAATGGTTGATGAGGGATAAAGGGGTGTATCATAATATGTACATGAAATGGATAGTAATAGGGTTATATAGATACATGTCCCCTCATATTTAATTGAATTTAGATTCATAATACAAAATAATTACTTGAATGTAAATGAGAAGAGAGAAATTCCTAATGGAATTTGGGCATGGTAGTAGGTGTACATGGGAGGCATTAATGAGAAAGAATGAGGTATCTCATAATTAAAACATAAGTAGGGAAGTATGAGGTCGGTTCCAAATCAAATCCCAACATTTTTAATTGAAAATAAAATGGTACAACAATATAAAGAAATTTCGACAAAATGAGAAAAGAAGAAATGCCTTACTTGGAAGTGTGATCCAAGGGATTGGGAGAGGCTTGAGAGAGACTTCTTGGGATCTTGGGGAACATTTTTAGGATTATATAGAGAGGAATGCAGAGGTGGTTCGATCTCCAAATGTTTTTATTGAAGAGTAAGTGGGATCTTGGGTGTGTTTATATAGGAAAAGAGAGGAAATTCTTTATTATTTCGGTTTTGGAAACTACAAATTAAACTAATCAAAACCAAAAACCAACCCATGTTTTTGCACATGGTTTTTTCCAAAGGGGAGTGGAAAACATTATTTTATAATTCCAATAGCCTAACTTCTTAACATATTAGGCTTGATTATGTACAGGTGAGTCACACTCTCAAGGAAATTATTTTAAAATTTAAAATATTTTATAAGTCTTGTTGGGTCCACTAAGGCACCATAAAATTAATCAAACAAATATAAAATCACATTATATAAAAGTTAAAACGTATATTGGCCAATCATAGTTTTTATAGTATTTTATTACAATACTGTTGGGTCATTATGATGTCATAAAACACATTATAAATTCAAAAGGTATTTATTTTTTACCCAAAAATTTGATTGTCTTAGAAAATTATGAAAAATTCACCATTGGAAAATTTTTACATCCTGATAAAAAAAAATATTATTATTTAATATAAATAATTTTATAAATTTATGAATTTTTTCTTTTAAAATAAATACCGATTATTATCGAAAATTCATGGGTTTTGACAAAAATAGCATTCAGACCTTAATAAAAATTACAATTCTATTCATAAAAATTATATGATCATTTATATTTAATAAAAATTAATTTAGTAATAATATTTTATTAAAATATTATTTAATTCAAAAATAAAATAATTCATCAAAACAGATTTCTTAATTTAATGTTGACTTAAAATACTATTTGTCCTTTAAAAACTATTTACAAAGTAAAAATAAAAAAATGAATGTATATTCTTTATTCTATTAAAAAACTAATGCACATAATCATAGTTATAAAATCTTATTACATAAACCCTTATAACACCCGCATAAGAACTAAGGTTAAGGTGTGCGATGGTGACAGACTCTTGGGGTGTCTCAGATAACATCGCTCGAGTGGTAATCTCTATAAACATACACTTCTCTCATAGGAGGTTTTTTTAAATCTTAATGTGTTTAAGATTGTCTTGGGATTGGTCAAGAGAGAAGGCCAGTGATGCCACATCCTTTTTGAGCTCCAACAAATGGGCTTTTTATGGAGCAATTCTACTGGATGAGTTCATCGCTTCCTTTTTCTGAGTAAATTGGATTTGTTAAATACCTATATTTATACTAATCATGTGATCATTGTTCAACGACTATATTAGCAATGGTAATAATTTGTAATGATATTTTGAAATCCAAAAACATAAAACATGGGTGTGTATATGTTTTATATAACCATTTTACATAATAAGACATTTAATTATATCAAGAGAAATTTTCATTAATAAAAGTTTGGGTTGTTACATGTTGGGACCTGAAATGGTCTAGGATATTGTAGAAATGTGAAGACCATCCGGTTGAATATTTCGGTTCCACAAGTTAAAAGAAAAGATTTATAGATAATCATCAATAGGAATTAGAGATTGAGGTTTCTTAAGAGGTATTCCTCCACATATATCTATTGAATATGTTCATGAGATTTAGGAATAAATGAAAGCTAAGTCCAAGGTACATCTTACCCTTTGATATTCTTGATCGTGTTGGATTTGTGGCCTATTAACTAGAAATTACACCAACCTTATATCAAGTATATGATGTAATCTTCATATCCCTCTTGAGGATCTACATATGAGAACCCTCACATGTTCTGAACTCATAGGTTATATAGATGTAAAATGATCTCTCTTATGAGGAGAAACGAGCGAAGATATTGGACTATAAAGACAATGTTCTACACAACAAGACAACTCACCAAGTCAAAGTACTATAGAGAAACCTTAACTATAATGTAGTGACATGGTAATCAAAGGAAACAATGAAGGAGAAGTACCCTCACCATTTTTCTCTTCATCATATAAAATGAAATTACGAGAACAAAATTTAATAGGGGGAGAAGAATGTAATGACCAATAATTTTATAATTGTAATTTCCTTCTTAAAATTGTGTCATAAAATACATACATAACATAGAGAACCTGATAGAAAAATTGTTCTCAAAAATTGATAATGATACATTCTTCAAAAAATATTCCAATAATAATTCCAAATATAACAGTAGGATAATAAATAAAAAATAAGATAACAAGAATGGGAAAATATTGATCTTCTCGATCCACTAGAATGACTGCACTCACAAAAAACATATGTAGAAATAAAACATAACTTTAATAATAAAAATAATCATTTTAAAAATAAATGGATATATATATAACCGTGTTAATAAATATAAGTAAATGAATTATTAATTAAATAAGATGTATTCATCGAAATTAAGGAACCTATACCATTTGAATAGTAACCTAACTGTTGGAATAGTAACCTAGCTATTAGGAATAGTATTATCTCCATTAGAATAGTAATATAATATATGAAAGTACCAAATAAAATTTAGTTATCTTATAAATAAAAATATTATATATTTATATAAGGTTATAAGTAACATTTTTTAAAATTATAAATTAGATGTTGGTATTTTTGTAAATGTTAATGTATATTTAAAACATTATAATTAATATAATGATTTAAAAGAAAATTTATTTTCATATAAAATTTTCATATGTTAATATTATATTTTATTCAAATTATAAGATAATTTTATGAGACCTTAATTAATTTTTCAAAGGGTTATAGAATTGATTTTAACATTAAAATTTGAGTTTTTTTAAATGATGATTTAAAAAAAATTAATTTCTCATATATTGAAAATTATTTTCATAAAATAGATTCATTTTTTTAAATCTAGATTTAAGAAAAAAAAATTAGGGAATTTTTTTATTTTTTATAAAAAAATTTAATTTTTGTTGAATAGTGAAATATGATAACTTACGTTATTTAAAATTATAAGTGAAGTACATGAATGTTTGAGTCATGGATGATGTAAGGAAACATTAACTCAATCACCCCATAACTATTTACTAAATTTAGTTATATTAATCAATATAATTGATATTCTTGATCCAAAATAATTAAATAGTGAATATAATAATAAAAAACACCCCTCTCCACACCCTATAAATACCACCTCCCACCGACCGCTCTCCTCACACCTAATGAGAAATTTAGATTTTAGATAATCTACCAAATTCCTTTTCCAAGCCTATTCCCCATGTCCAAGAGCTTTTGGACTCAATAAAATACCTATTTTAACTTCTTTAAGGGGGCCTTCAAATAGGTGATATTCAAGTGGTAACATTCTCAAACCATCTCTTTTAATTTCTTTTCTTCTTCTACCTCCTCCAAACCTATTTCATCCATAAAATAATAATATATATAGTATCATATATATGCTAGATTTTGATATTGATATTATAATATCATTTATCCTCCCCGTTTCTCAAATCCTCTTATTCAATGAAACTAAATCGTTGTCCAAATTATGGTCTTTTACCGTCTCTATGGATAATGAGCTTTTATTTTCTATTATGACCATCAAGGATGGTCATAAAACCATTATTATTGTTAAAAAATATTTCAATATATAAATTATAACTCGTTCTATGTTTTTTAATTAATATATATATATAATATTAAATAAAATTAATCTATTTTGTGATGATGGAAAACCCAACCAAAATAAACAAAAAAATTATCATTGACATTTTTTCAAATGAATAATCCTCATTCTAGAAAAAAATGATATATGGAACCATTTAAAATTATATATGTTAATTAATACCATATAATTTCACTTTTAGAGTATTATTTATATTTAATAAGAGTATCCACAAAGATACACAAGTTAACCAACCATGAAACCGTCAAACAAACACTCCCCTAATGATGAAATTGAACATTATAACTCATCAAAAGGACATAAATAAACTTAAAAAAAATTAATAAATAAAATATATGTTGAATATTTTTATAATTAAATTATTAATGAATCAATTTTTTTTATACAACACATTAAGTGCAAGTGAATAATACATTTGGACATAACGTATGGGATTCTCTCAGAACCACCATTCTTATTTTGGGTTAGGATTTCTCCCTCTTTGTCTTAATTTATCCATTAATTATTATTATATGAATCTCTTTTTTATATGTGTATTTACCACACATATTTATGTAGCTTAATATATCGTTATTTTTTCATGAATTATATTTTTTATATGGTTCCCTTCTCAGTTCATTTTGATAAGAAAACCCGATTAAAGGGAACTTATCTTTTTCTTACCCATTTTCATGTACACTCTATAAAATATAATAAGCCTAAAATATTTTTCTAAAATCAAATAAATTATCATGAAAAAACATTTTGGTTAATTTCTGGTTTTATGAAAATAATTATTCCTTTATCCTCTTTAAATACTCTTTATTCTTTTCCCTAAAACTACACTTAAGTGGTACATTTATAATGTTATCTAACAACTATTTTTCATGTTTTAAATTTAGATGGATGAAATTATTCTTGATCTATTATTATTTTTATTTTTTTGATGTCCAATAATGATTTAAATACCTTATTTCATGGATACCATTTTTATATTTACTTTGGTTATTCCTTATGACATGATTATGAAACCCATTTATTTCCATGAGTAACCCTTATGTTTAATCCATATGTTTGATTATTTATGGGAAAAAATATTCCTGAACATGTCATGATTGGTTCCCTTAGATAGTTCTCCAATTTAATAGGTAATGTTTTTGTCTCATGAGATGTAATGTATGGGATTAAGAAGTAAACTTAATCCATTTTGGGAATTTTTCAACAATGAGATGTACTATTGGTAGTTAGTCTTGACTTATGTTTTTATCATTTATATATTTATACCACATTCTAGTATTCCCATGATAATATGATTCTATTTTCTGTATATTATGCTTCAATGTGTTTATTCATGATCCATTCCTTTAAATCTATCATTTTATTCCTTCTAACTCATGTGTTGTGCTTTATTCCCATGTTTAATCCCTTACATGGAATTTTAGATAATCCTTTTTTTAATGTATACCATGTTTATCCAATGTAGTTATGGTATCTCAAAGGTATTTAGGATCTCATTATAGAGATTAAATGAAATATTTTTTTTACTTTCATGTTTTCTAATCAGGTACCTAGTCTTCCAAATCCACTAGACTATTTGATCCTTGGTTTGTACTAAAATTAAAATAATATAATATTATGTCTATAATGCTTAGATAAATATAGTTCATGATTGAATTATCAATTACTATATACTCTTATGACTTAATTATTGTGATTAAAAAATCCATATTACATGATTCATGATTAAATACCATTGATTTATTGGTTACAACTATTATATGTTTCAATAATTTTCCCATACCCTTATGATTATCTTATTCATAACATCCCATGAACTTACAAGTAGATTTATTATAGAATGAATTAAACATTTAGTCTATAAAGAAACAATTATATTTATAGGAGAGAGTTATAACCTGGATTTTAGAAATAATTTTTCTACTTCTGTGATTTGAATTTTGAAAAACATCTATACACAGTTGCGATCAGTAAGATATTTTGATTCTGATAGGATCAACTTAAATTTTCAGTGAACAATAACTTACTCTAATGAATATTAACACATCCTTATGAATATCAATGTACCCTTATTAATTCTAACCTCACTCATGTAAGTATAAATAAAATGTAGACATGTCGTAAATGAAATAGAATATTTTAGAAATTAATAATTATGAGTTGGTGCATTTGTGTGTGATAAATATTTAATTGCAATTTTAAATTAATAAAATTAATTTTATGAAATGTATTATTAAATAAATATTTTTTTATTAATATTTTAGGATAATTGTATGAGACCTCAGTTAATTTTTGAAGGTATTATAAAATCCGTTTTAAATTTAAAATGTGTATTTTCAAGTAAAAAGTGATTTTATTTAAAAATTGAATATATAATATTTATAAAATTATTTTGAAAAAATGGAGTTTATTTTTTATTTATAAACATTTAAAAAAATTAGGGTAATTTTTTGTTATTTTTCTGAAATATTAGATTTTTTGTTAATAGTGATATTTGATAATTTATGAAATATACTAAATAAATGAATTTATACATCATGATTGAGTCATGGATTATGTAAATGTCTATTATATAGAACTAACATGCAATTATTATAATTTTTAGTCACAATAATCAAGATTATTCATAGTCTTGATCCAATATAATATAATAATAATTAAAATAATGAAAAACCCTCCTCTCCTTCCCTATAAAAACCACCCCTCACCGCATCTTCTATTCACTCCTCTAAGCCTTGAAGATTCTAAAATTTATTACCAAATAATACTACCTATTACCTCCCCAATTAAAATATCCCTTTTCATTTCCAAAATACCAAAACTCCTTCCCATAAGAAGGTTTTCAAGGAGGATATTTCAAGAGGTAAATCATCTTCCCCTTTCTTTTAATTTCATTTCTATTTATTATTTTTTCTTAGTATCTCACTCACATACACCATCCAAATAATCATTATAACTCTAGTATAATATATAAACTAGAATTATATTTTTTTAATGGAACATCCATCATTAATCTCCTTACTCTCTCACTCTCTCTCTCTTATTTTAAAAATGAAATCGATGTTTGTGAGGTGCCAATTTACAACCTTCATGGATGACAAAACATTGTTCATAATTTTATACTTTAGTTATGGTCATAAATACGTTTTTTTGGTTTAAAAATACTATAAATTAATTATTATAACCTATTTATAGTTCTTTAACTAGTATATATACATAATATTAATACATACAACAAAACTAGTTCGCAATATTCAAAGTACTGCCAAAATAATCTAACGGATTGTCATTAATGTTTCACCTAATAAATCATCATCATGCCATACAAAAAAATAAATTATATGAACATTTAATCTTATTAATGTTTATTATTATCATATAAAACCAATTCTATAGAGTTATATCCATTTTACATGAACTCTATTAATTAGGAACAAGTGAACTGATTATGAAAAACAAGGAAACGAACAATCCAGAACAACGAAATTCAATCATATAACTTATCAATATGGCCATAAATGAACTAAATAAAACTATAATTAATCAGATACATGTATATAAGGTTATTAATTAATTAATTAATGGGTTTAAATTGATTATCCAATAATTTAACGTCAAGTTCATAACACGTTCGGACATAAGGTAAGGGTTTTCTACCTGAACATCCATTTTCATTCGGGTTACTCTTATTCTTTAATTACCTCAATTAAATTATTATTTATTCTTATTTAATCCTCATAAATTATGTTTGAATTTTATATATATTATTACCAACCAGAATTATTCTTTATTTTATGGGGAGTTATATGTGTTAAAAGGAACTTTCAAAAATTCTTCCTGAAATACAATCCTGATTCAAGTGAATATATCAAACTCTTACTAGTTTTCAAGGTCAATATATAATATATTTTTATAAAAAAATATTTTTCTTAAATAACTAATTTTATTATGAAAAAACTAATTTAATTCACTTCTAGTTTTATACAAATATTTTTTCCAAAATAACTCTTCTTCTCAAAGTAAAAGAGTATTTATATTAAGAATTACTCAATGATTTTATACTAGTATTTTCATCTATTTCAAAAATATTATTGATTATTATTTTCTATTAGGATTAATATTTTATGATATAATCGAAAATATTCTTTTTTTAATTATTTATGATTAGTATTATTGTGGATGTGTTGTCTTGGTACCATTCACCGTGTTACTCTGAACGATTAGTGGTCATATTTAATCATTGGTTGAAGGTTATTTACATTTCATATTTTAGTTTCAATATGAATATATATGTTGTTTATGATTTTATATATTCATATGAGTAATTAATTGGACTTATTACAAGATTGGCGGAGCCTGTTATAGCCCCTCGATGCGTCAGTAGGTCTCATGAGGAAAACTAGTTCATGTTTTTTCCCGTTTATGTTTAGTCTTGGCATGAATCCTTGACCGAATGATTATAATGTCTTCTATTATACATTCCCTCATTATAAAACTAGATATTGATATGCCATGTGATTATTAGACTAGTATAATTTCCATGGTTATGTTTTATGGCATTATTTAATCAGTTTTTATTCCTACCATATTATGATTAAGTTTATTTTTAAAGGCATGTGTTTTTACTTATTTATCATTCCTATTTTTTATGTTTATAATTTCATCTAATATATTATTCACCCTTACTGAGCTTCTGAGCTCACCTCTTTAACATGTTTTATTTTCCCCAGTTTGTGAAGAAGTATATTATTAATTACTTTCAAGGATAATATAGGGGATAATGTGTGATTCAAAAGAAGTTGATATGTTGTATTTACTTTCAAGTTGTAATGTTGAACTGTTGTTTGAATATTTTTTTCCAAATATACTAAACTAATCATTCTTTTTGGATAAGAAATACTTATTTATATTCTAATGTATTAAGATAAGGCTCTAGCTATGGGAAACTAGGGTAAGTTCCTTAGATTATCCTCACTTGTGATCATTGATTAATATCTCTTATGATTACCCTAACTAAGAATATAATCTCAACATATATTACATTTTTATTCCCTAGGTTATTAATAAAGGTTTTAATTATGCTATATATTATAAGGGTTATAGTTGTGAAGATCTTATTGGTAAATGATGTAGATATTTTATATACCAGTTTATTATTTATCACTTATTATAAAGAAACTAAACATTTACCATTATTTTTTCAATCATTTTAATATATAATTAATATTTGGATAATAGTTTTTAGAATTTATGTCTGAAAAATTGGGGTCACTATAGTAGGTATCAGAGAAAGGTTATATTACTTTGGGAAATAAGGATGTGTAAACTAGAGTGAAATTCTTTAGTATAATCCCTTGTATGTGATAACAATCAGAGATATGGTAAAGAATAGTGTATAATTTTCAAGAAAATACATCCCTAAATAGATAATAACAAGTAGAAGTTTTTTTTCATAGATGGAGTAAGGGGTGAAAATGCTGAATGGGGTGGATTTTGTTTTAACTTGATTGTCAGTAGGGAACAATTAGTGGACTAAGAATTCACACCTTTCAAGACACTCCAAGGGGATATTCTTAGATTAATTAACCTTTTTATTACCCATTATAAATAATTTAAATTATTAATGTATATGGATTAACATATTTACACATAAGGTATCGTAGATTCAAAATAATGTTTCATTATTTTGAATTATATGAATAATTTTTCATTATTAAATGATTAATCAATATTGTTATTATTTTAAAAATGTTATTTGGGTTTTATTTAATGAAAAAATCAACAATGAATCATGTTAATGTTGAATATGACAGATAGAAAAATGATTGTAATCACGAGAAACCATATAAAATAAGAGATGGAATGAAAATTCCTGGGATTATAATGAACCATGTATCTTGATATATTATTAATTAACTAATAATATGTTAGTTTATGAATGAACAAAATAATAAAAAAATTGTTTCATAAAGATCATGGATGAAACCAGATTCATCTTCCAACATGTCAAATAATGGGAAGAAGATCCCTAGAAAATGTATTATGTGATTGATAAGAAGTTTAATGTGTACAAGATAAAGATACATTTAAATTAATTGAAGTGTTTATGTGTTGTTAATTGTACAGACCCATAATTCCTGTTGAATTTTTTTTAATGCATGAGAATTTTACGAGTCCGCAGTTTCTGACGGAACGCGATTCCAAGGCCCTAAGTGCCTGGAATGATTCATCGAAGCTTTGTTAAGCTTAAATTAACGTGTTTAAGTGGTTTTCCTGAAAAAGTAGAATAACTCTTAAACGGTTACTCGGATCAGAAATCTGAGGCTACCGGTGTGCTCAGGTTAGCGGGTTTACCCTAGGTGTGACTGAAGTTTTGTCGGCGCGGGCCTCCTGTGGGAAAACCCAAAAATCGAAAAACCGTAAATAAAATAATAAAATAATGTTATTTTATTTTTAAAATGATTATAACTCACAAATAGTAACTCAGATTAAAAATATGAGACCACCGCTGAACTCATGAGGGTAGGATTTCTTTAAACAGATACCAACATGGGTCGTAGAGGGCCACCAGAGAAAGGTAGTTTTTGGACGCAAATAAAATAATTAAGTGACAATTATTTTATTGTAAAATTAATAACTTTTAAACGGTAACTCAGATTGAAAATCTGAGGGTACCGTTGGGTTCTTTGGGGCGTGATTCATCTAGGCAGAGCCTAACCTCAACCGGTGCGGGTCAAGGTTGACTGATATTAATTTTCAGAACATTTTTTTAGGTACGTTCAGTAAACGTGCGAGCGGCGTTTTATAACATTTGAATTGGTGCTCAGAATTGAAATCTGAGGGCACTGTTGAACTTGCAGCGTCGGTGATTGCTTAGTGAGACCTTCACCGTAGTTGCGTTTTAACGAGAGTGGAAGTTATTTTTTAGGGTTTTAAAATAAAAATTAAATAAAAATAAGACTTAACTTATTTTTATTTTATGGTGCATAAATCCTCCAAGTGCAGGTTAGTAGTGGGGGCCACCCACACATAACCTCCGTTGGGAGGATTTTATTTAGTGGGGCCCACATGAGTTTCTTAACTCTTCTAACTCCCCATTAATTTTGGAACACCTCTAACCCCCCATTTATGTGGGTTAAACTCTCCACCTTTCCCTAATACTTTAATGTGCCAACTCTCTCACAATTAATTAATCAACCCCATGCAATTAATTAATTAGCACCTTTTTGAATTCTTTTAAATTCTTGCCAACCATTAAAAATAATAACATGTCTATTATTTTTTGGTGTTGTAATAATCTTTGGGTGGAGCATGATAAAGGGTTTGTAGAATTGAGAGCACTTCATCCTCTCAACGAAGAATACGAAGAATGCTCCTTCCACCGAAGAATGACGAGCACAGTCTTCTTCTTCTTCAACCAGAACCAGTTGATGAAACACCGCCGCCCACGAAGAATGCCGACACCATCCTCGGCTTCTTCTTTCCCGACGTCAATGAAACAACGCTGCCTTTTCCCGAGACTTCGTCAATGAACAATCATCAAGAAAGGTTGGGGGTTTGAATTCTTTTATACTCGTTCTTCTTTATACAAATTTCTGGTATGAGAACCGAATGATATCATCGGGATGAGGAGGGTTCAGACCGCATGAACACGGCCTGACCCTCACCTTTTGTTTGTTCTTGTTCATTGATGATAGAGGCTGTACATGTGGCGACCGTAAATGACACAACCGCAAAGAAACCGGCGGTGCAAGGCCACCGGGTCACCACAAGGGAGAAACACCGACGTGCCGTGCAAAGAAACGATCCACAGCCAAGTGGTCTGCAGCGGTGCCGGAGGGGCGCGGTGTCGTCGCACCACGCTAGAATGAAGGTCCACGACCTGGAGGGATGTGGCGGTCAGACGAGGAGCACGGTGTCGTCGCGCCGCGCGGAGATCGGCAAGAGGCCTCAGCTAGGTCGGGCCATGATGGAGGGGCACGGTGCCATCGCGTCGCACCGTGGTGTGTAGCGGCTAGCTGCTCTGGTTAGCCGGGATGGGCAGGACCTCGTGGGGTCTCTCATGAGTGGGACCGGCCCCACCTAGTGCATGTTGGGTTCTACCCGAACGGCTAAACCGTTCAGGTGCCAGGGGGAGCGCGGTTCCCCCCTGACTGCGGCTAAGGTGGACCCCCATCGGGCCACCGGGTCACCAGGCCGACCGGGTCATCCGGCCGCCTTTAGGTCGGGCCGCCCTCGCCCGGGCCACCTCGGGCCGGACCCCCTTCGAGTCGGGCCGACCACTCGGGCCGGACCGCTTCCATAGACCAGGTTAGACCCGCGGACCGGGTCAGACCCTGGTTCAGATAGGTTCGGGTTGGGTCGGTCCGACTAGGTCGGACTGGACCCTGACCCGCTATGGCTCGTTTACACCTTTTCTCCCATATCTTGGGCTACGGGTGTCTGTTTGAAAAACCGTCAGTGGCGGCGACATTCTTGGAATGAAGCCGTCCCTTTCAGAATACCCCACAAGAGTTCAAGGGATAGTTGAGATACAGTTATGTTGGTTCGTACATGAAACCAACCGGGCCCCCATGACTAAAAGGCTAATAACTCACAGACTAGATGTCTGATTGACATGTCGTCTGTAGCGTTGAGACACATATGATGTGGAGGTCCTTTGAGATACATCCATGTGAGACTTAGTGAAACTTGGAGTATCGACCAGTAGCTTGTGGATCGGATCCTATCAGAGATGAGCGTACAGAGTGCGGAGACCTAGTAGCTGACAGACCTGACGACTAATTGACCGATTCGACTTGGAGTGATTTGACTAGCCCAATGGGGAGTGCCCGGTATTTGGTGGCAGACCCACAGCGGACGGAGTTCCTGGTAGTTGGCTGCAGACCTAAGGTACTCAACAGGAGGAGTACCTCTATAGGCTATTAGGGGGAGTGCCTGGTATTTGGCGGCAGACCCACAGTGGATGGAGTGCCCGATATTTGGCAGCAGACCCGCGGTACTCGACAGGAGGAGTACCTCAGCAGTCTAAGGTTAGTGAGAAGTGCCTCAGTGTCGCGACAAGCCCATTGTACTCGACAGAGGAGGAGTTCTACAGTATCTGTGGTTTTGATAATGAAAAATACTGGTATGATCTGATTCAATGGTCTTTGTGTTTTCCTCATGATTGAGATGGGTTACTTGATAACTTAGGTATATGTATGGGAATATACCTAAGTAATGGTTATCCATGGATTTCATACAGTGTGGTTTATCCTTGTTGGATTTTGTGAGACCTTGAGGGTCTCAGGGTCCCTACTAAGTATCGGTATACTCACCCCTGCATGGGTTATGCCCGCACCTCGTTGTGGTGGATGCAGACGACGGACAACACTGACGGTGGCCGAGAGTGGCAGGACTGGATGGTACCCGAAGGTGGACCTCATGAAGAGTCAGTACCCGGAGGAGACTGACGTATGTGGATCACTGAGGAGGCTATCTATTCCTACCCTTCAGGTAGGAACCCCGAAGGACAATCTAGGAGCTTCTTTCACCTTTAAGTTGTTGTCCCTTTTTAGTTGTACTTTCTTTCAGTTTTATTTGTACTTTATAGTTGGGCTTGTATTCTGGACCCCATTACATTCAGTACACTTGTTATGCAGCTTTTACTTAGTGTTTGCTTCCTCTTATACTCTGGTTGTGTGAGTTTACATTCTATAAAGGGAATGTATTCCCAGTTTTAGAGATGTACACCTTTGGTGCTAGTCGCCATCCCCTGGCCTATAAAAGGTGGGCTTGGAGTAGTCACAATACGGGACCTAAAGGACGGGTCGTGAAAAATTGGTATCAGAGGAGTCCGTTCTACTACAGAACATAGGACTTTGATATTTCTTTTCAGTGAAGCAATATTGTTAAGAGTACTGAGTGTGGTTTTCAATTTTGGGAGTCCAGTGTTGGTGCGGAGGCCGATTTATACGTACACCAGGACCCTGACAACTAATTTCCAACTTAGTACACAAAAACACCGATTGCATGCATGTTTTCAAAAGTTATTCTTTAAGATAAATCAAACCAGGTTAGCTCAATAGGTATAACTTTTTACCATGTTGCATTTGTTCATGATGCCTCCACGCTGACATCCAGTTAGAGTTCCGAGATAGTACACGATGACGGCCCACCGAGCGACGAGGCTCTGGTGCATGGCCCTCTTACTATGTTGGCACCTTCGGGTGGTGTACCAGCAGCACCACCACCCATTGGGCAGCAGCTGCCACCAGCCACATTGGAGGATGGTGCACGCCGACTGAGCATGTTGCATGAGTTCTAGTGGAAAAGGCCTCTGAGATTTCGAGGCGAGACAGATTCTCAAGAAGCATAGGACTAGCTAGAGGAGATTGCTAGAGTTTTATGCCTAGTTGAGACAACCGTAAAGAAGATAGTGATCTTAGCTACTAGTGTTTTCCAGTGAGTGACCAAGAGGTTGGTCTGCATAGTGATGAGACTTCTGTACGTGGACCATTACTCGAGATAGCACCTCTGGGTACCATGTCAGCTATATCACTGCATGTTGGTCAGCAGTTTCAACTGGCAGTACCAGTAGAGGACACTTGTAGGCTTAGTTCCGTACACGTGTAGCAGCATCAGATACCCCTCAGGTTCCGAGGTGAACCCAACTCACAGGTAGCTGAGGAATGGCTTGAGGAAGTGGCTGAAAGTTCCCCAGAACTTCTACAGCTTCGGTAGGACGACGTGTCGGTAGCTGAGTATTAATCAAGGCATATGATCTTTCCGGATACTTGATGAATATGGTACGATCAGTGATTTAGGGATCGAACATCCGAACGATGTGTGTTTAAAGTACATCTGAGCCTGCAAAATTCCACTACGCATTCCTACTTATGTTAGGATGCTAGAGAGAACCTTTGTGGTTGAATGTTCTTTAGATTAGCGAATACAGCTATTGAATGATAGTAGTGGGAAAGCAGAAAACCACACCAGACTCTGAGACTTGAGCCTGTAAAAAATGTTTCAAGAAGAGGAAGTGTTAAAGAAAGAGGAATCTGCAGGGCAGGATATGTGGAAGCATAGCTATTAGAGCATCATGAGGTGGTGTTCATTTCAACATTTTACAACCACCCACCTTGGTAGTCCCCGCCAGTCTCAGAGAGATGGAGGGAAGGGGAAGCAATTAGTTGTATGCGGTCAAGGAGTGTGACCCAAGGGCTCTAGGAATGATCCAAGGTACGGTCTGTGTCTACTACTAGCTTCCGTATCAATAGACATAGGTACCAATCCTTCCTTCCTTCCATGAATCTTGTCTCGAACATAGAGTTTCTGGTTAAACTGTTGACTTGACCCTCATATCTAGAGATACCTTTAGAAGGAGACTCGATAATCACACTTACGCTGATGGTGAGATATGACCCTTGAGGCGAGAGTTTCAGTTGGAACCTCTTGGTGGTAGCATCGAGGCCTTACGACGTTAGTTTGGGTATGGCCTAGGCAACCACAGTTCATACACATGTTGACTGTATTAGGCAAAAAGGTTGTGGTTATCTACAACATTGGGATGAGGTTTTCCTTAGTCGGAAAAAAAAAAGGAAACCCAGGTAGCATGTTAAACTCATGCATAGAAGGGTGCAACCGATCACTCATTATTCAGCCAGCCTTACCCTCATGGATGTAGGAGTTTTTAGTTTTTAGTTCCAAACATGAATGACAGAACATGGGGACATCTTTTCAAAATATGTTTCCAAGATTACCCCACAAAGGGGGGGGACTGCTTTGGCTAGATACTATCGGAGGATCGTTCTAGACTTCTCCATAGTTGCAGCATCACTATCATCCCTGAAGAAGAAAGGGAAACCCTTCACATGGTCAAATAGATGCCAGTAAAGATTTCAGGAGCTGAGGTAGAGGCTGACTAGTGCACCCATCTTGAGGCTTCTAGAGGAGGGTGTAGGGTACGTAGTTTTCTACAAAGCATCAGGGACCGTACTTGGGTGTTTCCTGATGCAGGAGCGATCAGTGATCGCTTATGGTTGTCGGTAGTTGAGACAGCACGAGCAGAACTATGCTACCCATGACTTGGAGTTAGTTGCAGTGGTATTCACCTTGAAGATGTGACGAAAATATCTGATGGGTGAACATTTTACCGTGTACTCTAATCACAAGAGTCTCAGGTATATCTTATCTCAGAAGTACCTGAACCTGAGACAGCGACGATGGCGTGAGTTCTACCAGGACTATGACTTCGAGATAGTCTATACTCTTGGGAAGGGGAACGTTGTTGCATATGTGCTCAATAGGAGGACTGGTATATAACTGCTAGGAGAGGCGACAGAGCAGCTGGCTGCCTTACAGATATCGTTTGTGGATAGATATGGAGAAACCTATCTATAGTCTCTTACAGTCAATCCCCCACTTCTTCATCGAGTCGGGGAGGCGCAACATGGGGACACTGACTACGAGACACGATTTGCTTAGATATTCACAAGGTAGGCACCTGATGGATATTCTGAAGGTGGGGGGCACGCCATCCTCTTCAGAGGATGTACCATGGTACCAGTTGCACTTCAAGAGGAAGTGTTGATGGATTTCCACACTTCCCCTCTAGTGGTACCTTCAAGAGTGGTGAAGATGTACTAGGACCTTCGACGACAGCACTGGTGGTCATGTATGAAGAAGGCGGTAGCAGAGTTTGTCTCATGATTCCTCACTTGTCAGCAAGTGAAGGCAGAGCACCAGGTACCCACAGTCTTGGTTCAGTCCTTAGAGGTCCCAGAGTGGAAGTGGGATGGGATGTCCATGGACTTCATGATGGTTCTTCCACATATATCCTGGGGTCATGACTCGATTTGGGTGATCATCGACAGACTCACCATGTCGGCCCACTTCCTACCAATCAGAGAATAGGGATCAGTAGAGAGCTTGAGACTCCTCTATGTGCTGGAGATTGTGCGATTAACTAGAGTACCATATTCTATTGTCTCTGACCATGACTCAATATTTACTTCTTGGCTATGGAAGCAGTTGCAGAAATCATTCGGGACATAACTTTGCTTGACCACTGCCTTCCATCCTCAGACGGATGGTCAGACAGAGAGGACCATCCAGACCTTCGAGGACATGCTACGTGCATGTTTCCTTGACTTTGATCATAGTTAGGAGGATCACTTTCCTTTGGTGGAGTTTGCCTTCAACAACAGTTATCACTCTACCATCGGTATGGAACCCAGGTGAGTCAGCACTAGTGGGACTGGAGATGGTACGAGCTAACACGAAGAAGGTCCATATCATCCAGGAGAGCATGAAGACTACAGAGAGTAGGAAAAAGTCTTATGCTAACAGGAGACGGAGACCTTTGGATTTTGAGGATGGCAACCACATCTTCCTACGGGTCTCATCTTGACGAAGTCTATGGAGATTTGGCTAAGGTGGCATGTTATTTCCATGGTTCATAGGACCTTCCCAGGTCCTCATCAGAGTAATCGAGGTGACTTACCACTTATCTCTTCCACCTTAGTTGCACCGGGTGCACGACATCTTCCACGTATCTCAGATGAGGAGATACATGCACGACCCAACCCACATCATCGACAACGGGGAGCTAGACATCGATGACGGGGTGAATTTTACGGAGGTTCAGTGGATATTGAGGATCACCAGAAGCGGGTCCTACGTGGATGGTCGATACCTCTAGTGCGTGTTTTTTGGCAGCATGGGAACCTCTAGGAGAGTACATGGGAGTGGGAGGCTCAGATGTGTCCTCAGTACCCTCCCATATGTTCCCTTTGATCGAGTTTTATCTTACTAGGACATAAGGACCTGAGGTGGGGAGAATGTAAAGACCCAGAATTCATGTGGAAATGTTTTTTAATACATGCGAATTTTACGAGTCCTAAGTTTCTAATGGGGCATGATTCCGAGCCCCGGAGTTCCCGGAATGATCCGTCAAAGTTTTGTTAAGATTAAATTAACGCGCGTAAGCAGTTTTCCGGAAAAATTGGAATAACTCTTAAACGGTTACTCAGATCAGAAATCTAAGTCCACTGTTGTGCTCAGGTTAGTAGTTTTACCCTAGTCCTGACTTAAGTTTTGTGGGTGCGGGCCTCTGATGGGAAAACCCGAAAATGGAAGAACCATAAATAAAATAATTAAATAAAGTTATTTTATTTTTCAAATGCTTATAACTCCCAAATGGTAACTCGGATTAAAAATATAAGACCACCGCTGAACTCATGAGGGAAGGATTTCTTTAAGAAGATACTAACTTAGGTCAGCGAGGGATACTAGAGAAAGTTATTTTTTTCCGCAAATAAAATAATTAAGTGACAATTCTATTATTGTAAAATTCATAACTTTTAAACGGTAACTCAGATTGGAAATCTGAGGGTACTGTTGGGTTTTTTGGGGTGTGATTCACATAGGCAGAGCCTAACCTTAACTAGCGCAGGTCGAGGGTGACTGATGTTAATTTTTCCGAACTTTTTTTCGGGTACATTCAGTAAACGTGTGAGCGGAGTTTTATAACTTTTGAACTGGTGCTCAGAATTGAAATATGAGGGAATAGTTAAACTCGCAGCGTCGGTGATTTCTTATTGAGACTTTCACTACAGTTGTGTTTTAATGAGACTGGAAGTTAGTTTTTGGGGTTTTAAAATAAAAATTAAATAAAAATAAGACCTAACTTATTTTTATTTTATGGTGGAAAAAATATCCAAGTGGAGGTTAGTGGTGGGGGCCACCCGCACATAACCTTCCTTGGGAGTATTTTATTTAGTGGGGCCCACACGAGTTTCTTAACTCTTCTAACTCCCCATTAATTTTGGAACACCTCTACCCCCCCCCCCATTTATGTGGGTAAAACTCTCCACCGATCCCCAATACTTTAATGTTCCAACTCTCTCACAATTAATTAATTAAAACCTTTCAATTAATTAATTAATTCTTTTTTGAATTCTTTTGAATTCTTAACAACCATTAAAAATAATAGCATGTCTATTATTTTTGGTTTTGGCATAATCTTTGAGTGGATCTTGAGAGAGGGTTTGGAGAATTTATAGAACTTCATCCTCTCAATGAAGAACACGAAGAATGCTCCTTCCACCAAAGAACGACGAGCACCGTCTTCTCCCTCTTCAACAGGAGCAAGTTGAGGAAACACCGCCGCCCACGAAGAACGCTGATGCCATTCTCAGCTTCTTATTTCCCGACGTCAATGAAACGATGCCACCTTTTCCTGCGACTTCGTCAACTAACAATCATCATGCAAGGTAGGGGGTTTGAATTGTTTTCTACTCTTTCTTCATCGTACAAATTTCTGGAATGAGAACTAAATGATATCACAGGGACAAGGAGGGTTCATACCCCACGAACACGGCCCGACCCTCCCCTTTTGTTTGTTCTTGTTCATTGATGACAGTGGTGCTACACACAGCGACCGGCAACGATCTGTCCATGAAGAAGCTAGCGGCGCAAGGCCGTCGGGTCTCCATAAGGGCACGACACCGTCGTGCCACGCAAAGAATAGAGTCATGGCCATGTGGGCCACGACAGTGTCGGAGGGGCGCGATGTCATCGCACCATGCCAAAATGAAGGGTCGTGGTGGTCTGATGAGGAGCGTGGTGCTGTCACATCACGCGGAGACTGGTAGGAGGCCGCGACCAGGTCGGACTGCGGTGGAGGGGCGCGACACCATTGCGATGTTCCATGGTGGGGAGCGGCTAGCCACTCGGGCTAGTGGGGAGGTGCGGGACCCCGTCAGGTCCCACAAGAGAAGGACCGGTGCCGGTTCGGTTCAACCTAAACGGCTAAGCCATTCGGGTTCCATGGGGCGTGCGGTTCCCCCCTAGTCGCGGCTAAGGCGGACCCCCACCGGGCCACTAGGCCAACCGGGCCGCCTTCAGGCCGGGCCACCCCTCGGACAGGCCGCCTCGGGTCGAACCGCCTTCTAGTCGAGTCGCTCCCTCGGTTCGGGCCGCCCACTCGGGTCGGGCTGACCACTCGGGTCGGGCCTCTTCCTTAGACTGGGTCAGACCCCAGTTCGAACCGGGTCGGGCCAGGTCGGTCCGACTTGGTCGGACCGGACCCCGACCTGCTATGGCCCATTCACACCTTTTCGCCCATATCTAGGGCTCCGGGCGTCCGTTTGATGAACCGTTAGCGACACCGACATTCTTGGAACAAAGCTATCCCTTTGAAAATACCCCACAGGAGTTCGGGGTATAGTTGAGATACGATCAGGTTGGTTCGTACACAAAACCAACCGGACCCCCATGACTAAAAGGCTAATAACTCACAGACCGGGCGTCTGATTGACGCACCGTCTGTTGCGTTGAGACCCCTATGACGTGGTTATCCTTTGAGATACATAGGAGTGAGACTTCGTGACACCTGTAGTATCGAAAAATATCTCATGGATCGGATCCTCTCATAGACGAGCGTATAGAGTGTGGAGACCAAGTAGCTGACAGACCTAACGACTGCTTGACTGATTCGACTCGGAGTGATTTGACTAGACCAGTGGGGAGCGCCCGATATTTGGCAGTAGAACCACGGAGGACAGAGCGCCTAGTTGTTGGATACAGAGCCACAATACTCGACAAGAGGAGTACCTCTGTATGCTATTAGGGGGAGCACCCGGTATTTGGCGGTAGACCCACAGCGGACGGAGCGCCTGGTATTTGGGAGCAGACCTGCGGTACTCGACAAGAGGAGTACCTCATCAGTCTAAGGTTAGTGAGAAGCGCCTTGGTGTCACGATAGGCCCATTGTACTCAACAGAGGAGGAGTTCTTCAGCATCTTCGGTTTCGATATTGAAAAATTCTAGTTTGAGCAGAGTCAATGAACTTTGTGTTTTCCTCATGATTGAGATGGGTTACATGATAACTTAGGTATATGTATGGGCATATACCTAAGTAATGGTTATCCGTTGATTTCATACTTTGTGGTTTATCCTTGTTGGATTTTGTGAGACTTTGAGGGTCTCGGGGTCCCTACTGAGTATCGTTATACTCACCCCTGCACAGGCTATGCCCGCACCTCATTGTGTTGGATGCAGACGACAGACAACGCTGACATTGGCCGAGACCGTCAGGATTGGACGGTACCCGGAGGTGGTCCTCATGACCAGTCGGTACCCAGAGGATATGGACGGACGTGGAGCGCTGATAAGGCTATCTGTACCTACCCTTCAGGTAGGAACCCTGTAGGACGATCAAAGAGCTGTTTTCACCTTTCAGATTATGTCCCTTTTTTAGTTATACTTGCTTTCAGTTTTATTTGTACTTTACAGTTGGGCTTGTATTCTGGCCCCCTTTACTTTCAGTACACTTGTTATACATCTTTTATATAGTGTCTTCTTCTTGTACTCTGGTTGTGTGAGTTTACGTTTTCTAATGGCAATGCCTTCCCAGTTTTAGGGATTTGTGCATTTGGTGCAAGTCGCCAGCCCCTGGCCTATGGAAGGCGGGCTTGGGGGAGTCACGATACGAGCCTCGGGGGATGGGTCATGACATTAATTTATAATTATATTGTACTATTGTTTTATCAATTACATACTTGTTATAATATTTAGAAAACATCTATAGAATATTTGATAAAATATTTTCTTCAAGGATTTGGGAGAATACATTGAATGGTTCCAATAATCTTGAAAATTGATTTTTTTAGTATGGTCGTATTTTTTAATAAGAAATTATTGAGGGATAGAAAACCCATTATATGATCATGAGGTTGAGATAATTATTTCTATTGGGTATTTGGAGGTAATTTTTTTAATTTAAATTTGATTGTATTTTTTACCATTAAATTGATTAGTTATCTCACAAAAAAACTTATTTATGTTTTCATTGTTGAATTTTACTTCATTTTTTTATTTATACAATATATTAGATAGTATATGATATAAAATTTAAAAAATAAGAATACTATTAATTTTTTGAAAGAATATAAATATTAATTTTGGTTTTATGGTGATTTAATTTATTAGCATGTTTTTGGAGAAAATAGGACCCCGGTAATCACATGCTCATTTTTGCCATTAAGATATATTTATTTTTTTTATTTGGATTTAGTTACATTAAATTTGGATATTTTGGGACCATATATCAAAAAAAAATTATTTTAAATTTGGTCAGAAAATCTTTTGAGGATTTAAATAGTAAACTATTTATGTAATCTCTTAAGTTTATATTTCAGTGTGAATATTTTTTTAAAATTAAATTTTTATTTAATCACATGAATATTTATCCATATTTGGTAACTTATTCTAACCAGTTTGGTTTTGATAAATATATAATAATAGGATGAATTAAATTTAATTATTTTATAGTTCTAATGATTTGTTAAAAGTAAATTTTATTTCTTCATCAACCAAATGTTCTTTGTGAGTATTTATTTCATGAAGTATGAAATGGGATAGAAATGGAAACTTATAAAAGAATAGAAAAGGATAAAATTAAGTTTATGGATTTAAAGGAATCAAGTAAATATATTTTTACTTATTAAATGGTAATGTGATTTAAAAATATATGATAAATAATTTTGAAAATTGAAATATTTTCAATTTAATAATTTTTTTGGATGAAGTGATGATATTTTTCACCCCTCATTGATTTTTGATTTTTTTATTCATTTACTCTCTCTTGATTATGTTATCTACCGACCTATATTATTCTTTGGATATTATCTATTACCTCCATGTTTGTATTTTAACATACCTATAATTTATCCATATTCATGAACCTGATTATGTGTTATTTAACTTAACCTTTATCTTTCCAATGTCCCTATTTAAAAAATGTTTTGTTATCCTTGTGTAATTTGTGGGTTTTCCAAAAATGTTTCCTCAATTATTAAGACTTCATTTTAAAATATAACAACATTGAGGATAAATTTTATTTAAGAATGTTGGGGGATAATGTAACACACCCTATTTTTAGAATAAAGTTTTTTATTAAACTAATTGTAAGTGTTCTATAGCTTTCATGACATGGAACATCAAGATTTATGTGAATTGTGTTATTTAATAAAAATAATATTATTTTAATTTGAAATCTATAACATTTAATTTAAATTGGAATGTATGAATAAAAATAAAAAAATATAAAGATTATATAAAATTTATTTAAATAATAAAATGTATTGATTAATGCATATTTAATAATTACCTAATTTTCTTAAAAGTCATTTTGTGCTTCAAAAATATGTTTTCTTCCTAAAATGATTCTATTTCAGTTTCATCATATAATTTTTAATCAATATATACCATTTTTTAAAATTTAGTTTGAATAAATTAAATCATTTTTGAAACCATCATGTTAATACTATGTTAATGTGATTTATTAAGATTTTTATAGAAATATTAATTTCGTATTGAATAGTGAAAAGAAACATATTTTTATAAAACTATTATTTCATGCAATGTAAAATTAAAATTATATTTATATATTGATATTTAAATAAAATAAGTATTTATTAATTATAAATTATATAGTTAATTACATAGGAATCATTATTATACTCAATTTTTGACTAATTTCATTTTTTCCATAAAAAATATTTTTTAAAAACTATTTTTGCACGCACAAAGTTTTTTTTATCTTTATAAAATAAATTAATCACAATTTATAAATGGACTTACAAAAATATGTATAATATATTTTAACTAACATATTTTAACATTCATTTTATTTTTTTTATGGTTATTAATTGTGAAAAATTTATTTTTATGCCGAAAAATACATTATTTGAAAAAGTGTTATTGTAACATTTTACATGCTTATTTATAATTAATTTATTTCATATATATAGTTTTAGTCAATAAAAATGGATTAAATATTTTTAATAATAATTTTTATTATAATTTAATAGTTTCAACTTAATATTTTTTCATAATGATTAGTAAAAATAGATAAATTTTGTCACCTCAGTTAATGTTAAAAATTGTTCACCAAGGCGTAGAGTTTTAAAAAAAGATATAATGAAAGGAATACAAACCAAGAATATTTATTTTTGTTTTATTGAAAATATTATAATATTATAATATCTTATCTTCTTATTAATTTCTATTTGGAAATAATTTATGATGAAATTGACCTTATATCCTTGAAATCTTTTATGAAATTATATGTATGTCCCCCTGCACTTATAAAAGGGAACCACTTATCCTCCATTATACACACAATATGAGTCTTTTGTCTCTTCCAAAAACTAATAAGATACATTATTATATTTATTACCTTAATCACATATATTTATTTAATCTCATAATACAAATACAACAAGGAATAAGGTTTACGATAATGGAGGCCTCTCAAAGAACATATATAAATTTTAACCAAGATCTTTCAAGTTTATTTCTCCTTATACATCATCTAAACACATTCTATCCATGATAACATTATTAATATAGTATAGTAAATATACTAAGATGTTTTTATGATTATTTAACTACCATTTACCACATATTCTTCCTCAAATGATAGATGAAAGTATCACATTTGCGTACCTGTGGACTACCACCTCCACAAAGCGATATGCTTCATGTTTAGACACCAACATACATATATGATTATTATGATGGATTTAATGTCTATATATGACACTCATTAAATAATAATAATTATTTAATTATAATATAATTTTTATTAACTTACCTAATGATGCATTGGGAAATGATAATGTCACTTGTGTGTACATCTAGACTACCACCTCCATAAAGAATTATGATTCGTGTTTAAATTCTAATTTAATGAGATGATAAAATGGATAGATTAAATAAATATAAATTATATTTATGACATAATTTTGATTAATTAATTTTTAATTTTAATATAAATTTATTTATTTTTATCCATTGAAAAGTGGAAACATCCCTTGTGTATATATAAGAATTAACCTCTCCATAAAGGTGATGAGATTCATTTTTTCATCAACACTTAATAGGAATAGTAATAGTTATCTATATGTTAATTATATATAATATTTCTATAGATATTAACATTACCAATTTATAGTAACCATGATAAAATTAAAATGACTACAACTGTTGATCTAAAATATACTTGAATGTTAAAGTAGTTAACACCCAAAATGACAACATTAATAGATAATTGTAAATAAAATTGCATTGAAGTAAGATACTTGGATAATAAATGATATTATATTTAAAAAAATAGTAATTTTATATATTTATAATAAATATAATTTTATTATACATAAGGATAGATGGATTATGAATAAATTTGGATATAATGTACAGGTTTCTCATTTTAGTTTAATTTCCTTGAGACATATGTCATATTCACAACATGTTTCCTTTTTTTGGTGTATATACTTCCTATGAAATGAATTATTGATTATTTTCATGAAAATTATGGGTATTTGAACATCCATATGTGGTAATCTATTTTATGTTCTTTTTATTTATAGATTACCAAAGTTGTGAGTGTTATTTATTTTAATTTTATTTCATTGAGAAAAGATTGACGATATGAAACTATTTGTGGTTTTGAGGTATATATACTAATAAATTTACCTACTATATCATGTATAATTCTTATTCCAGGATATATAAATTTATACTTAATATTATTTCGTCCAATTTGTTTTGATTAAAATGTTACCAAATTGGTAAGAGTTTATCATCACAAATTTTCTACTTTGGGAAATTGGTTAAATTATAAAATTATATTCTTTTAGAAGGTGTATCTATAATCACATTGATATTTTATAATATGATTATCCTTATATTAATGGTATTTAATTATTCATCTATTTTTATCCCAATCATGTTAATCACTTCTAAAAATTTATCAAAGAATGCCGGTTTTTATGCTATAATGACATTTTTCAGCAGGGTTAATTTTGTTTATTTTTTTATATTGAAATTATATGTTATATCTCTCAGAAATATTATTTATTTTATTATCATTGAGTTTTCTTTAGGATATTTCATGCTTTCATTTAATTTTTCTCCCTGTGTGTGCCCTAATTTCCAAAATTAATTATTTTAATGAAAACTTACAATTTTTCCCTATTCAGTTGGAAATATTTTTAACTATGTCCATATTTCACATGAAATGTTTTGGAGAATATTTTACTATTATATAATGATTTATTAAATTAACCATATGGTATTTTTATTAAAAAAATCTTAATGGTATAATCTAATAATTTTCAAAATGAGGTACTTCTGAATTTTTTTTAAAAATATGAATGGAATCGTTATTTTTATATATATATTTCGAATGGATATTCCCACCATCATGTATTCTCATTACGTTGAGGCTTCCACAAAATTTCTCCAAAATTATTTTTAAAGAAAATATTTCTATAATATTTTTTTAATGTTTATATTTATTATAATTTATTGTAGTATTCAATGTGTATTTACCTCAAGACATATTTTATTGATTTTTTTAAATGTGATTTCATGTATAATGGAATCATTTGATATTTCTTATGATTTGTTGTGGATAAGAACCAATGTTACCCTACTTTTTATTTTTTTAGGGTATGAGATTATAATTATTTTATATAAATGAAATCTATTTTCTTTTCCACAGGTTAAGGTTTGATGTAATGATAAATGTTTTCATGATCTTGTGGGTCACATATGACTGGATTTTGATTATATAATGAGTGGTTCCATTATTAGTAAATGAAGGGTGATAAAACTAGAAACCAAGGATGGGTGGTTATATTATAAACCAAGAAAATATGATTACATTATAAAACAATGATGGGTAGGTACTTTATAGCCAACTAATTCCTTGTGTAATGATAAAAGAGTCGAGAAAATATTGTGTGATGAAAAAATAAACTTGTTGGAAGTTACTATTATTGGAATGTTTGATATAAATGGGTGGGAATTTTCATTTTTGTACTTTTTCTCAATTTTAGTCTTAAGGGTGAACCTTGAATATATAAGTTATTTTATATGCTTATGTTATATTTAAATACTTCTGAATTATTATGATTTTATATTCTCAAGGTTTATTATTAAATTTTTTTAGATTCTATTCTATTATGCCTTATGTATTTTGATTGAAAACACATTATTATGTGATTCATGATTAAATATGTTTGATCTATTTGCTATGATTATTTTATGTTTGGATCATGTAATAATGCCATTATGATTTTCTCTTCCAAAAAAATGATCATTGGTTGATATCTATTATGTTTACCCTTACTGAGAATATGATATCACCCTCTCTATGGATTATATTACCCGAGTTATGAAGAATGGTTTTAAGTATCTTATGTCTAAGAATGGTCCATAATATGTAGAACTAAGGGGGAAATTATATAAATATTTTATTTACCTATTTATTATGTATCCATGTTTCCATAGTTATAAACCATTTATGGTTATGGAATGAATCATACTGATATGTAATTAATGTTCATTTACTAAGATATAGTATTTATGTATGAAATTTTATGGTTTATATAAGAAATAATATGGCTATAACATCATCCAATCATCAAGAAACTAACCAAAAATCAATAAATAAATCCAGAAAGCACCACTATAAACTCAAAAGAAACTGTAAATTAAAAAACATGTCACAATATTCTGATAAATGTGTAAGCCCCTCCCTTAACATCATTCATATTCACTAGATATACCAAATCATAGATGTTAAATTAAAGAATGGATCTTCTATCCAAGATCATAGATACATGAAAAAAATTCTACATTGAAACTCTAGTTTCATCTATGGCAAGTACACCCTCCAATATAATCATGTACCAAACAATGTTTAGCTCATAATAGCCCCAAATATTTAGTTTCAATAGGAACCCATTTTACTTTTACTATCCTAAATTTACTAATATATGATAAGTTGGTATTATGTTCAAAGTAAATGTTCAGATATTAATTGATTAATCGGAAAATATTTTTACTAATATAGGAAGAATACACTATTAGAAAAGAAGCACATACCAGAAGTTTGGTACTATGGGTATAGGTCCCAAAATTGTTGGTATATGTTATACCAAAGGTTTAGGTGGTTTTTGCTTGTCTAGCATCGGTATAGACATATAAAAATAGTATGGTTAAATCATTAGTATAGGTAGTATATACCAACGGTTTGCAAAACATTGGTATATGTAATTCAAAAAAAACCTCAGTTGGTTTTGAACCTTGGACCTCCGATTTATATCTCAATGACCTAACCACTAAGCTATAATACTTTTTTAAGCATAGTATGATAAATATTTATATGTATATTTATATTTAAATTAAATTTTGATATATTAAATGTTATTTGATAAAGTAATTAATTAAAAATAGAAAAATACATAAAACCAAATTCGAAAAACCATTGGTATAGGTATTTTGAATTTTGACACCTATACCAATGGTTTTTTCAAAACCATTGGTATAGGGTCATTAAAATGAGTTTATACCAATGGTTTAACCAAACTATTGGTATACCCAACACCTATACTAACTGTTTTTAAAAACCCATTATTATATGTTCAATTTATTGAAACTATAACGATGTTTTTGTCAAACCATTAGTATAAGGTATTTTATAGGGACCTATACCAACATTTTCTCCAAACCCATTGGTATTGTTCCAGTTTCTAATAGTGATATATTAATATTCCTTTTACCACAAATAATAGTGTATTGAATAAAACCATTGACATGGTAAAATAAGGATAGATTGTCTAATATGGTCATAGAAAGAAAAAATAATGCATAAATTCATGGTAACACTATGTATGGATCAATATCTTTTAGATATAAATATATAGAGAGATTAGATTACACTATTAATATATGTAGGAGGTTTTCATAACTATCAATTATTTTTATATCTTTAGGGACCATGATATGTTAATATATGACACTCCTCGTATCTAAGTAGAATTTTGAACTATTGAGATTTGGTCTTATATGTATACACACAAATTGTAATAATAAGTTCTACAAATACCTATAAATTATAGATTTAGATAATTGTTCCTCACATATAAGCGATAACGTTCATCTATTCATGAATCATCACAATTAATTAAATAAATTAGCTAAATTTTATAATATTAAAGGATATAAAATTGAATTTAATTTATTACAGAAGGTATTTAGATTTAATTTTAGTTAAATCTATGAATATATGTATTTTTATCAAATTTTTATTTAATATATATTCATTATTAAACATGTATGATATAAATAATTTGAATCAATGTATTTTAATATATCTAATAATATTTAAGAATGTTATATTTTTGTGATACAATTTACATGTCTCATATGATAACCTAATTAAGTCATTTGTGAGATAATTTAATGGTATTATTAGGTTAAACTTATCTAAGGACCTAAATGAAATTTTGAGTACTATGTACAAACTATAAAAACACTATTAAGACACAAAACCCAAGATAAAATCCACTGATTAAAAATTTTATTATCTTTAATATTAAATTTGATGATTCAACTGAGGATTTCAGTTTGAGAAAAAGATTTTATCCATTTATTTTATTGATATAATAATTTTTTTTCTAGTGATATGTTGGATGTCTTAATGGGGTCAAATTATCTATTTACACATATTGAAGTTCTTTAATGTTAAACTATAAACATATCAGGAATGTTTTGATTATATAGAGGGATTATTAAATATATACTTTGATATAAGATGATTTTTAAATTCTATGAATACATTGAGTACTTTGAAGTGGCTAATATGTTATTTAAATTTAATTATTCATATATTAATTAATTAAATTTAATCATTTTGTTGAATTAAGTGAGACCTTTCTTTATCCATTGTTTTATATATGATTTGGTGTAAACTTTTAACATAATATCATTTCATGATTCATCTATGTACCTAGTTCAAACATGTTACATCAAATTGGTCATTTATTAATTTAATTCCAAATATAAATTAATTTTGTGAGGATTCTGATAGAGTGCATTGATACTCTCGAAGATGGATATATAAATTGACAACTAGCTTTAGAGTGAACATGATATAAACATCCCATTGAAAAACCCCATATAGAGGCTTGGAACATCAATAGAACACACAAAACTATGTTTGGGGGGTTATTATATGGTGTGGATCATTTATTTAAATTAAATCACCAGTTGATGTTATTCCCATGTTTATGAAACTACATCGATATCTTGGTTGAGAATAATGGGAAGCACTGTTATTTAATGTTTTCTGATTTTTAATTTAATGAATACATATAAGGAATCTTACTAGACTGATTAGGAAACTGAGTTATGATAGATGGGATTCTCCTTTCCTAAATAATCACAATATGGTTCTAATCCCCTTAAAAATATTGGGTGAGGACTAACAGTACTCAAAAATTTCATAAAATTAGTATTATTATCATATCTCATTACTTAATAATTTTTTTAGGATGAGTTTATAGGATTAGGGATATTATTTCATGTTTATAAATTATTTTTCATATTTTATAATATTTTATTTTGATATGATATAGAATATTTCTATAGAAGTTTATTTATAAATGAATTAGACACTTGGGTATTTACAAGTAATGAATGATCTAGTTAGCAAGACTCATATCCCACTAATCTATAATAATTATTTGTTGATAATTTAAATGATAAGTGTTTTAATCAACGGAATCAATTATGGTAATTAATAGATTTTTAATATAAACCCTTTTATGTCTCCAAATTTTGATTACATGGAAAAATGAATAAGAAAATATTTAGCATAAAATGAGAAAGGTCAAGAGATACTCTTTAATTGGTTCATAAAAATATATATGTTCAATTTCTATTTAATTTCAATAATGGTCATAAATTATTTATTTCTTTTATCAATAATGTGAAAGTAGATATTTAAATTTATACTCAATTAGGTTTAAGTTGTATTTTTTTACCATGTCTATAGAAAATTAGAATGAAGAATAAAATTAACAAGGAAATAAACATAAGAAACACCTCTCATATGATTGTTGAGATTATCATTATTGGGCATCTATCAATAATTTTATTGATTATGGTATAGTCTCTAAACTCAATAAAACTTATACAGATTAGTATATTGGTGTTAGTGAAAGGGTGGATCAAAACTTTTAGGAAATAGTGAGATCAATGAATATTCATGCAACACTTTTACTATCATTAAAAGTGTATCTATAAACAAAAATGATGTATACACAAAACTAAGTAAAAGTAAATTCCATAATTGGGGTTATTTTTTATTTGAGGTATGGAAATAAACTAACACAATCACATATGTGTGTATTTGGAAATGAAGACCTTTATATGAAAATAAAAAAAATGAAAAACTCAAATCCCAATGAACAAATTGATTCATTATAGGATATGAAAAAATAAATTTACTCATATTACCCTTATAACCCATTATATAAAAAAGTAATTTTGGAAATACAATATATATTTATAGAATTATAACATGTTTTAACAAGAAATAATGATATAATGATTGATATTGATAGAGTTTATGTTTAAGATACACATGTTTTGGTATGAGAACAAACATTACATGAAATAGTTGGAGAAGAAAAAATTCCCAAGATAGAAGTACTATGTAGATCGATAATAGAGGATAGATATATAGATAAATAGGGTTTTATTTTAATAAAACATGTGTAAAACTTATTCAATTAGTGTAATGATCTTATTAATTATATGGTAGTATTGGATGGAAAGAAAGCTTCTAAATTGTGAGAATGTATGAACTATAATGGGGATTCTTTGTACTAAAACAAGTTTGTACATCGAATGAACCTATAGTTTATGTAAACTATATTAGTTTCAAATGTGTATTACAATAAAATTAAAATATGGATGAAAAATTAAATACCTGTAAAACATGATTATTTGTAAAGTGTTTGAGACAATCTTATGTCATTATTTATGAAGAAAATATTTTCTTATGTGGTAATGTTAAAATATATTTTAATTTCACATGAAATTGGTCCCTTCATGATTATACTATTTGGAAAAATCTTTTAAAATTTGATTTCATTAATTGGAAATTGGTTTTTCATATTGATATGAATCAATAAGAAAGGATTTCAATGTAAATATTTCCATAACAAGTATATAAGAACATATATCCATTTTTGGGTAAAACCTATCATTAAAATCAGAGAATTTTTTTATTAATGGGGTTATAAGTGAATTTAATGTTTTTAATATTGGATGAAGTAGATGTGTGAATTCATAAGGTTAGCAGGTGTGATACTATTTACCTAGTACTATATGATGATGAAATATTTTAGGGGAAAATGAATATAATGTCTTATTGTTATATAATAAATGGTCAAACTAATACTTATACATGAATGAATTAAGTGATAAAACTTATATTATAATGACTAAAATCCACTAAGATGGATATAAAATGATAAATAGAGTAATTCAAATTACCTTCAATGACAGGGTATGAAATTTATAAATATGGAATAATCTAGGAGAGAATTGTTTTTTCATGACATGTGGTCTAATTATTTCACATAAAGTGTTTCCACATACATATAAGGGGAAAATTGAATGATCCAAAATAATTGTCCTCTAATAGTAGGATCAATATTATATTTAATGATATATACTAATTTTTAAGCTTCCTAATCTCAGATCTTGGTTAGAAGATATCAAGAAAATCTTATAGTGATTAAATGGGTATCTATTAAATATATCATAAATTACTTGATATGTATAATAGATTTATTCATAGAATATGGAGGATATTGGGAGTTAGTGTTGAGTTGCTACATAAATTATATTTTCATGAAATATGATGATGATCGTAAATCATTGTCAGGAGTTGGTTTTAGGTTGATACAATTTTGACATTTTATTCTGATTCCTTAGTGATAAAGAGACCCACAGGCCGGCTGGTAGTGAAAGAAATTGCCCCTACATTATCCAAAAGTCAATAATGTGGTATATGGAGGATAACTGACCCTATTATGATAGTTATATGAGAAAAGTGACCTCTATTTAGTTATCCATCTAACTAGTAAGGTCTACCAGGTATTCTGTGGAATCAAATTTGTGATAATAATTATGAATTTAATGTGGTAGAAAAATGAATTTATGATGGTATTATATGGTTTAATTATACTAAATTAATTCTATAAGTTTACTAAACCTCTTGGTTTTCTATATGTAGTCCCTTATAATCATAGAATGTATAACTTAAACCAATCAATTCCCTCTGATTGAATCTTGGTCTGATCACTATTAGTCTCAAAATACACTCAAAGAGTCATTCTCAATTCCTAATATCTCAAAGCCACTCACCCTTTCTCATAAATAAATCCTACCAAATGAAAAGAATATTTCTGAGATGATTTTGATAATATTTTCACTGGTTTTTTTCAATTAAATCTTTCTACTCTCATTACCTTGATCCAATAGGTTCAAGATCCAAAAAAGTGAGGGATGTGTTCCTTTTCTACCAATTAATATCATGTGGGTTTTCAAAAAACTAAATATTGAGGGATGGGTTTCATGATCACCATTAAAATAAAGGGATTGATATTACTTAAACCTCATGTCAATTGGTGGAGATATAGGGGCTTATATCAATCGATTATTGAACTCCAGATCAATTTTATTTTCTCTATCTTTACATTAATAAATAGAATAATTCAATATCAATAAGCATAATTTGAAAAATAATATATGATTTTTTCCATGATTTTTCTATTTTTATATTAACTATTTAGTAAATATATTATTTTTAAATGACCTTTTTTTTTCTGTTATCACATTTTTCATTATTTTTATTTTACTATTCATATCTACTTTGACCTTTATTTGGAAATTAACCCCCCTATCCATTTTTCTCAAACTAACATGGGTCAATATTAATACTAATATAGAAACCATATGTTTTTAAGGGAAACATATCAATTATAAAGAAACAAAATTTATTTGTTATATTGAGGACATGATCTCACATTAAAATATAGTTATCATATGTGAAATAAAATATTCTATAGTTAAAATATATACAAAGGTAACAAAGAAAACAAATTTGGAAATAAACAAAAAAAATTTAAAAAGAACTCTGTATAATATCAAGGGAGTATTTGAATACTCTCTAAAGAATATAAATATAAATCCCTTTGAATCACACGAATTATATACTTTTAATATAATATGGTTGATTTCTCTATAATCCAAATAAATTGTATCAATAAGTTCTCAACACCAAAAAATATACAACAAGGAAAATTGGAAATGTAATGATACATGATATGAACTTCACTGATCTATCCAGATCACAAGTTATTAGTCTTCACTATGAATTCATTGAAAAATAGTCAACATCTGCTACCAGTATCCTTAAACACATCTTCAATCAGTAGAAATATGTATTATGTCTAATTAAATTTCAATTCATTAAACACTATGATTCATTAGAGGTTTTATCTTGGCCCCAGAGTCTCTTCGGTTAGATAAAATAGTAACTAACTGATATAAAAAGACTAAGATCTTATATAATGTAATGTCAAAAATGGAATACCTTAATATATCATATAGAAAGAAAAAATATAATTATAGTTTCTCTGGTTAATTAAATTATTAAAGCTTCTTCATGATTCAAAACCTTACTTTGGTTAATTTATATGATTTAACTTGTACCAACTCTTGATTCTATAGTTTAATTTATAAATGATAGAATAAAAAAATAATGGTACAATTTCAAGAACATTTTTTTAGTTTCAATAACTTTATATGTAACACTTCTTATTATTATGATGCATCTCTATCATAGAATAAAATTGTCCAAGATGACTTATCAAAAATCATAAAAATATATGGTTCTCTTCAGTTCAAAAGAAGATAGATTATTTGAATATAATTAAATATGTTAAACCATAATCAAAATTTTTATTTCTTCTGAAATTAAATTTATTATGTATTTTTATTTTAAAAATATTTACAACAAGATTAATTTGATTAAAAAAATCTCCCCATTTTTGATAATCACAAAACATTATTGAAATACTAGGAAAATTTATAATTTATTTAAAAATATCCTATTACATTTGATAAATATCCCTAAGGTATAACCTTGAAGAAACAAAAACATATTATTTAAAAACATGAAATTTTTTTAAAATAAAATCTCCCCCTTAATAATAAATCACCTCCTTTTAAGAAATATAAAAATAAATAAAAATGAAAAACTATAGAATTTTTCAAAACTATAGTTTCCCAAATTATCCTCTATATGATTTTAAAATGAATAAGGGAATTGATATTAATATAATTTTAACCAATAATAATAATTTATTTTTAAAGTAAAAAATTAGAATTATAAATAAACTGCCCATAATTTCAGAAAATCCAACAAATATTGAGATACGAAATTAATTTATAAAACTAAACTTCTATATTCATTATAAATTCTATTTTCTCCTATAATGGTGTATTTTAGACATTAACCTTAACATAATAATAAAATATAACCCCCCCCCCTCTTTAATGATTATTGATAATGTGAAAATATTTAGTGAAAATAACATATGGATGAAAATAATAAAAATACTAATCCTTATGGAAATAATTTTCTAATGCTAATGGGTGACTATATTCTAATCCAGATTTTTTTATATTTTTATATAAATAAATTGTCTCAAATTTTTTTGAATCAAATAATAAAATCTTATCCAATGATAAAAAACTCTCCCTTTATCAGTAACTATTTTTATAAGTATCAAACTTTTAAGTAATATATATTATATGAGGTAATTTTTGATAATTCTTTTCAATTATATGAATAACTATAAAAATAAAATATTTAATATAATAATAAAAATTTTCACTGTAAAACTAATTGGAAAAGTGAACACGTATAAATCATAATAATAATTTCTATGAACTAATAGAGGGTGTTATCAAAAGTGTAATAAAATATTTGAAAATATATATTTTCGATGTCAATTACTTAGAAATGAAACATTTAAATTAATTTTTTATTAGGTGTTATACTAAATGGTGTATTGCGTATATCTAATAATTTCCATTTTATGAACATCAGATAATATAGCAGTCCTAAATTAAATGTTTGAAAATATCAATATAAAAAATGATTGCATTTCCTCTTTCATGAGGATATTTTAAATGTATGGAGTTACTGAAACAAGAATCATAACATATGAGAAAGTTTAATTGATCAAAAAAACATTTTTATTATATTTAAATCTAGAAGAATTTAAATGTTTAGTAAATAAATCATCTGACAGATTTAACTTATAATTTTTTTAAAAGGTATCTATATATTGTGTGTGCCACCAAAGTAAGTTCTATATAACATCAATGTTTTTGGATAATTAACAACTTTAAGGGATTTTACATTATGAAATTACACTTTTTATATCAAAATAAATCAGGAATTGGTTATGTCTCAACCAAAGGTTAGTGAGTGTGTGATGTGTACCCAAAAATTTATCACAAAATATTCTAACTACAATGTATTTAGATATACTACTGGAGAGTGTGATTGAATTTTTCTTCATTGTTGACCACAAAAATAAGGAAACACTATAAAAGTGACATGTTATAGAAGTAATATTATGATTCATTAAACATCATATAATTTTATTATTAGAATAACTCTTAATGATAAACTCTATTATGTAAAAACAAAAAAAACCCAATTTTTTGATTTCCCATTATGGTTAACGATGACCTATTTAGCTAAAATATATTGGGAATCTTTCTATTAGTCTAGAACATTTCAAATTATCACGTAGAGACCATAATGTCTAGGAAAAAATCTATCAAGTACATTAAAATTATAATCATCCATATAAACATTTTCTAATCATATTATTTCCAATATTTATCAAGATCAATATTAAATCATGTAAATAAAATGATAATAGTAATAGAAGAATTTTAAAATCATAAGAGTTTATATAAAAATCATATATATTTATGTTGAGTTAATATTTTCTTGAGTATTCATTTAGTTATATGGAAACTATTAAAGTATTTGACATCACCCATTATACTCTTCTCAAATTTATTATTTCATGTGTTAGGAAAAAAAATTACAAGTGTTTTTTATATTGTACCAAAAAAATGTTATTGATATAGATTAATAAAACGATCATTATATTTTGAATAAAATTTATTAAAATTGTAGGGTCTATGGTTTTTTTATAAAATCATTTTTAATTAAAAAATCTAACAATCATTTATTCCAGGTTTGTGGGGTTTTTTTCTATACATACAGTTATTATTTGATATTAAATACATATTTTTATAAAATGATAACCCTAAAACATTGTTCTTTTAAAATATATGCATCTACCTAATCATATCCACTATGAAAGGTACTCATATCATCTATTAAAAATAGAGTTTAGTTAAGATTTTATATGAAATATTACATAACATAGTTGGATTAATTCCTAGAAACCAGAGAAATAGGATCTCCATTTCCTTTTCCATATACCTAGTTATGACCCACTTCAAATAGTATCACCTTATTTCATATAATAGATCCTTTTTTATAAACTAATTTTAGAAGACCCACTTGAATCCTAAAACTAGAATATCTCTAACGCAATCAACTAATTTCTAAACCTATTTTTGTTTTGATTGACTACATTATTATTCTTAATATAATATAAAACTATTATATTCTAAGTCATAATACACCTTTTTAGGTTCAAATTCAGTTATGAATTTGACAATAAAAAATTAAGTTATTAATAAAATTATAGTTATTATGTTTTGTTCTACATCACTAATGATATTATCACTTTGATGATTCTATAAGATTGACTAATTATTAGGTTAAATGGAATGCTATTTCTATTATATAAGATGACTAACATAAATTAAGCTAACTTCAAGTATCCTATATTTTAATAGTCTTTCTTATAGAATGTTACCTTATAATGTTTGAGACTCAACTCACATTAATAAAATTATACGATTAAAAAACAAAATTTGTATTCATTTCAAAAATTTAATGTTTAAAAATAATAAAAGGATTAGTATTAGAAAACATGAAATGTACCATTTTCCATTGTATTCATATATTTGATAAAAACATGATAAGAATTAGTAGTGGTGTAGTAACCTTGAAACTTACTCCATCATCATTTTGATCAAATATCTAAAAACTATCTTTATTATTCAATATTGATATGTTGTATAAATTAACTATGAAGTAAATATGTTTTCATATCATACCATTCCAATGTTTATAAAGTGTTTTATCAAAAATTCAGTGTATTAAGTCTAACTTATTGTATAACATGTATTATTAATGGATTTAGTCTAAAATTTTTAGCTACACAATATTCATTAATCATTTTCTAGATAATTTATTGCAGAGTTTTATTCGTTTGTTTGACTACGTCATTATATTATAGAGTTACTAATGCTGGTAAATTATTATTAATTCCTAGGTCACTAAAAATGATAAAAAAATGGAATTCAAAATCTCTATACAATGATCACTCCAAATATTAACAATGAATTAATTTTCCCATTTTGATCAATGAAAGAGAATGTTTTAAAATTTTAGAGATCTTATGATTTGTGAGATAAAAAATGAAACCATGTGTATCTATTGTACTGAAAACTAAGACACACGTATCCTATTTTCTTCTCTTACATTATGTTTTTATAGTTACAAAAGGATATATGTGAACTAACTAAAAAGGTTTTGATGTTTATAATTCATAAATGGATTTAAACTCTATGTATATTGTTTAAATAATTATAAAGGATCCCAAAATTTGATATAATTAAATAATACTCAAAAAATATGCCATTAATAACCCTCAAAATGGCCTTTATCACTGATAGAGAAGCGCTAACTACCAAAGAAAGATTGAAATCCCAAATCTTTTATTAGTGATAAAAAAGAGCTCATAAAGTCACCCTTTATCAGCTATTCTAAATATGCTGAGAAAGGGATCCTTTATTAGTGCTTATAGAAGTGCTAATAAAGGGGTCCTTTTCTAGGGATTTTACAAGTGTTCATAAAGGAATCCTTTATAAGTGATTTTAAAAGCACTGATAAAGGGGCATACTACAGTATAATATAACAGAACATTGTATCATCAGTGCAGTGTGCAATAACAACACACGAAAACACCGAAAATACCACAAAATAGAAAAAATACGATAATATTTTAAATCAATTAAAATTTACAACACAAATACAAGAAAAAAACTATATTATATACATTTAAAGTATTGGTTTATATAATTACATTAGTAAAAATTATTAAATAAATTCAATAATAATATTCTTCCATTATCATTCAATAAAAACCCTTCTTGAGAAAAAAATCACTTGTATAAGAAAAGAACTGGTACACACCCGTGCGTACACACGACGTATTGAATTAATGGTGTTTACTAAAGACAATACTATTTGTAATAGTTACCTGATAATAGTAATGTTTATGAATTTATAATCAAAAATTATTGATACAATATAATGGTACAATAGTCAATTGATTATGGACACACCAATAGAATACTTGAATAATGTAAAGAAATATACAAAGTAAATACTCATATTAGAGGGAGATTTCATTGTATTTGCATTAGCATTCAAGTCTTTCTTGTCAGTCGTAGTGGGTCTAGAGCATAAAGTACTTATTTTATTTCATTAACAATCATGTCATACAAAGTAATTCATGAAGTGTAAATAAAACTAAAAGACACAATCACTATATTAGTCATTACAATAATAAAAAATGTGAATAGAACAGAGGATTCATTTGAATATAGAATGATAAAAGTCAATATTCTAATTGCACAATATTTTATGATGTTCATGTTTAAAGAAGTGTTGCAGCTAACTGAAGTTACAGTCTGCAGGAACATATTGCGGTTTCAACAATATGTCTTGAGCTTCTTTTTTATCCATAAAATGCATCCTACAGATGAAAATCCAATTATATACATTAATAAAAAGTAATGAAGATTTAAATATGAAAATACAATGTAATAGGTAAATAGAATATGGTTATAGTAATAGAAATGAAAGTTCAGGAAATACAAAGTATTGGAATAATAAGATAGAAATATATTGTGACATAATTCATATGTGAAGACATTTTTTGTGACCATAACATATAAAAAATATAATAAATCATACATTTGGATGTTATTATACTGACTATTCTGTAAATTTCTTAGATTTTATCAAAGAGGGCATTTTTTGGAAGTAAAGTTACAGTAAACATAACAAAAAATTAATTTATAAAAGGGCGTTTTTTTATAGTACCTTTAATATAAGGGATGTAAAAAGAATAGTTAGATAGCATGAAAGAAAAAATTGTCATCTATTTTAAGTTTTTTGTTACACAAAACAGGTATTTGGAATATATAATACCTTTATCATTTCCTATATCTTAATAGTTAAACAGAAAAATGGACCAACAAATGAAACATGCTAAAAATGTAGGAAAAACTATGTGTATACAAAAACTGTCTGTTAGATAGCATGAAAGAAAAAACTATCATCCATTTTATGTGTTTTGTTACACAAAACAGATTTTTGGAATAGATAATACCCACAACATTTCCAACATCTTAACAGTTAAACAGAAAAATGGACCAACAAATGAAACATGCTAACAATGAATGAAAAAACTATGTGTATAAAAAACAACAACTATTAGTATGACATACTAATTGTTCCCATCTGTATAGGATACAAACAGGAATAAAAAATGAAATTAGGTATCAAATAGTTCATGTTTAATCAAAAATATAAATAATGAAGGTAATATTGTAGAGATTTTTTTGATTTCATGTAAACAAAACAATATATTAACAAGAGATGGTTTACTTAGAAAAAGGGTGAAAACTATACCAAAAATCCACAATTTTTAACAGTATATGAGGTGCCCTTCAGAAGAAATATTTGTTCATACTTCCATGTCAGTAATATCTTGTCAGGAATGTCGTGCGACTTTTCTATAGTGGAACAACACTTTTTTATGTTGGTTGATAATAATTTCAATCCAAATAACAATTAATAATAGATGAGAAAAAAGAAACGGGGAGATTTTTTCAGTGTACAATATATACTCGTCAGAAAGGAAAAATAATGAAGAAGAATTCTGATTTTTACAAATTGTCATATGAGAAAAAAAAATTCAATGTGTTTTAATAATAAAAACATTATAAATAAAACTAAAAAAACCATTAGTATTTTCTAATCAAATGATGTAATGAAAATAAAAGATAATGAATAAAAATACATCTACCTAAATAGATGAAATATTTGTAGTAAGAAATAAAATTTCATTATTGCAACCAACTCCTAAACATACAATGCTTTTAGTAATTTAATATATGAAATTTCAATATATAGTAACTGAAAATCATACATCTCAAACTCTTTTCTTCGACTAATTTCACTACATGTACCCATAGATGAGTCATTGTTGGATTCCAAGTACTGTGTCATTATGTTAGCATACTCTCCACATATGTTGTAGTTAATTCGTTAGTGTCTTTAAGAAAATACAGAAACATTGTTGTTAATTGTAATATTTCAATCAAATGGAATTAGGAGAGAAGATCACTAACCACTCATCCTCAAACTATTTTGGATGTTTTGGTTGGTAGTCCCAATTATAGGGTACGAAAGATGAAGATGTATAATAATTTCTATAATGTTTTAAAATAAATTAAAAACCATTTGAAAAAAATTAAAACATTATGAATGTATTATCAACTAAAACAATATTATATGGTACAAGAAATGATCAAACTAGAGACTATGAAGTGGAACCTGTATTTGTGTTTAAAACATGTAGTAAACATGTCTTGAATAATCATATAATGTCAGAAAATTTATTGGTTAAGAAATGATTATATTAAGTGTTGTTCCAAAACATTTTTTTGAAAAATGCCATAAAAATAAGTGAATTTGAAACTGAATTTTGAGTTAGTACTTTTCATTGTGAATGGAAACATAAAAGGAATAGTTTGAATCAAAGAAAACATTAAAGTAAATTTGTTGCAACTGACTCCTAAAGTTCCAGTTCTTTGATGTCCCTATCATTCAAGGATAAAATCAATATTACAATGAAGTGGTATTTTTTCTTATAAATTAAAATGGACAAGGTAAAAAAATAGTAATTGGTTATGGTAAATGGTAATACATACTCATGAAGATTCAATGTTATAATGATCCTATATAGTATGGTTAAAAGGTAAGATTTAATGTGAATTTATTAATTTTACTAATTCAATTTATGAAATTATCTGTCATTGACAATCACTTGGTTGTATAATGAAAAAATGTCATTTCCACATTGTACTGAATCTTCATCTTTAAAAGCTTTCAAAACGTTTTTTTTTTTGCACACTATAATGTTTAAAAATAAGAATAAATATTATTAAAAATTTAAAAAAATTATGTTGAAGAGTTTATTATAAGTGAAAAACTCATGGATAAATGGTGGAATGGCATACCTAACAGGAGTTTTCAGAATCAAAGATGTTCCAAATGCATTGTGT
This sequence comes from Viscum album, assembly GCA_963277665.1. Taxonomy (NCBI): domain Eukaryota; kingdom Viridiplantae; phylum Streptophyta; class Magnoliopsida; order Santalales; family Viscaceae; genus Viscum; species Viscum album. Next base: position 1,108,841,457 of record OY728142.1, on the reverse strand, counting down.
CAATTATAATTTGTAGGACCCATTGTTCTCTGAGTTTGACATGTCGACTCTTGGCCCAGTATGTTGAATACTTGTTGGTAAACATCTTGCACGTCACTGAGGGAACACATCCAAAAAATCCCGACATCACTCCAATTCGCAGCTAACATAGAACCACCACCAACATGATAACAAAACACAAAACATGTAGCCACAAAAAGCTAAAACAATAAGAACATCACCATGGTCAGTGGAATGTGAGAAACCAAAGCATAATACTACCAATTAGTCTCACCCATACTTCAAAAAGCACAATAATAACTATGGAAGAATACATTCACAAACTATCTAAGAATAACATTTTCATAATGAAAATCCTGAGATGATTTCTGCATCATTGAATAAATCAACAAACCCTGCAGTGAAACATATTCAATTGAGGTTTCCAAGAAGCTTCCCCAAATTTTTTTGATCAAAATTGATTTAACATTACCACCTCATGGCCATCCATGTTGTTTAGTATTTTGAGGAATATATGTTACACCTCATCTAATATTTTGGTCACTTTAATTCTTAAAATATGATACCCTGTTTGAAGAATTTTCATCTTTGGTTATTTATGTTTTGTAGATCCATGATGATGATCTTCTAGATTTTCTAAAAATCATATATAGTAGTACAAATAGAATCATTGATAAAGATAATTACTTATAAAGATCATAGTATGGTAATTATCAAATATTTGTTCAATTTATATCTTATTGTAGTAATATCATTCAATATATCTGGATCATAGTTATGAAATTTATAAGGTTTAGTCAAAACGGTATACTTATTTATTCATTGGTTCATGAAGTAAAATAACTTTCAAATTATATATTATAAATACAAATAGTTAAAGAATGGAGGTCTGAAGGGTAATAATTTATTGGTTATCCTATGGCTAGTCATCATGTGTCATATTTACCTTAAATTATTTATGGTCTGTGGAAAGTTATTAAAACCAAATATCTAATTCAAATGTTTTTTTCTGTATATAATAAAGAATGATGATTATAACAAATAGATAATATGAAATATTAAATGAAAATTTCAGAACAAATAAATAGAATAGGTTTCATAAATCATTAAAGCAATTGAAAAAATTAAATGAACCTTTTTATTCACTAAAATACCTTTATTGAAACATGATTACACAAATGAACGGACAATTTTTGTTCACCTGAAATCACAAGAACTATGAAAAATCAATGAACTAAGATAATATAATATTGGAAGGCAGTAATCATTTGATTGGAAAAAATTATGGAAGCGATAAACTATTGAGTATACAACATATAATATAATTTTTAATGTCAGACTAAAATTACATTATGCATATAATGTAACACTTTTATAAAAATCAATAATCAAGAGTACATTCAATTCGTAGGAGATATAAGTAAATATATCATATAGTGAATAATTTATGTTAGGAATACCTAAATTGCAACTCGTTTGGAAGCGGTCAAACAAATTCTGATCCCTAAATGAATGAATATATGAATAAATATCGTCTTACTGAATGAAATAGTTTTTGCAATTGACGATATTGAAGAACAGATCTATTGTAATGAAATAAGAAAAAATCTTAAGAAAAAGGAAAAGACTAAAAATCTAATATAAGAGATAAAATAACCAATTCTCTCATAAAAACGCTTGTGTTAGTGTACATAATATAGAATGATGATAATATTACAAATGGAATATGAATGATTAAATGAAAACCACCACACAAATAAATTATAAAATAACATTTAATAAATCAGTAAAGTTATACTAAAAATTAAACACGCCCTTTTATCCACATTAATACCATCATTGAAACATGATTATGAATCCTATTAACCTAAAATCAAAAAAACTGGGCAGAATCAATGAACTATGATGATAGAATAATGGAAGGACTTTATCATTTGATTTGAAAAACTGATGGAAGCAAAAAACTATTATTCCAGTTTAATATTAAAATTTTAATAGAAGAGATAAAATAACTAAATATGTGATACAAATGTTTTTATATCACAGATTAGATGATATTATATAAAATTTATTCTAGGATTTTTAGGTTATAGCTTCAACTAAACCACCACATTTTCATTGAAGAGGTCGAAGAAATTCTAAACCTTAAAAAATAAATAGATGAATAAATATCATCTTAATGAATGAAATAGTTGTTACAATTGATGAAATGGAAGAAGAGATCTATTATAATGACATGACAGAAAATATTAAGAAAAAAAGAAATACTTAAAAATTAATAGAAGAGATAAAATAACTAAATATCTAAAAATTTGTTTTTTTGTGTGTGTATAATGATGAATGATGATAATAATACAAAGGGCATATGAATGATTAAATGAAAACCACTGTACATAAAAAAAATAGCATTTAATAAATGATTAAAGCTGTAGTAAAACCTAAATGAACCCTTTATCCACTGAGATACCACCATTGAAACATGATTATGATTCCTGTCAACCTCAATTCAACAAAAATGAGCATAATAAGTGAACTAAGATGATAGAAAAATGGAAGGAAGTAATTATTTTATTGGAAAAACTAATAGAATAAAAAAACTATAAAGAAATAGAAATATGAAAAATTTAATAGAAGATAAAAAATAACTAAATCTTTGATTCAAATGTTTTTCTCTGGCAGATTGGATGACCCTACATAAAAATAAGTCCAAGATTTTCAAGTAACAAATTCAACAAAACCATCACATTCCCTTTCAAACACATGTAGTTAGATGCAAACCAATCTCCCGACGAACAAATAAATCAAAAAAGATCATCTAACTAGCTGACTAAAATGTCTACGATCCAATTGATTTCCAGAATCACCAATTATTATAAAAGACTAAGTCAATGTTCATTGAATGATTTGATTTCATCTGCAACCAGAATTAAGATTCACCTGAGTATCCTTTTATGGTGATGAATGTGGTGTTGACCAATCCTAGATCTGGAATTGTTATAGGTGGTCTGTCTCTATATATAACACGAACGTACTTCATTTGAAGAGGAATACCTTGAATCATGGAACACCGATTAAGTTCTCTTTCTCAATAGAGATCGATGAAGATGATCAAATAATTGAATCTCATGCATCGAAGAGGAGATGGAGATACCATTATTTTAGGGTTGATAATGATGTCTAAACCAAAACCTAACACGAAGATTAAATCAGATAAAAATTTTGACAGCAAAAATTGGGTTAGAGAGACCAGCCCTTACAGGATTTAGATTTCCTTTCCTTCTGATTTAGATACACCAACAACCAAATTTATCAATATACCCTGAGTCGAGGCCAACAGTAGATTCTAGAAGAGTATTTAAATCCACTACGAGTCATTGTTCCCACTGTAGAATAGGAGGAGGCATATGAGTCATAGGACTAGGAGACAAAGGACGAGGAGGTGGAGCCGGATGTGGTAGAGCAGGCAGTGGTGGAGCACGCGGTGGTGGAGGTGGAGAAGCTTTAGGCACTGAGTCTACTTTGAGAGGTAGAGGGGGCCAACAACGGAGGCAAGAACCCTAGTTATATAGGAAGGAAGCCGAGATTGGTAGGAAGGAGGAATCAATTTTAAGTGGTAACCCTAGGATTGGGAGAGGAAAATCACGATCAGGAAGGTGACTGTGAATGGGAACTGTGGTGGGTGACGGTAATGATTTTCTTGAATTCAATTTGCGATTGGTATCGTAGGGATTCGATTGAAAAGTTGAGGGAACATAGGAATGGGGACGGTAAAATTGGTGTCGTGGAGCATTGTAGAGATGACACATAAGCAGAGGAACACCCAGGTTTAGTAGATATAGTATATTATTGTATTAGTAATAATATAAAGATATATATTAAAATAAAGTATTGATTTTAAATTAAACTTTGAGTCATACCAGGAACTTTGTGTATCTGAGTGAGTTGTGGTTTATTATTGCATGTCACACCATTTTTTATTCATATTCAGGATTTTTCTATATGAAAATGAACTAAATAATTATACGATAAAATGATAATGAAATTAATTAACTAATAGAATATAAAATGATGAGAAAACAATCAAGGTTTGTTTTCACAGTTTTGGTGATAAGATGCATGTTTTAAACTAAAATGACACTTATATATTGAAAAGGCTCACTTGGAGTCATACCAGGAACACCATGTGTGGGATGGAGGTGTGGATGACTCTTACACATAGAAAATTACTTATGGATCATTTTCTTAAAGTATCAAAACAATCTTAATGTGCTTTCCTGGTTTTTTGTATGTTTCTTGTCTTTTTTACTAAAATGTCATTTTAAAATAGAAACATGTACTTTGAATCATATTGGTCACATTGTGGTAGTCTTAATTTTATATATATTCCTACACATCACAAATTAATTATTAATTGTTTTCCAAAATTATCAATACAATTCGAGTCTGTTTTCTCGATTTTCAGTGACTGAAACTTTTTAAACAAAAATTTCTATTTTAAACTGATAATGGACACATTGAGTCATATCATGCACAAATTTCATCATATATATATATATATAATTACTAAACATCATAAATTTTTCATGGATTTTTTTCATTAAGTATCAAAACAATCTTAATTTTTTTCTTGGTTTTGATTAGGCCAATTGTCCTTTATGCTAAATTTGATGTTGATTTTCAATAGAAAGACACAATTGGAGTCATTTCAATTACACCATGCATAATATTGAGGTGAAAATGATTCCAACATTTAAAAAATGACATATGTATCAATTTTCAAAAGTATCAAAACATTCTAAATGTGTTCCCTTAGTTTTGAGTAGGTCAGTTTTTCTTTTTACTAAAATTGATGTCAATTTTAAATAAAAAGGCAGACTTGGAGTCATATAATTCAGAAAGTCCATCAGATTGAGGTGATGATCATTTATACACATCCCAAATGAATTATGGATCATTTTTATAATGTATCGAAAAAATATGAATTTGTTTACTTGGTTTTCAGTATATCACTTGCCTTTTTTACTAAAATGTCATTTTAAACTAGAAACACACACTTTAACTCATACTGATCACATTATGTATCGGTTTGACATGATACTAGATCCTACACATCAAAAATGAACTATGAATCAATTTCCAGAACTATCAAAAAAAATTGAGTGTGTTTTCTCTATTTTTACTAAGTGATATTTTTTTAAGTGAACTATAGATTTTAAATAATAACTGATATGCTGAGTCATACAAGGCACATCGTTTAACATATTGAGATTTAGATGATTCATTTACACCAAAAATGACATATAGAAAATTTCCCTAAGGTATCAAATCAATATGAATGTGTTTACTCAGTTTTGAGTAGGTTTGTTGTCCTTTTTAATGAAATTAATGTCAATTTTATATAAAAAGACAACCTTTGAGTCATACTAGTCACAACATTTGTTGGATTGAGGTGAGTCTGATTTCTACACATATTAAATGACTTACGGATCATTTTCATAATCTATCAAGACAGTATGAATCCGTTTTCTCAGTTTTGAGTAGTTCATTTGTCCTTTTTACTAATATTGATGTCAATTTTATATAAAAAGATGCATTATGAGTCATATCAGTCACACAGAGTGTTGGATTTAGGTGATATTGTTTTCTAAAAAACTAAAATGATTTATGGATAATTGTTCTAATATATCAATACATTCCAAATATGTTTTCGCAATTTCTATTATGATCCTTATTTTTGTTACTACAATGTCATTTTAAACTAGAAACGCACACTTTGACTCATACTGATAACACCATGTATCAATTTAGTGTGATATTGATTCCTAAATGTCAAAAATGACTTATGAATAAATTTTCTAAATTATAAACAAAATTTGATTCTAGTTAATTTATTTTTAGATTGTGACATTTTTTAAAATAAATTGTTGATTTTAAACAGATAACAAACACATTGATTGATATCGATCACACCATGCTTCGAATTGAGGAGTAGATGATTCCTACACGTCTCAAATGACTTATAGAACATTTACCTAAAATATAAAAAAAATATAACTATTCTTCCCCTATTTTTAGTATGTTAGTTTTCCTTTCTGCAAAAATTAATGTCTATTTTAAATAAAAAAATCACTTTGAGTCATATCTGTCACACCATGTGTCGGATTGAGGGGAAGTTGATTCCTAAACATTCTTATGTCTCAAAAAATCATAACTTCCAATGTAAACCCATTTCTATTGTTTTTCTCTATCAAAATGCAAACACTTCATATTAACTAGATATTCTTAGCGGAAAAACCATTCTCATTATTGAAAGTAAAAATAATAGAGGAATATCATATGCCCATTATATCACAAGAAGTCACCACAATTGGAACATGATATTCCTTTACTCTTTTTTATTTCAACAATTTAAAAGTTATTTTCTAACAACATCAAATCAATATTAAGGGTTGGTATTTTGACAAATAAAGGTAATGAAAATGAAAAAAGGGTAAAATTGGCAAAAAGATTCATTTTTTCTCTTTTGTGGATCATTGAAATTAGTTGAAAGAAAAATATGAATTTCCAAAATATTTTTGAAAAGAATATAAATAATAATTATAAAAAAATGATTAGGAAATAAAATTACAAATAGTATATAAAATGATGTAAAAATTAATTAAATAAGTAGTATGAATTCACCTTTTCCTAGTAGTTGTATACATTCTTCATGAATCTCTTTGTTGTCATTATCTCTATTATAGGCTCAAAATCTAATCCCTCATGAGAATGAGTAGCTTCGAACAAACCACCCCAAATCCAAAAAAATCCACATGTACAATTAGACAATTATGATATGAGTAATACTAAAAATAAATAAATAATACATAAATATGAAATAATACATTAATTATATAGATAATAATTTTAATGTGAAAACGTTTTTCACCATAGGGATATGCTGATGGTAAAGCAATAATGATGATAAAGAAAAAAAATAGATCTCTTCAAACAATCAATCAACGAGTGAGGAGGATAAGGTGAAAATATGATACTTTGGATTGAAGCTCTGAATAATTAGATATAAAGTAATGATAAATTATTAGGTTCATAAAATATTTAGTTTTTATAAAAAATAAATGAATAAACATTAGACATTCATTAGAAAAGGTAAAATTTAAAGAAAATTCAAATAAAGGAAACTCAATATTTGATTTTTTTCAAATAATTTCAGAATGATTTGAAGAAAATAGGAAATTGAATTTAAAAAAATAATTACTCCACTATGGTAGGTGTTATCCTATAAATTTATCCAAAGGTTAATGTTATAGACAATTTTCATCATCATCAGATCGTCTTTCAAATAGTTATCATTTCATTTTTTTTATTTGGAAGTCAACCTCTATTTCTTGTGGGAATACACATATGTTTCCTAAAAAATCAAAGCTATAGTCATCCATATGATGACTACTTCTTAGTGTAGTATAAGAAACATAAAATATATGGGGGATGAGTCCCACAAAAAAAAATATATAATAATAATTATTCTAGAGATGAAACTGATGAGGATGACAATTGAACTCCAATGTGAACTATGAAATGGGTAATATCTCCCATTTTTTAGAATTACATGGATGGTAAGAAGAGTTTCCTAATGGTGAAACCAAAAAGAAATTTTAATAAATGATTATTTTCTATATGGATTAATGTAAAGAATACATTGTGTTTATTATATGTGTATGAAAGAAATGAATTTATTTTAAATAAGTATTAATGAGTGGGTTATCATTTCAAAGACGACTATATTTTTACAAAGGCATCAAAAACTAACTGAACCATTTTTTATTTTGGTTCAGAAACAAATTAAGATAGTTTTGTTTCAAAGATGAAATTGATTTTTGGTATTGAAAAATTGATCATATTATATATTGAGACAATTAAATACCGAGTTAGAAAGGGTGGGTAGATATGCTTTTATAATGAAAAGATAAAACTGATAGATGTATTTTAGTAATTAGAATTGGGAAATTGTTAATAATTACAATAATGAATAAAAATCATAGGTAATTAATGTTTAATTCAGTATCATGGCGGGGAGAACACAGGGATGAGGTAGACTCAAAATAAGACATTGATGGTGAGGAAACAAAAGAGAGGTTATCAACTGCAAGAAATATAAGCAAGGCTGAAATCAATGAATAAAATTTCATTGGTGAACAGACAGTTTCAGTGAAAACTTGAAGGAGTAAGACTCTACAAAAAAACTCATTTTTCCCAAGTAGAGCCTAAATCATTTGGAGAGGTTGATTAGAATGATAATTGGATAAAAATATATGCATGAGGAGCTTGATCCAAATAAGAAAAATGTCGAATGGTAAATTGTTCCATGGCTGGAAGACATAAATGTTATCAGAACCAATTGGGTGTTTAGTAATAAACTCCTCGACTATGGAAATGTTTCTCAAAATAAATAAGTGACAATGTTCAAGGGGAACTCCTAATTAAAATGAATTTACATTTATGATAAATTTACTCTCATAGAACTATTGGAAACTAGATTATTGTTTTTAACTATATCAGTGCAAATGTAGTTAAAATTATAACAAATGGATGTCAAATCTATATTCCTCGATAGATTTCTTAAGGGGGAGTATAAAATGAGAAGATAGATGAGTTTATTATGGATAATAATTATCAAAAGGTGCTTTATTTAAATAATTCATTGTATAATATAAAGAAATCATTGAGCACCAGGTATTTAAGGTTAGATCAATACCTAAGAAAGATTGGTTTTTAGAAAGGAAGAATTGGCCACACCCTCTACATCATGAAAGATAATGATAAAAGGATGTTGGTACTCATATATATCAAAGACATAATTTTATAGGATTGGATAAAGAAAAATGTATTTTTTTTTAGATCATATGAGGTATGATATCAAGATGTCTATGATTGGTGATACATTTTCCTTGATTTATAGTTGAATCAAGTAAATAATTTAACATTAATTTCTCAATAAAAATATGAAAAAGTGGTTACCAAGTGATTTGAAATGGAATATTCAAAACTAATGACAACACTGACCACTATATGGATGAATTTTTAAAAATTTGACGATTACAAAGAGGTAGATTTCAGAAAATATAGGTATTAGGAGCCTATTATTCCTCACAAAAACATGACCCAACATTGTTTTTGATATATTTCAAGTTTCACAAAACCAATGTTGTCCCAGTGAGAGCCACATTCTATCAGGGAAGTTGATACTTCAATATATCTAAAGATGATGAATTTTGGGTTGTTTTATTATATAATAGTGCAACTAGAGTTTTTGGGACACACGGATCTGGGATGAGAATTTTTTGTGGATAATTGAGGGAAATTAGAGATATCGAAAATCCTATAGTTTGTTTGATCCATGGTTTCATTTGAATATTGAATCGATGGAGCCTTGGATTCGAGCCTTGGAATAGTTGCATCCTTGATCCTAGACTAGATTCGAGCTTGGATATGACAATGAGGAGAATTAGCAATAGGTGGCTTCTATGAAGAGCTTCAGATATTGCAAATAGGTTCATGATGGATTGTGTTCTTAAAATAGATCGGGACACTTTTATCAGCGCTTTCAAATAAACATTAATAAATGTTCCTTGTATCAGTGCTAAGTTAATAAGTACTGATAAAATGAATCCTTATCATTGCTCTTTTTTTATCCTGGATAAAGATTGAGGTTTATCATTGCTAATAAATTTTATCATTACCTACGCTAAAATGTTACTTCTGATAATGATGGATTTTATCACCGTTTTTTTACCTTTGATAAATCTTTGTCTTTATCAGAACTGAAACAAGCACTAATAAATACATATAATAATTTTAATAAAATTAGTTTTCAAAAAAATTATAATTATTATATATAATTATAATACATATAATTATACTTTTTATAAATTAATAATTTTAAAATTATTTGAATATATAATTATTTATTTATAATTATATAAATAGTTTAAAAAAATAATATTTATATCATTATATATATTTATATAATTATATATATATATATTATATAGATATAAATATAGTAAATATATTCATTATTTAAATAAATTTATTATAAATTTATAATTATTTAAATATATATTATTTGTATTTATAATAATATAAATAATTTTTAAACAAATATTCTTTATTTACTTATAATTATAAACATATAAAAATAGTAAATATACATTTATAAATATATATTTTTTATAAATATTTTTTAAAAAATATATTTTAAATGTTATTAATGAATATTTAAGCTTAAGGGAATACAAGTTAAAAATGAGTAAAATTGAATAATTAAAAATGAGTAAACCTTAACAATATTAAAAAATTTGATAAGTTTGATTAACTAAATATAAATCATTAAAAAATGGATTTTAATTGAAATAAATATGAATAAGTATTGAAAAATCCAATGATATTTAATTATGTCTATTACTCAATGAAATTAGTCTATATTTTTAATTCATATTAATTATTTATTATAAATCGTTATTCACTAAATATATTACTATTCAATGTAAAGCATAAATATATTATATTATAAAAATCATATTTTTATTCATTTATATATATATATATATATTATACTGTTTATTATCATTATCAATAATTATTTAATTAATAAAAAATTTAATACTTTTCTTAATTGTCTTTTTTTTATTTGTTTAATTTTCATTTCACATATATCTATATATTTAATATATATTATTTATAATTTTATATATTAAAAATGATTTTTTCATTTTTATTAGTAATTATTTAATTAATATTCTTTTTAATAAAATCATTTCATTTATTTGTTTAATTATATCATTTTATTCAGTCATTTATCGGGGCTAAAAAAGCACTGATAATGGTTACCCTTTATCAGCACTAAAAATAAAGCATTGATAATGGGAACCCTTTATCAATGCTAAAAAATACGCTGATGAAGTTACCTTTTATTAGTGCTAAAAAAGCACTGATAAAGGGTACCCTATATTAGAGGTAGAAAAAAATCACTCATAAAAGAAATAATCACTTATTTTTTACTGATAAAGGGAATCTTTATCAATGCTTTTTTTTATCACTGATAAAGTACAGTGATATTAAAATCTTGTTTTATAGTAGTGAAATTTATATTTCAGTAGATCCATCATAAGTATTTTCCTCACATATTAATCTATGGTTTTATATTTATAGCTTTCATACCTTCTATTCCACAAATAATTCATATCCTCAATGAAACTATGTTAAGGAATGTTATGGAAAGTAATATTGTGTAGGTCTAAAGTGTTGATATTTTCATTTCTATTAGTATATAATAAGTGAACTCCTTTTAAAAATTTTATTTTACAATTTATATTCCCAAAATCGATATATTTGAATTCATTACTTAAATGAAATATTCTAATTATGTTGTCTTTATTTCTAAAATTAATTTTATATCAAAAATTAAATACATAATGTGGAAACAAAAAATTTAAATACAAGAAATATATCAAAGGGAGTTTTCTCTAAATATTACATGTTTACTAGTCACTTTTCATAAGTTCAAGAAGATATAATTTTATATTCTCATGTTTTGAGAGAAAATTTTTTCCATATACCATGTGTTTAAGATAATGGTAATCAACCTTCCATGTAAAAATATTCAAGAATAAATGTTTGATATCCAATCATTGATGGGTCTGTTAATGTTAGATAACAAAAACTTAAGAACCCACAACAATCTAAACTTTTGATATATAGTGGATATAAACTCTCTAAAATTCTTATCTATAAGCATTTTGAATTTTTTTCCCTTTTCAAATGAATAATCTTTAAACGAGTGACTCCTTTATTATATTTAATAAAAAAAATTAACTTTTAGGAACTTAATAGTACGGATGAAAATGTACCCTTCAAAAGTAAAATATATTTAGAAACATGTATTATATTTTTTAAACAATCTTAAGATTATTTAATTATTCTTATTACTAGAAGTAAAACTATATAGATTCTTTTTCAAATTATTAAAATTAAAGTTTTTTTAAAATAATTTCCTAGTGATCATTAGTTGATATAAACAATGATATATTATATTTCTTAGAATTAAGCCGGGAAATCATTTCAATTTATTCGGTGAGATCTATTTTTTCCAAATTTTAGAATTTCTTTAAATTTTTATTTTTCTTTCCATTTAATGATATATATATATATTCATCTCTTCATATAATAGAATATCATAATCATATATTGATAAAGTTATAGTATTTTTTTAAATATAATTAAAAGCGCTATTTCTATTGAGAGGTAAATTCATATAATATTCATCTATTATTATTATTATTAATTATTTCAACTTTCAAGAGTCTTTAGGATAAAATAATTTAATATTATATTCGTTGTAGCTATATGAATCAATATTATCATAAGATAATAGATATTCACTAACTCAACTTGTTTCATTCACAACTCTCAATGGGTTCTGACAGTTCATCATATAAAAATTACTCGATTCCCTATCTTCATCATATGTTATAGACAATATAGTTGAATATATTTGGGATTCATTCAGTCAAAAAATATAACATTCATATGTTTTTTCTTCTTATTATTATTATTTTTATGTCATTCCAATGGCAATTCCATAAGTCCTTATTTTAATAAATTCTTTTCATAAGCATTTCATTTTGTGTACATTCACATTCAACAAAAATTTTAACAACTATTATCTGAATAATGTTTATAATTTTTTTTATTTGAAGTACTAGTCTTGAGAACATTACTTCTATATGTAAAACCATTATATGAGAATTTTTTTTTACCTATTTCATTTTATTTTCCTTATTTAGATCTCAGTTTCAAGTAATATCATATTATAAAAGTGTAAAAAATAATTGATCAAGATATAAAAATGTTAGAAGATTTGGTTCAATGATAACTATCTTAAAATATTTCTATTCATTTTAATTAATTTTTATGATCTTATTCTATAATTTAATCATCATATATATATTTATAATAATGTGAATGAATCATATTCATGGTTTTCATAAACCACTTGTGATTTTTCTCCATTGATTCTCCTAGATGAAAATATAATGAATTATAATCTCTGTGAATACAGTTTTATCTAATTTATGAAATTTTTTATGCTCTAGTGTGTGTAATTTTAAAAAAAACTCAATATTTCATTCACTTTATCATATAAGGAAACATAATTGTATATTTTCATTATCATTGAAAAATGTGATGTATTGCAAATTTTTTAATTAGATTAATATTCACATTTCTCGTAATGATTAATTGATATGTTTTTATCCTAATAACTATTTAATTTTTTTCATCATTTGTAAATCATTCAAAATTATATTCATATCAATGAACTTTATTAAATAAATATATTTCTAATTACTGACACCATCAAAATTATATGGTCATCTCATATTTAGATTATCTAATTCAGTAATTGTTCACCCTGACCTAATAAACAAAATATCCTTCCCCTCCATATATTAATATATTGAAGTGGATAAATGTTTTAATAAAAATAATGAAAATATAAAATTCAAGTTTTATAGTAAGAACTAATGTAATGAGTATTATATAATAAATGAATAAGTAGACATTGACACCATGTATTTTACCAGTAGGTAGGAAGTATTCTTATTATAAGAAGATAGTAAGTTATAGTTTTACATGCCATCTAATAATTTTCATACAAATTATAGTGTATGTTTATTAATAGATACAATTACTGATTAAATGCGAATAAACAAAAATGAAACATAGTTAGTTATGTAGAAATAAAATAATTCATAGATAAAAAATAAATAGTGATAAAAAAATGTAAATGAATTCAAATAGTAGAACAGAACAGCAAAAAAACACAAGATGCTTCATATAAAAATTTAAAAACACCATAAAAGATATTATTATGAAGAACTTATAGTCATTGATAGTATTAACTATTTACCCAAAGTAGTTGGTGAATCTATAATTTGAATGAAAATTATACAAAATATAAAAGTAATGAAAATTCTTGGACTATACTTGTCAATGAAAATATATTTCACACCAAGAACCTTTTCAATCGATACTTGATCAAAATAATGTTTTATATATCAGGATATGTTCAAAAGAAATTTGACCATACATAATAAAATACCTAACTCTATATTGATCTTAAACTATAAAATAAAGTTTATGTGTCAAGGTATTCATAAAACATTATGGTTTAGAAGATACACACCCCTATCCCCATAGTATCATAAATCATAATGATCATAGAGTGAAGAATAAAAAAGAGAAATACTAAGATATTTTAAATGGAAACACCACAAATACATTGTCTTTGCAAAACTAACTAATAAAAAAATACAATAAGAAGGTATATAGTAAATGAGATGAAAAATGATTCAATAATATTTTCTCCCTTTCTTAAAAATGTTAAAATTTTGTAACATTTACCATCCCTCTATGACTCAAATGTATTTAAAGATAATGGAATCAAAAACATCAACATTAATATTTTGAAAAAACGAAGTTCTATATTAATGTAATAAGAATAAAAAATCGATTTTTTGATTATGTGGAACTATATTCTAATGAAACAGGTTGGTACATCTTAGTTAAATTATTTAATATTGATTTCTATCTTCAATTAAATAGAAAATAGAAAATTAAATGTTATAAAATTTTTGTAGAAATACATATGAAATAAAAATTTCATATTAAAATAAAATATAAAGTGTATTGTATTCATTATAACAATGGTTTGAAGAGTTATGTGACTCATTAGGGCCTAGATATTTTTTGGAATAACATGGTACTGAATCCATTCATGAAATATCATGAATAATTAAAATGGTTGACCAATAATTAGGATATATGAGTGGGTACTAACTTTATGATGTGTATGATTGATTGATTCCTTAGTATCAGTATGTATAGTGATTTATACTGACAACATACAATATAAAAGTCACCCACCATATTAACAATAATGTATTAGAAAATAAGTTACCTAACTCTATCAAATATATGGATAAAATTATCCTCTTTAAGGATATATTGAAAAAGGGATCATTAACCCCATTCCTATACAATTGTGATTCCATTAGAATTCATGTTCTTGTACTTGATATTCAAATAGAAACTATATCAGAATTGTCAAATGGAATAAAATATGATTATCTAACTATAAATATATTATTATCCTGAGTAGTCTCGTTACTCACATTGTCCATAAAAATATCTATTACATACCTATAATTAAAACATTATCAAAGGAAACTCGAAATCCTCAAGAAATGGTGATATCAATAAAAATTTGATTTCACGTCAATAATAAAAATTGAAATTATTGTTATATGATGCTTGAACCAACTTAATTGTAACTAGGGAATAGTTCTAGTATAACAAGGTTAATATAGAATATTATCTAAGCATTTACATTAGAATATGTTTAATACCACATTCTAATTGGGCTCTATAATATGACAACAAGAATCAATAACATCTTTTATTGTTTCCCAACAATCCCAAACCAGTGTTAAAAAGCAATTGAAATACATTTTTTCACTACTTTTAGACCCACTCGGATTCCATACTTCCATGGAATAACCCTCAGGGACACCACATAGGCTATTTATTTGTTCATTTGAACTATCACTGGCATGCATCCAATTGTCTTGGGTATCGTGACATCCACTAAAAAGTAAAAACATAATTTTAAGGCCCTTGTCTTTAAAAGACATGTACAATCCCTATATCATGCATAATGAGACAGATTGAAAAAAATTCAAGTGATATAAGATTCTATAATCAAAAATAAATTAAATTATTTATAATGATAATTAAATAATCAATATAAAAAATTGATTTAATATACAAAATATAAATAAAGTTTAAAACATAATGGAACATAGGGAGAAAAAACATCATCAAAATGGAAAAGACAATGTGTTAATAAATGAACTACTATAACTGAAATTTTTTTAATATCAACATTAATAATAATTATTACCTAGATTCTCTAACTCCATGACTTACATGATGTCCCATGAACTATACATCATCTTTGAGGACAAAATATTTATCTAGGGAAACATCATTATATGGATAATCACAAGAATACCAAATTAGACTCCTAATAAACAATGAAAAGGATAATAATAAGTCATAATAAAACTATGTGCATAACTAAATAACAACCTAACTCAATCTAATAGGTAAATAATATAACGTAAGAAATAGTTGAGATGATGTTTTGACATAACTAAAAAATCACTATAATAAACCTCTCAAAGAAGGGTTAAGGTAAAATCTATTATTAATATCAACCAATTATATTGATGAGCCTTGAACTAGAATTATTTTCTATAGGGAAAACTATGTTTCCTTCCTCACCCATGTTATAACAAGGTATAAGAAAAATGCATGATGTGGATGTGAACACTTTCCCTAACATACTTTGGGAAACTAATAGTGGAACACTCATATATATATAAATTCTAGAAATTTAGATGCATTAGTCTCAAAAAGATCACCTATCTCCCAAAAATAATGGTAAATCACTAAATATACTAGTGCCTCAATGTTTTAGATAAATTCATTATGAAAATAGAATCCATAATAATAATATCATTCTTAGAATCTCAAATTCAATTCCAACTCATAGTGAAAGATTTATAACTTATCGAAGAAAACGTATAACCATCAAGGGATAGTCGATCCCACAAATATGGTACTCAAGCCTTATCCCATTAAATAGTTCTCTAAACTATTATATATTTAATATTTTACACCTCATCTATTTAATAATGAAATAATGAGTCCAAGAGAACTCATACCTAATGTGGATAACCAAAAAAATTGGATGATTATTGACTCCATTACTATAAAGGTAGCTCACAACTCATTAGTGGAACCACAATTTTGGATCTATATTACTAATACCAAATACCACTCCTCATATAATAACTACTAAAAATAGAGATTCAGTTATATAAAAAAACCATGAAAACTTTTAAAATTTGGTTACTCTCTTGATCCCACACAAATTAAATGAGAAAAAAAATTAGAGTAATCATTTATCATCCAAAACATCCACAATACTAGTCTCCAATGATGTAGTATAGAAAGAGTAAATTACTTATCTAGAAATCAACCATTTTCATAAATTAAATTTAACTATAGATAACATTGGAAGATTAAATTTTTTATAAGCTCATTGTTGATCTAAATTTCTCCTTCAACATCCCTATTACTATATGGGAACCTCCAAAAATATAGAAGCACACTTTACCATCTAGAAATACTTCATCAATAATTGATAAGTACACTCCTTCCAATAAACTCTTAAGGGATTACAAACTATATCATTCTTGTAGGGATTTATATAAAATTAGATTACTGGCATAATTATTATCCCCTCACACTATCATCATTTATCATGTTCATGGTGATGGATAAAATCTTCTAGAAATGACTTGACCACATAATGTTATGGAAAATCCTTAATGAAATCACACTGGGACATGAAACTCGCCATATAAATGTTCCTTGAATATAAAAATATTTCATATCACCATGCCTATATAGATAAAACTGATGTAAATCCACACCACCATGTACCTAAACCTCCTAGTAACCACCATATGTTTTCATAGAAATATGAACAACTCATTCCAATGTTTATATTTTTAACCCTCAATGGAAATGAATTTTTCATGGATTTTTACTATCTAAGATACTAAATTCATATGGATGAATTTTAAAACATTTCATAAGTACTATAATAAAATTATCAAAAAAATCATCATCCTAAAAAATTCATAAGTAAATCACTTATGAATTATAAGAAATAATCAATTTTTGGTTATCAATTCTACATGTCATGAAATATTCCACATAACCAAAAATAATTCCCAAATAATTATCAGGAGGCAATTTCTCAATTATTTCTATACAAATAACAATCAATCAAATTAAACCATCTTATAATTATGAATCATAGTCATCTATAAATCTATATCACACACTTTTTCTAATTTAATAAATACTAATAATTTTATAGTCTTTTAATATTAAATTATTCCTAAAGAGTGATAATTGAACAAATTTAATATAAATATAAAACTCCCTATAGAAATCGTACAATTAATATCTCATCTAAACATTGATATTCCTCTAGAATAATTTATATATTAGTTAACTTCTAATTATTTATCTTTTAATTAATCATATTGTCAAAAAACAGTAAATTAAATACATATTCATAACCCCATTTATATGTTGTCATCAAATTATCATAAACATTTTTTATGAATCAATTATCCAATATAAAGGAAATGAGTATGAAAAGTTTAGATGTGTAAACAATGTGATGATAATTATAAGTCGAACCTGAATTCCATGATGAATAATATCATTAAATCCTTTGATTATAAACACTTCCCATTTATCCAAATTTTAATCTACATTCAACTCTTCCCAATTCACAAACACACAAAAGTGTTAATAAAAAAATCAATTGATATTTAAGAGGGAAATAGAATTTATAGAAACTAATGACTTTTTTGGGGTTATTTTATTTAACCTCTATTAAAAATATGAATAACCATCCCATTATTGAATGTATTATATTTGTTTTAAATATATCATTCAAAAAACATTTTAATAATAAAAATTCTATTATGTTATAAACATAAAAAATCAAAATACAATTCCAATATTAATTTCAAATTAATAAAACAACATGAAATTTCATTAATACATTAATATTTATCTTATAATAATAATAAATATTAATATTAATTACTCATATAAATCAATAATAATTAAGTTTGATAGACTCTTAGCACATACAGATAAATTCAAAACTCTTTAATAAATATAAAAGTACTTAACATAGATGAGCATCATATACTAAGTCTAATATTTTGTATAAAATTATAATTGGAGATTTTAAAATTTGAAATTTTATCCTTATTATGGGTTTAGGGATTTGAAACCCTATAATGATATAACTGACACTCATAAAAAATCACTATATCAATGTCCCACAACTTTTTATTAGTAATTTGAATCAGTTCCAATATATATAAATATATATAGTTTTTTAATCCTTATTTCAATTCAAAGTGACAACACAACTTCGGAATAATACTCCATGATTCCAAAACCTTCATATAAGCATACTTTTAACAAGTCCCACCTGTTTTACGTTATATTCTTATTTACATGCCCCACCTTTTCATTTTTTTACATTATATGCCAATTTATTCAATTTTATCTTTGGACACCCTATGTGGGGAGTGGTAAATCTGGGTGTCATCTTATACTTTTTTTAATGAATTTTTTCTACTTATTTGTTTGAAAATTTTAAACCAATATTATTTAATATCTTATTCACCATAAACACAAAAAGGGAAATTGATATAAAATTCAACAATTTTTTACTCCTTTTACTACCATGGATTGTCTCATGTAGTATACACTGAATATATATCATTTATAACAAAATAAACTATGATTAAATATATTTATAGTATTACAATGTCTAATATGGTGACTTTTATTCAAGATCATTATCATTAAAATGAATTTTGGAATATGGAACTTCCAATATTGGATCATTTACACTGGTATCTCATTTTTCAATACTTTGGAGAAACACTTCTTTAGTTTATCGACATGAAGGTTGATTCCAAATTTTAATGAAAGATAATGGAAATTTTTTTTCATTAATTTATATCATGATACTATTCATTATCTATACAATTGTTACTGATTTCTATCATTCCCACTTGTATACATCTTCACCCTAGTGTCTGGTTTCACTCAAGTTGATCACTAAGTCCCCTAACCTTTCTTAGGAATAGTTTTTCTAGTTCCATTAACCAATATTTGTCTACATCTATTAGGGAAACTTCCCCTATGTATCATCTCTAAGGTACTTATTTTTTCCATAGGTTATTTTTTATATACCTTCACAAAAACGCATTTCAATTTTGTTAATTTTCCTATATTCATTCACATACCCTCTTTCACTTAGGTTTGGTTTTTATATCATCCTTCCCTCATATGAGCTCATTCAAGTCTCTTAATTCTTATTAGGTTCTCCCAAATCACTCCATGTATCCTTCTCTCCTCTCCTCATTTGGCACTACCTTCTCTGCACCACTCATTCACCCATACGTGTTCTCTAAAATTTATTTTTCATAATTTCTTATTCCTAGTTATATTGTTAATGCTAAAAAGTTCTTTATTCAATCCCCTAATTTTTTCATAACATAACATAATAGACTAGTTAAATTGTTATAGAAAAAAACCCAATTTTCACATATCTCTAAACACATGATTTAATGGTGAATTATTTATCCAAATCCACTATTATGATATTAAGCTCCTACAAATCGTATTATTGGATGAATACTCTAATACAATTCCCACTTTCAACATATAGTTTAACTAGTGTTCAATTTATTTCATGACTAGACATCTTTGCTTCCCTTAAATATGTGTAGTGGAAAATTTAAAATATCTAAGTCCACCAGTTTGAATGACTTGTGTGCGGAACCCAGGTCAACTAGCGTGTAACCTATAAATGAATATCATCTAGACTAGATTTTGACATTTTTCTATAAATACCTGGATACCCAAATACTACAACTAAAACCATTCATTTATGCTTGAATAAAACTTTATATTTCCTTTGATTTTTTTTCACACCTAAACATTATACCAACACTGAAAAAACATCCCTATATCAATTCAACAATATCTTTTTGTCTTTAGACTCTTTCAATATCCTAGAAATGTATTGATAATAAACACAATTCTAATATCTATTTTGTAACACCTTGGTTCCAAAATTATCCCCCATTAAGTTATTTTGGAAATCCAAATATAAATTTCATTCTTCGAAAAACACTTCCTTATTCTGAATAAAAATTATATTACATGTTCATCACTCATAATCTATATGATAAATTCTTAAACATAAAATTAAAAGTTCATATGATTATTTCAGGATTTACAATATTCATATTTCATGAATTCTCTCTATATTCTAGACCAATCGAGCACAAAATTACAATTACTCAATGAATTAATCTACCCTTCCTTTTATGACATCCACTCTCCAAAAATGATAGAGTTTCTCTAGTAAATAACTAGTTTATCTCTGTTAAATCTCATGCTATAAAACAATTTTTTCAAAGCTTCCTCTTTTACTTTGATACCATTACATAATTAAATATAAAAGATAAATCATGAGAAATAAAGAGAGAGTTGGGAATATTGAAAATTTTCAAGCTAAGGAAGGTGTTTAAACACCAAGGTTCAACAGATGATTTTCAACTGATTGTGTGGACCATGATATATTTCATGATATCTACCACCTATATACTAGTTTCTTCATTCTCTATTTTTACCACAACTCAATCTGCATTTTCATTAGTTATGTGATATAAAATTTAAATATGTTTTGTATGAAAATATTTTTAATTATTTTTCATGATTTCAATCACACATTTTTTTAGAATATCATAATTTTTTACATCTCTATGTTAGAAATAACCTCCATCATTTTTTTATCCCGGGGTGTTGTGAAAATTCCATGGTCATTGATAAATTTTTATCTTTATCTATGGTAAGTGATGTTATCTAATATTGTGAACTCATCCAAATGAATCATTTATTTCTAGGATAAGAATGCTTAATTAATGAGTTCTGATCAAGGATGGTCTTGAAAAAAACGTGCACTTTCTTTTCATGGGTAATAATATTTAGCCTTTTAAGTCTTAATTTTCTAAGGGTCTGACACAACATTTTTTAATGTAACATTTTCAAAAACTATGAATATATTGAAATGGATATGTAATTTTATACCCTTATACCACATCCAAAACTCATAATTATAAAAGGAACATTTCTTTCCTGGTGGTCATGGTAATAAGTTCGCAGTGGAGTTAAAAGGGATATTGAAAGAAATGTTTATTCCTTAATAACTACTTAGTAATATAGAGTAAATAAAGATAAAATAATATAAGAATAAATAAATAAATAGTTTTTATAGTCTATAATTTCCCATAAAATATTGAAATACATGTCTTCGGAATACATATATAACATGTATCTTCTCAAAAATGTTGTAGTTGAGAAATAAATGTAACATTTGGGTTTTACCCATAGTTTTCAATATATGAAATGGTATGTTAACCACCTCTTTAATATGGTTATATATCATAATTTGATTTTTTCTAATAGCTCATTAAAATTTTGATGTTTTGAATGAGGTCTTCATCAGGACCTCAGATCTGATTTATTTCAATTCATCCGAAATATTTTTCTAGAAGTATTAATAAAATCGTAATAGGGAAACCAAACATGACATGGGATCAATTGAAAGGTAGTGTTTTAAATATATTTTTTAGGATCAAGGGTACCCTATTTGGTGAGAGAAAAACTAAATATGATACATGGTAGAAACATTGGGGTTATGTTGGGAAGTATTTTCATTCTACTTTATCTCTACTATAAAAAATTGATCACTCTTGCACCTTCATTATGGTAAACTGTGGAACACTAATCTATCCTAATTAAGAGATTTAAAGACTAATAAATTATGATGATAATTGGTATATCTTTATAAATTCTAAAAATTTATTTATAATTTCATGAGGAAACCATATATTTTTGATAAGTTTGAGGTTCAGTGATAACCTATTCAAGGAACAACATGAATTCTTGTTTTGTTAAAAAATTAAAAAATTTCTTAATCTATGTTATCATCATTTAGATGTTTCTGTACTATGTGTTCTTTTGAACTCTTAATTCAATTATTTGTATCAAGATATATATATATATATATATATAATGTTGTGGGGTAATTTTATCATTCAGTCATCATATTCACATTTATAGAAATGGGAAGTGCATCATAGTGGTATTCTCATGGTCAAGTGGTTTTATTTAATACCTCATTATAATACATACATTAATTGGTGAGGGTATCTATAGTATGTTTCAAATTATTAATGAACTATACCATACATAGCTAATTCTTATATAAAATTAAGATCTTGGTAATTATTAATATTTAATATGGTATTAAACAAAACTATAAATTTTCTAGGTTAAGGATAAGATAATCAGTGATATATTTTGATATATCATTTCCCAAAATAAATTCAATTTGTACTATTTCAATCAGAAACACTCATTTTTTCAAATTTTTCAATAGAATCATAAACAAATTATTATGAATATGTTATCAAATATATTTATATTTTCATACTTCTTATATCATTGATTGAGAATCAGATCATGGATAAGAGTAATCATGTATTAATTGAGTATGAGTTCAATTAACCTTTGGGAATCATAAAAAAATAATATTGGAATTATGAATAATAGAATATTTAATTTCATAATCATTTTAGAGGAATAATCTATTATCATTTGTTTCTTTTTAGTATATCCTATTCTATATTTATCCCTTATACATCTAGGTGAAGGAATAGTTTTTATTTCTCATATATGGTAGTATGTGAATTGAAATTGGGATCAACTATATCTGTTATGATATTAACTATTTATATTTTAGTTAAAAATTTGATTATTGGTTTGTTGGACAGAAACAATAATTTGGATGTGTTGGCTTGGATCATCTTTATTTATAAATCACTAATGAATTTTTCATAGAATAAAGTTTAATGGTGAGGATAATTTAAACAAAAAAATGGGTTTATTGTGTTTTATTATATTTAATTAGTATTTTCCTTCAAAAATGTGGATTTTCAATTTTTAACAATAAAATATTAGAAATTTTAATTGGTTTCATGGTTAAAGCATACCTATGTGTAACAGTACATACCAGTTGTGCCTTGTAAACACTTACAGTGTATTTGATAATTCACAATATTCACATAGTTTAAAGAAATAAAAAACTAAACAATGTAGGACATATAGTTCATATCATAGAAATTTTTCAATGTTTCCGTATTTTTCACTTTCTATCCATACTAAAAATATAATGTTATATGTTTAAAAAAAATTATTATTTTAGCCTTTAATATTGGGGAATCATTTTACTCATTATTTCTTTGGGATATCTAAGGTAGAACCCTGGTAACATATCCTTCATTATTATCTTATTTTTGGCTACTTATCACCTAGTATATATAGATTCACAAATTTATAACTGTTATTCTATAATAATATTTCCCCACATATTTTAAATTTTTAAATTTATTTTCCCTTATCCTCTCTCTATAACCATAATAGTGGGATGTTGACTATTAACTTAGGGGTTCGTTTAATCTAATGAATTTTTTTATTGAAGGGTTGTGGAAGATATTTAATGACATTATATTCCTCATTTTATACCAATATGATTTATTTATCTAATTTAGTTGATTTTTTTTATGAAAATCCCCTATTTTACATTACATATTGTGATTTAGATTTCAAAATTAATTTCTAACAAAAATAAATCTATATTTACTATATTTTCTGAAATTATAAACTTTTCTAATGGATTGTTATATTTTTAGTTTACACTAAATGATTTTTCTTTTGATTTGATGGAATTTAGTTTTGAAATGAAATTTCACTCTTTTTATGTGTTTTATAAGGTGACTAAGTTATCCTTTTGCTGTTAATATTTTTTTAAATATGTTTCTTTAATTCTAAATGGATTACTATAATGTTACTCATTATATTTTGTCTTTTAAAATATTTATTAGGTTGGTGATTTATAAATTGGTGTTTAGGAATCTTAATTTCATTTATATATTTTCATGTGTGCATTTAAATATTTAGTTCAATTTTATTTAAATAATATTTATATTATTTTTTTGTTCTTATTTTATATTTAGAAAATAATATCATTCCTTGTAATCTCATGTTAAAATCAGTGGCCTATTTGGAATATCTAAAATGATCTCTATAATTTTTTTAAAACCGTTTTAATTTCAATCCATTATGTTATGATTTATATAAGTGTGATAATTAGTATATAAATTGAATTATTTTTCATTTGGTATGTATGCATATATCAAAGGAGAAATTAGTTTAAATGGTATTTATAATTGAGATGACAGAATGATAGATTTTTTATATTCATTATACGTGTTGTTATAATGATTAATTATTTCCTCACCTTCATTTAGTTTATCTCATTACAACCCTGAGTAATTATATGAGAAATTGATGAAAATTTTCTATAGTAAAAATGATTCCACTCTAAATAGTATGGACTAGTCTATATTCAACTCATGTTATAGGTAGTACCTCTAAAAAATGACACATTATTATAATATGGTTATTGTATTTTATGAATGAATTGGTAGACTGATTGGTAATTCCACCTATGTATTTCTCAAATTTCCTCATATTGACTTATGGTTTTTTCCATAATATATATTATGTGACCTTAGTTGTATTAGTGTTGAGTTTAGAATATATTATTTTTTTAATATCGATTATGTAATTATAAATTAAATTTCGATGTATATTTATACTTTTATATTGTTAATTTTAACTTATTTTTATATCATTTTATTTATATATCATTGTTTATATTTAGTTTTTTATGTTTTCTATACACAAAATGTGTGATTTTATATCATACTGGAATGTTTTTATTCATATGTTCACCCATATTATGAATATCATTACCCTTTTTCTTCTTAAAATTGTTGTAATGTCATACTTAATGATTTAATAAATTATATAAATAAGGACATTTAAAAAAATTCCACTAAACATGTTTACATAAATTACATAAATGATGTTTACACTTGGGTTTAAAAAGACACTTGAATTTTCAACTAAATATGTTTTGTTTGTTTTAAAAATGGATGATAAAGTGAATTATTGTAATTTTTTAAAATAAATTATTAAAAGATAATATCTATAAATTATATATCAAATATTAATTTATAGAATGACTTAAAAAAATATTTTATATAATCTTTTGTTAAATAATACTAGTCTTAATTTTTTAACACCCTTAATTTCATTGTGTTGCTTCTCGGTTTCCCATAGTTCACTTTGATGATAATGATGATTGGGTGGTGTCCAAATATCAAAAGTAGTTATTTTATCATGATTATTGGTCAGTATTTATTTTATTAGGTTGTTCATGTATTTTCTACATGATTCATCCAATTATGTTTTTTCTATTCATATAATTAATTTTTATATATTAATTATTATTTTTTGTTTAAACTAAGTTTATATGTTAATTTTTTTATTTCGACATTCTGTTTTCAATTTTATTTAAAATATATTATGTTATTTTCATGATAATTTATTATATGGATTATCCACCCTAGATTATTGGTAAGATTACATATTATATTTGTTGATATTTAATGGTGAAAATATTTTCAATGTAAGAGTTTTATATCCTTGATTTATGCTTCTAGCATGTCGTGATATGGATTTTGCCTTAGGAATAGTAGAAATTCCCATTAGGTGATATGGTACATTAACCTGAGTTGTTCAATATGTCTCAAATTATATTAGAATTTTAAGATGGATAATTTCATTACAGCATGACCTAATACAACTTCACCAAATAATAAGAACACTAATTTTCATGGAATCAAAACTACTAAGTAATTTTATAATTCATATTGTATCAATATCCCTCATGGTGAAATCCGATTAACTATTCTGAAAAACCAAAACTCTAATATTCATTGTATTATTCATTTTATATATTAAATTATAGTATTGGAAAATTATATTTTCTATAGATTAAATGTTTTCTTAATACAATATAGAATAAACAAAACATATCATGGCATACCTATCATGATAAGATCTCTTTGTCATAAAGGAACATCATAGGAATTAACTCATTTGGGATCCACATTATAACATCCTAGAATTTTATCTATATAATTTTTTATCATATTATATAGTGTTTTATATTAATTAATATAATATTATATAAATCATTCACAACACATGGAAAAAACCAACTGCATTTTTTATACTAATTTGAACATTAAATTTATTAAATGAAAATGGAAATATGAATTAAAAAAATAAAATATGATAAAAAATAAAAAATATAATGACAAGCATATTAAAATTAGTGTCTTCTCAATACAATATAATAACATCACTCATAAAAAACATAGTATAAATGAAGAAGAATATTGGTAATACATTATTCATTCTAAAAATGGAAATATATATCATTGATATAAGTAAAATTGGATGAAAATTTAATGAAATTGTAGATATTTATAGAATATTGGGAACCCATATGATAATTAAAAATTTCATAGATGTAATAGTAATATGATTTTAGGAATAGTAACCTAGAAATTGGAATAGTTATATGACCACTATGAATAGTAAAATGAACATTAGAATAGTAAAATCAACTATCAAAAAATAAAATAATATTTAGGTATCTGATAAAATGTAAATATGATATATTTAAACCATTTTACATGGAAATAAATGTTTTATAAATCATAAATTTAGTGTTTTTATTTTTATAAAACATAAATATTTTCATTTCTATTTTATAATAAATATAGTTATATAAAAGGGTTTATTTTCCCAAAATTAATTTATAAATTAATATTATGTTGTATTATAATGGTGAGATAATTTTATAAGACCATAAGTAATTTTTCAAAGGGTGAAAAAATAGATCATAATATTAAAATAAATATTTTATGAATAAATGATAAATTTAAATAAAAATTCAATTTATAATATTTAAGAAAACATAAAATGGATTTTATTTTTTTAATCTACACTTTGAAAAATTGGTAGGGTGAATTTTTGGTAAATATTAATATATGGTAAAATAAATTATTTAATATTTAAGTTAAGTACATGAATATATTAGTTATTAATGATGTAAGAAACCATTATTCAGAACTAACATGAATAATTTATTATGAATATTCAAAATAATAATTACTATTGGCTATCTTGATCCATAATAATTAACTACTAAATATAATTTACAAAATAATCATATCATCCCCTTATAAGTTCCACCCCTCACCACCTCATCTCCTCACAAAGTCTAAACCCTAGATATTTCCAAATTTATTCAAAACTCTACACTCACATTTATAGACATGTCCTTATAATACTTTTCATTCTAAAAGTACAATCCTAATTACCCTTATGGATTATTTCAAGAGAAGATATTCAAGAGATAATATTGTCAAGCTTTCTCTTTTAAAGTAATTTCTTATTCTACCTTCACCTCACCTACCTAATCTAATGACATAATTACTCCAATATTATAAATATACTGTAATGTTTTTGTTTTAATAGAATATACATCTTATACCCTCTCTTCTTTTGTTTCTTAAATAAAAACATTATTTACAATATGGCTAGTTCACAGCCTCCATAAACAACGTACATCGCTTTTCTTCACCACCATCAAGGATGGTTATAAAAATATTATTATGGTTAAATATGATTATAATAAATATATTATAACTTATTTCATGTTTTTTAATGTTTCATTAATCATTTAAATAAATAAAATGAATAACATTATTGATGGTTATAAAAATAGACTAAATGAACTAACTATTTGACAATAACAATTTAACTAAATGAATTTTTCCAATATCAAAACACTAATGGGTACATGTGAACATTTAAATTTATTGAATTTCATGAATAAATTTTAATTTAATTTATGTAGTTGTATTTCTATTTTAGAAGAATATCCATAATTATGCACAAGTTATCAGACTAAGATTCTATAAAATTAACACCCATAGACAGGAGAAAATAAACATTATTTCTAATTTAAATGGTTACAAATGAACAAAATAAAATCCTCGTAAATAAAATATAGTTGTAATATTTTTTAATTTATGTAATTAATGAGTCTAAATTTAGTATTCAGGATGTTAAGTAAAAGCATAGAATGATTCTAGTATAGAACATAATGGATATCTACGAACCACTCATTATATTTGGGTTTTGAACATTCTCTCATTAACTCAATTTATAACTATTTAATTTAAGCTTTTTAATGATTATAAATTAATAATATATGTATCTTATGTATATGACTATATTATTCATAAATCCTCCTATGAGAAAATACATACCTTAAAGGAATTTCTCAAACTCAAACAGTTTCTTTCCATGGGTAATTCATATGACATGAGGATGAAAGTTGATTTTTTATTGAAAAGAAGGTGAGAAAATGAACCCACAATAAGAAACAAATAGAAACCT
Organism: Viscum album; assembly: GCA_963277665.1. NCBI lineage: Eukaryota > Viridiplantae > Streptophyta > Magnoliopsida > Santalales > Viscaceae > Viscum > Viscum album. Next base: position 1,108,812,207 of record OY728142.1, on the reverse strand, counting down.
CATGGGGTCCAAAAATTATGAAGGCCAATGGAATCCTCTTGGGTGAAAAACTTGAATTCCATTGGAAGCAAACCCAAACTATCAAATAAAGAAAGAGCCTCATTCAGCCTCCCAATGCAAGAAGGCACATACAATTCAAAGTTAGTCTCTATCCAAATATGATGAGTGGTATAATCATGGTTTTTTTCCATTGAGAAGATTCTGATATAGTAAATCAAATCCCATGGTTGTTCTCATTTTCCTTGAATCATTTTCACCAGCACCTTGGTGTCCAGCTCAACCTCAGACACCTGAAAGTGGAGCCTCTTGCAAAGCATGATTATAATATGAAGTGCTCTTGCCTCCACACCCAAGGAGATACCTGGTCCATAAAAATCACTAAAACTAAGAATGAATGAACCACTTTAGTCTCATAGATACCCACCTCATCTCATAAGCCCATTCATATTGGAGTCATCCACATTAAGCTTCAACCCGTTGATTGGAGGACTCCACCTAATAAATCGACCACCTGATATGACATACATCTAAGGCCTATTTAAAATGTTTCAGAGCATCATAAAAGTTTGGCCCCCTTTCACCACTAATCCCAAATCAATGATTACATATTTAATCCTTATCTAAAGATATATAAGAGAGCGGTGGGTACACAATATTTCCTAGTTCTGAGCTTCCCAAAGGGCCTAGTATATGGACATGAGAATAACACTCTACACCTTAACCACCATTTACATATTCTCTGAACCCTAGAACCATGATGCAATGAAATATTTATTTTATTACTGGTCATTATTTAAATGAGGGTGAACACTAAAAAATGACTATAGGCCTACAGCCTAATCACTCTCAAAAAATAGGTGAATTTTTTATTCATTCGATGGACTCTCGCGACATAAACATCATGAATCCAAGGTTATTACCGTTTATTGGATATTCTAATAAATTGAAAATACCTTTTTATAAGTCTCAAGATAAGAAAATACATTTTTTGGGGAATACCATTGCACCATAACTTTGTATCCCACTAATAAAGTTCATTCTCTACATGGTATAACTTCTTAAAATTTCGAGTAGAAAATTTTTATGAGCTCGAACCCATGAAGCAGAACCTATCATCCCCATAATTCATGATAATACCATTGAACACCTCCATATGGTTCTGATTGGGAATTGAATGAATCAGTGTAGGGTGGCAGAAACCTCTTTGAAGGATATGTTGGGTATGGGACAACATAAAAATAAAATCCTCTCACCATCCCAGTTATCCTTCCAAAGTTTGATAGCCCCTTCCAAAATAATCCCCCGAGTTGTGTCATGAAGGTCCTCCAAATTAGTGAACATGCACCTCATTAAAAAGGATATTCTTAGACTTATATTATCCCTAGACTCACAATGGTCACCATACTGGGTTCTAAAGAAGTATTACCATAGAGAATCTCATTCAATTATTTCCCAATAAAGCCACACATACATGCCCTTCATGGATTCTATGATTTACCATAAATCCACACCACACTCATCAATACGTTTCTCCAAACATTTTTAGGATGCTCTATCAAGTGGCCCATTTGATTGGAATCCGAAAGAAAGGTTGTCAGAATTTTCTATATCTTAGAAATGGTCCGCTTTGGAGTATTGATGAATGACAAGATATGCATTAGGATAGAAGTAAGAACATTTTTGATAAAGGAAACTCTCCCCCAAAATGATAAAAACATGTTTTCCAATTAAATATTCTCACAAAAATTATATTAATGATTTCATTGATTAAGGATTTCTTGATACGACCTTAGGATATTAGAGTTATATGGTAAATCATAGGAAACAGTTTCCTTTAGATGCCCAGGATATTTTGAATGTCCCTACATCTTGTACATGATCACTTGTTAGATATATAAATGTATATTTTCCTTGAGTTGATACATTTCTCTCTTAAACATCCATATAAGGACTTAACCTCTATGAATATTTGTAAGGATCTCTTCCTACCATTAATAAAACTCAAAACATCATCAGCAAACATGAGGTGGGAGATGCTACCCATTTCATTTTAACTATGGTATGTAAGTATCCTTCCTTCCTCCATGCTTCTATGGAGATTCGTGGAGAGGGAATCTTGGGTCAATATGATGAGGTTGGTATACAAAGGATCTCTTTGATGTATTCCATGCACAATTTTCAAGAATATAAAACATTTCCCCATAAGTGAGATTGAAATCCATGGTGAATAATAACACTTAAAGTAAAGGTCACAAAACCACTCTTAAAAACTGAACTTCTTCATAACCCGAATAATGAAACTCCATTCAATTATTTCATAAGACTTTTCCAAATAAACATGAATGATTAAATTTTTGTTAATTTATCTTTTATTAATATCCTCCACAAACTCATTGGAAATTCAAACCACCCCTTGGATGATCTGACCTTTGACAAACTTGTTTTGTTCCCTTGAAATCATCCTTGGAATCACATTATTATGTATTCTTGTAGTAAATATTTACATAATTTTATAAGACACGTTACATAACCATATGAGCCTAAAATGATTGAGTCTTGTAGGGTCCTTATTTTTTGGATAAGAACCACCCTGTAATTGGAAACACTCCATGTGTAATTATTATATTTATTCCTCATGATTTTTTTTCTTTTTTGTAATAAATAAACATTTACATGTAATGATATGTGTTCCAAGAAATATCTTCAATACATTGGGTAATGTTTTTGTATAATGAGTAATTGTCAAAGGGATTTGGGAGTAAACATAATCCATTATGGGTCTCTGTCTACCATGTGATGTTCTCTTAGTAGTTGGAATGAATTATGTTTATATCATGTAATTTATTTCAATCAAATTATCAGGTTTTCAAGATCTTATGATTCCATATACATTATGTTATAACACCGAATGATTATTCATGTACCATATATTTTATTTTATCATGTAGTTTTCTCTCACTCATTTATTATGCTTCATTATCATGTTTATTCCCTTACCAGGCTTTACAACTCAGACATTTGTTTTATTTATTCCATAGGTTATCCTATTTAGTTTTATGAGTTCAAAGGTATTTAGGAGCTCATTATGGAGTTTAAAATAATAAACCATAATTTTAGTATTATATTGTTGTTTTATGAACCTATTTTTTCAAAGACACTAGAACTTTATATATATTTGTAGTATTTAATTGAAATTTATTTTAAAGAATATATAATAATATGTGTAATAGTATTAGGTTGATAAAGTTGGTATCATAGCATGGTCTAGTTATTTTTTTGCATTGGGATTTTAATAATTTAGTTAGAACCTTGGGGATAAGTCTATGTAAATGAGAATATTCTAAAATTTTAATGATGTATAGAAACAATGGGTTCTATGAAATTGCATCCATGTTTGGACTCTTCAATTGTATGTAGATCTCTAATAGTTATACTTGGGGGTAACGAACCCAAAAAGGGTGCATTGGGTATTAACTCAATTGTCACTTGGTGCATGAAAAATAATCCTTATTATACACCTGGTTTAAAACTTATGGGTTGTATTATTTTGAAAAATAAATACTCTTTATAAACTATTTTGAATGAGTTAAATTGATTTTGATTATAGAAACTAATATTGATAAATTATCATGGATGACCTAGATTAAAACAAGATACTCACAAGTTAGGATTTATTATTCATTTATAATTTATTCCTTTTATATTAATAGTTTCCATCTTTATATGCTTGTTGGTTTAATTATTTTCATACTTATGTATATTTTTGAAATCCTAAATCACTAGAGATATAATGAAATAATGAAAGTTGTGACCATTATCCATTCATCAGATTAAAATGCCCTATATTATTTAGTTCATTGCATTATTTTATATTTTGAAATTTTAGTAGAACTATTCAAACAACACCTCAAATATGGAGGTTTACCTTTACCTAAGAAATTAAAATGAATAAATTATTTCATACTAGGTATATTACTCCTCCCTGGTCAACATTTTGTAGACTAAGCCATCCAGAAAATATATTCTTTTTTCATTTTGTATAGTTTAATTTTATATTGTGAATAGTATGTTTATTAATGAAAATTCTACATCAACTATCGGGAGAGGGAAATAACTCATCGTAAATGGATTCATACTCAAATTCTATACAAGTGTAAGGATAAGTATGAATTCCCTTTTTAATATCCATCTCATGTATAGATATTATTCACTTATGATTAACCATAACTAGATTAAATGACTGAGAAAAATATAGTAGTCATTATTGATGACATACCCATTATGGGGGATTAAACTAATATATTACCTAAATATTTTCTGTGAATTTCCCCTAATTGAGATGTCGAGTTATAAAAATAACTTATACATATTTGTCATGAACCATCTCGAGTAAACCCTAAACCGGTCACCCGGGATACTCTAAGACAAGTCTTGAGAGGTGTTACCAATCCTCCCAAGATGGAAACAAGCCCCTATGGGATTAGTAGAGTAGAAAAGGGAAATTTTTTTCCCAAATATAAACATGTAAACAAACAACATAATGAAATGGATATCCCAATATACATTTATATAAAATTGAATTGAACATCATTTATATAACAAAATTAAAATACAATTGAACCAAATAACTGAACCAACCAAATATTACAACCAACTAACTACATGTGAACCTACTGGTCATACTCTAGGAAAATGATCCCAAGTCACTCAAGTTGAAGCTTTTACAATATCTAAAAATAGAAAATAACTATAGGTGTACGTATTAAAACTCTATAGGTTAGCCCAATAGTCAATTCCCAATGCAATTACTTTAAAATAAAAGAATCATCAATTTCAAGTTTTAAATAAAATATATAAAAGTAATTTTTCCAAAAATGGTTCCATTCTATAAACATTATAAAATAAAATTCTTGCAAGTTTTCATAAACATGAAATGCTAGTAACCAATTTCAAAGAGGTGAAACTTATAAATGAAAATAGTTTTCAAGAATTCTTTTTTAATGAATTTTTGATTTTAAATAAAACACACCGTATACTATTTTTTTCATCCAAACACATCATATTACAATGGTGAATATAATATATCCAATGATCACTAGTCACGGGAACACCCATAGGCACTAGTTCATTCTTGGCCCAGGTACCTTGTATCACGGTGTAAAAGTAACCATCAAAATATTTTTTCTCATGAACAACCCACTATTATGGAAAAATAACCATAACCTAGTGGTCCCCAACATCCGCATCATCATATTTTATTTAGTTTTTTCATCATCAAACTTTCTATGTGAAACAGGGACGAAACCACTCCAGATCACAAGCATACCAGTACACGTCTCCCCACCTTGATACTCGGGTTTCCCTCTCGATACTAAAAAAAGTTTCTCATGTTATCAAATAAAATTTTCACATGAAAATTCCTTTTTAAAAATAATACACACACCAAATATCCCACAATCCAGTTTTACATTTCTTTTACATATCAATAAAGAACTTAAAATTTTCATAAAACAATTTCAAGAAGTATAACGAGGCTCTGCACATAAAATCTATTCAAAAATTATCTTTTAAGGGAAAATTCCCACCAATACCATATAAAAACAGATTTTTAATCCCCAATATTATTTAATAAATCAATTCCATGAATCATAAAATGACCCCACATGGTGCAACAAGAAACACACTTGAAACCCCTTTCCTTAAGAAAAATGCCAAATGGTCCTTTAAGAATTTTACCAAACAAATGTATAAAAAAGGTAAAACTTTCAACTTTCATATAGAGGTTTAAACTCACAATAAGAAGTAGAAAACTATTTACACAAACCATTTAAAGTATTTATTTTACACATTCAAAGCACAACCATTTTCATAAAAATGCCGAACGAGCTACTTATCGAGAAATCATGCAAAAACATATAAAAACCAATACCCATCTCTTTATAAAACCAAAAATTCTTCGGTGAGACATAAAAACTACCAAAATATCAGTTTTAATGCTTACCATACATTAATAAATTCAAATAAGTCATTTTATATCACATTTATCACACAAAATCCCACTAGTCACTTTTTTAAAAACTAGGCATGAAACATTTAATAAAACAACTTCTATTTAACAGCCAATTGGGGTAAAAACCAAAATTTCATGCCAAATATTTAATAAAGTAGTTATACTAGTTCATACACATCATAATACATAAACAAAAATCATTAGAAGATTTATTTGAACAATTGGTGTGCACTTTTATAACGAAACAACTCCATTTTACACAAAACATGGCATAAATAAAAATTTTGCACACCAAATAGATCATCCAAAGGTTTCAAAGAAATATTAAACATGTATATAATGTTATAATAGAAATAAAAATATTAAACTTAAATAATAATTGCATGTTCTTAGAAGAACCTACCTCAAAACCATGGGGGAATGGAGACACACCCAAAAACACCCACCGCGGGTTCCAAAACCCCAGATCTATGAAGACCATCCCTAAACAAAAAAACCTCCATAAAAATAATGGAAATACAGAACCATAGGTCTAAAATTACTAGGGGATAATATAAATCCAAGAAAAATGAAATAATATGGAAGAGGGAAGATAAATGAGAAAGACTTGATGAAACAATTAGGAAGAACCTCTAACCTTTAGGGATAAATCACCCAAAAAGAGTCCCAACACGAAAGAGAATGAAGGTGGAGGCACATTTTGTCAATATAAAATATTTAGGGCACCATTTTATAGGTTTAATCACCTAAATTATATTTTTATAATGAATTTTATTGATCCTATAAGTGGTTTCATGGTTTTTCTGCACGATTTTATAAACCCTGCGCAAACCGTGTAAGGGCTACTGGAAAAATTTGGAAACATTCAGGTTTAAGTGGAACTATTTGGTCAAACCATGATCAAACCATGATAGCCCAAAAATTTTCTAAAACGCCTCAAATGACACACCAAACACTAGGGTAAACCCACCCAATTATCCTTGAATGATTTAAACACAATATAGTGACACTGTAGGTGTCACAAACTCTCCACCGTGACACTATATCCAAGGACAACCCAAGGATAAACCAAGATAGAAATACTAGAAAAATAAAACACCTCAAAAATAAACACCCATCACACTTATAATGTAAGAAAAGACTTGTATTCCCAATGAATCGGATCAAACCCCAAACCTGAAAAATTGGGTGTTACAATTCTCCCCACCATTAACACTTTTCATCACTAAAAATTCATAAAACATTCCATATAATTGATAAACACTTAATTATTCCATATAAACATGATCCAACCACATAACCCTAGACATTTCCCTCACCAAAAACGAAACAAAGGCCACTTTCCTGAAAGAAAACAATATCTCACAACCACTTCCCAAGAATGAATAGAAGGACCTAGCCATTACATCCACAATCAAGCCAATAAATATATTGGTGGGAATTCTCAAAAAGATCATAATGATCACCCAAACAAAAGGGAACTCAAATAATTCAATGATTTTATGGTAGGCTGGAATAGACTCCCTACTATTAGAAAACAACTAGAACTCAACAAATTCTTAAGAGGAAACTCTATGAGACCAGCGGTGGGTCTCCCCGCCATTAAGAACCAACGATCAAACAAGAATTTGAAATGATCTAGAATCAGGCCTCTCCTATATAGGCCGACCAAAACATCATGTAAAAAACCTATCAACCTAGGCTAAGAGGAACAAAGAAAGAACATTTAAACTACCCACTCTTGAATGGAGGGGACAAGTAGTAGGCCAACACTTTCTGCACAGATCAAAAACCCCTACCACTCGGGGTGGGGTGGAGAGGGGGACAATTCTTGGACCATTGAAACCATAACCGAAAACTACCCAACACTCAAATCCTATGAATGGATAAAATGGAGACTGCAATGGAGTCATGTGGGTGGTACACCCAAGGACATTGATCAGAAACCTTTATTTAAGAAGGAATATTCACAAACATTGTGTGAGGGGTAAGTCCACCACACTCTTTGAAACTAGTGAGAGTCTATCATTGATAGACTACCCACAATAGGAATACTAAAATTGACTCACCACAACAGTAGAGGCACAAACTTAACCAGACTTCTCAAACCTCCGGGATTCCTGAATATGCACCAACTTCACTTATAGACCTATTGTTAGATCTTTAATATGTGAAGAATCTACTACCTCATAGTTAGGATCTGCTAATCCCTAAACGGATCCCCTTCTTCTAGTTCCAAATGAATCCACATAATCCTACTAAGTAGAAATAAAGGATAAAGACACTTAGGGTAACTCACTTCCTTAAACAATACACTTTTACCCAAACAGGGGCTAAGGATGCACACCACCATTCTCCCTCACCCCAAAAGAGGAGTATAATAAACAAGTAAAATTGTGAAACACACAAAATATCACCAAAAAAACCACTATAAGTGAGAGAATTGTCATAATAGAGAAACATTTTAAATATAACCCAAAATAAATCTTTACTCCAATGAATGGGTTAAGGAATTATTCGAAGAGGTGGATTTTACATTTTAAATTAATCATTAGATTGATCAACTGAAAAAAATTTCAATGGAGAACTATCCGTAGCCACATCACAACATCCAACAAATCTTTAGAGACCCACTAAAAATTTATAAAAAACTGAGCCGCCAATAAGATCCTATATCAAAACACAATTAGAGTATCACTCCTGGATCGCGAGGAAGCATACCAAATAAACGACACTTTGAAGAAATGGAAAACCAAGACACAAAACTATAAAATTATAAAAAAACTAAAATTTTTATTCTTAAAGAACTTTTTAAAAACAAACTAACTTGTTGGATTTTCATAGTCACCAATGGTGTTTCACCATGTCTCACCCATATGCACATTTTTGTGCTAACCCGGGCACCCAACCACCTTGTCATACCGGGCGTCCATAAAAATTCCTATTAAAACCATGCATGTGAGCACCCATGAAAACACCAAAGGCTAAACCAAAAATCATCATTTTACAATCAAAATATTTCAACCCATTTAAAAAATCTTGTACCTTCAAAAGGAACACTCCCCCACCAAGTCAAAAACAATTATCATATTTATCAAAACTATTTTAAACATCTCAATAAAGCATAATTCATCAAGAAACATTTGATTAAAAACCCACTCCATTTCATTTAATTAAACATCCAAAACAAAATTCGTTTCCCAATATCCTTTTCCCTTTTTCAAGAAAACACTTAAGACACTTTTCATAATCCAATATCAACAAGGACCAAAACCTATTTTTAGAAATATTATAACTACTCAAACCCAATTAATTAGACACAAACAATTTTAAATCATCCCAACACACCCCTTTTAAAATAAATTTTTAGAATCATGTTAAAATAATACATTCCTTCCAAACATTTTTTTTCAACAACTTATAGGTTTAGATTAAGGAAATCCAATCCCGTTAAATCATTCCCACTTTATCTGCAAGATTTGGTTCACTAAAACCAAACTTTACAACACATTTATTATATTAAATTTTTAAACCCTACTTCCTCAATTATCATATGAGGATATTCAAAATAATTTTCAAAATTCAAAAAAGTTCCAAGAGACCCAGAAAAGGGAACTAGTTTTGGTGGGTGACTTAACCATATGGTTGGCGGCCATATGTCAAATGCACCACTAACACAAAGAGCATTATTAGAACCATACCATGGCTCCACATGGATTTATAGGCCCTAAAAGCTCATATAGGCCATTAGCACAACTCCCCTTATCATATCCCAATCACCAAACAATCCCAAAGAACCAAAGAAACTATTAAAACTAAATATCCCATGGACACCCAAGGATCGGAACGAGCAAGATTTCATGATGCTCTTATCGCACCTATCCCCCAAGTCCCGAAAATCATACTCCATATACCTTTTCATCCCTTAAATAACAAGGGAGATCTATAAATCAAGGTCCACAAAGAGACAACTTTCTCTGATACTATTTTTTAATGAACCAGCCCGAGTCAACCATGAACCGGTCACACGGGCCGCTCCTCAACAAGTCCTAAGAGGCATTCCAAATCCTCCCGCGATGGAAACAAACACCGTGTGAATTAGAATATTAGAAAATGGAATGATTTTAACCAAATATATTCATGTAAACAAACATCGGGAAGAAAAGGAAAGCGCAACATAAATTTATATAAAGTTAAACTGAACATCATTTATAAAACAAACTTAAAATAAAACTGAACCAAATAACTCAACCAACTGAATCTTTCAAACAACTAATTCTATGTGACCCCACTGGTCACCCCCCGAAAAAATGATCCCATGTCACTCAAGGCGATCAAACGCAACCAGAAACATGCACAAGGTCTAAAAATAGAAAAAAGTTGTATGTGTGAGTATTAAAACTCAGTAGGCTAGCTAGATAATATATTCCCTAGAAACTTCCTTCAAAATAAAAGAAACATAAATTTCAATTTAGAAATAAAATATATAAAATTATTTTTTCCAAACAAGGTTTCATTCTATAAACATTATAAAATAAAATTTTTTCATGTTTTCATAAAAAGAAAATGATATTAACCAATTTAGAAGAGATGAAACTTCAAAATGAAAACAGTTTTAAAGAGGGTTTCTTTAAAGAATGTACCCATTTAAATTAAACACACATGATACTGAGTTTTTCAGACAAACACACTATATGCTGAAAGTTAATAAAATATATCTAATGATAACTTGTCATTGGAACACCCCTAGGCACTAGTTCGGTGTGGGCCCAAGGTATCTCATATCTCAGTGTAAAAGTAACCATAAAAAATATTTTTCTCATGCACAAGACACAAGTAGGTGAAAATACTGATAACATAGTGGTACCCAACATCATCATCATAGTATATTCATTTTTTTCACCATCAATATTTCTATGCAAAACAGACATGAAGCCACTTTGGATCACTAGCATACTTGTACAAATCTGCCCACCTAGATACTCATGTTTCCCTCTCGGTGCTCAATCAAGTTCGATATGTTATAAAATACCATTTTCACAAGATTTTTTTCTTTAAAAAACATATACACACTAAACCACCCATAAACATGTTTCACCATTATTTCACAGAACAACAAACCACTAAAAATTTACATAAAGAAATTTCAAGAAGTATCATAATTCTTTGCACATAAAATCCATTAAAATGATCTTTTAAGGCCAAACTCTAACCAATACCATATCAGAACAAATTTCTCATCCCCAAAACCATTTAATAAATCAATTTCATGAATCATAAAATGACCCCACATGGTGAAACATGAAATAAACATGAAAACCCATTCCTTAAGAAAAAATCCAAATGGGCCTTTAAGAATTTTACCAAACCTACGTATAAAAAATGTAAAAATTTCAACATTAATAAATTGGTGTACACACACCATTAGTAGTAGAAATTTTTTTACATAAACCCTTTAAAAAATTTAGGTTACACATTTAATGCTCAATTGTTATCATAAAAATGTTGAATGGGCCAATTACTAGCAACTCATGCGAAAACATGTCAAAAACCAATACCCATACCTTTATAAAACCAAAAATACTTTTTAAAACCTTAAAAGGGACCCCAAATATCACTATTCAAGATACCCATACATTAAGACATTCAAAAATGTCGTTTTATATTACATGTAGAAGAAAAAATCCAACCGGGCACATTTCCAAAAACTATGCATGCGATATTTAGAAAAAAAAATATTTAACAGGTGAATGGGTAAAAACCCAAATTTTCAGGACAAAATTGTTTTATAGTTATTACAACATGTCATAAACATCATAATTCATATGAAAAACCAGCAGAACATTTGTTTGAACAAGTGGTGTGAACTTTTATAATGAAACAACTCTATTTTACAAAAAACATATCATAAATAACCATTTTCACAACAATTAAATTATTTGGAGGTTGAAAATAAATAATAAACATGTATATAAAGATATAAAAGCAATAAAAAGATGAAAATTAAATAATAAATCCATGTTCTTTGGAGAAACTACCTCAAAACCATGGCAAAATAGAGACGCACACCTGAAAACACCCATTGTAGATTATGTAACCCCAGATCAACGAAGGCCAAACATAAACAAACAAAAACCCCATCAAATGTCATGGGAAAACAGAACCTGAGGTTGATAATAATGAGGGGAGAAGATAAATCCAAGAAAAATGAAATATTCCGGAAGATGGAATAGAAAGGAGAAAGATTTGAAGAAGAAATTAAGAAAAAAGCACTAATATTTGGTGAGAAATCACCAAAAAAGAGGCCCAAAATGAAAGACAATGAAGGTGTTGATGAATTTGGTCAATATCCAGCTATTAGGGATCCATTTTGGAGGTAAAATCACTCAAATGTGATTTTTAGAATGAGAGTTATTAATCTCGTAATTGGATGCATGGTTTTATTGCGCGGTTTTGTAAACCATGCACAAATTGTGAAAGGGATACTGGAAAAAATATGAAACATTTAGGTTTAAGTAGCACGGTCTGGGGAAACCATGTTGAAATCGTGAAACCCCAGAAATTGTCCAAATACTCTAAAATGACACCCCAAACACTATGGGAAACCCACCCAATGATATTTTAATGATTTAAACACAATATAGTGACATCTTAGGTGTCACAAACTCTCCACAATGACACTTTCTCCAAACAAAAACCAAGAATCAACCATGAGGGAAATACTAGACAAAGAAAACACTTCAAAACTCAACACCTATCACACTTGAAATATGAGAAAAGGCCGGGATCTCCAACGATCCAGATCAAAATCCATTCTTGAAAAACAGGGTTATGACACTATACCTCTAACCATTTCCATGAATCAATATTGAATATCCACTATTCAGGAGTATTAACTAAAGAAGTAGTTATAAGATAATTTTTAGAAGGGTTTTATACGCCCTAATACTTAATTGTGGGGTATGTTGGTCTCATTCCCCATGAAGATGGATTGGTTAATGAACCTCTAAATTGATTATTATGAACTCAAAAATATCATGATAAAAAACATGTACCCCCTTCCAGGGATAGATGACTTGTTTGATAAACTGAATGGGTCCCAATATTTATCTAAAATGGAACTTTTATCTAAATATCGATAATTAATATAAAAGAAGGATGATATCCCTAAGCCTATTTTTTGAAAAAATTATAGACACTATGAGTTCCTATTGGCTACCTTCATACTCACTAATTATCCAACAATATTTTTTTGACTTAATTAATTGATTAATTATAGAATACATTGAAAAAATTTCGTAGTCTTTAAATATGATATTTTGATATAATCAAAGAGAAAATAGTAGCATAATCATAATTTGAATATCGTTCTATGGAATTTGTGAAAGGGAAATCTATATACAATAAAAATAAAATTTGAGTTATAGAAGAAGGAAGTACCATTATTAGGGATTGTCATCACAAGAAAAAGTATATTTATAGTCCCTTATATAAATAATGTAATTGGGGAGGGGAAAAGAAAAAAATATATAATAGGGATCTATAAATTCCTTGCACAACATTGGAATGTCAGTTGATTCGTGAAAAACATCCCAAATTTTTCAAACCCACTATCCAAGATGGCTCATAAGGGAGTAATGTTTTTCTAGACAATTAAATGTGTAAAGAGATTAAACAAACTAAAAAATAATGTTATTATCATTCACTAGTATTTAAACTTCCCCCAAATGAGGACATTTTCATAGTAAAATGTGATGCCTCAAAGAATGGATTTGGATGTTTACTATTTCAATATGATAAAGTGATAGCCTATGACTCAAGGAAGTGGATGTTTTTTTTAGAAGAACCACATAAAACCACACTCCATATACATACAAAATTTAGTAAATAATCAGAAATTTATTTTTAAATAGTATCAATTTTGAATAAATATACAATTCAAGTGAATAAAATAACAAATTTTCAAAATATCAAAATTTAAAAAGGTTTTAGCATAGATGAATTTTTTTTAGTATAATAAATGAATTGGAATGGATTTAGAAAAAAAATAAATATTTTTAATGCATTTTAAAAATAAGGAATTAATTTTATATGGAATTATAGAGAACAATTTTTTTCAAACAATATATATTAAGAAATTAATAATGAATTTAAGAAACATAAAGTCTGTGAAATGGAATATATATAATCATAGAGAAAAATGGAAGAGGAACATTAAATAATATTTTTATGTTTGGTGATGTTTTCATAAAATTAGAGGAATAAATAGATTTATATATTTATATTTAAAAGATAATACAAACTATTTTGTAAATATTTTTATAATAATAAGATATCATAATAATGAAACCTAGAAAATAAATAGAATTTAAATTTAAGAAACTTGTGGAAGATGATAAGGGAAATTTAAAAGTTCTATCTCAAGTATATGAGGTTTTAACTTAAATGTGTTATAGTAAGGGAACAAAAATGACATGAGTATCCTAAATTGTTTTTGGGAGTGGAGGTATATTTAAAATTAAGGATAATTTTATAATTATAAAAAGTGGAAGAGAGGGAGATAGAGGGTTATAGGGAACATAAGCACATGAATGAAAAGTAAAAGAATATAACCCTTTTAGAAATGTAAGGTATGATCATTGACTACATATGAGAGGTAATGAGAAAAGTAATAATTTATCGATAAATTTAAATCATTATGATAAAAATTAAATACATGGTAGATAATACTTATATGAGAGGATATACAATAGATAAACACTACAAGAAAAAAATGTTGTTTCGGAAGAATAACCCCCTTATCTAGAGTCGTAAATCACTTCATATGTACCATAACCTATTTAATAGTTGAATTAAATATTTTAATTATGTAATATTGAACCCTCATAATGATTAATTCATATTTTTAATGAATTTCCCATACAAAATTTTCAATTATTAGTTTAGTGTTAATCGTCTTGATCATATAAGGTTCTTTAGCCCATCATTTTGATGTCACATCAACATAATTATATTGATAAATGGTATTATTTAAAATTTTAAAAAATATTTAGATGTTTAATTTTACAAGTATTAATTTTATTCTATTAGTTTTTCACTTCTATGATCAATACTTATTACAAAGTATATATAATTTATGAAACATGTTTTGATATGCTTATTTCAAAGCGATTAAATAATCAATGATCGTTAATTTTTAATATCAACAATATTATTACAATATTATAAATTAATAATCATATAAATAACATAATTTTATTATTAATTCTATAATTAATCATGAAATTAATTTCTAAAATCATTAAATTTTAACTATAAATGAAAAAAATCGTTGTTCGCGAAGGTGGTATAAACCTATCATACTACCAGTGGCATTTTAAAAAGGGTTTATAATAAATAAAACTAAAATATATAGATTTATTAAATTAAATAGACCATAATTATAGTTCCATTTTAGGTATGTTATCATAATAACTTATATATAGATGGGTGATAATAGAATTATTGAAATAAATTTTTAATGGTAGGATATTGTTTAGGTCGATTATTTCATCATGTTTGTTTAATGGTTTGTGATGTTGTTTTATCACATTTAAAAATATCCTAATTCATTAAAACATGACTTCATAAACACTTTTAAAACATTTTTAATAACATAAAAATTTTATTGTTGAAAATTTTTATACCTTATTCAATTTTATAATTTATTCAATCTTGATAAATAAATATTATATTTAAACTAGTGTTGGAGGTAGTAATGAAAGTGGAAATACATCATCTATGGAGGTAGTGAACCATAAATAATTTGATAAAAGTTTTATTTTTTAATAATAATTGATGAGGAAAAGGATAATAGATATTTTACTAATATTAAAAAATTAGTATACCTATGATACATTTGTAATTATATTATGATGCATAAAGGAGGTCTATCAGAGGTATCAGAAGAAGGAAAAATAAAAAGGTTTGGTTGAGATTGTTTACTTCTAAAAATTTATATCATCTATTGATATTTTTATAGTTTAAAGAATGGTATTTTAGGTGTAAAAATATCTATAACATAGAAAAATAACTAAGGGTAGTACAATATTATAGTCCATAATCTAATGAAAAAATGTTTTAATAAATAGAAATGGGTAGAAGTCGTGGTGTATTTAGAGGGGAAAGAGATGGTTGTATTTTGATAAAATATTAAGTATTTCATTATTAATTCATAAATTATATGGTATGTGAAAGAAATTAATTCTTTTCCAACAATTCCAAACCATTAGAAGAGTACAAAAAAATCACCTTTTGATAATTTCAAGATGTGGATTCAAAAAATGAAATCTATTTCTCTAAAATACATTCAATATTATTTAATTAAAAATTTTATATTTTAATAATGAAAATTAATGTTATTAAAAAATGTTAAGTAAATAATTTATTAAAAATATATATTTATCCATATTTTGAGTTATATAATCTAGGAAATTATTTTATTTTATTTTAGTTTTTATATTTTGATATTTTATTCTTGTAAAATATTTTTAATTATTTATGTTACTATTTATAAGGGATACATAGTATTTCTATTGGTGATATCAAATTTATACTTCATATTAGTAAAAATTATAATTATCATTCCTCATTAAATAAAATCCATCTCAAACTTCTATAGTAACCATTTTTATAATGAAAATACTATTAAAATTATTTTTATTAATTTTTTATAGTTTCTTTTATATTTGTGTTACTTTTTGGGAATTTATACATACCTTATTATAATGTTTTAGTTTCTTTATGTGTGTCTATATCACCACTATAATATTTCATACTTTAACATGTATTTTCATACATTTTATATAGTTTTTAAACTTAAAAATAAAAATATATTTATTATATTATTATATTGATGATTTAAAATATATCTTATAATGCACGTACACACAATGATATGTATATATATAGTGTCAAAATATTCATATTATAAAATTTAGGTTCATTTAATTATTCTCCCCTTGATTGAATTACTTCTTTATAATTTTTAGTCCAGGATAAGATTTTATCATGTTTTTAAAATATTTTCATGGACCATATTACTAAACACTGATATTAGAAAAAACGTTTTTAATGATAAAAACACATCATAAATATATGGTAAATGATTAAAAAACATAGATATTATAGTTATACATAACCTAGTTCTCTAAATGAAATTATTATCTCTCTAAACACATATACTCAAATTTTAATGATCATTATTTCAAAAAAAACCAAACTCCACGCATATACCAAATGATATGCCTTTTAATTAAATCATTATTTATAATCCAATATTCAATCATACATGTCCTAATTATTTAAACCTACAACCAATATAAATGGATTAGTGGATTTGAGAACTAGTTATACAATGCATCAACATCCCATATAATACCATAAAATATTATTCAATCATTCTTGTAAAACAAATTATAAATTATTTACACTAAAATTATAACCTACAACAACTTTAATAAAATTGGAAATAATTACAAGGTTTAGATCAAACCCATAGTATGTTATAAAACATTAAAAAATATGGAATGGAAGAGTTAACAATATGTTGTAAAAAATGAATGATAAGATGCTGATAAAAATATAAGGATTAAAGGGATATAATAATTAAATATTAGTTGATAACATTATCATAAATCATTGAATGGATAATAAAACATTATATAGAGAATGGAATAAGTGTGAGGTGTTATATAATCATGTTAATCATGAGAATCATAAGAATGTGTCATGTACCTAAATCATGAGATAAGTGAAGGAATATTTCCAAGAAAATAGAAAATAATTTTCCAAGGACACTTCCAATGAATCATATATATACTATGAGATTAAATCCATAAAACATTATTGTGGGGGTATATAATTTTATCTCTACATGTTTCATCATAATATATTAGGCATACATTTTATATATGAATGTGAATACAATAGTAAATCTATCAAAAACATAGCAACTTTAACACAAGAAAATAAATGGTTAATCTAATAAAAAAGGTTTTTATTTATGTAAATATCCATAATTCAACATAACATTGTATTGGGTATTTACAAATTAAAAAATAAATTTTTATGATCAAGAAAATTTATTCCAATGTTAATAGGAATCACGACTACCTAGGTGAACACCCTAAAATGTATTCATGTTATTCACAATGGGAACACACTAGAAAAAAGTATATCATTTTTATATTTGATCATAAGTTAATAAAAATGTATTGATGGATAATTCATATCATGGATAATTTATTTCTACCAAAATTCATATTTATGGTAACTTTGATAATGAATCTATGAATTATTTTGAAATAGTATCCATTTATATGAAGTATAAAATTGAATGGAAAATATAATTAATGGTTAAAAGGGTGGAATTTATAATATTGTTTCATAGATGATGAATCTTTTAGAGGAACAAAATAAATATTAAAGTATTTTTTAGAACACATAATTTGTTTTAATATAGCCTTTAGATAGGGAAATTTTCATTTTTTAAGAACTGCATAAATATATGCGTATTTTAGAGTTATATTAAAAAATTAATAATAAATATATATAAATAAATTACTTGAAATAAAAATTTATTTAAAATTTATAATAAAAATATAGAGAAATTTTTACTTTGATTTCCTAAAATTTGATGAAATTTTCAAAAAAAATAATATAATAAATCACATTAATTCAACAACCCCAAAGAGATAATCCAAGTATGAATTGAAAATAAAATATTAATGGAAACATAAGAAAATTAGTAACCCAAAAAATTAATATTAATGATTTTATAGTTAATATAAAGGGATTACTTGAGAAATAAAAAATGTGGAATGGGAGATATGGGGGTATTGATAACATATTCATATTAAAAAACATTTTGGGAAAGAAACCTTATGAAAAAATATAAGGTATGATCATTGAATATATAATATAGGTAAAAATAACTATTTTAATAGGAAAAAAATTTGAAAAAAATATTCCAAACTCTCAAGAAATTTAATATAAGATATATAAAGGTATATAGTCGATAAAGAAACAATTCGTCAATTTAAAGCATATGTAGAGTGGAAACACCCTTAACATGAGTCATATCGCACATTGCAAGTCCTTTAACATCCTAATGGATGAATTAGATATGTCATTCATAAATTATAAAAACATTTCACTATTTATTTCATATTTTATAATATATTTATCCATATTTATTATATATTCATCAGTTTAATGGTCATTATGTCAACCATTTGGGATTGTTCAGTGCATAGTTCTAGAGCCGCATCGATACAATGATATCTATAAATTGTATTTATTTAATGGTTCTATAATATTTCAAAAATTAAATTTATTGGAAATTATTTCATTATCAATATTTAAACATCTATGTTCAATATTTTGACCCAAAATAATTCAAATTTAAAAACATTTCTCGATAAGCTTATTTTTAATATATTAAAATATCTATTATGATTTATTTTTAATATCACTAATATTTTTCTAATTTTAGATTTTAATAGTCATAAACATGAATTTTTTTATTATTAATATTTTATTTATAAAGAAAATATATTTTATAAACTATAAATGAAAAATGGTAATGAAAAACAAAATCACTCGTAAAGGTGGTATAAACATATCATAGAGTGAGTCCTAGATTTAAATAATTATAAATAGTAACCAAAAATATTATAATTTTATCATTTAATTAAAATAAATTTATAATAAATTTTATTTTTTATATAATAATAACATAGATATTAATGGGTTATAAAATAATCATGTAAATAAAATCATAAGGATAATTTGTTGATTGGGTTGATTTTTATAGAATATTTTTGTCTTGGTTTGTGATGTTTTGTTATCATAGTTATAAGTGTGATACTTAATTGCCACATGATTCTATGTACTCTTGTAGATTCATAATAAATAGTTTATAGTATTCTTGAAAGTAATGGTATTTATCATTGGATGAT
Source organism: Viscum album (assembly GCA_963277665.1). NCBI lineage: Eukaryota > Viridiplantae > Streptophyta > Magnoliopsida > Santalales > Viscaceae > Viscum > Viscum album. The sequence continues at coordinate 1,108,792,197 of OY728142.1, read as the reverse complement.
TTTAGGAATTATATGAACATGTTTTGATGACATGTTTTTTTAAGTAGTAAAAATAATCATGATAGCTCATTTGTCAAAAAATTAATATTAAAATTATTTTATTATTTTATAAACATTAACAAGTTTTAATTTAATCATTTATACCATTATTATTCATGAAAATCATATAAAAATCATCCATGGATGTGGTTATGAAAAATAAAATAAATCAACCATAGAGCCATTGAAATAACCATATTATGGGAGATGTTTTAGTTTTTTATAATACAAGATATGGGGTAAAATAATAGATAATGCATTATAATAATAATAATAATATAGTATAACTATGAATATTTTTCCATTATATCATGATGGTTATAAAATATTTTGAGATTCAATTAGAAGAAGAAAACTCAAAATATATCTATTAAAATAGTTTTACTTTTCCTTTAGATGCCTCTATTGATATAATTTATGGGATTATGATGTGAACTCTTGTAAATAAATAACACTATAGCATGTTTGAGGATGTTAGGGAAGGGATGTTTTTAGAGCATGGTCTAAGATAGATGATTTGAAGAGATTTTTAATATGTGGATGTGAGGGTGAATTTATAGGTAAAAGAGAGGAGTGTCTGAATAAACTATTGAGTATTTTATTATTTTAATTCAAGAATATGAATAGTCATGAATCTTGTTACTAATAATTATCTTAAATTAAAAATGTATAATTAATTTATTTAACCACTTTCAAAATAAACTTCTACCATTATAATCTTTTATTTAGCGTAAATAATCAGTAATAATATATTATATGAATAAAATATAATTTTAACATTGAAAATTCAAGTATATGTTTCAAAATGAAGTTTTTAATTTTAAAATGAAATATTTTACTCATTAATTATAATTTATATCCTTCAAAAATGATTTCTAAACTATTGTTTCATTTTGAAATCATTAGACACATAGTAAAAAAACATTATTATGGATATTTATGAAAATTCATATTTTTAGATAAATTACCAAAATGTACCCTCAAGAGAATTGTGAAATTCATATTACAAAAATGAAAAATATTTCTAAAAAGTAAATTATTTATTTCATAAATTGATACATTAATATAAATATAAATAGTTTTTACAAAATACATAAATAAATTATTTAATAATAATTTTTTCTTATATATATTTTGAGTTATATATAAAATTTTATATAATTATAATATTAATATTTTCTATTTTTGTTCATGTTAACTATTTTTTGTTGGATTTCTTAATATTCCCAATCGTTAGTTACTATTAATAAGGGTCAAAAAACATATATACTACTAATAAATATCTCATATATTTATCATTAATATGGAAATTAAATTTATATCAAGTTATATATTCCTTATTTTCTAGATTCTAATTATAAGTATAATCTTGTTTTAAATGGTTCTCATATTGGGGATAGTTTTTTGGTGATGCAGGTAACGTATAGAGGTTTTTTGAAAATCTTCATTAATATTAATTTAAATTATTTGATAGGTTGTTTGACACAAAATGCACAATTAAGTTTTAATTATAAAAAATATTAATTTTATCTTTAATTTCACATAATGATGAGTTTCTTTTATAAATTATTTTATACGCAAGACCCAGTTATATCAAATATTAATATACTTTAATTATTATTATTTAATATGATAGTTTTGTCATCTTTTAATAGAAGACTTACATTAAAACAAAATTTTCAAGATTTTATAATTTTTATTAGATAAATTAAACATTATTTTTGAAATAGAGAAATAAAAATTTTCTTTGGTGAATTTTTGGTATTTTTATGATAACTTCCATTTTTTAAGAATAGTGAATAATATAGAATTTTAGTTTAAAACTACATTTGCACCCAATTTATTTATATGTTAAAATTATTTATTGTTATCAGTTTTAAAGAATAATTAGATCAATTTTATATCATTTAAACAAATTTTTTTCTTTGAAAACCATTTTACATATAGTTTAGATATAAATACATAACAAATATTTAATCATTTTTACTTTAAAACTCTTCTTTTTCATCGCGTCTACATGATTAATTTAAAATTAATTAATGCCATATATATGATTGTAATTTTTCAACAATATATTCCACATTTGAAATAATCATAATTTATAATTTCTAATAAGTTCAACTAGTTTTTTTGACAAAAAAATATTAGTGAAAATAATTAAAATTATGTACAATTGTTGAGGTAAAAATGTGGTTACTAAATGGTAAAAATTTAATCTTAATAATCTTAAGAACCTATAAACTTGTCCAAAAACCATTTGGTTTCTATATTTTGAAATTATTCCCCCTTGGGTTCTAATTTTATGATTTATTGGGACACATATTTATGAAAGTGACTCATATAATAAGTTATGTAATGAAAAAGACAAAAATTGTATATTCCTTTCTTTTTATTCTTATAAAGAATTGTATTGTAGAAGAAGCTACATAGTTTTGGTTAAAAATATTATTTTTAAATTTATATGATTTTGCAATATAATTTTACTTTAATTTTTATATATGATATAATTAAATTAAACACTTAAGAAATGTCAATGCAATGATTATTTAGTTAATAATTAATTAAAATAAATGATAATAAAAATATTAAAAGTGAAGAAAATTAAATTAATTATTATGTTCCATTATTTATTTAGATTAATATTTTATTTTAAATAACTATGAACATAATTTATTTTAATTCCACAAATTTTTTATATCTGTGAATTTGAATTAAGATAATAATTTCAAAATTAACATTAAAGTCATATTATAATAAATTCTATTCTATTTAATGATTTTAAATTTACTAAAAATCCTACTGTATGAAAATTGATATTTAAATGTTAATAAATATGAAATATGGTCTATTTTTTGACCAATTTACTTTTTATAATGAGCATATTGACCCAGATATAGTAAAAACAGTGTAAGCCCAATTAGGGTTAAAGTAGTGTTTTTGCAGGTTACGTGTGTTTCTATTAAAATAAGTTTCCAACAAATATTGTATTTTTTATTTTATAAATTATATATAATATTATAGAATCATTTTAGATAATTTTTATAATAATTATCACTTTAATTTTGTCTTAATTTATTGATTATATAGGTTAGAAAACAAGTTTCCTAAATGAAAAATCAAAATGAAAAAAATAAGGAAACATAAATACTAAGGAACAAATAATACAGATGATTTTATATTTTTGTGTTGTGGGTGTTTATTGAACATACATCCCCTTTAATCCATTATTTCTTATTTTTTAAGAACATGATTTAAGGGAGACTTTCCAATTGTGTTTACCTTTTCATATTTACAAGAATGTCACTCCCCCTCCACTATAAAAAGGCACTCACCCTACCCACTTATTAACATGTCTAAAACCCTTTAGATATTTCAAAACCGTAAAAAATATTCTCCCAAAATTCATCCACTCACCCTAGATTCATCACATTGGGCTGAAAACTAACAAAGGAATCCCTTTAGTGCAAACAAAAAAGAGTTTCCTGAAAAAGAGTTAACATTTTTTATGTGTATTTATGTTTAATTTATTTCCCCTCCCATTAAATTTTTATTATTACATGATAATATAATTTAATTTGTATCCTAAATATACTAATATTTTTTTATTTTAAGGGTTCTACCTACACCTACACACACTTCTATTAAATGGGTAATGAACTTACTATTTGTGTGTGCGGTGAGCTCCCTCCTTGTGAAACGATGTCATTAGTTTTTACATTACCACCTCTCATGGTTAGGGATTATGATGAAAACATTTCTATTATATTTATGTTTTATTCATACTTATTTAATTCTTATATAACACATAACTTCATGCTTTCCATTTTTTTGAAATATGATTACATCATTTGTGGACGTGTGAACTGCCTCCACCTCAAAGTGATGTGATACATTCACACATTACATTGAATGTATTAAATATGAGATTAATTAAAAATATTTGATATAAATAAAATAAATACTATATTCATTAAATAATTCCAATTTTAAAATATTATATATCATTTTCATTGTTACCGTTTTACACACTGAAAAAGTGATAACATCGTTCGTGGGCGTGTGGACTACCGCTTCCTTAACACGATTTGATTTCATTTACATAACAATAATTATATATATATAAGTTTATATGACTAAATAATATGGCATATATGATATAATTATAATTATTTAATGATAAATTTTACTAACCGTAGATACATAAAGATCATTGAAAAATGAAAAATGTTACTTATGCGTAAATACAACTTATCGTCTCAATGGTGGTAACGTTGTTTCATTTTTTGTAACCATCATTAATGAATGGTTTTAAAAGGATAATTTTTATATAAATATGATATTTTTTTCATTATTATTATTCTTTATATGATAAAATAATGAACCATTTGACCACAGTTGACCTACCAAAGTCATTTTTGACACATAAACCGAATATGGTCAAAACACACAATGTAAATTTAATTATTTAAGTAGTTTTATAAAACATTGTAATAAGTATAATAAAATTAATAATAACATTGAAAAGTTTATTTATAATTAAAATAATTAATATTACATTATTATTCATGAATCTAGAGGTGAAGCATGAAAAATTTGACTCAAGGTAAAGGATTCTTATCTCATTTAAACTTTCGTGAGGCATACCTCATAATCACCACTTATTTATTTTGTGTGGTGTATCTACTAACCCTTTAAATATATTATATAATGAATTTTTTTATATTCATGTTATTTTAATGTTTAATTTTATGATTATTACTTTTGAGGTTTTAAATTCAACTGTTACCACCGTTGTAAGGAATTTCATCTCAATTTCATTTCATTAAGGCACATTGTATTGTTATGAACCTAATTAATTTTATATGGAGAATCTAGACACCTTTTTTATATATTATATGATGATTCATTTTATATTAATTCTATTAAATTATTTCAATTTATGATAATTACATTTTGTTTTTCTAATTTATATGTTACCACAATTGTATGGGGTTTCGTCTCAATTTACATTCTATTGAGACATATTTATTGTTATACAAATAGTTTATTTTATATAATGTATATAATATCCATTAATTTATTTTATGATTCATATACTTAAATTTATGGGGTTTTATATATCCTTTTTATGATCCATCCATCACGGTGTTTACTGTTTCGAAGTTACTAAAGTGGTAATGGACTTTTGTCACAATTTTCATTATTTGAGAAATTTGATGTGTTATACCCCTATCTTCTGTTATGAGGTGTATATACTTCTCATTTGAAATGCAATAACAATAATATCTTTATTCAAATGATATTATAAGTTTCAATTATTTTTATTCCAATCATGGGGTTAATGGTTCAAATGTTTCCAAGTTGTATGGGATGATTTGGAATGTTTAAATATCATTTTCCTCAAGAATATTTTAATGGTAATTTATGGATATTTATATTAATCAGTATAAAAAAATTGTTACTTATCATCCACTATGGATATTTTATATTGACTCCAAAATCATTCATTCTTTAAATGAATTACGATTCTGTTTCAAAGAGATTATTATGAAACATGTTTATTTTCCACAAGTTGAATATGTCCTCAAGAGATTGTTATGAAACTAGTTTCTTTTACAAGGGTTAACTATATCTAAAAGAGAATTTTATTAAAACCATTTCTTTTAGATGATTTTAATATTTCCTAAATATAGTGTTTTGAAACTTGTTTCTTTTCCATGGGTTGGATATGTCATAAAGAGATTGTTATGAAACCCATTTCTTTTCTATTGGTTGACTATATCGTAAAGATATTTTTAGGAAAGCCATTTATTTTCTATGTGTTAATAATGATTCAAATATATTATTATTTAACTCATTTCCTTTCCATAGTTTAACCATTTTTTAAATACATATGTACTAAACCCATTTCTTTTCCATGGTTTAATCATGTTTCAAATAGATTGTTATGGAACCAATTTCATTTCCATGGGTTAATCATGTTTCAAATAGATTATTATTGAACCTATTTATTTTACACTAGTTAATCAATATTTGAAGTGTTTATTAGATTCTAAAAATATTTTATTAAATATTTTATGTCTAATAATTTTGCAATGGTACATGTACATTTGATGGGTTGTCACGTGATAAACTAATGATAGGTGGTTTTGTAAAAAATCATTGACGGTTGGATCTATGATATTCCTCTAATGCACTAAGAATGGAAGTCAGACCTATGGTGGTTCCATTTTTAATAGTGACATGTATGGAATTATAGTATATAGTTATTTCATTTTTAATAGTAAAATGAAAATGATTTCCCAAGTATGTACAAGTTTTTTTATGCTTTCTATAGGATTATAATGTTTTTAATGATCAAGATTGATATCACATGGCTCGTGATTATTAATTATAATGACTCTTCCCTTTTCCAAGTTTTAATATTTGATGGTCCATATATTTATGGGTATTATTAATTTTATGATTCAGTCATGAACTTTGATTATATCATTATATCCATATGCACTCTTATTCTCATTGATGACATTTAATTGTTAATTCTTATGTTTACCCTTACTGAGAATCTGAGATCACCCTTCTTAGGTTTCCTTTTCCCTAGGTTTTAAATAATGATGTTTAAATATTTATTTATATAAAGGATATCAAAATTATAATTTTGATGACATATTGTAAAATTATAAAATCTAGGTTAAATGAGAGAAATGTACTTTTAACGACTTATGAGTCTGGGTTTATATGAGTTATTTATGTATGAGTTTTTTCTAATTCTATACAACTGTAAACCTAAATGGTCCTAGATGTTGTACATGATCCAAGTTTTCCTAATAATTTTTTATTGTTTATATAAAAATTTGGTTTCATAATTATTGACATCAATTCCATAAATGTAAGGTTATATATTTCAGCACATGATTCAGGAGTATGGGTTCTGGGATGTTATAGTTGGTATCAAATAACGTTTTAGATAACTTTGGATATTATGATGTTTTCATGGGATAATGTCCTAAGAGTTATGGAAACCATAAAAGTTCTATAATATTAAGAATGATCATAAGTTCAAATTATTAGAAACCCCATTGAGGTTTTAATCGACAAGATCCTAATGTTATTATACGAGTTTTTTTTTGTATGAGGTATTTTTTACCCCAATGATAAAAATAGAGTTTTTTTAGGGAGTAATTGGATTTAATATTCAAAGAAAAATAGGGAACACATTTATTCTTGGTGACTACCCATCAAAACAAACAAGGTAGTGGGTCTTGAACCCGTGACTAAAGGATGATAAGTGTTTCGCGCACTACCACTGACCTACATGATTTCTTGGTTAGTATAAAAAAAATTCAACGTAATTATTATGTTTATTTGAAAAACATATGGTATTTTATTTGAGTAATAATTGTTGATTTATATTGGAATAATATATGACAAAATCCTTCTAGTCATTGGGTTTTAAACTTGGTTGAGAAATATTTGACAAATTTTATGGATAGTTATTTATTGGATAATTTAGTTTGAACTTTGGTTTTTACTATTGAATTTTTAAGATTTGTGTATCATTTGATGATTTCCTAATTTTGGGAATTATCTTACAATGTTCTAAAAAAATTGGTTTTTGTTGTTATCTAAAGATAGGTGGATAGATTGACTATCCATTTTTTGGATATGTGGTTTTTAGAAGTTGATTTTAGTGCTTCGAGAATTAAAACATCATCTTGAATACCCATCTTTTGGGGAAAAAGATGATATTTTATTGTAAATTTATTATTGGATTCAATTCCACTCATCGAGTATGTATATTTCCTATTGGAATAGATGGTAAGATAATTATTTAACTTTAAAAAAAAAATCATCAAATAAAATGATAACTTATTACCATATTTTCTAATGACATTAATGACCTTTTCCGCCCCTATTTGGATCGTGGTTTTATTTATCATTGAATTAATCAAAAAAATTATCTATGAATATATATTAGTCCATGGGAATTATTTTTTCCTTCAAAATAAATCTTTTAATTTCCCAAAAATGTTATCCCTATTTCAAATCCAAGTTATGTGTAACATCTGTTGATCGTTATGTTTCCCACTTCCCTTTTTTAAGATCATGATTTATTAATCATTTGTATAATATGGGTTTAAATAATGGAATTATTGAAATTTTAATGATTTTATAACCAATTATAATTTAAAGGGTGAAATTATTTTTAAGGGGGTAGGACATAACATCTTGAGATTTTATGAATATATTCCTTTAAATTAATTTAAATTATTTGATAGCTTGTGTTACATGAAATGAATGGTTTAGTTTTCATTATATGGAACATAAAGTTTATATTTTATTTCACATAACATTGATTTCCTTTGATAACATTTTTTACACGCAATACTGAGTTATACCGAACAATTATATACTTCTAAAATTATTATTTAGTATGGTAGTTTTGACACCTTTAAATGGAAGACTTATGTTAAAAATAAATTTTAAAACATTTATAATTTTTATATGTAGAAATTAAATTCATTTTTTAAATATAAATATAAAAATTTACTTGGGGTTAATTCTTGGTATTTTTTTGAAAACATTCATTTTTAAATGAATAGTAAATAATACTGGATTTTAATTCAAAACTGCATTTTCACCCAATTTATTTATATAGTTAAATTATGTTTTTAATTTGGGTTTAAAGTATAATTATATAATTTTTATATCATTTTCAAAAAAATTAGTTCAATTTTAAACAATTTCACAATAAATTTACATATAAAAACTTAACAAAATTTTGAACATTTAGACTTTAAAAACTCGCTTTGTCATCCCGTCTGTGGGATATATTTTAAATTAATTTATACAAATTATATGGTTGTAATACAGAAAAATATATTCCATATTTGGAATATAAAAAATTATATTATATAATATGGTTAAATTATTTTCTTACAAAAAATATTATTGAATGTAATTAAAAATTAATATAGTGATTATGGTAAAAATGTGGTTACTCAGTAGTTAAACTTTAATCTCAAGAGTCTAAATGACCTGGAAATCTGTCCAAAATATATTATATAACCATATGTAGACCATATTTTTCATTGGGTTCTAATTTTATTATATATTAGGACACATGTTCATTAAAATGACCCATAGAATAAGTAAATTAAAGAAATAGACAAAACTAATGTACCTTCCTTGCTTTTAATTCCTATAATGTTTTAGAGTATCAAATAAGATACATAGTTTCCATTATAAATATTATTTTTAAAGTTAAATAATTTTTATTTGTAATAATAATTTAAATTTAATTTTTAGGGATCATATAATTGCATTAAACGCTTAAGAAACATCAAGGTAGTGATTATTTAATTAATAATTATATAAAATAAATGATACTAAAAATATTAGATGTAAATGAAATTAAATAAATTATTATGTTACATTATTTTTGTAGATGAATATTTCATGTTACAAATCTGTGAAATTTATATATTTTAATTCCATTATAGTATTGATATTTTTGATTTTAAATTATGCAAATAATATTAAAAATAACATTTATTTCATTTTATAATTAATGATATTTTATTTAAAGATTTAAAATTTACTAAAAATAATAGATTATGAAAATTGAATTTTAAAATTTTATTAAATATAAAATATGGAATATTTTTTGACCAATTGATCTTTTTTAATGAACATATTGACCCATATATTGTAAAATCCTTGTCAGCGTAGTTTGGGTTAATGTAGTGTTTTTACGTGTTACATGTGTTTCTATTAGAATTAATTCCCAAAACATATAAGATTTTTTATTTTATAAATTATATATAATATTTTATATTTAAATGGTATAAATTTTATAATAATTCCCTTTTTAATTTAGTCTTAATTGATGAATTACATAGGTTAGAAAACTAGCTACCTAAATTAAAAAACCATATGAAAAAATAAAAAAAAATTAAAGACTAATGAAAAAAATGATAGAAATGATTTTATTTTTGTTTTTTTTTGATTTTTTCTCGACCATATTTCCCCTTTGATACATTATTTTTCATTTTGTAATAACATGATGAAAGGGAGACCTTGCAATAGTGTTTACCTTTTTATATTTACAATAATTTCACCCCTAACCCAATATAAAAACGTACATAACCTCCCCACTTATTCACAAATCTCAAGAAATTTGGATCATCAAAAACCTTAAAAATAATCTTTCAATATACATCCCCTCACCCTATATCCATCTCTTTGGGATGGAATAAAACCAAGGAATCCATTTGGTGAAATAGAAAATGAGTTACCTGAGAAAGAGATAACATTCTTCAATGTGTGTTTATATTTTATTTCTTTCTCCTACAATTAAATTATTCCTATTACTTGATTAAATAATAAAATTAGTATCATAAATATTTTAATTTTTTTTTATTTTTATTTTTCTAAATATACCTACACACACTTCCATCAAATGGGAAATGAACTTATCGTCCATGTCTACGATGAACAACTGCCTTGTGAAACGATATAGTTAATTTTTCTATTACCACCTCTCATTGATGGTAATTATGATGGATAAAATGTTCTTATATGATATATATGATATTTAAATTTTCTTAATACTTCATTAATATATATATAACAAATACATCCATGCTTTATATTTTGTGTAAATACGATAACATCTTTTGTGGATGTGTGGACTACTGAATCCTCAAAGTGATGTGATATGTTGAAACATTTCATGGAATGTATTAATTATGGGTTTAATTAAAAATATATGACATAAATAACATATATATTATACTCAAGAAATAATTTAATTTATTGAAATATAATATTTCATTTTCATTACTACCCTTCCATATACTGAAAAAGTGATAATGTTGTTTATGGACATGTGGACTACCACCTCCTTAATGCGATGTGATTCCTTTAACATAAAAAGTATTCTATATATAAATATATATTATAATAAAATATTGTATATATGATACATTTATAATTATTTAAATATAATTTTTACTTACCTTTTTTACATAATGATCATTGAAAAATCAAAATGTTACTCATGTGTACGTATAGCCCACTATCTCCATGGTTATAACATTGGTTAATTTTTCACAACCATAATTAATGATTTGTTTTAAAAGTATAATTTATGTAAAAATATGATAATTATTTCATGATTATTATTCTAGATATGTTTAAATACTAAACATTTTGACAATATTTGACCTACCAAAGTTTTCTTTTACACAAAAACTGAACATGGTCATAACAAATGATGTAAAATTAATTATTTAAGTAGTTGCATAAAAAAATTTAAATATGTATAATAAAAGAAATTATACAAATTAAAAAATTTATTTTGAATTTAAATAATTAACATATGTATTTTATTCAAGAATTTATAGGACAATCATGATGAATCAAACTCAACATAAAGGAATCTTGTCTCTCTTTTACATTCTTATGGCATACATCATAATCACCACTTATTTATTCAATGTTGTGTATATACATAAAATTATTATATATTATATCATTAATTATTTTATCTTAATTTTATTTAAATGTTTCATTTGATGATTATTACTTTTTGTGTTTCCAATTCAATTGTTACCATATTTGTAAGGGATTTCACCTCAATTCCTTCCATTGAGGTATATCATACTATTATGCACCTATTTTCTTTTATATGGTGAATCTAATTAACTTCTTTATGTATTATATCTTGAAAATTTTTATATTAATGGTATTTAAATTTTTCATTTTATTATTATTACATCTTAGATTCTTGATTCTGGTGTTACCACAGTTGTGTGGGGTTTTGTCTAAATTTACTTTCCATTAAGACATATTTGTTGTTATTCACCTAGCTTCTTTTATATGGTATATATGTAGAACATGAATTTATTTGATTATTATTATACTAAAGTTTATTTTGTTTTATATATACTTTTTATGATCCCTATTTCATGGGGTTTATGGATTTGAAGTTATCAAAGCAATAATAGACTTTTATCACAATTTTTATTCTTTGAGACATTTGATATGTTATACACTAATATTCTTTTATGAGGTGTATATATTTATTATTTAAAATTTTATATCATTAATATCCTTATTATCATGATATTATAATCTTAATTTATTTTTATTCCATTCATGGGGTTAATGGTTCAAATTTTTTAAAGTGGTATGGGGTGCTTTGGAATGTTTAAAGATTATTTTATTCGAGAATGTTTTGATGGTACTTTAAGGTTATTTCCATTCATCAATTTCAAAAACACTTTTTTACAAATAATTTATTGGGTATATTTTTTATTGATACCATCCTCATTCATTCTTTGTATATATTACGTTTTTTACAAAGATATTGTTATAAAAACCATTTTTTTCACATGTCAACTATATCCTAAAGAAATTATTATGAAACTTGTTTATTTTCCATAGGTTGACTAGGTTGTAAAGATATTTTTATGACACTCGGTTCTTTTACACCAGTGGAATATGTCTTAACGATATTTTTATGAAACTATTTTCTTTTCCACAGGTTTACTATATTCTAATGAAATTGTTTCGAAACCCATTTCTTTTACATGGGTTGACTATGTTATAAAGAAATTGTTATGAAACCCATTTCTTTTACACATTATGACTATGTCCTAAAGAGATTGTTATGAAACCCATTTTTTTTTCTGGGTTAATCATGAATCAAATATATTTTTATTAAACCCATTTCCTTTCCATGGAATAATCATTTTTCAAAGTAATTTTTATTAAATCCACTTCTTTTTCATGGGTTAATCATTCATCAAAAAGATTGGTTTGGAGCATATTTCCTTTTACTAAGTTAATCACATTTCAAAGATATTATTATTGAACCTGTTTCTTTTACATGGGTTAATCATTTTTTCTAAGGGATATTGGAATCTCCAATGATTTTATTCAAGCTTTTATTTTTTATTATTTTTTAATGGTACTTAGACATTTGACGGGTGGTTATGTGAAAAACCAATGAAGGTTGGTTTCATGATAGACTAAGGATGGGTGGGTCGATGATATCATTATAATACATGGTGTATGTAAGTAAAATTTATGTTTATTACATTTGTAAGAGTGATATGTAAGGAAGTCAACAGTACGGTCAATCCATTTTTAGGAGTGAAATGAAAATTATGTCCCATGTGTGTACATGTTCTATTTATGTTTTATATCAGTTTATAATGTTTTTAATGATTGAGATTCATATCACATAGCTCATGATTACTGATTTCAATGAATCCTTCCATTTCCATATTTTCATATTTGATGGTCCAAGTATTTATGGGTATTAGTTATTTTATTATTTTCTCAGGCATTTTGATTATGTCGTTATACCCAAATGTACACTTATTCTCATTGATGACATTTAAATTTTAATGCTTATGTTTACCCTTATTGAGTATTTGATCTCACCCTTATTTTGTTTCCTTTTCCCATGGTTTTAAAGAATTACGATGAATGGTTTTTATCTATAAGGGATATCACAAGGATGATGTTGATGACCTATTGTGAAATAATAAATGTTGGATTAAATGAGAGTAATGTACTTTTGATAACTTATGTGTCCAGGTTGATATGAGTTGTTTATGTTAGAGTTTTTCCTAATTCTATAAAACTCTAAACCTAAAATATCCTAAAGGTTGAACATTATCCAAGTTTACCTTTTGATGTTCTAAAGTTTAGATGAAAATTTTGGGCCACAATTATCATCTTGAAGGTAAGAAATTTAATGTTACGGATTTGAACACGGGGTCCAAGAGTGTGGGTTCTGGGCTGTTTTACTACGTAACACAAGAATATAAACCTCTATAATTATTATTTATTTAGATTATTCTCCCATTATATAATTTTAAATTTTTTGATGTATATTCATAAATTGTGTGTAGTTATGTCTATTAATGACAAAAATATGTATTTTTCTTATTATTATATTCTATATGTATACTATATATTATACATTATATATATACAAATACCTTATTTTATCATATCTGTAAATTTATTTTGTTCATATTGTCCTTTATAGAACACTCTTCCTAGGGAATCATCACTCAAAGATATATTCTAGATCACACAAAAGTGAGTTTATGTTATTCAAATAACTTAAATGGGAATGAAGAAGGAAATTAGTTTTACCAATTTTAGAAACACATAAATTAACTTCAAATATGGAATAAATTATAGATTTTAATTAAGTAAAAATGTTTCTTAAGGATCACTTTATGATTTAATAATATTAGATTAATGATGATGTTTAAAATAGTTGGAAGATATATTAGAAAAAAATTATTCATGAAAAAAAATCATGCTATGTTTCAGGTTTCATGAAATATTACTTGTGAGGGTTTGATAAAATTTCTTTAATGGAAAACATGGTTCTTGATAATTTTATTATACAATATTAGATTCCATGATGAATCGAACTATTCCATGTTTTAATGATCTTGGGCATGGTTTTTGAATTAAAAAATCATGGTTTGATAAGAAAATGACATGGTTATATACCACATTGACATAGAATGGAGAGTGATCATGGTTTCATGATGAAGTTGAAATTTAGTGAGATGATTTCATTAGGTTAATATATTGAGGTTTTGGCTATTTATTTGGAGGCAAATATACATATAACCATTTTATAGTTGTTACTTTGGTTTGCATACAGAAAAAAAATTAGTTTGAAAATTTCATGACCCACTCTTATTAGCCAAGTTTTTCCATAGAAGGAGTAATTTTAGAGTAGTTTATGTAGCTAATGGAAATCACTCCATAGTCTGTCTCACCATGACATGGTTTTAAGTATTGAATATGAAAGTGTTTTTTAAGATATATAGTTATTTATAACACACTTGCGATATTATAAATCGACCCTTAATATCCCTTAAGCACATTAATTTTTTTGAAACAATAGTTATATGCAGGCTCAAATTGAAGTCAGAGTTAAATTATATATTCTAATAAAAGTCTACTATTAAATTTAAATTTAAAAATTTATATCAGTGGGCATAGTGTGTGGATATTAGAGGGTAGAGAATAAATTAGTGACACAAATAATATAATAATAGAGGAGGTCACTGTGGAAAACACCAAAATAAGTGAAGGATCATTCTTACTATTCGTAAATAAGATTCATTAATGTGGAATTCTTGAAAAGTAAATATTTTAGGGTTTCTTTAAAGAATAAGGATTTATTTGGTTATAAACCACTCTATAGAGATTATAATTATTTATTGATGATTAATGTATCATCTACACATCAATGTACCTCTAAAAAAATAAGTAATATGTTTTTTGGTCATCTTAGAGAGGTGTACATTGATGAAATTTGAGATTTTTTGTATTTAAAGGGATGATAAAATGTAGTACTCTACTAAAGATTGATTTATAGATTATTAATATTTATAGACGTATATATTTTATATAATACCAAATATTTATAATTTTATATAATGGATAACACTATATTTTTATGGATACAAAATTTATGATATGATATATTTATATTCACTCATGTTCAAGGATAATCTCTAATAATTATAACCATTGGATTACAATACTAGTTTACATGATAATTAGTGATTCCATTCTATTTCAAGGATAGATTCATTCAATTAAAATGATTATTATATGATAATATTTTTTCTACCTTTTTTGTGAATTTTTATGATTAGTTACTAAATAAAATTCTTTAGCACCGTTGAATTTATTATTTTTGAATAAAATAAAAAAGATACCTTGTTTAGTTTTTATATGAAATAGTGATTATGGTTGGGTTTTTAAATAAATCATAAAATATTTCCATTCAATTATTCACCCCCTCTCAATGAGTACTATGATAAATTACTACCATTATAGGTAGTGATTCTATAATTAGTATATAATTAATTGACTCGAGATATCCTCCCTAAGAACTCACAAATCATTCCCATAGACATGAAGGGCATTCTTGATCCCCACATGCTAGAAACCTTCACCCATGATTAGAATATCAAATATAGGGAATGATTGAACCCAACCTAAATCAAGTTATAGGGAATATATACATACAGAAAATATAAAATAGAAAAAATAGATTCAAAGAAATATGTTATAAACAAAGGAAAATGGTGGAAGTGATACAACTCAAAAGAAAGAAAACAACAAGATAAAACTCATGGTATATATCCAATATCCAAAAACTAAAAGAGAAAAAAACTACTCTATTTGATATATTGGTAATGTACTACTATATCTTCACAATATACCAGTTCTTAGCTGACAGAAATCTTGAAACCCCACTATGGCACCTTGCACTTTCCTACGTCAAAAGAAAATACAAGGTATGAAAATTATTGAGGAAATGTGATGGGTGTGTGCTAAGAATCCTCAGTAGGATCTCACCAAATTTTTCCATATCATTTCTATGTATTATATTAAAAATATGACCAATTTAATGAAAAAAATCATGATAAGTTTCTAAATAGTTTTATATCACTAGCATGACAAATAATTCACCTATTTCCATAGTTATAAAAAATAAAAGATAATTAATTTAAAAGAATATTTCAAATAAACAATCTCATTTATCAAATCATGAATATGTAAGAAATTTTTTTAAAATATGAATATAAATGTTAAAAAATCCTAGGATCACAATAGGATAGTCTAATTAGACTTCTCATTTCACCAACAAGACTAGTTTGTAGTGATTTACAAAGGAAATAGGGCCTAAAGAATATTGGAACACACTATGAGTGAATCTAATAAAATGTAAAGATCATGTACCTAGGAAATACGAACTAGGGAATATAGGAACACCGGATGAGTAAAGCCCCTTAAAAACCAATGGCCAAGGCCTAATCTTGAACCTTCCTCTTATGTACTAATTGGTTTCCAATGTTCTATATTTTATCAAATAATTTAAAATGGTCTTATTATATTTAACTATATAGTTCCAAACAACATTTTCAAAAAAACATTATTTTAAGACCCCATTTCATAAATATTTTTCACAATCCATTGAGAAAAAATGAAATTTACCAAAATAAGGAGAAAGCGCATCAATTCACAAAAACTCATTTACATTTACAATTAATTAAATCATTCTAATATTATATATAATAGTTTATAAAACTATGAAAAATTATAGTTCATATATCAAAGGATAGAGATAGAACTAACTACCCCCAAATCGGGTCACACTCCACCCACCATGGGATCTAGATAACAATAGTGGAAGTAAAGGAATGAAGATCACCAAATAATTTGGAAGGTTTAAAAGAAGTACCATCACATGATCATAGATCCTATAAATGTTTCCTAACAACACTTCTAAAACCTAAATGTAAGGAAGCAGAAGAGGGAATTGAATTATTAATGATGGAAAACCATCCAACTATACTTGAGATAAAGGTTACAAATGAAATGATCCAGATGTGACGTACTCATAAAAATATCTTAGAAGATATCTGCATTTTTAGGAAGGAGTATTCTCAATGAATGATTATGATTTATATACATAATAGAATAAAACCATCTAGTGTCAAATAATTCACATCATGAATGTCCCATATTGCATGTACAATGAAAAAGGTATCATCTTGGTGAAAAATTATGATTTATGAATTCATTATATGAATTCGGTTAATTTCCTAAGTCATTTTCACATCATAAATAGTTTATAGGGATTCTACCAAATAATGGATTCAAGCCATGATTCAAATTCCCATTTTGAATATTCTGTACAGGAAGCAACCCAAAACATCTCTATAAAAAATCATACATTGTCTTCTATGCCATCCAAACTCAAATATTAACCATTATAAATAATAAAATATCATAAATATTTGGCAATATGTTATAATCTCTCCATTAAATGATTTTGTTATCCCCTAGATGTCACATGGAAGAAGAGTTCTCCAAAAAGTGGGGTGTCTACTATTCAATCCCCAAAAAATCATGTACCTAATTCTTATGAGAATCTTATTCTCTATTCTGTAATACATTGAACAATTGAAAATATATTCCATGTAATAATTTAATTTAAGAATCAAAAATTTCCTCTAGTTTTTACTCTCTAGAATATTTCAGATATAACTCAATATGTTATTAACCAAGAACTTGAGAGGGTTTAGGATAGTACTTCATGAGTTTAGATATGTCAAAAATATAATGGATACCTATCAAATAAGCTGATAATTTAAAATAATAAGAAACTTAACCTTTTCTCGAAGTGACCTCAAATTTTTTAACATATCTTGGATCCAACTTCCTATGTTTCCCAAGTCAATGATAACCCAACTTTGGAGAAACATTAATTAAAAATTGGTTACCAATGAAAAATTCCAAAGGGTGATGCTAAAGATCTACATATGATATATGTTTACTCTAAGATATAATGAAGCATCAAAGTACATCTAAATCCTCATCTGTGTATCCTATAAGTGATGGTTTCCCATAAGAGAGGTTGATATCAACTTAAACCAAAAAAAAGTGACCAACATGGGATACCATACAAAGCCTCTAAGGGTATCATTTAGTTCGATGATTGGTAATTTTTATTCAAAGAAAAATCAACCAGTTCTATATGGATATCCATTCATTTACTAATATCCAAGTTGAAGGCAATAAGAAAATCCTCCAAGATATGAATTGCATGCTCTTTTTTGCAATGTTTTTTAGGAAATATGATATACTCAACTTTAAATAATCCCACATCACTACTTAAATATTCTTCAAGAATATAAAAGTTATCCAAGTATCTATATCCAAAAATATTCCAAAAGGAATCCAATATAACCTCATGATCTCCTTTATAAACTACCTACCTATATTGTAAACTTTTGTGGTATCCCTGTTTGAAATAAAATTTATGGATTTCATCAACCAATCATTCAAAACCAATATATAATTATTCCCTTACAGATTCCATAGTAATCTAAAAACAAATTCTATGGACACCTCTTCCAATTTTTAGACTAGTAATGGGAGAAACTAGAGTATACCAAATGGCCTCATGTATTCTTCCTTTATCTGTTGACTGGTGTAACATTAGAAAAAATAATCAGTAATGTATCACTTCATACTTGACCCCCAAAAACTTACTCTCATGTAATATACATCTTTAACGTTCAAGGTCGAATTTACATCAATGAACTATGACAGTAATTAGATAATTATTTCCTCATGAATGGTGGGATGATAAAACAATTACTAAATTCGAGAATACAATCAAAATGGGGGTACCAACAATGAATAGTCTACCGACCATAAATGGTTTTATCAATTACTATGAACTCATCATCCTATTATTGTAACTATAGTTTTTTAATGATATATAATGATAAATGAACACTGGTTAGTACCATACCAGAAAAATCATCTTATGTATCTATATGTAACTAATCAAAAACCACATTAGGATTCACTTTACTTTAAATTCTAAAATTTCTAGAAATGGAACATTCATAATGATATAGTTATCAATAACATTCCCATTCCTTAGGGTGTAGGTGACATCAATGTCAAACATATGGAGATACCCCACCCATAACCTCTACTTATGAATCAATTCCTTCAAAAAGAATATATTATTCAAACTCTTAAGGTAAAAAAAGACCATGAAAATTATTAAAAAAAATACCACCTTCACTTGTGCACCTATATAATTTATTCAAGCTCTAAATCATGAGTGGGGTAATACTTATCATGTGAATAAATACATTATGGACCATATATCAAATCATGATCAGTTTGTATAATCATGCGACCTTTAATAGAACTAGTAGCATCACAGTACACCACCTACCCCTCACTGGGGTCAGGTATGATCATAATATGATACAATGTTATAATCTATATCAATCACTCAAAATAAGTCATAATTTTTTCATCCCATGTAAACTTACCCACATTTTTTGTAAGATCATTCAAAAAAGACACTAACTTTGAGAAATAATTAATGAACAACCCATAACATCCATCCTGAACATGAAAGATCTTTTCTTTAAAATGTTATTTGGTTCTTCCCCTGAAAAGATATCCTTAACCTTATCAGGATATATTGAATTCCCTTGTTCATAAATCACTTTCCCAAAGAACCTATCTTTTTGGATCCATAAATTACTTTTGAAAACATCCATAAATTAAGTGGTATCTCAAGAATTAAAAACCAAAATAAGATAGAGCTCATGTTCATGATCAGATTTTGAATAAACCAAGATATCACCTATTAATACCTTGAAGAAGCAGTCAATATGATCATGTAATATTTGGTTAATCAAATTCATAAAACTTTTTGGTGCATTAAGCATACCCAAATACATCACAAGATATTAATAATGGCCACATTTGGTCTTGAATATGGTCTTTATAATACCAAACACCTGAACCATGATCTTATGATCACCCAAACGAAGACTGGTTTTTTCAGACCACTTCTCCACTAATAACATATAAAACAATTAATCCACACGTGGAAATAATACAAATTCTTAACTATTACTTGATTCCACTTCTCATAGTTCATGAACAAATTAAGTAAACCATTATCCATTTTATAAAATAGCATTAGGGTTCCCACAGAGAAACACTAGGTAGAAAAAACCCATCTCCACCAGTTATTTATACTAGATATTGAACTCCTACAACTTAATAGGTTTCATACAGTAATAGGCCATCGAAATCTGATGCATACCCAGAACCGGATCAATAATAATATTTACCTACTCCTATAGAGGAAGAAAACATAATTCATCATTGAAGACATCGGTGAAATCATAAAAAATAATAATAATATCCAAAATATAGGAAACACCATCAAGATTAACTACAAAAAAAGGTGAAAAACTCTTGAGCTCTGGATGGAATAGTCCTCCACAGCTATACCTTAGATCTGGTTTTCTCTAATACTCTCAATAGATCCAAAATTTGGTTGAGAATGAAACATACTAAGGATAACAATAAATCTTATTAGGGTGTGAATATATCCAATACATATCAATAATAATGTCAAATCTATTTTGGTCATGAACTATGAAATCATAGGCTAAATTTGTGTCAACTATCGAAAAAGAACATGACAAAAACTGACCCATACTCCTTCCTCTTTCCAAGAGGCATTTATAATACCATAAAAAGGTAATGAGATCCATTGTAAGTTTTATAATATCAAAAATATGGGTAGATATGAACAATTGTGGGGAACCTGTGTCAAATAGAGTAGTTTCTATGGATTATGCAGTAAAAATGGTACCTCTCACTATAGTCAGGCCCACGTCAACATCCATAAAAAACATATCCATTTCATTAAGGTAATTCACTCCTAAGGGATATTCCTGGATCCCTATGGATTTTTAAGATATTAAATTCCCTACAATGACCCTTGGAGTCTATGACATCTAACTATAATATCATATAGACATAGCCGAGTAGAACCTCTGCAGATAACCTCGACGACCAAAATTATTGAAAATATTCCCTAGTGTGGGAAAATAACCTCATGTGGGCCATTTTTTGATACACTAATAGAATTTAAAGGGTAAAATAATGGTTTCAACATATGGTGTCGAGGTGGCTCACTACTGAGAATCTCCTCCATCATTCTTGTGATGGGAATGCCACTTCCCCTCTATTCCTAGCGCACTGCTAAAACTACTGTTGGGTGTAAAAGAAGAGCTAAAAAATCCTATCATGACTATAAACTTCATATCTTTCATAATATAAATTTATACCATGTTATAAATGGTGGTAAGATTCATCATGTATGCCATTAATCAAATTCCCCACTGCTAACATTGTAGAAATTTCTGATCATTCAACAGAAAGTTAATCTTCACCTCTAGAGAACAAAAAACCATCTCTACAAAATGATTGGTTCACTCTGACACTGAATAATTTTCCTACTATATGAATAGTATATCTAAAGACTTATCCACCATCAAAGATTCTGGGTAGAACTACTGAAGTAAGAGGGTCATAAAACCCTTATAATTCAAGATAACATAATGCTTTCCCTATATAATTGAATCCCACCACAACTTTCTAGGACCCCAATGTATTAAAATCATAAAATTCACCTTGATATCCTCATGTTTATCTAATAATTAAAATACCTGATCACTCCAGTTTATCCAATACTCCACATATTGGGGTTTATTTGTACCCTTAATGGATGGGGGTTTCTTGTGTAGGAAATATCAATATTGATCCCAATCCCCTCCATCTTTTGGTTGTGAATAAAAAAGTTTGTTTTGAAACTATGGTACATATTTCTTTTCATAGCATGAACTACTCATATGATCACCTCTATATGGTTTTGATCCATATGAGGATTTCTTTGGGGAGAATCTCTTAAAGAACCATCTTGTGGAACATAAGGATTTGGTATTTGATGCATGTTTCTACGCACCATAAATAGAATAAATGATAAAAACATAGAATAATATCAATTTAAACTAGATAAAAATGAATAAAAGTATATCTTGATTAAAATTCTCGATCCAGGACACACACATCACAAAATCCCAAGGTATGTTTAATCACGTCATGAAAAGATCTGACTGTGAAGAACCCACATCCTACCTCTCTAGTCAAAAAAATATTATCCCCTATCTAATAGACATAAAAAATGAATATTTAGATTAAACCACCTTCTGATATAAATTTTTTTTAAAAAAAATTGGATATCCTTTCCTAGAGCTTGAAGAGATTAACCACTAACCTAAAGAGTGTTTCACATCCCAAAGGTCTGGTGACTAACACCCATGAATCAAAAATTAAACTGAGGGAATGATTTCACACCAACTAAAAAAGGATACATGGAACTTATAAATAGTATAAAGAGGTAGTATAAATAACAACTCAAAAGATATATACCCCAAAGTATAATAGTGATAGGGATACAACTTGAAAGAAGAAAAAATAAAGATAAAACTCAAGGTGTATATTCAATAACCCAAAATGAAAACTAAAATAGGAAAAAAAATACTCCATGTGATATGTTGGAAATGTCCCACAATATCTCCACCAGATTCCATACCTGGTATACAAAAAACTCGCCACCTTACTATGAAACCTTTTCCTTTCCTATAACAAAATAAAATATAAGTTATACACATTCTTAAGGGAATTTTCTAGTTGTGGCCAAACAAGCTCAGTAGGATCCCATACAGTTGTTCTGTAAAATTTATCTATATCATAATCTGAATATGGTCAATTTAAACAAAACAAAGAGGATAATAGGTTAAAAGGTTTCATATAAAAACATGGTAACCAATTCCATTTTTTCCATTGTTCTAACACAAATTCAGGTAAATTGGTTTCAAATCATATTTCATATAACCAATTGTAATTATCCAATAAACTATATAAAATACCAAATACTATAATCCAAAGAACAATGGTAATCATGTATAGGTTCAAAATTGGTCAGGCTGGCTATACTACTCATTCCATCAACAAGACTATTTCAAACTCAATTCCCTAAGACATATATCCTATAGAGAAGTGGGACACCATACAGGTGAACACCCCATAATTTCAAGATCAATTACAAATTACACATGTTTTAGGGAACAAATTAATACCCTATAAGAGAAACACCTAAAAACCAATGAATAATACCCAATACTACACCTTCATCCTAAGTACCCAATGCTTCAAATGTGAAACATTTATCAAATCACTTAAAAAGGGACTATAAAATTTCAAAATATTTTTATAGATAACCCATTTCAACAAAAACATTCTCTAAACCCCCATTTCATATATCCATTTCAAAATTATTTGAAAAATATCATTATTTTAATAGAGCAACATTAAAATCCATATTTTCTCAAAAACCCATATCTCATAAAAAAATTAAATCTTGAAAATTCATTAATAAAAAAAATTATTAAACCATGATAAATTAAAATTCATATTCTATAGGCTAGATATAGAACTGTCCAATATAAACTCATGTCATACACCACCTATCATAGGGTCCACACACAAGCAGTGTAAGGAAGTGAATATAAATCAACAATGGATCTTAACTGGATATAGGAAGCATCATTATATGATACACAATACCACAGAAATAAAAAAAAATGATACAAAAACCTTCAAATGGAATCAAATAATAAGAAGATAAAATAGAAAACTTAATATAGGTAATGAAACCAATGACATTGGAGATCAAGGATCCAAACGAAGAGATCTAAAATGGATGGAACCACCCAAAATAACCTATGAGATTCGTTGGGTTCATAGAATGAGGATGTGTAACGAATGAATATAATTTATATATACAGTGAAATTAAACCAAAAGGGAATGGAGGATTATTTTATCACCCTTGATCTCCAGTATGTAACCATTTCTTTATGATTTTTATGTATATAAAGTATAAGGGTGAATGTTGGGAGATTTTGGAGAATATTTTAATAGTTTTTATGGATTTACTATAGGTGAATAAGTGGTACATAGTTTGTGAAAATGATGAAACACTTTCAAGAAACTGTGTATAGTGAGATAAGGGATAAAGGGGAGACGCACTAGATGTGCACGGTCTATCCAAACTGGGCAGA
This sequence comes from Viscum album, assembly GCA_963277665.1. Lineage (NCBI taxonomy): Eukaryota > Viridiplantae > Streptophyta > Magnoliopsida > Santalales > Viscaceae > Viscum > Viscum album. Next base: position 1,108,767,573 of record OY728142.1, on the reverse strand, counting down.
AGCCTAGAAGAAATTGTAAAGTGTGGTGGAAATTTTGGACAGAGAGCTTCAGAATAGTCATATCATGGCTTAGAATCCATGAAATCCTAACATGTGAGTATTTTCTTATGATATAAGCAGAAGCATGGTTAGTGCACAATTTATCTAAATGTTAGACAAAATTGTGCACAGGTCAAAACTTCCTCCTTAAAAAGTGGATCTCACTCAGTTTTCTTTCTAAACCACTCTTTATTTCTACTAAATTGACCTAACTTGGAATTTTGGTCTTTTAAAGGTTTTATAACCTCTAAAAAACCAATTATAATTGATCTGGAGCCTTTCCATTGTGCGTTGAGGCCCGATTCTTACAGTATGTGATCGTTCTTCATCATTCTTGATGTGTTTTCTTAGATCTACTTCAACCTTCCTCTTGTTTTCTCAGATATACACCCATTTTGGGTATATATATGGTATTGGATTCCAAACAAGTTTAGATTTGTGTTTTTTATGATAGGGGAAGAGATCTAAGGCAGGTTTATGGAGATTCAACCCATTTTTTGGACATTTTTCTTATCGTTTATCATTTTCGCCAAAACACTCAATTTAGGCGGCTTCAATATCGACTCCTCTTGGTAGAAGTTATTGGATTAGTTTTAAATTGGTTTAATTGATTGAAATTGATTGTGAAATATTGGTTCAAATCATGATATAAATCCTCTTTTTTGATGATTTATAGGTTTTACTGAAATTATAAGATTGTGGTGACTTGTTGTGTAAGTGATTTAGTTTCATGTTTTTAATATGTTTATTTTAAAATATAGATTTGATGAAATTCTAAAATGGATTGTTAGAAAAAGGTTTTCAATAAAAATTGGTTTTATTGAAATGGTGTTGGTATTGAAATGGTTAGAAGAAAAGGTCTCTCAATAAAAAGGTTGTTTTACTGAAATGGTTTTTAGGCATACTTGGTATGTGTGTTTATATTTCATTTTTAAGTATTGGTTGAAATATGACCTTGGGAACGATTCCAAAGGTGTAATGTAACATAGGATACAATTACCTTATGATGACATGGTAGATTGAAGAGAGACTGCTCATGAATATGAAACTATCATAACAAACAATGCATGTCTTTTAGTGTGAATATGTGGAATGGATTGGTTATTCCAAATAAAACATGGGAAATGGTTTTAAATCATGGTTTGGTTATTTTCATGGAAATATAATTTGATTGAAAAATTGATTGATATAGAACTTTTTTATATTTAGTTATAAACTATTTTTAGAAATTATTTTGTATAAATTGTTTCTATATAAATTATTCTAACTCTAATATCCAAGTGGAATGAGTAGGTATGTCATTGGGGAATACCTACTATGTTTTAGTACTTGCCTATACTTTGGAACTTTGGTTCTTTTGTAGATTTCATCTACCAGAACATCGGTAAAGGTAAAGTATCAAATGTCTTCAGTACTACTTTGTGATACATGGGATATTTGGTGACGCTGAAACATGGATCTTTTGGAGCTTGGTGTCTTTTGGTTTTACTTTAGTTTTATTAGTTTTCATTCCACTACTTACATTGATTTTTTAGTCTTGTACTATGATACTTAATTATAATATGATTTTTAATAAATTAAATGTAACCTGTCTTTCTTGCAATCAGGCATCATATAGTGGGTTTTTTATGTTGTGGTTTGTTTGGTAATTTTTTTTATTTTTAAGGTAAAATAGTCCCCCAAAAGTATTGAATCTATTTAAAATTTATTTTTATTTTTTTGAGCCTTGGGGATGTCTCTAAAGGAAAAGTAGAATCCTTCTGCCTTCTTAGGATAATGAGAAGTATGGGATTTTACAATTCAATTCATGAATCTAGGACTCATGTCGTGAATATCATAAAATTAATATACACTACAAAATACATCTCTTTCATAAAAAATAAACAGTAAAAAATCACAAAGTGAATTTGGTGCACATCCTACAACATTTTCAAATCATAAAACCATTTCACTCCTTCCACTAAGCCATTGATTCAAATCATGAATCAAATTCATGGTGTGATTTTTATCTTTTATGTATAACCCTATAGTAGCCCTGAAAAAACACCTAGGAAGTATCTTAGTCACCTATAATATTAAAATAAACCCACAAAAAACATGGTACTTTTTTATCAGGATTCTACATGGTATCTAAGTGGCATTCAATAACTAATCAATTTCATTTTTTTATTTTGAATGTGTTCTATGATAACCATTTTGAAGTTTAATTTATAATATGAATTTTTATTATACACATGAATATTTATTATTTTGTGAACAGAAAAGAATTTGTTAATTTTCACAAAAAAATATTTTTGAATGATATAATGCTACAATATATTTTTCACATTTTCTATGGTAGTGGTTAAGTAATACCCCCAATTTGTTTGAAAAATATTTCCCATTAAGTAATTTAATTTCTTTAATAGCTTTCATTACGTGTAGTATTGATTTGGAATGAACCATTATATACTATTAAAATATTATTATGTAAAATTTATCACCTCGCTATTGTATTAGAGGGTATGAATAGTAATTAAAAAATTAATAAAAAAATATGGTCTTCAAATTTATAAAATTTATTCCTTGGTTATTAAATGGATATAATTTTAAATAAAAATATTTCAAATTAAAAAGTGATGTTTTTTTTGAAAATTTGTTTTTAATTTTCATAATGTAATATTATATTAATAATTTAAATTAATCACTATTAGTGATTTATTTTAATTAAATTTATATAATATAAATTAAATAAATTTTTATAATGTTTATATAATTTTTTATAATCATGGGAAAATATGGAATGATGTTTTATGCTTGAATATTTTCCTTTTTATGAAAAACAGTTTCCATAATTCTTTTAGAAAGTATTCTAAAACTAATTTCTACCAGTTATATGTATTCATTATGATAAAATGGATCCCATATTTTGAATCATGAGGTTCAGAATTTTTAAACATGCCCCTTTTATTTTTGGTCAATATTAATATAAATTGTGTTAAAATTTATCACCTTGATAAAAGATAAATTATGTTAATTTGTATTAAAAATTGGTGATAATGCCATAATTATTAATCTTAATTTTTATCAATTTAATTTCATTTTACCATTGTCACCTTAGGCTCATATTTTATTTTTTTAATGGAAAAAATTCAATGAAAACGACCTATAAAATAATTAAATTAAAAAAACGTTACAAAATGTCACACTATAAGTGTTAAATATCTCTTATGTGTCCACATAGGTAAAAAATGTTATGAATGAATTAAAATGTATATTTTGAGATTAATAAAATTATTTAATTAGTATAAATTATTTTATAATTTTAATTAATTATATAATGACCTTAAATTTTAATGAAACACACATATAGTATTTCTTCAATTAAGAAAAATATAATTAATGATTTAATAATATTAAAAGAAATATAATTTGATTGAGTTAATGCGTGAGGATAATTTCATAGGTGATTATAACATATTATTATTATGTTATAAGATTATATTCTAAATATAAATTGTTCATTATATCTTTCAAGTCAAATTAATTGAATAGTATCAAAATTGAAAATAATGATAGGATAAAAATATTTTATTAAATAACATAAAAATAATAATCATAAAATTAGAAAATGGGATAATATATGGTCCAAAATATCCCCCTATATTCATTTTTAGGTCGTTTGGAGTTATTAAGCTTCATAATGTCTTATTGTATGTTAGTCTTATAAGAAATTACAAGAGTGGCCCTCCCCTCTCATATAAAAGGGAATCACTCATTTCTATTCTTACTAACACATTGAGACTTATATAAAAACCATAATCTTCCAAATTATCTTATCCAATACCCTATATATATTATATAGTTTCTGTAATTCTTAGAATACCAACTCTAGGGTTCTTATAAGGATATCTAAAGGAGTTTTTTTAAGAAAATTTAATCACCTTAACCGATCGCTATATTTTTATTTCTTCTTAACTTACCATAAAATATTTTTATTTTTTGTAAAATAATAAATTCAGTATCGTGAAAATTATAAAATTATATTTTTATTTTTATTTAATCTTTACACACCCACTTTCTAATAAAATTAAAAGTGAAAGTATTACTCATGTGTATGTATGACGTACAATATCCACATAGTGATAAAATTAATTTTTAATCACCATATTTTATGGATAGATAAACTGATTGGATAAATGTTATTATATAATATTTAGGATGTAATTATAACTTTTTGATTAAAATATCATGCAAACCTTATGTCAATCCAAAACTTTGGGAAATGATAACGTCGGTTGAGCAAACGTGTGGACCACAACAACCACTAGGTGATGTGATTTTTTATTCATTTATATATTACATGGATCTTAATTAGGATTAATTAGAGGAATATATATGATATATGGGATATAATAATTATTCTATAAATTTAGACTATTTTTTACATTTCTTTCATTGCATCAGTCTAAAAAAGGATACAGTGTTCATATGTGCGTACGACCTACCGTCTCTATGAACAATGTAATTCATTTTCTCATATCAACAATAAATGGGTGATTATAAATATGTGTATGATGAATATATATTATTATTATACCTTGAATAAGTTTCTTGAAATATTGGAACAAATATCAAAGTATACTGATTGGGACTTTCAGACCGAAATATGCTTGGAAGACGAAGTATTTATTAACCATAATAGTGATTTCAGTAATAAATTGTTAATAAATGGGTGATAATATGTCATATATAAGTCCTAAGTGTTAAAATATATATTAATATGGTTATTTAATACATGTATAATAAATCCATATTTATTTTACAATTTTTTTTAACATGAATTAGGAAAGGCATGACATGAGGTAAGTGATTTCTATTTCAATCCTATTTTAATCAAAAAAATTATAATTGAATTTTGGACGAGGAAATTATATGATCCTTATCTAATGAATCCACTTTATTTTATTATCCTATATTTATTTATTGTGATTATATTTTTTCTTATATTGTTTCTCAATTTAATTATTTAATAGATCAATGGAATGTTTTTTTGGAAAATCAAAAAAAAATTCTCTTCAGTCAAAAACCCATTCTGTTTGATATCTATAATTTATAAAAAGGTTATATGGAATGATTTTATTATTATCCTATAATTGTTTTAATAAATTTTTTCCCTTGTTGAAATTTTAACAAAATTTTTTACAAGGATTATTCTTGTCATTTTACGAATGTGGTTCTTTTTTTACTTTTAGAAAATATATGTAAAAGAGTTGTTTTTAACATATTCAGCATGATAGAAATTCCCCACCATCATAATGCATCAATTATTTTAAAATTAAATTAAAATTTTAAATTCTTATCTTCAAATATAATAGTATCATTAATACATGTGTAGTTTTTTTAAAAAAAAAGTGGATTTTAAATTTGAGTGGGTATATTTCTCAACATGGTTTTAGTGGTATTTTAATAGTATCTATGTTCAATGATAACAATAGAAAAATATTATACTTATGATTTACTGGGGTTACAAACAAAGGATACCATCATTTTTCATTCTAATTATAGATTATGATTATGATGAGAAATTTTTATGAAACTTATTTCCCTTGTTTATGCTGTGATGAAATGTTTATAAAACCCATTTATTTTAATAAGTTGGTTATAATGAATTTGTTATGATCTTATGAAACACATGTATATAGTTTTAATTATGTGATGGGTGGGAACTATATCTCCTTCAAATTATTTTTATAAAGTTTTAAATATCATGGGATTGTTATGGGAAACAAGTTGAAGTGTTTGATCTATTATGGAAAACAGTTTAAAGTGCTTGATACATTATGAGAAACAAGTCGATGTGCTTGATCCACTATGGGAAATAGGTTCTGATGCCTAATCTAATGGTATTGGTAGTTACCCTTGACATATAATTTTTTTTCTATATTTATTATGTTTCAAAACACATTTATGGCATGAAATTTTGTTTCATTATGTAATTATGATGAGTTCTAATTCTTATAATTAGTTTCTTATTAATCCTAATGTTCTATTCTATAACTTGTGTTTGTGATTTTTTTCATATTGGGTATTAAATTTGAATGTTAGGGTCATGATATCATAACTTTAGACATATATTATTCTTTTATATGATCAATTATTGATACCTCTCGTGTATACACTTACTGAGCCTCTAATCTCACCCTTTTCTTATGTTTCTTTTCTACAGTTTATAAATATTTTTTTTAAATGGTATTTCTATGAAGAGTATTATAAGGGATTATCATTATAGTATATATTGAAAATATTTTATAAAATAATATTATTATTTATCTAGCATCCCATGAATCCAAACCCTTATGTTTATGGTGTGAATCATATTGTTATGTATTTAATATTCATCTAAATAGATGTTATATTTATGTATGAAATGATCAAGACACTATTGTCGGTATCGGATATAGGTTTATTAAATATTTATATATTAGGGTTAAAAACTATTATTAAACCCCTTGGGATAGGTCTAAGTATTGAAAAAAAAATCTAAAGTTTTAGTAAAAATCTTGAATGGACTAGGTAAAATAGGTGGTTTCCTAGAATTATGTGATCTTATTTAGATATTTTGTATGTTTATGTGGTTTTCCATAGTGAATATTATTTATCAAACTATGTTTTTTGGTTTTAGTCAATTTTTGTAACCAAAATGAATCAAGTTAATGACATATGTGAGGGAAAATGAAATGATTTTACACCTATGAAACCAATTGTTATGGGAGATGGAGTATAGAATCATTATATTATGCTTATGAAACATTAAAAATATATGAATCATGCCAATTTTCTAAATTATCAATAGAGAGACAAAATACTGTTCAATATTTCTTGATGAAACATTCAAAATATTTTTGTAGAACTTCTGATCCACTAGTGTCTAAGCGATGTATCTTCACCATTGAGAAAATATTTTATGTTCTTTAATACTAGAGACATGAAAATATTGTCCTGAATGTTTATTTTCTAGAAGGTGAAGTGCATCATTGGTGGAGTCTTATCAATAATATGAGTAAAGATAAATAAATTGAATCCATATAATGGGGGGATTTTATGGGGTTATTCTTAAGTATGTATCTTCATTGTATTATACCTATAAATATAGACAATGAATTTTCCAGTTAAAGAAAATGAATGATGAATTAATTGATACATATTAGGAAAACAATTAGGGATTAAAAGGTATTCCTCTTGTTTAATTATCATCTTTTAAATTAAAATTGATCAATTATTTTGTGTAATAAAACCAAGTCTTGAAAAGGTATTATCTATAAGAGACATTAGTACCTACAAAGAAATGGTTTAGTGTGCACTCAATGTAGAAATTGAAATTCATTATTCCCACCATTCCTATGGTTATAATAATAAAATAATAATTGAATCTCATGAAAGCTCAAATAAATCACATGGTGTAATGAAGTTACAACCATCTACGTGCCAAGAAATCTGGGATGAAACATCAAGGGAAGTGTTTGAATGGAACTGGGAGGTGTTTTAGATTTTGAAAAGAGGGTTATAAATCCCATGAATGTTAAAATGTGATAAATAGTATGTTTAATTAAATGAAGGAAAATAAGACACTAACTAATGTACCAAGAACACATCAATGTGTCACCTCCAAGGAGTAAGAAAATTATTCCAACTAGTGCATGAACATGAAGGATTTTTTAATCAGCATAAAAAACCTCTTAATCCCAAGTTTAAAGGTAAATTTCATACAAACACAAATATAGATGTGGGTTATGATAATGACATAGTGGAAGGTACACTTATCATTCACTCTAGAATAAATAATGTCTTAATTTATTCTAGATGCACCCACTCTATAATTCTGAAATGATGTTCGAGGTGTATCACTATATCACATCAAATATTAAATGTTAATTTAGCTAATAAAACACCAAATAGAAAAATGGTCGCCTATCAAGTCTATAGTTCTTATCTGATTAATTTTTTTGGGATTTTTCATCTTGTAAATATTGTGATTTTCCCTTTCGTTGAATTAAATGTGATTCTTATAATAGGTTTTCTTTCTCTGTACAAATCCCTTTTCAATATACTAGGATGGGAAGTCAAATTTCATATTCCAAATAATGATGGATTATTTATTTATGTGAGTTTGACTATGAACATCTATTTTAAATTTCATCTATCATGTGGGTATTAATTTCTATACATGAGGTTTATCTATCCCAAGTGGTTGGGGAGACACTCGTCATTAAATATATACCTATTTTACATGTTTTTATTGATGTCTTTCCAAAATAATTGTTGGGTCTTCCACAGAATATTGAATTTTATTTTTCAATAGAACTCATATATGGTCATATTTGTATTTCAAACACTCCTTATATAATGGAACCAATTAAGTTGAATGAATTATATAGGAAACTCAAGAATAATCTTGATAGGGGATTTTTAGAACCTAGTGCATCATCTTGGGGTGAACTTATTCTATTTGTTAAGAAGAAAGATGGGTCAATGCATATTTTCATTGATTATCTGGATCTTAACAATATAAAAATAAATAGAGTATATTTTCCATATTTTTAGTTAATGGTTTTATCAACTGTATAGAGGTAAATAATTTACCATGATTGGATATTTTTTCTGATATCGTAAATTGGGTATCTAGAAAGAGGATATGCCCAAGAAGACCGTCTGTAAAAGTTATGGACACTATGAATTTATATTGATTCATTTTTTTATATTAATACCAATATTATATTCATGGATATTATGAATAGTCTTTAGAGACTACTTTGATCTGTTTTTGGTAGTCTTTATAGATTATATTCTTGAATATTAAAACAGAAAGGAAGAGAATGATGATCACCCGAGGTTTTTTTTGAAGACCCTGAGGAAGGATTAGCTTTTTGAAAAATTTAAAAATTTTGAGTTTCGGATTCATAAAGAATTATTAATGGGTTAAATAATCACAACTAAGGATGTATCAGTATATCCTTCAAAGATATAAGATATTGAGAAATGGCCCAGAATAACAAAAACAACTAAAATCAATATTTTTCATGGGTGGACAAGTTATTATCGATGTTTTGTGAAATATTTCACACAATTATCATTTCCACTCACCATTTTTTCTAGAAAATGAGTTAACATTATATGGATAGAGTAATGTGAATAGAATTTAAACGAGAAAAAAAGGTTGTTAGTTCACATGTGCTCACACTACTCTATAGTGGAGAAAGGTTTATGATCTGTAATGAGGCATCAAAGAAGGTGAAGGGATGTTTTCTCACAAAAAAATGGTATGGTGATAGCTTATTCCTCATTCCAAATTAAGGCCCTTGAAAAAAAATTACCCAAATCATGACATGAATTTAACTGTGGTATTTTTTCATTAAGGATATTGTGGAATTTTCTCTATACAAATAGGTGTGGTATATATATTAATCATAAAATCTTAACGTATATTTTCTCTCTTAAAGATATGAATATGATTTATAGAGGATGTTTGGAGATAATTAAATAATATGGCTTCTTAATTCATTACCACCTTGGTAAGGCAAACAAGGCAGCAAATGATTTGACTTGAACGGATTATGTTGTCTAATATATGATGAGGAACATAAAATAACCAATATTTATGGATTCTCATATGATGGATTTGGAAATATTGATTTAAGGGGTTAAATATCATATTTTTAAAATTAATTTCTAACCATAAATCTATGTGGGGATTAAGGGGGTGAGAATGGATTATGTGGAGATGATACAAAAGGTGAGAAATGTTCATGTATTAAACCTTGATTTTGAGGGAATTATAAGGTTTAGGAACCATATATGTTCCCAACCAATATGGGATTTAATGAAGGATCAACTATATGTGGCTCATAATTCATCATTTTCTATTAATACTGCAAGAAAAAATATGTATAAATACAAAAAAGAGTTATTTCAAGAGTGATGGTATGAAAATAGATAACACATAACATGTATCTAGGTTTTTATCTTATCATAAATTTAAGGCAAATATATATAATTATTAGGGGTTTTTATAACCATTAACCATGCCTGAATTGAAATTGGAAAACATAACCATAGATTTTTTTTATCAAATTCATCTAAAAAATATAATGACCATAATGTTATATTGGTTATAGTGAATCATCTTATGAAGTCGACACACTTCATTTCTATCAGATAATATTTTTCTCTTAATCATATTTCTAGGATATATATTAAGGAAGAGTTAAGATTGTATAGAGTATCCCTTTCCATTATCCCTAGTTGAGATCTATGGTTTGCCTCAATTTTCTAGAAAAGTATTAAGAAGGATATAAAACCATAATTTAGTCTCAGTTTGGTTTATCATCGTCAAACAGATGTTCAGTCTGAGATAACCTGTCAAACATTTGAAGATATACTGAGATCGTTTTCTATGGATTTAAATGTTGGTTGGGATAAATTCCTTCCTCTAGTTGATTTTTATTACAAAAATAGCTTTCAATCAAGAATTCACATTGACCCATATTAGTTTCTCTATAGAATGAAGTGTATAACTCTAACATGATGGAATAGTGTTGGAGAAAGAAATCCATTGGGACCTAATCTAGCTGATGAAATAGTGGAGAAGGTTATAACTATTTATATCACATTAAGGAAACTCATAGTTGATAGAATATTTATAATGAAAATAATCAATGATATTTGGAATTTAATATTGGTGAGATGGATTTTATTGTAATTTCTCCCTGGAATAAGGTTATTGCAAATGGGGATAATCGAAAGTTGATCATAAGTTATATTGACCCATTTTAAATTATTGATCAAACCGGGATAGTAGCCTATCGATTGGCACTTCCACTAAAACTATGTTATATTTAGGATGTGTTTAATGTATCTCTTTTAAGAAAGTACATACCTGATAATTCAAATGTACTAAACACATAAGTTATACCACTATAGAATCATATTTAATATGAGTAACAATAGGTATAAATATTGGTTTCGAGGGATAAACTGATATGGAATAATAATAATTAGTTGGTTAGAGAAACCAAAAATTAGAATAATATTCTTTGGAACATCATGATGTAATGAAATAGATATATGCTCATTTAATTGTATTATACAGATAAATTTTTATGGATAAATTCATTTTAATGGGAAATAATGTAACACCACCAGAATTTTTGAAAATTATTTCCCTTTAAATAATTTTATTCCCTTTACATCTTGCGTTACACACAACACAGAGTTTAAACGAACATCAAAATACTATTAAAATACTACTTTTTTATGGTTTTCACCAAACTGCTGGATTAGAAGGTATAAATAGTACAAACTAGATCATTAAAAATATGTAGTTTTCACATTAATAAAATTAATTCATTGTATATAAAATATTTTATAATTGAAAATAAAATTTATTTTTTCAAAAAATGATTTTAATAAGAAAAATGTATTTTATATTAATAAATTAAATTAATCACTATTAGTGGTTGATTCTAAAAATATTTATATATTATATATTCAATAAAATATTTTAACATTCATTTAATATTTTTCTAGGAAAGGGATAATAATAAACTATGTTTTATGATTAAAACTATCCTTTTCTAAAAAAATAGTTTTCTCGGGTTCTATGTACATATTTTAAAAATATTTTTTACCACTTATAGGTGTTTTTTAGGATAAAATAGATTCAATATTTTGAATTAGAAGGATAAAATCTTGTAAATAGTCACCATTTAGGTTCAATATTAATAGAATTCAAGGTAAAATTTTACTCCTTAGAAAAAGCTATATTGGGTGATTCTAAGATAAAAATAAGAGATAAGACCATTACCATTTATATTAGTTATTTTAGGATGAATGTAATTTTACCCTAATAAAATTTTTCTCAAATTTTATTTTTTTAGTAGACACCAGCCCATGAATATAACCTCTATAATATTAAAATCAAAGAATGTAAAAAAATGTCACTCTCTTAGTTTCAAATATATCTCATGTGTCCACATAGACAAAAAATAATTTGGGGAAAAGTATTAATTCCAAATTTTAGATTAATGAAATTATTTTCATGACAAAAAAGTTAATAACAATTTTTAGTAATTATATAATGACCTCAATTGCTTATCCAACACTGATGCAATATTTATCATATTAATAAAAAAATATAATAAATGATTTTAAAAGTATTAAAAGAAATATAATTTTAGTGATTTAATGAATTAAATTAATATTATATTTTAATATATCATATTAGTATTTTTTATGATTATTATTGAATTAAAAACGTTTTTTTGAATTTTAGGCCAAATTAAGTGAATAGTTTCTATATTGAAAATTTTGATATTTTATAAGAATTATATTTTATTAAATAACATACAAATAATAAAAATATTAAAATAGGAAAATGGGATAATATATAGTCGAAAATTGCATCCCATGTAAAATTATAGGACATCTAAAACCATTTTTTATGATATTGACTTAATTAAATTTTAAACTTTGATGAAATTCCAAGAGTACCCCCCCCCCCTCTTAAAAAAGGAAACCTCACCTTTATCTTCTTCACATCATATTGAGCCTAATAAATCAGAAAAACTATTCATAATTCACTTATCCACTTACCTAGAAAAATTATATAGGATTTTTTCTTTTAAATAGACCAACTCTTTGGTCATTAAGAGTAGATTAAAGGGAGTTTTTTCTAAGAAGAAGAAATCGACTTAGCTGGTCAATTTATTTTTCTAAATCTTCTTTACCTCATCTAAATTCATGGTATTTTAAATAACATTATATATTCAGTGTAAAAAATATAATTAAATATGTTTATGATTATATATTCACCATTATACACTCTCATTCCCACAAAATGTTAAGTTAAAGTTTCGCTTATGCTTTCATATGACATACCATCTACACATAGGGATACAATTAATTTTTCATCACCATAATTTATAGATGATTAATATGATGGGTTTTTGTTAATATATTTTATTTACGAAATATTTAATCTTATTGAATTATATCATAATGTCTACCTTCTTACCATCTAAATTTTTGGGAAATGATAATGTTGCTACTATGTATGTGTGGACTAGCACCTTCACGAAGAGATGTGATTCATTTTTAATTAATGTTTAACATGGATTTTAATGAGGATTAATTTGATGAATATTTATTTTATATAATATATATACGATATGATAATTATTATAAAAAGTGTACTTATTATTTAATTTTATTTTATTCAATCGGTGAAAACTTTGAAACTGAATTAACACGCACGTACAACCTAATGTCTCCAAGAAGTGTGCAATGAATTTTTATGTCTATAAATTTTATGAATGATTAAAAATATGTATATAAATAATATATATTATTTTTATACCATGGATAAAATTATTTAAATTATGGAACCATTATCAATTTATATACAAAGGGACTTTCAAACCGAAACATGCCTTGAAGATGAAGGAATTATCACACAGAACAGAGATTTTAATAAATAAAATTACTAACAAATAGATGATAATATGTCATAAAAATTCATAAATGGTATCTTATATATATTAATATGGGCATATAATACTAGTATAATATATCCATATTTATTATACAAGAGTTTTGGACATGAATGAGGATGTGTGAGACATGAGCTAAGGGATTTATGTTTCAATCCTTTTTTAATTTGGATTCTTCATAAAAGAATTTACATTAAGTAAATTATAAGATTATTATATGATTAATACCTTTAAATTTATTCTCATATATTTATTTCTTGATATTATAATTTTTCTTTTAATTTTCCTCATTTTAATTATTTAAGATATCAAAGAATTGTTTTTAAGTAAAATTGAAAATATTTTTCTCTTCGGTCAAAAATACTTTTTCTTCCATAACCATACTTTCTAAAAAGGTTTTCAAGAAAAATTTTAAGATTATTATATGATATTTTAAATGAATTTTTAACCACTTAGACTTTTTGAAAATGTATTACCAGTAATCTTATAATTGTTTTCTAAATGAGGTATATTTTTTCTTCTTAAAAAAAATGTGAATGGACTTGTTTTTTAACCTATATGAAATGAATATAATTTCACACTATCATGATGCATCAATATTTTATATATTACCTTAAAATATTACTAGTTTCTTTTCAAATAGAATATATTCTTTATTACATGAGCAATTTTTAGATTTTTAAAAGTGAAATTTAAATTTGAAAGGTTATTTTACTCAAGAAGGTTTTAATAATATTGTAATGGTGTCTCCATTAATCAATGAAAAAACCCATTAATATAATTATACATAGATACTATTATTATCTATTCAAAACATCCTTATTATTTCATGTGATATGTTTTTATTATGCTGAAATTTGTTTATCAAGACAATTTCTATGAGTTATGTTATAATGAAATGTTTATGAAAAACATTTCTTTTCATGGGTTTTTGATAAAATGATTGTTTTGTGATATTTTTTTAACATATATATATATATATATATATCTGTGTGTGTGTGTGGTTTAGTATTGTGATAGGTGGGACCTATATATCCCATTAATTTATTGGGTAATGTGTTATATGTCAAGAGATATTTATGGGAAAATTGTTGACGTGATTGATATGTTATGGGAAACAAGTTGAGGTTTTTGATCTGTTATTGTAAATAAGTTGATGTGCTTGATCCACTATGAGAAATAGTTGTTTATGTCTAATATTATAGTCTTGGTATTTAACCATGACAAATGAAATTGTTTCTATAATTATAATGGTTCCACAAATATTTATGACTTACAATTATGCTTTTTAAAGGAATTATGATAAGTTCTCATTCTTATGATTCACATATTTTGAAAGAAATTTTTTTTATTCCTTAACTCATGTTTATGATCTTTTTAATGTTGGGTATTAAATTTTTAAGTTATAGTCATGATCTCATAAATGTATTATTATCTTATTCTTGTATATGATCATCGATCGATATCTCTTATTTTTACCCTAATTGGTCATCTTAGCTCAATATTTTCTTATGTTTCATTTCCCCTGGTTATGAAGAATTTTTTTAGTATGGTATGCCTATGATGAGTACTATAATGGAATATCTTTATTCGAGATTGTAAAATACCCACATGGAATCTAACAAAACGGTTCCCCATGATGGTGGGTCACTCGGCCTCAATCCCAGCTCCTCATATGCTAGAGGATGCTGACTAGTAGTGAGGGTCTCAGGTGGTACAGTGGGGAGACTATACCCTCATCTTAGAGTTTAATAGTACATATAATAAATAAATAAAAATATTCGAATAATGATATAATATATATCATGGTATAGACAAATGCAATAATCAAATGTGGAAGCATGAACACCCATAAAACTAAAATGATAATCAAAATCCCAAGGCTTGGTCATATACATAATGATTCCATAGAATGTTTATATACGAAGAGGTGAAATAGGGGATAAAAAAAATACTATACAAATTTCAATACAAAAATAAAAAAAGACAAAAATATAGCTCTACTATTATCATAAGAATATGTTTGTTCCCCTACTCCCATTTTCCATGCTACAAGGGAGACAGATCAGGCATTTTTTACAAGGCGCCTTCCCTTATCCACACTTTTAGTCTTCAAGTCAACCCAAGAACCAAATTCGACCCAAGTAGGGAGTGAGATAAAATTAGTATTCCACCACTAATGGTGTATAGAATAATCCATTAAGTGTATATAGAAAAGGATAGTACATTTATTATATATAATAAATAATACTGGAGAATAAATAAAAGTTGGATCAATTTTCAATAGGACACCTAGCTAACTTTCCCTACTTGTATATGGTCTAGAATATGTCTTATCATTATACCATATATGTATATAAGTAATTATATATATATAATAGGTATACATGTGTATTCACTGTATATGTGAGGACATTTATAGGCATATAAATGGATATTATTTGCTAGCTGGACTCGAGACGTAACTCAGGCATCCACAACTAGTCTAATAAGAAATAGGCTCTAAAAAAGGTACAATACTTGAATCTCATATTACTATGAGACATCATGATAATCACACAAGATGGTGTGGTTATTCAGCATCCCCAGCACCTGATACAGAGGAACATAGAATGTCATGCCCATCATAGAAATAAAATATAACAATGTCAGATAATATTCCCATCACCCAACATAAGAGAACAAGAAACATCATGATCAACAATTCCCTTAACCATTATTCCATGTACAGTAATAATATCATACTAATATCTATATAAATTATTTTTTACCTCACAGACATTATAATCATTTATCAAAATTAATGAAGGGTGCACAATTTATATAATTTATGTTGAAAATTACATAACATGTGGCATGGAAATTCCACCCAATTCCATTTAATAAAATCAATCCATTAAATCCAAAAGTTATGGAAATTCAATTTCAATTGTCAAAGACTTAGAAAAGTTTTTTGTCATTTAAACATTTATATAAAATGAAGAAACTTCATTTTAGCACACCCAAAGTAGTGTAAATCAATGGGTTCAGCATCCAATAACTATCTAACATGAATCTATGGGAGTAAATAACATTTAATAAATAATTAAATAAGTAAGAACACATTATTGAGTTATTTCCTGGAAATTTTTGACATGTGTCACATCATAAAAATATATAAAAACATCTCAAATTTTATGAAAAATTGATAGAACACCTACCTTAGGTCTGTAGATGACCAGTAATCAAGTATCATCATTTTATTCAAATAAGAACATAATAAAATGGAATAATGTACCAATTCCATAATGATAGGGCATATGTTCTCACACCAAAATAATGAAAGATATGGAAAGATAACCTATGATATGAAGGAATAGGATTTGAAAGCTTATCATAGTTGATCAAATTATTCTAATGGTGATCTAATTTTAGTCCATATAGAGGATCTATCTCAATCCCAATGTGAGGATAAGGGAAAATAATAGGATAAGAATTATAAGGAAATCTATCTAGATAAGAACATAAATCGAAGAGTTAGGATTAAAAAAATACTGGAAAATTATTAATTCACCCTTAAAAACTAGGACACATATTTTAGCTGCATGGTTGGCCAAACTGTTCACCAATTATTCTCCCTTAACCAACTAAGAACCCCCTCACACTTTTTGTACACACATCTTTGACTAACCATGCACAAACCATGCAAAAATCATCATTCGCAAAAGTCTAAAACATTGCACAGTCATGCAGGATTGATTACATGGTCGCAGTCAAACCGTGTGGCATCTCTTGTGCACTAGGATCCCCACACAGTTTTGTCACATGGTAAGCACTAAACATATTCTAATCAAGAAATATTTTCTTTCCTTCAAATTTTGAGAACTACGAGGTATGAAAAAAAACATGGATTCTCTTGAGACCTTCATTATGACATAGGGTTCCCTCAATAGGATGAATAAAAGAATTTAAACCGGAAGAATAATGATTGATACCTTTATGAAAATCCAAGTCATTAAAACCTACACTCCAAAAAAAATTCATCGCTAAGTTGGCCTTCTGAGGGAATGGTGGTATTGTCTGCTAAAATATAAAATCCCGAGTAATTTACCTCAACTTCTTTCTCCTAGGTCTCATATTTTACTTAACTATAATTCCATATCACCCTTACTAAAGAAAATGACCTTCCTTAGAGTGTTTTCATACTCTGATCAATAATATACACTAGGTACACCTCAAAATAAGCATCCACATATACATTAAACTCATAGGTTGTAAAACATGTGATAGGTCTGAATGATATCAGCAAAGATGAGAAACATGAAAAATACCTTGCACAGACTGGTATCTTTGAGTAATTTCTATCCTATAATCCACTAGTCTGATTTTATCAAAGATTTAAAAAGGTCAAGTGAATCGATGAGAAATATTACCCTTATTTTGAGTCCATTGATGGACAACCTAAGAAATAAACACAAGAAAACCCAATCTATAGCCTCAAAATAAAGTGGTTACTAATGATGGTTGGAATATGACTGTTGTATGGGCAGAGCAGTCAACATGTGCTTTGGATCAGTTGTACATTCTCTAAAGACTCCTTAATAAGACATGGCATATATTGTGTTACCTCCCCTTCCACTAACTAGTATAGAGTTGATCAATATGAACTTATATTTAAGTCCTCATAAGGATCCATTTGGATAGTATTCTAAAAGATGTTACTATAAAAGAACTAAACAAGGGGTATGTGTTTCTCCTAAGAACCCTTGACATTGAGGACATAAGCATGGAGCATGCCATATAACACTTAAATCATATGCTCTGTCTGACCATCGATCTATAGGTGATAGTTTGTGCTCAAAAGCACCTGTTAATCCAAGGCCTTCTACAACCATTACTAGAATTGAGATGTGAAGTGATTTTCCTTACGATATACTATAGAAGGAAGAGCTACATGATGATATAAAACCTCCCAAACATATAGCTTCCCTAGATCCTCTACTGAGTAGGCTTCTCAAAAAGGTAAGAAATGTGTGACCAGCCTCAACCAAAAAAAGACTACCCAAACTATATTGTTTTCACTAAGTGACCTAGGCAAACTAGCCATGGGTCCTATAGAAACATTTTCCCATTTACACTCTATAATAGAAAATAGTTGTAAAAGTATTTTTAGTTACTGATGTTCTGCCTTCACCTGTTGGTAGGTGGAACACCGATTGGTAAATCTATAAAATCTCCCACTTCATATAAGTAAATCAATACTAGATAAATAAGTCTTAGTACATTTTGTTGACACCAGGATTTACTGATCAAATTAAGACATGATATTCCCATATTAATTCCTCTCAAATTTCTGTTGGAACCCATACACACCCATGTATACATAATATCTCATACTGGTCCATTGTTTGACTTGGAAATGTATCCTCATAAAAGATACACTTCCTTTAGACTAAGGCCTCGGGATATAAAAGTTACCTATTATTTACCCATTAAATAAGAGTAGAGGTCACTACCAAGGCTATGAGTATTGTTTGAACATGATCCTCCTAAACCTCGACATGGATTACTGAAAATAGGTCCATGATATTCCATTCAAAAATGGCCTCTTGAACCACCTATGCCTAATTCTTATAGCTCATATCATCGACAATTGTATTTCATTTACCATGCATATAGGCAAGGTTTAATTTGAATAATTTCAAGTACACAACCTGTCTTCTCTACCTCATATTCATATCATACTATGTAAATATATACTTGAAGATTTTGTTATTAGTGAATACCAAAAAATTATCCTTGAGAAAATAGTTCCTCTAATAACATAGGTAATGCAAAAAAACTACTAGATCGAGGTTGTGTGCCTAGTAATTCTCAGTGTGAGGCCTCAATTGATGATACTAAATGCTACAACTCACTTTTCCTATATCATAATTACTCCCATATAGTTATCTGATATGTCAAAATAAATAGTATAGATTCTTCTCATCTCTATAAGAATTAGGATCAGTGTCGCAGTCAACCTTCCTTTCAACTTTTAAAAGGATTCTTCACAATATTCTGACAATATGAGTTTCACATCCTTTATATTTAAAATCTTAAGAGATAATGGTAGGCTTGAGAAATCATATATGAACCATCTGTAATACCTTTCTAGACCTACAAATCATTATATATCAAAAATGTTATAAGGATGCTTTTAGGAAACTACCTTTCTCTCTTTCTCATGTCCCACTGATACTCCCATATCAGAGATGATGTGACCAATTAAGTATACATTGTTGATCCAATAATGGAATTTACTAAACTATGTGTAAATTTGACGCTCTCTCAAGGTATTCATCATGAAATCAATATTTTTTTCATGGTCATGTCATGTGTGATAATACACTAAGATGTCATCCAAAAATACTATCATGAATAAATCCATATATTTTCGGAAAACATGATTCATCATATCTAGTAAAATTTCAAGTGTGTTCATAATATTGAACAACATTACTAGGTACTCATTAAAACCATAGCTACTCCAAAAAAATTTGAGGTATGTCTGAAGTCATGACACACACCTGATGATATATAAACCTCAAATTAATAATTTAAAACACACTCACACTTCAAATATGATCAAATAGTCATTTATTCGTGGAATTGGATTTCATTTATTAACTATGTGTTGGCATAACAATCGGTAATTCACACAACACCTAAGGTTATCATCCGTATTATAAGAAAAAAGGATAGGCAAACTACATGGAGATGTACTAAGTCAGAAAAACCCTTTAGGCTATAGGTACTCCAACTACTTCTTGGTATTTGGATGTTCTATAGGTTTCATCATATAAGTAGGAATGTACATTGGTTATTCTCCTGGCCCTAGCTCAATGGTTAATTCTAACTCTCTCATAAGAGGTTCCCCAGAAAAATCATTAGGAAAGACATCCATGAAACGATCAAACATTGGATTGGATTTTATAGGTTGTATTCCTTGATTGTCCTAGAAAAGGCTCATTGTCTGAGATATCACTCTTTCTATCCCCAGATGATCTAGTCCATATAGAGATGCATGCACATCCCATTGTCACTTTTGAACATTTCTACCACTAACTTGTGACATAAACATATCCCTTTGATGATAACAATCTATTTGGTCTTGATAGGGAACTAGCCTTCCCATCATAAGAATTAATTTGAACATGTTCATGTAAAGGATTAAAATATTCCCTAAGAATATATATCTACCTATATCCTGGGGAAATCAATTATAGTAAATAATACTCTCTGATCGGATACCCAATGGGGTATCAAGTGTCATAATGCCACAAAAGTACTCAATTTCGAGGCTTAAACCCTCAAGAATTATTGTAGATATAAAAGAGTGGGACGATCATATACTAAATAAAGCATACACTAATGTAGATATTACTAGAATAGTACCTCAATTTGTTTAAGGTTCCCCACTCTTCTCCTCCGGCATAGGTCTCACTTCATGTAACTAGCTCATGCCACTGCCCAGAGTAACACCCTGGCTACCTTGAGCAGACCTACTCTACTGGTGATATTAATCGGAAGTCTGATTCCTCCAACCTCAACCACCACCTTAGCCTAAGTAGCCAGTGGTATTCTAGTATCCTTCCTGGATAGAAACTACTAGTCCTGATTTAGAGGATGGAGTAGGTGTAGACACTATTATACTAGGTACAAGTAGAAAAGTCGGGTAGAAGCATTGTATATTCCCCATACTATTGTAGCCTCTACACTCAGTTGGATCTTGAATACATTGGGGTTTCATTTGTATTGGTTTCCTACACTGGTGATTGATGAATAAACTATCCATATAAGGTATCTGACTACTACATCCCATACGAGCATCCTCAAAGTGATGCTTCCATCTACTAGAAGAACTACTTCTAGGTATAGGTGATGGACCACCCTAGTATGAACCATTGGATTCCCTCAATTTACAATAATTAATGTGGTCATATATGATTATCTCTGAAAAAAAAATTCAATTAGAAAACATTTTCCTACGATCAGATAGTGTATACCATCCCATCCTCAAATCATTTCATAGTCATGTGATCAACACCCACTAGAGTCATGATGAAACACTAAATCTCTGTGAAACAAGAAGAATATTCCATAATAGACATGGAACCCAACTAAAATTTCATGAAATATCTATCTAGTTCAACCTTCATTGTCAATAACAAGAATTAATCATATAATATCATCTGTAAATTTCTCTAGATCATATCTCGATGTTAGTTTTCTTGAGTAATGACATCTAACCATCGTTTAGTAGAACCGCATGGCACATGGGCAGCGATGTTGACCCTCTCCTATATAGTAATCTCTAGGTGATCAAATATATAAATCATTGCCTCAAGATATGACTCAGTATTATGTGGTCCATCATCCCTTAAGAAATTGGGAGGATGTTGCAGCTAGAACTCCTGAGTTACCACGGCCATAGTTGGGGGAGGTTGACCAACACCTTGCATAGACTGCATCATGTGAAAAAAGAACCCTCTCAAAATTGGGTGCCAGTTTCCATGTCAGGAATAGTAGGTGGTTACATAGGTGTCACTATAGGATGTATGACTAGAAACTCAATGCCCACTATCCCTGGAGCATGGTCATCACCACCTTCGAGGCATACGATTTGAGGTTGTCATGATGGAATGATTCTACAATGCCAAACACACTCCTCAGAAAATAACTCAATAGTTTAATTATCAAAGATAGATAATTAGATTATATACAAGACTTCCTATGAAAATATCTCACATCTATTCCAGCTCTAAATCCAGGTCGAGGTGGTAACTAAAACTGTAACAGGCTATAAAAATGTAAGATATGCTCCAAAAAACCCACTACTAAGGTCGGGTTTATATCCAAGTCTCATATAAGTTGACTAAGGTTACATTATATGGAGTTTCAATTGCATGTTATATAGGAAAAGACCATTTAATTTTTAATTTTCATCCCATTTAATGGTAACCATTTCATTCAAAAGTTTAAATCTAATTTTAAGATTGTACTCTTATATAAACATATATCATGGTCTAGTTAAATGTCTCACCATTCCAAATTTATAAAGGTTTTTGATCTTATAAATTATAATTAGAAAAAAAATGTAATTATGACCTCACCTATACATTTGATAAAAGGATATAATAGGTCCACATAACTCATTGGTCCAAAACCCACAATATGTTGTAATTTACAAATTAAGTTGTCATCATCAATTTATGTGAGAAAAAACATTTATATTGATGTAGGGACTTTAATTAACCCAATAATTTCATCCTACAAAGTATTAGAATATTTAAAATATGTAATAATTAAGGCACTAACTATATATAGCATGAAATGCATGTAGAAGGTAAATATGGTGTGGAAAAATGCATGGCATATAAGTCATATTTTTTCTATGATGATGCATGAGATGATAACTCCTTGACTTAGCAGGACAGTAATCAAATACAAACTGGTATAACATTAAAAATTTATCCACACATCATATGTGTCACCTAATAGTGAAATTATATCAACTATAATAGGTGTAATCAGAATAAAAATAACTCATCCCATGAAATTTAGGTTTCCCCTATAAATGGTTTAGCTACTCCTAGGAACAAGCTCACTATCAAATTATGATACATCCTAGCCTCTAATATAATACCCAAATAGTATGAAAAATGGAAAAACATACTCTGATACCACTTTGTAATGACCCAACCTAGGATCCACTAAAACGGTTCCCTACAATGGTGGGTCAAATGTCCTCATGGATGCCTCCCCATACACAATGAGTTATTGACTAGTTGGAAGGGTCCAAGGTGATACAGTGGGGAGACTATACCCTCATATTAGATTTTCAAAACGTATATTATAAATAAATATAAATATTGGAATCATTAAAAAATAGATAGAACAAAAAACAAATACAATAATCAATTAGGGTAGCATAAACATCCAAACAGCTAAAATGATAATAAAAAACCCAAGGCTGAGTTATATACATAATGATTCCATGCTATGCTTATGTGTGAAGAGGGTTAATAGAGGTTATATGGAATAGTTGTATACATCATGCTATGAAACAATACAAAAAATACCAAAATATTTCTCTATTAGAATTGTGATCATACATTAGGTCCTCTATTCCCATGCTCGATGATAAAAAGGAAACAAATCAAGCATCTATGATAGGGCACTTTACATTATCCAAACCTATAGTCATAAAGTTTATATGGGTAAAAAAACAACCCAATCATGGTGTAACATAATCTTAGTTGGCCTCCACTAACAATGTTCAAAATAATCCATCCAATTTATAAAACAATGTAGTGTGCAGGTATAAGGTATAATAAACAATGCTGGAAAATAAATACAATTCATATCTGGTTCTAATAGGAAACCTTCAAGAATTTATATACTTAGTCATGGTCTGGAATATGTCTGATCAGTATACTATATATACATATATAATAAATCATTTATATATATGTATACTTATATATGAACTATGTACATGAGGATATTTAAAGTCACATGCATAGATACTATTTCCTATCTAGATAGGGCTGTGACCCAGGCATCCATAACTAGTCTATTAAGCTATATGGTCTAAAAAGGTTAAATGACCTGAATTAAATTTGAATGTGACACATCATCATGGTCACTCAAGATAATGAGGTGATTCATCATGCCCAACACAAGATTATAAGTAAAATATAATGTCATGAACATCCCACAAATAATGTATAATGACATGAGATGTCATTTCCATCACCCAATATAAGGGAGCATGAAATATCATGCTCAAAAAGTCCATTAACCATTTTTTTCACAACTATTTGTCATGAAATACTAATGATAAAAGAAATATTCATTTACTTATAAGAGATTATAATCATTTAGAACAAAGAACCAAGGTTTCACAATTTTTAAAATTAAAGTTCATAATTATATAACATGAGTATGGAATTTCCAAACACTTCCATTTCGTAAAATTAATCCATTCAATTAACAAGTAATATAAATTAAATTTACATGTCATTACAAACACTTAGATGGTGCTTTTTTATTTAAACATTTCTATTAAAAGAGTACATTTCATTTTATCACACCCAAAGGGGTGGAAATCAAAGAGATTGGTATCCTTTAATAAGATAACACAGGTTTATGGGAGTAAATGAAATGTAATAATTAATTAAATAAGGAATAACTCATTTTGATGCATTAAACAAAAAATTTAGGCATGAGGCACTTCATCCAAATATTTAAAAACATCTCAACTTTTTTTAATGTTTTCTATAACACGAACCTTAGTTCTGTAGATGACCACTCGCTAGGTATCAGTATTTTATTTAAAGAAGAACATAAGAAAATAGATGAATGGACTAATTCCATGAATATAGGGTATATGAGATCACACTAAAATAGTTAAAGATATAGGAATATAAACTAAAATAATAAGTAAATGGATTATATAGCTTACCCTTATGGATCTAAAACTTTTGATGGAGATTTAATTGTAGTCTATATGGAAGATCTATCTTAATTCATAGGTGATAGGGATGGAGAGATAATGGGAGTAGAAATAATAGGTTTGTCTACTAGTGAAGAAAAAAAAAGAGGGTGATGATTAGAAAAATTTCAAGGGTTAAATTGGAAACTCTCCCTTGAAATATGGGTCGCATAGTTTGGCCACATGGTTGGCCAAGCAATGTGCCAACTATTCTACCTTTACTTCCCAAGAACAACCTCGCACGGGTTGTATGCATTGTTTTACTAACCGTGCATAGACCATTCAAGAAATATATATCACAAAAATCAGAAACATCGTATGGGCATGTGACATGGCTCACAAATTTGTAGAAAAACCATATGACCTCTCATGTGCACTAGGTTCCCCACAAGTTTTAGATGCACGGTTAGGACTAACTATGCACTAACCGTGTTGCGCAGTCTTCCTTTAAAATTTCATGAACTCTAGGATCTGAACATTCCTTTTACACTACCGATACCTTCATGATTTTGTAGGGTACCCTCAATAGGATTAAGAGAATAATTTATACTAAAAAATCAATGATCCATACCTTCAGGAAAAGTTGGGTCATTATAGAGATATTGAAGAAATTTTATAAAATAAGAAGATTGTATATCTAGTTTCCAAGGACTATAAACCTTTACCATTATAGTATGGATAATTTTTTTATGTATTAAATATTCATCTAAATATATATAATATTTATATTTGAAAATCCCAAGCCACTATAAGTAGACATTACGACACACTGTTTAAATATTTTGGAAGAATGTTCTTTAACAACTAAATATGATACAAATAACTTCCATATTGATATATGTTTAGAAAATTATATCTTATTCTCAATTTTTTTGAATGATTTCACAATGGATATGGGTAATATGGGAGTGAATTTAATTTTAGATAATATATGGACCATTCATGTAGGAATTCTCTTTGGGTGGAAAAAAATATTATTTCAAGCCTGACCTTTTTGAAAACATTTATATGGTTAATAAAGAAATAGTAAATGATTTCATTTCAAAAATAAATGGTATTATGAACTCGATATGTGATATTTAAGATGTGATATATGATTTAAGGATTTTCAATAAGTTTTTTTATCTTATAAGACAAGATTGAATCTAATGTTTCATTATATGAAGAACATGATCAAAATTAATATTTTCAAGATGAATTGTACAATATTTGGTTACATATTCGATGAAAAATTGTGGTTATTTAATAAAAATATATAAAAGATAGAATTTAATATTTTTAAGACTTATAATATTGAGAAGACTCCAATAAAGGTTAATGGAGATATTGAAAATTAGGATTCCGATGAAGGTTTTGATGTGATGTTTGAAAAGATCGTATCCATTATATAAATAACTATTAACATGAAAAAATAAAAATTGCATAGTATGGTACATCTAATGTGCTTCAATCGTTGATTCATTTGTAAGACCCCAATATTTTGGAATATATTTTTAAAAATAATTTATATTATGCTCGATATATTTCTTTACAAGAACCACTAAACTGAAATGTGCCACATCATATTAGATAAATATTATTAGGAAAATTATATGAATGAAAAAACCTCTAATAAATAGATAGATATTGCTCAACTGAAATTTCTTCCAAAAATGATAAATAAATATTATCATTTAATATTATAGATTAATGTTCTTTATCAAATCACTATTTTTTTATGTTCTATATTTTTAACAATAATAAATTAAATTGGAAAAATTTTAAAATATTTTTATATATAAACAATCATATTGGAATTTATTAAATTATACATTTATATGGAATAATATTAAAAACACATAAAACATATCTTTTTCAAAAAAAATAGTTCTCCTTAATTTTATATTTTAAAATAAAAAATAAATTTTATAAACCTAAGTTTTTTAATTTTATTAAATGAAATTAATTTTTTATTTACAATGTAAAAATTATTTTATGAAAAAAATTTAGAATATTTTAAAAAGGTTAAAATTTCTATGAATAAAGAAAAATTCTGATTTTTCATATGTTGTAACTTTTATAAAAATATCATAACAAAAGAATTATTTAAAATATTATTAAAGAAATATTCTATAAAAAAATATATTTATAATTTAAAATAAAATATTAAAAATAAAATTTTTAATTTAAAAAACACATGTTTAACATTTTAGAAAAAAAACTAATATTTTACTTCAATATAATATATTTTTTATTTGTTTCTCTTAATTACTAATCAGCAAGGTGGAGTTATATTTTTGGATGGTTTTTAAATTCTCACAACTCTTAGTTGGGTAATACTAAACAAATTAATTAATATAAATCAACAAAATTGATAATTTTATATTATTCATAATTTGTAAACATAAAAAATCACTTTTTTAGAAAATGTGATTTTATGTTTATGTGTGCTAAAATTAAAATTAATTTTCATCTAATAAATAATTTTTATTGAATTTTTTTATTAATTATTTATAAATTATTTAATTATTATTATTTTATTAAAAGGCATCAGAAGAAAATTCCTAAGGAAAAAATTATTTACTAAGTTAAAACCAGAAATGGTAAAAGTGAAAAATATAAGTCTAAAAAAATCAAAAACATGTCAAAATATGTGTCTAATGGTGTAATTTAGATATTATAGACTAACATTTCCACCACTTAATTATTATCCACTATTTTATCCACTATGATATTGAATACTGATTTTACATTTATGTTATTTCAAAAATTCCACTCCTCTCCTATAAAAAAGGATTCATCACCACCACAGTTCTCCTCACAATTAATGCCTCCAATGTTAGACAATACTCATCAAAAATAATTCCCCAAAACTCTAGTAATAGTCTTATAATTTTTTTTATTCTAAAAATACCACATATAAAATTCATAATCTAGTATTTAAAAGAGCACTTCCATGGAGTAAGGTAAAATTATCACTTAGTCCTTTTATTTCATTTTTTTATTTCATTCATTTTCTACCACATATTAATTAAATATAATCACCATTAAATAATTATATTCATTAATATTTATATTTAAATGTTATTATATTTATGTGATAATAATTTTCTACCTTCCTCTCAATAATTCGAAGAAAGATAATTTTACATGAGTTAAGTGAAAATTACCCCTCCATAGGCGATGTGTTTGGTCATTCATAACAACCATAGTTGGATTGTTCAAATGTGGTATATCATGACCCATCCCAATATGGGGCTTGAGCCACAAATACCCAAAGCTTTCCTCCATAGGCCAAGGGTTGCGATAAGCATCAGTGGAATAACTAACTCAGGGAGGAATTTTACAAAGTAAATGTACGCAAACCCACAGCCAATTTAATGAAATGGTTATGAAGAAAATGGAAAAAGATGCAACAATAAAATAAAATAAACCAAGCATGCATGAACCTCTAGATAGAACAAAATTACAATAGTGTAAAATAAAAAGTAAAGGGAAAAAATACATGACCAACCGGAAATATATCCCAACCTAATAATACTATAAAAGTAAATTGTTTAGAGAGACCAACTATTAAATCCAAAGCTATGACCATTGTACACAGTCCAATCACCCAGTATCCCTAAGCTCATATGATGTCACAGTCGACATTTCCTTTTTTTTCTAGGACATGATACGTGTGGGAAAATCCCATGTAAGGTTGATTTTAAACATACCCAGTAGGATGCTCTGAAAGTTGGAGGGGTAGAAGTAAGAGATACAATAGAGGGAAAATATATTAGATATAACTAGGTATAGTGAAAGAGTACAGCTCAACCCAACAAAGAGTAAAATTAAGATCATCCAATAACAATAGGATAAACATGGTGGTTAGGTGAACAAACCATCGAGTATTTGTTGCCTATAATTGGAGAGTAAACCCATCCAACCATGATAATCTTAACATGGAAAGCATATGGAATACCCCATGCATCTTCACCTCTCATATATGCAGACTAACCAAATCCAAGGTGTGGATACAGAATAAATATATATATATTCTCAGTCAAACAAAGGACAAATAATATAGTAAGGGGATATGACCCTCATATATCATCCCAATAAGAAGAGTTGAAAATGTTTTCCAAAATTCTAACAATGATGTCCAAAATCAAACTCATCTAACCTGAATGTACATATCTAAGGAATTAATTCACCACACCTTGACACTATTCAATTTGGGTGGCACTGACTCACCCATACGGTTTTGGTCACATATCAAAAAAAACATCTCAATGGGGAAAGCTTACCTCTTCCTCATGAGTACAAAGCAATGTCAAACCATGTCTTGACACTTTGTTGCATAGTCGAGGGGTCACAATTTCTATATAGAGGACTCATTCCTTTGTACAATAGAAGGTTTCCACTCTGAAATTTGATGGAGGACCCATTCCCATCCCATTACGAGGTTTCAACTCTGATGTTAGAGGACACATGTTTATCCCATCTTGAAGGTTCTACTCTAAAAGATGATAGATTACTCATGCCTTGTGCTAAAAGGAGGTTTATACTCTAGGATTTGGTAGAGGACCCATTCCCATCCCAACTAGAGGGTTCCACTCTAAAATTCATCAAGTACCCATGCCCAACCTAGCTACAGGGTTCAACTCATGATTTTGTAGAGGACCCATGCACATCTAATCTAGAGGGTTCCACTTTAGAATCTTTCAAGGACACATGATCATCCTAGTTAAAGGGATCCACTCAAGATAAAGCCTCCTTTGATCCTTCATGACCACTGTCATCATCGAGCGTTGCCTCAAAAGGAGTTATTCTTGGAACATTTTACATCACATCTAAAAAGCCACAACCAACTGTACCATCGAGTTCTATGGGGAAAAATAATAATTATAGGATACTCATGGAATAAAATATGA
This sequence comes from Viscum album, assembly GCA_963277665.1. NCBI lineage: Eukaryota > Viridiplantae > Streptophyta > Magnoliopsida > Santalales > Viscaceae > Viscum > Viscum album. Next base: position 1,108,737,595 of record OY728142.1, on the reverse strand, counting down.
GTTCAAACGAAGGATATACGGTCAAATGAAGTTTACCAAAAAGGAACCAAGGGACACACGACATGTGAGAGGACCCACATGGCATGTTTCCCCACCTCTCACCATGCTCATATCATTCCCCAGTACATGTCTCCCTATCTTTTAAGAAGTATATACTATTTTGGTGGAATACACTACATACCTTGGATAATTGGGACTAGGTCCATGTGCCACTCACTATGTCTATGTACTAGAGTACACGGGCGTGTACCAAGCCATGTGATCCATCACCCAAATTACCCACATGGGAAGGTAGTACATAGTGTGTTAGATGCATATATGTCATTCTATCCTAATGGGTTTCCAAAACCCTAATTTTCACCACTGAAGGTCTACACACCAGTTGTTTATCTTGGAACATGGTGTGTAGTCAAGATTTTGACAGAAATCCTAGATCTGAACTTCTCTCCTTAATTTGAGACTTCTTGCTTTATATTCGGCTCTAATCTCATCTGAAACTTGTGGGTCTATCCAAAAACATTAAATATTTTCTATAGTTTGTGGGAAAATAGTATCTGGTCACAATCAAGGGTTCTAACACTTATTCTTCATGCCTTCATAGATTTTAGGTTCGATTTCATGATATTTAATCAATAGACCCGTCATCATCGTCTTGAAATGATCCCGGATCAATGTTCGACTCACTAATCTATTCTTGTTTCGTCAATAATCCCTGAATATGGGGGTCTGATTGAGCTCATTACCTCTCGAAAAAGTCGAATCGGGGCCGCAGGGATCCAACTGGTGAAGAACATGAAAAATATTAGGGATAAAGGCATAAAACTAAAGGTTAATTGATAGTGTCCAAGCATTCTTGGTTAATCAATCAAGAAACGAGATTCTAGATTAAAGAACAATAGAAGACAATTAAATTGATGTACTTTGTCACATGCAGACATTGTAATAGGGTGTATATCGAAGAACAACTACTGATATACTCAATATATTTAATCAAGGGTGTAAAAACACCAATTGATGAGTCCTAACTTCAAAATAGATCATTCATTAATGAAGAATGTGTTCAAAAATGATTCAAAATAATTCACTGAGAACTGATCAGATCTGATTCTGAGTTTTATCAACATTCAGTTGAGATCTACTAATGGAAGCGGAAAGAGATCTATCACTAGAGATTTTATAATTATGATATGACCCTAGAAAATTCTTCTTAATGATATATTTATTAACATATCATTAGTAAAAATATATTAATTTATTAATTTTTTTAATTAATTAATAAACTTAAATGTATTTCCAATGATTAATGGGTCTAACCATCTTGCACAGACTCATTTTATGTCACACCTAGGGTAAAAATCATGTTCCAAACTCAAATTTAGTCTCATATTTCTAATCTTATCAACCATTTAAGAGTTATCTTTATTTCTTTAAGAATCTATGTGTGTGAAATATAAAAAATTCAATTTTTTTATAAAATTAAATTCTGGTACATCATGTCTCAGAATCTCACCCCATATCTGCACCGACCTAAAGAAATATAGATATAAATATTTCCAAGTATTAAAAAAAATTAGGTCTCTACATCATTATCTCCTTAAATATTTTCTTACCCAAAAGGAAAAACTAGGAAAAAACTATGAATATTAAGCCCGAAATTGGTTCTCCCACTCATAGAAAATCTCCTCCATGTTTCTATGTTGCCACATCACCTGAACAAAAGGGTTGGTCCATTCATATAGATTCTTCTCCTATTGGTCCTCGATTTTTCACGGGTTTCTCCGTAAAGGTGTTTCTATACTCAATGCCTTCTCACTCGAGTCGATGATTTGTTTGGGGTCATGCTCATATCTTCTAATCTATGACCTATAAAAGACATTGTGCACCCACTCTAGTTACGGTAGTAGGTTAAGCCTTTAAAAAACTTCATCAGATCCTCTACATGATATCGAAAGGCTTGATGAACCTCAAGGATAACTGGACTCCCTGAACAAACATTTTCAATCCTTATCGTGGGGAGGATCTTAGGAAAATGTGGTCTCCCTAGTCAAACACCAAGGTAATATGATGATCATTTGTGTAATATTCTTGTATACACTAGGTCGTCCTCATTCATTCATGGATGACATATATTTTCTCTATTATAGACTAAACTATTTCTAAACACACGAGAGATGAATTTCCAATATCTATCCAACAAAAGGATGACATGTAGGGTCTCTTGTACAGGGCCTCAAAAGTTTTCTCCCCATAAAATTTCACATCTCATCTCTAAAACTGCAACCTAGGTCACCATCATGTTCCACGTAGGAAATCACTCTAGATAGGCTACTGGCAGGAAACAATCTAAGTTCAAATAAATGAGATACGATCAAATAAATTTCCCAAAAAGCAACTAAGGGTTACTGGAGTGTGAGGGGACCCATAGAGCGTGTGGCCCCACTTTACAGCCTACACATTTCCTTGTCCAGTGCATGGCACCTTGTCCGTGTAGAAGTACACATTGTGTAAGTGGATTAAAAGGTGTGTCCTGGATAACTAGGACTAGTTTCGTGTGTCACTCGACATGTCCTTGTACCGGAATCCATGGGCATGTACTCGGTTCTATGATCTGTCACATGGATTACTCACATAGGAAAAGGTTACATGACTTGTTAGATTCATACACTTCATGCCATCCTTACCGGTTTCCAAAACCCTAGACATTGCCTCTAAAGGGATACATATTGTGTGTTTTTTTAGAACATGGTGTGTAGTCGTGATTTTGATAGAAATATCATATCTAAACTTCAATAATTGATTCGATCCTTGTCGTTGTTTATCTGAATCTAATATCATCCAAAATTTCTAGATCTAGCTAGAAACATTGGATTTAGGACTTCATTCACTGGAAAATGGTCTTTACTCACTGTCAAGGGCTCCTCCACTTATTATTCACTCCGCCGTGACATTCATTTTTGATTTACTAATATTTAATTAACATATTTTTCATCCTCATCTCATAATGATTCTAGATCTATTATTTTATTGGCAATGCATCCTTTTTTATTGATCAACCATTAATCTAAGGATTCGATCAAGCTTGGTACCTCCTATAAAATTTGAATTGGGGCCATAGAGATCCAAATAGTGAATAACTCTAAGAATATTTTAGAGAAAGGAACAAAACCAATGTTTAATTGATCGAGGTCAAAAATTCTTGGCAAACTGATCAATAATGGGGATTCTAGATTAGAAAATAACCAAAAACAATTAAATTTATGTACATGGAAACATATATTGTGTAACAGGGTGCAAATCAAAGAACAACTATCAATATACTCAATACATTTAATAAATGGTGTAAAAACAAAAAATTATGAGTCTGGTCTTGAAAATAGACCATTAGTTGATGAAGAATGCATTTTCCAACAATTCTATGGAAGAAAATATTCCCCAATCTAATCTAATTTAGACTTTTCTATTTGTTCAATTGAGATCTTCCAACAAAGCTTGAAAGAGATATCTCACTGGAGATTTCATAATTATGAGCCAACCCTAGAAAATTCTCCTTAACAAAATACTTATAAACATATCATTAGGTAAAAATTAATGAATTAATTAAATATTATGAATAAGTAATCTACTTAAACGTTCTGATAATGGGTGAGGGGTATGATTGTCCCATTATAACTCATTTTATATCGTGCCTAGGGTGAAAACTGCATTCTGGACTTAACTATGGGCTCATATTTTGGATCTCATGAATAGTTTAATAATTATTCTATTTTATTTAAGAATATTTGTGTGATCAATATAAAAAATTAATATTTTTATAAAATTACATTCAGGCACACCGTGCGTCAGAATCACACGTTGTCTCAACAGCTAGCCATGGATATATATATATATATATATATATCAAAATATTACAAAGAAATAAATGGGTCTCTACATGGTATTTAATGAATAAATTTTATATTTACCTCTTTATTAATATCCAAAAAATTTAAACAAATCCCAACCTTCATTACATTTAATGGGAAATGATAATGACACCAGTGTGCACATGGAGATTTCCAACTACATGAAACAATGTATTTCATTTTTCATCTAGACTTATATTCATTATCAAACTCTCTTAAAAATTGATTCACCATAATAAAAATTATATTTAATATAATTTTTTATCTATAATAATGATATTATTGTAATTAATTATTTTGGCAACCATGTTGACCCATCAATTATATCTTGTTCTTGTTTGGGTTAGTTTGACAAATTACATGAAAATTATTATTAGTATATTTCTTGAATGAATGTGAGAACAAGACTAATGGTTTTATAAGATATTAAAGTTTAAATAATATTTTATTTATGCTTCTATAATGGTTATATTAATATTTAAATTACTATTATTGTATGACCCTTTTGTTCAATTAAAATTCTCATAATAAGCTCGTCACTGACATGGTCACCGTGAATCATAACTAAAATACATAAAAAATGAAATTAAAAAATTATAATTCAATAAAAAAATAACTATTAACATACCTATAATTATCTATAAGTGATGAAAATAGAATTTATAAAAATTAATCAACAAATGTATTTTGAAACTAGTCCTAAAGAAATAGTCAAACATAATAATGTCAAATAATGAAAATAAACTATATGAAACTAATATATATATTTAGTAAATTATTATAAATTCTATTTATAAAAGGTTATTTATTTGAATACATAAAGTTATAGGTTATTAATATTTTTATTTTTGATTATAAAGGTGTCCAGATAATGTTCAGATGAGTGGGATTAAATTTAAGGGTGTTTCTTCTCAATTTCCTATCATTGATACATGTTTTTTTATTCACCTAATTTCATTTAAATGTTTAGTATATTACCTTATCTATATATAATATAATAATTTATCATTTATTAATTTTATTTAATAATTAATTTCAAGGAATCTATTTCACGTTATTTTAATTAAACTTTTTATTTGTTGTAAGAAATCTTTATGACTCTACATATTTTATTGATTCATAATTGTTCTTATTTACTATAGTTTTATAATTTGGATTTCTTATATTCTATTTTAATGTTATAGGTTCTTTACTTCATTATTTTAAGTAATAAAATTGATGAATTTATTTCTTCATAAAATTTGATGATGTTAAGAATAATCCCCATTCTCTCCAAATAATCACTTTCTTTTCCATATCCACTTTCAATCATCCAGGAAATGCTCTCATTTATTATGTTGAATTAAAAATTATTTTATTTATTTTAATATTTTAATTTCTCCTTAACACATCCCCAATGAAATATTTATCACACACTTTATTATGTGAGCTTCAAAAAAAGTATTTTAAATTTATTCAAAATAATTTTTTATTCAGTTTTTTACTTTTTAATTTTAATCATCATATATTATGATAAAATATTTTAAATTTATCAAGTATCCATTATTTTATATTATTTTATAAAATAAATTTTCTTAAAATCATTCATATCATCTTTTTGAAAAATATATTTTAATTCAACCCATAACATCATCTATTACAACTATGATGAAAAATTTTGAAAACTTATTTTACAGTTTCTTTTACTATTATGATGATTATTCATTTCAATGCCTTATTTACATGATTGAAAATGATTATATGAATGATTTTAATTAATTTTGTTTTATAAAATAAAATGGAGTGTTATTGTATTTTTACAAATTAATATTTTTATTTTAAAAAGTAGATTTTTATTTAAAATGGTATTTTAAAGCCTTCTATTTTTATGAATTCATTATTATCACTGTATCTTCTCAATGAAATTTTATAAAATATTATTTTCTATATAAAAGAGTTTTCATTAAAAAACATTTTGTTTTTAATGTTCAGTTTTAAAAAAAAATATTACCAATCTCAATGTATTTCAATTTTTAAGAAAATATATTTAATGAGTTTTCAACAAATTTAAAAAGTGATTTTTCTTCTCGTTTTTCAATTTTATTTGTCCACTAATTTTAAATGGTTATTTTAAAACTATTTAAATTCTCTATAATATTTATAATGGTACACATGGGATGTGGTCCTATGATACTATCGACAATGCTTCTTTGGATGTCTTGTGTAATGCTCTTTGAAAGTCTTCATGAAAAAAATATTATTTCCATATGTCAATTAAGTAAAGTTTGAAATTAAAATTATTTATTTCAAATGGAATAAATTTATATGGATTGTTTTTTGGTAGGGTCTAATATATCCCTTCAATTAGTTGGTTATGGATTTATAGGTCCTATGATAGTGTAGCAAGGCATTTCAGGTATATTATCGCAAAGTAATGGTTGAGATTTCCAAGATATTCTCAGAAATAAAAGGGTGGGAACCTTAGATATACTCCAAAATGAAATATTGAGTCTTATTGGTTATGATAAAAAACTAATGTGTGGAGATTATTAGATATGTTATGTAGCATAATTCATTTTTTAATGGATGAAATTCCTAGGGTTTTTGAATTTTATCATTTGGTGAACGGGTGGAAATGTGAACTGAGCTTTGTAATAGAATTTTCAGAGTTGGGACACTCAAATGTGTAGTTTTTAAAATTGTTTTGAGGAATAAGTGGAGCCTTAGTTGTTCTTTCAAGTTTTGGGGTCATCTGACCCAAAAACCAAAGATGGTTGAGCGTGGCACACGGTTTTTCTAAAACTGTGTGACCCTTTAGGTGAAACTGTGTAGCTCATCCAATAGAGTTGGGTCTCGCATTTTTTGGTCATACTATATAAGAGGTGTTTCATGGACTTATGGGTTCTACCGAAATCTTGATGGTGGGATTTTGAATGAACTATTAATATTTATCCAAACCATGTGGCCAGCCAGTGTGAGGGGGTTCCTTGGTAAGTGTTCAGCACATGATTGGAGAATAGTTTGACCAAACATGTGGAAAAACTATTAACCTCGTTAAATGGGATAAAATTACCATTTTCCACAATTTTATTTAAATCTTCTTCTGCATATGTTCATTCCTAGCCACATGAGGTGCCTCTCCTCTCCCATGGAGCACATCCTCTATTCTCCTAAGCATGGATATATATCCCTCATTCATTTTTAAATCGACCATCATCTGTCTTATTGGATGTGTACAGGTAATCTCATCATTATACTATATCCTTTAATAGTCTCTCCTCTCCTTGTATGCACTATCTTCATACAAACCTAATTCACCCTATTTTTAGGGCATTTGTCTTTTTGTTCAATTTCCCTCAAACTGGACTAAATCAAGCCTTGATATTGTATGTGTGGGTCATTATAATAACAAGTTAGGTGTTCTATGGATTTTTCCTCGTGTTTCACCACTTATAAAATAATTACCATTGTGTCGTGCTCTAGGATTATCCTGTGTCACTTAAAAATAATATTTTTACTTGAAATAAATTCCTTAGCTTATTGTGTGACGCACTTGGACCCTACATGGTTTGGTTAGTGGGTATGGCCTTAACCAGAACCACCCCATTAGGGTGTATTCATTTAGTCTCCCATTATATATGTTGTCTTCCATTTTTAGGGTCACCCCTTTGGTTTTTCTTTGTAATTATATAATGAATTGTGATTCTCGCTTATTTTAAAATCCCCATAGAGTGGGTTGTTTATGCTTTGTGATTGAATTGAATTGCTTATGTAGAAGTAAAGGAATTATTGATGAATTAAATTTTCTAATAAAACTCCTCAGTTGTGGTGTGTTATCTTATAATCCAAAAATATTGTGTTTATTCGTTCATTATTTGGATTTATGTCATGCTTACTATATGGGCCTTATTGCATTGAAATTGAAATGACTAATGGTCTTTTCCCTCTCCTTAGGGTGGATTTTTTATTCTTTTTGGAATACTTAGTACATGAGTTATACTAGTTTCTAAGGGAGAACTCATGGATGGACTCAGTGGTAAGGTGGTTACACCATTCCACGAGTGATACTCAAACACCTTAGTGACATACTAGAGATAGGATTAGAGAGGAAATATTTTTACATTATGCTGAGAGTGATACATGGGATTCCATTTATGAATCACCATGGATAGACTCCTTTTTCCAAGGATAATTTTTATGCACCTAGTGCGATACTTGGGTTCTTTAATATGGTTTTCCTAGTGCGGTCCAAGATGTTATTGACATAATTTCTGGAGATGCATCATTTAATTAAATAAAAATGGTAGATAATTAAATCAAAGAAACATAATTCCAAATCACATGAATTTGATCAGTCCCTTATGATACTTATTTATGATAACCATTATTACACTCTTATTATATCAGCATACATTTCCTATGGTTTAGACTTTTTTTGACTTACGCTGAAGTAGTTATTATAAGATACCAACCTTTTTTGGAGATGTATCAAACTCAATTATAGGTAATATTTTTCCTTTTTTATGTATATCTATTTTGGGTTTTATATTGGGAGTGTTTTGGTGAATTTTGTAATTTTTTGGAGTGGTTGTGGGCAATGTATGGTTGGTACATAGTCTTCCCAAACTGTTCGACCTTACCCAGAAAACAATGAGACCCCAAACAAAGATTAATTTCATGGTTATCATATAGTTTTAAAATAATTTTCCCTCTTATAAGTTTCCATGAACCCACTACAAGAGAGGTTCATTGTCACAGATCACGGATTAGAAGGTCGTGTACCCCTACCAAGGAAGTTGTTCATGTGGGTTTTAATCCTTTGAAAATTAGATAAATAATTCACGAACCCCCCATAATTTACCATAATTTTTCACAACTAAAAACTAAACGTTTTCTCTCATTTATGGAGGATCCTATATGGATTCTAAGGGATTTTGACTCCATTATTGATGAATCTAATGATGGATTAAAGAATTTATACATCTCTTATTAAGATATTTGCATCCTGTGTGTTTTCTTCTCTCTCCCATCTCTCTTTCCAGGTGAACAGGACTGTTTTATTTTCAACTGTTAAGGTATTAAACCTAGGTTATAGTATATCTCACTATGTTGGATATTGGATCTAGGTTTTGGATCTAGACCATGCTCTTTATCAGGATATTGTTTGTTCTACTTTAATTGGGGATTTAGGTTGGGTGAATGTTTGTCATCGATCTTGATCTAAGTGGTCTAAATTGAAAATACCATAGTCTTGATTTAATTACGTGTATGTAATTGTAACATTTCAATTTCCATGATTTTGAAATTGAAACATAGATTGAATTCATTAAATTAAATTTTCTTGGGATAATGAATTGAGTTAAATTTGGGGTAATTGGGAAATGGTTTAATCAGATTGATTAATTAGTTAATTAATTCATGGAATTTTGTGATTATAGAAATGATAGAATATTATAATTATGGAATTGGTCAATTAAATGGGATTGTGTAATTAGTTAATTATTGAGATATGGAATTGATTGATAATATAAATAAAGGGATGTTTGGATTAACATTGAAGGGTTAATGGGTCGTAGTGAGTAAATGTTTATAAATGGTTTAAAGATGAATTTTTCATATTATTCACTGTGAGTTAAATAAAAAAATTATGAATGTTGTGATAAACAAAAAAGGTACACTTTATTAATATTTTTTTTACAAAATGGTAGAGGATGCATAACCTTGATGTGTATGAAATTTTGATTTGTGTGATATTTTGATACTTGTGATATATGTGTTAGTCAGTGAGGGATAGGGATTGAGGCCCCAAATACTCATTTGTAACATTGTGGTGTGGGACAGGGACTGAGGCTCCAAATACCCATATGTGTTAGTGAGTGTGGGATAGGGGTTGAGGCCCCAAATACCCATATGTGATAACAAGTGTGGGATAGGGACTGAGGGTCTAAATATCCATGGTGTGTTAGACATGAACTGATGCTCCAAACACCCACGGGGTGCTAGACACAATGTTCTAAGCTCTAGAGATTGGGATTGGTCTATGGTTCTAAATGGTCATTCTATTAATTGAAATGAAATTTATAATGAAATACCATGTGTTATATTGATTTGTGAACTGAATATGTGTTGTGGTTCAGACTCAGGCATGGGATAAAGAAGGTATTGGGAGTTCAGGTGTCCTTGGGAACCTAGAGGTTTATGTGGATAAATATTGAATAATTGAATGTGTAAATTGTTTACACTATTGCCTATATTTTATTATTCATACAAATTAATAAACCTTTATTGAATGGATATTCTTTTAGATGTTTTCGGTGGTTTCCTACTATGTTTTACCCACACCCTACTTGTAATTCCTGGTCATTACCTGAATAGAAAACATGTTTGCAGGATGGGATAAGGAAAAGCAATCTATGTTAGATAGATGAATCAGGATGGATCATGGATGAGAGAACTAGAAATGGTGTGGATACCCACTTGGGAGTGTTAGTGTGTATTTATTTTTTGTTTTTCATTTGAAACATGAAACTTATTAGGCATAACTTATCTACTCTTTTTTTGGATATTGTATTATAGTTTTGGTCTTCATGTTATACTGGTATTATTTTGGTTATTATTATTATATTATAACTAATTATTATTTACTTACACTATTTTTAAACTTTGATAAAGAGGGTATAGTCTCCCTAGGGTCAATATTAGACCCTCATTTCTAGTCAGTAGCCTCTGTTATACAGTGAGGCATGCCTGATGTCATGTAACCGACCGACTCCAGGCACTGATGTGTGGCACCTAGGTCAGAACATTAAAAATTTGTATTATGCGATGTTTTGTTTTATTTTGTTTTATTTTTTCTTAGTATCTGGGATATTTATACATGAGACTATGAAGAGCTACGCCTTGGTCATGATCTCATGCATGGGAGTATCTAACCCATGTATGGGGAAAACCCCATGTACCTAGGGTGGTATTTCTATTATTGTTGTTTTATATTACTGTTAGATTGTATTTCACAACGATTGATGCACTTGTTGTGTAATGTGATTATTGATTATGATATTTTCTGATATTTGACTTATGTCCCATAATGGAGTGAGGTTTGAGTATGCCTGCATCATTTTAGGAACATGGGATTATTAAGTGATGTCACGACCCGTCCTCGGGGCCCGTGTCATGCCTACCCCAAGCCCGCCTTCCATAGGCCAGGGGCAGGAGACTAGCACTAAAGGGGAATCCCGGATAAATAGGGAAGGAATTTCCTTTAAACCTGTAACACACATAGTCTAAACACAAGAAGTAGAAGCAACAAGTACTAATATAGAAAAGAAAGGTGTGCTAAAAGTAAGTGGGCCAGTATACAAACCAAACTCAACAACAAGTACAAGTTCAAGTAAAAAAGGGAAAATAGCTCCTGGATCGTCCATCGGAAATCCTACCTGAGGGGTAGGTACAGATATTGAACAACTCATCCCTGAGGTACATCCCATCTAGTCCAGCTCCGAGCAGCCTCCTGTCCGTCTCCCTCAGCCTCGATCACTGCTGACCATCATCTGTACAGAACACAATAAGGTGTGGACGAAGCCCATGCATGGGTGACTATAACAATACTCAGTAAGGGACCCTGAGACCCCCGAAGGTCTCCCAGAATCCACTAAGGATAAACCACAGTAGTAAGATACAATCACGAAGTATCAACCATTCCTACTTAGGTATATGCTCATACATATACCTAAGTTACCAACAATAGTCTGGCTCCAACACACGGGCCCAAGCACAACCCATTCCAAAAAGGAAGTAATGTCAATCATCTCGATGATAACAACTGAAAGTCAAGACTTAGCTCACATAGGTATAAAAATTATGTAGAGGGGTAGAGAGAATTAGATGTAGCCACTGAATCATCTCCTCTATCGAACCCACGTAGGATCTTGGAACAGTATCAGCGTTGTCAAACCCATGTAGTATCCCGGTATAGAAGTCATCGATGTAGAACCCACGGAGGCTCCCGATCCAGTACCGTCATTGCTGAACCCACGGAGGATCCTAGTATAGTATCGTCACTGTCGAACCCACGGAGGATCCTGGTACAGTAGTAGGTCCACGTAGCATCCTATCATCTTAGTCGCAGCTAGCCATAGGGTTCCCGCACAAAGCATGCTCGATTCCGGGAGGGTCCTCTCCTCGAGCCAAGTGTCGATACATCAACTACCATGAAGTCTTGACTTGATGTATCTCGTAGTTCCGTCTCATCATAAGGAACCGAACGCGACAGACAACGCATCAATCAGACGCCCAGTCTGTGAGTTATTGGCATTTCCGTTCCAGGGGCCCGGTTGGTTTTTAGTTTCAAACCAACCCAACCGTACCCCAACTGTGTGCAAACATCAAGTAGGGTATTCCAAAAGTATCATCTAGTTTTAACCTTTCTATCTCCATAGACGGTTCATCGATCGGACACCCATAGCCCATGATATGCGTGGAAAGGTGTAATCATCTCAAACGGGTTCGGGTCTAGTTCGACCCAGTCGGACCGACCCGACCCGACCCGAGAGTCCGGCATGGCCCGAGAGGGTAGCCCGGCCCAAGTTGGCGGCCCGGACCGACAACGGCCCGACCCGACAGTAACCCGGTCTGAGAGCGGCCCGGCCCGAGAGTGACCCGGCCCGAGTGGGCAGCCCGTGTGGCCTGGGGGGCTGGCCCGCATGGCCTGGATGGTCGAGCCGCATGGCCTGGCTGTCAAGCCCTCAAGGCCTGGCTGGCCGGCCCGTGTGGCCTGGCTGGTCAGCCCGCGTGGCCTGGTCGGCCAGCCTACGTAGCCTAGCTGGCCACCCGTGGGAGGGGGGTGTTACGCCCCCTATTGTCGAACGGAACCGGCATTAAGTGTTCGTTCAGGTGACCTTCGAGACCTTAGGGGTCCGGAATTGTCCGTCTGGCCAAGCGGCCAACCGGTTCTGCACCACTGGTGTCGCGCGACGGCGCCACACCTCTGCTTCCTCCGTCGTGTCCCACCCTGGTCGTGGCTCACCTCCACCGCGCAGCACGACGACGTCGCGCTACCTCTGCCACGGCCCGGCCTGGCCATGACCCACTGCTCTTTCACGCAGCGAGACGGTGTTGCACTCCTCCGGCAGTCGTCTGGACACCTTGCTCCCCCGCGGCCCATGCTAGCCACAACCCGCTTCTCTGCGCGGCGTGATGGCACCCCGCCCCTTCAGCAACCTGGCGGCCATTGCGCCGCCGGTTTCTTTCGTGGTCGACCCGACGTCATCTGTCATCGCTCCGCCTATGTCATCAAAAAATGAGTAATTACGGTGGGTGTTGGTCCATGTTCATGCGGCCCACACCCTCCGTGTTATGATGTTATCAATTGGAAAGACACAACCATATTTGAACAAGATAGAACGGAAACAAGAATTACTTCAAATCCACTACCTCGTTTTGATAAACGTTGGTGGTGGAAGGAGAGGTATGGCAGACGTCGAATCATTGACGTCGGGAAGTGTCTGGTGTAGAAGACTGAGGAAGAAATATCACCGACGTTCTTCACAGTTGGCCCCTTCTCTTTTGGCTCGGTCAAAGATTGAGGAAAAGTTTGTTGTTCTTCGGTGGTGAGAATTTGTTCCTCCAAGTTCTTCCAAGTTCTTCCTCCTCTCCCAAAGGTTCCACCAAAATATTGCTAAGCCAAAAATTATAGAGGAATTTCTCTATTAATTCTTTGGCACAACAACACAAACATTTGTGTTTAATTAAATGAGACAACTCATTTAATTAATGGAAAGGAATGGTTCAAATTCAAAATTAGAGGAGGTGAGGAGTTCCAATTAATTAATGGGGAGTTAAAGGGGTGAAGAAGCTCACGTGGGCCCCACTAAATAATATCCTCCCAAGGGAGGTTACGTGCGGGTGGGCCCCACCACTATAACCTCTCATGGGAGGTTATGGTATGGTGGTCGCCACCACTAACCTCCTCTTGGAGGTTTTAACCACCTTAAAATAAAAATAAAGTTAACACTTTATTTTTATTCAATCTAATTAAAAACCCTAAAAACTAACTCCCATTTCCGACAGTATGCAACTGCGGTGAAGGTCTCACTAAACAATCACCGACGCTGCTAGCTCAACGGTGCCCTCGTATTTCAATTTCGAGCACCATTTCAAAAGTTATAAAATCCCGCTCATACGTTTACTGAACGTACCTAAAAAAACTTCAGAAATTGATTCTGGGAACACCGAGTCTCAGAATAAAGTGCCATATATTTTCTCGAACTCATAAAAATCCCATGAATTTAAGAAAAAAATTTCCATAGAAATTTCGGGTCTTTAAATTCTCCCCACCTCAGGGCTTTACATCCCCATAAGCTACAACTCGAACTAAGGGAAAAAATGGGGGTAATGAGCATGCATCTTAGCCTCTTGCTCACATGTGCTCTCCTGGAGGTTCCCATGCTTCCAGCTTACACACACTAGAGGTATCGACTGCCCAAATAGGACCCGATCATGTCAATCCTCAATCTTCACTAGAACCTCCATGAATGTCACCCCGTCATCGATTTCCAGCTCTCCATGGTTGATTATGTGGGAAGGGTCGTGCACGTATCTCCTCAGCTGAGATACGTGGAAGACGTCGTGTAACCGGTGAAACTGATGTGGAAGAGATAAGAGGTAAGCCACCTCACCTACCCTGCTGAGGACCTGGAAAGGTCCAATGAATCATGGAGACAACTTACCACCTCGTCCAAATCTCCATAGACCTCATCGAGGTGAGACCCATAGAAAGATGAGGTCGCCATCCTCAAACTACAGAGGTCTCTGTCTCCTATCAGCATACGACTTTTTCCTAATTTGTGCAGTCTTCATCCACTCCTGTATGATCTGCACCTTCTCTATGGTAGCTCGTACCATCTCTGGTCCCACTAGTGCTGACTCACCTAGGTCTGTCCAGCACAGTGACAATCTGCAAGGTCGACCATAAAAGGCCTCAAAATGTTTCATCCCGATGGTGGAGTGGAAGATATTGTTGTATGAAAACTCTACCAAGGGTAAGTGATCCTCCCAGCTGCGACCAAAGTCAAGGAAGCATGCACAAAGCATGTCCTTGAGAGTCTGAATGGTCCTCTCAGTCTGACCATCCGTCTGAGGATGGAAGGTAGTGTTCAAGCGAAGCTATGTCCCGAAAGCCTCCTGCAACCCCTTCCTTAGCTGGGAAGTGAAATGAGCATCTTGATCAGAGACTATCATCGATGGAACACCATGAAGCCATACGATATCCCATGCGTAGAGGTGTCTGAAGCTCTCTATTGAACCCTGCTCTCCGATCGGTAGGAAGTGGGCTGACTTGGTGAGTCGGTCAATGACTACCCATATAGAGTCGTGTCCTCTAGATTTGCGTGGAAGTCCCATCACGAAATCCATGTATATCCCATCCCAATTGTACTTTGGGATCTTTGAGGGCTAAACTAAACCTGCTAGAACTTGGTGCTCCGCCTTCACTTGCTAACAAGTGAGGCGTCGTGAGAAAAACTCTACTACTAACTTTTTCATAACTGGCCACCAGTGGTGTTGTCGGAAGTCCTGATGCATCTTCGCCACACCTGGATGTACCGCTAGAGGAGATGTCTGGAACTCCATCAACAATTCCTCCTGAAGTGCTTCTGATACCATAGTACGTCCTCTGTAGATAATGACGTGATCCCCACCTACAGAAAATCCATCAGGTGCCTGACCTGTGGATATCTATACACGTCAAGCCTCATAGTCAACATCCCCACGCTGCGCCTCCTAGAATCTCTGAAGAAGTGGAGGTGTGACTGTAAGATACTGCAAAAAGGCTACTCCATCCCGATCTATAAAGGATAACTGCAATCCATCTAGTTTCTCCATCACCTCTACTAGCATCTGAATGCCTGGTCTTCTGCTGAGAGTATCTACTACAACATTCCCCTTCCCAGGATTATATACTTTCTTGAAGTCATAGTCCTGGAAGAACTCAAGACAACATCATTGTCTCAGGTTCAGTTCCTTCTATGAGAATATGTACCTGAGACTCTGGTGGTCAAAGTAAACTGTAAAATGCTCACCCATCAAATAGTGTTGCCACAATTTCAAGGCAAAGACCACTACTTCTAACTCCAGGTCATGGATAGCGTAGTTCTGCTCATGTTGTCACAGCTGATTAGAATCATAATCTATCACTTCTTGCTCCTGCATCAGGACACATCTGAGCCTGGTCCCTGATGTATTGCAATAGAATACGTACCCAACACCCTCCTCTAGCCGCCTCAAGATGGGTTCACTAGTCTGCCTCCGCATCAGCTCATGGAAACTCTGCCGGTATCTCTCTAACCACACGAAGGGTTGACCCTTCTTTGTCAAAGCTGAAAGTGGTGCTGCAAATCTGTAGAAGTCTGGAAAAAAACTCCGATATTACCCATCCAGTCACAAAATACTCCATACCTCTGTCACACTCTTGGGTGGATCCCAAGAAAGTACTACCTCGATCTTCTCTGGATCCAATGCAACACTATCCTCTGAGATGACATGTCCCAAAAAGTGTACCTCTCAGATCCAGAATTGGCACTTTGAGAGCTTACCATAAATTTGGTCCTCTCGGAGTGTGTCTAGTACTACCCATAAATGGTAGATGTGCTCCTCCTCAGTAGCTGAGTAGATCAGAATGTCATCGATGAAGACTACCACAAAGCGATCAAGGTATGGCTGAAAGATCCTGTTCATGAGTCCTATGAACACTTCTGGTGCATTGGTTACACTGAATAGCATAACCAAGAACTCGTAGTGGCCATACCGGCATCTGAAGGTCGTCTTCTACACATCCTCATCCCTTAATCTGAGTTGGTGATAGCCTGATCAAATATCTATCTTCGAGAACCAATGTGCTCCCTTCATTTGATCAAAGAGGTCGTCAATCCTCGGGAGTGGGTACTTGTTCTTCAGGGTCACCTGGTTTAGGCACCGATAATCAAAACACAGACGCAAGCTCCCATTAACCTTATTGGTGAACAAAATCGCAGATGCCCGGGGTGAAACACTGGGTTGGATAAATCCCTTCCCCTACAAGTCCTCCAACTATACCAGTAGCTCACTAAGCTCTGCGGGAGCCATCCGATATGATAGAGTGGATATCGGTGTCATCCCGGGGTACAAGTCAATGTAAAAGCCTACCTATCTTCTAGGAGGTAGTCCTGGAATGTCATCAGGGAAGATATTCGCGTACTGATCCACCACAACAGGAAAACTCAGACTCCGCACATCAACCGCTCTGAGAATGAGGCTAGCCAAATGATGTGGGATCGACTGCCCCCTCCTTTGGGTAAGTCCATCATGTGCTGCAAAGGCTCCCTTCTCACCGGTGAAGGTAAACCTCATCCCATCCTCATGGACACATCGCACTTTTCACCTAATATAGTCAATCTGATCATGAACTATGGATAACCATTCCATGCCCAAGATGAAGTCGTAAGGCCTTGACGCCGCTACGAGGAGATCCCACCCGAAACTCTCGCCTTCTAGAGTAAGCTCACACTACCGGAACCAGTGCGTAATTGTCGAGTCTACTCCCATAGGAGTCTCTAGCCGTAAGGATAGAGCCAATGGTTCCTTCGGAATCTTAGAGATCTGAATGAGGGTAGTGGTAATAAAATAATGACTTGCACCTGTGTCTATAAGTACTACAGCAAGGGTGGAGTAGGCACAGATAGTACCTCGAATCATCTCAGGTGCGCTATGGTCGTAGGACCCGACTACATGGAGGTGAGCATGCCCCTGTCCGCCAGCTCCCTGTGGTCAGGGTGGACCTCCTGGTGGTGGTAGTGGTAGGACCTTGAAACATCGCCCACCACTTGCTACTCGACTAGCTCCTCCTCCACGTCCGCCTGCTCACTGCGAACCACCACATTCGAACCTCTGCCTCTTCCTGGGAGGTCCCTCTACTGTATACTACTCATTTGCATGGAAGTTCGAGCAGCAATGAGACATGTGGCCCTAATGGCCGCACGCATAGCACTTCCTGCTCCTCGTATGGCTGGCTCTATCTCGTGTGCCCCGCACAACCAAACCTATATTATGGGGTCACCCACTTGATGGCCTGGTCCACTTGGAACTCTATGACATATGTATACTGTCAGCTGCAGAATACTCTGCTATGTGTCACCCTGTGGTGGGTCACATTTCTAGTGACTTCTCAGTAATACAACTCTCCCTAAAAAGGGCTCGCTCCAGCACCCCTGCCTACGTCGGAATGCTGAGGGAGATAATCAAATCTCTGATCTCATGCATGAGTCCCTACTCGTAGGTCCGGCCCCTGAAGAATGGGTCTTGTACCATATCCGTGGAGTAGTGTGAGAGGTCGGTGAACCTCACTGAGTACTGAGCTACCATCATGCTACCCTGATGTAGATGCAGTAACTCCTATATCTGCACCGCATGAAGGGTGGATCATACTAACTCCACCCAGAATAGGCTCTCGAAGTCTATCTAGAGTAGTGATGCCTCGTTATGCACATGGAGCATTAGAATCCACCATCTACCCACTGATTCCTATAGGAGACTCGCGGCAAGGATCACCATGAGGTCTGCTGGTATCCCTACCAGTCTTAAAACTTTCACAATAGCCTCCAGCCAATCCTTAGCTACATGTAGGTCTGTCTATCCCCTGAACCTAGGCAGCCTCTGGCACTGGAACTCATGAAACACACTTATACGGCATGCACTCTCTGCTGTTGGAGCCGGTGGTATCGGTGGACCAGCAGGTATTGGTACCACTTCTACCTCTGTTGTGATGGGGCCCTGCACTAAGGCCTCGTCACTCGGTGGGCTACCATCTATTACAAAACACAGAACCCTGGCTGGATGCCTATGTGGGGACATCCTGAAAAGCAACAGGTGCACCATGGTCAAAAAAATATGCCTGGTGAGCTGAAAAAAAAGTAATCATGAAGAAAACCTTTCAAAGTAAACACACACACAATCAGTGTTTTCATGCACTGAGTCAAAAATCAGAATTCAGAGTCATAGTGTATGGATATATTGGTCGCCGCACCAACGTTGGTTTCCCTAAACTGATAACCACACACAAAACACTTAACACTATTTCCATTAAAAGAATCATAGTCCATGTTCTACGGTAGAACCAACTCCTCTGATACCAATTTGTCATGACTCGTCCTAGGGGCCCATGTCGTGACTACCCTAAGCTCGCCTTCCATAGGCCAGGGGCTGGCGACTAGCACCAAAGGAGAATCCATGATAAATAGGGAAGGAATTTCCTTTAAAACTGTAACGCACACAGTCTAAACACAAGCAGTAGAAGAAAAATGTACTAATATAGAAAATGATGGTGTGCTGAAAGTAAGTGGGCCAGTATACAAACTCAACTGAAAAACAAGTACACGTTCAAGTAAAAATGGAAAACATCTCCTGGATCATCCACCGAAAATACTACCTGAGGGGTAGGTACGGATCTTGAACAACTCATCCATGAGGTACATCCCGTCTAGTCCAGCTCTGAATAGCCTCCCATCCGTCTCCCTCAGCCTCGATCACTGCTGACCGTCATCTGCACAGAACACAACAAGGTGCGGGCAAAACCCGTGCAGGGCTGAGTATAACATTACTTAGTAAGGGACCTCGAGACCCCTGAAGGTATCCTAGAATCCACTAAGGATAATCCACAGTAGTAAGATACAATCACATAGTATCAACCATCCCTACTTAGGTATATACCCAAACATATACCTAAGTTACCAACCACAGTCTATCTCCAACACACGGGCCCAAGCACAACCCATTCCACAAAGGAAGTAATGTCAATCTTCTCGATGATAACAACTGAAACTGCAGACTCAGCTCACATAGGTATACGACTCATGTATATGGGTAGAGATGATTAGATATAGCAACTGAATCATCTCCTCTGTCGAACCCATGTAGGATCCTGGAATAGTATCAGTGTTTTCGAACCCACGTAGGATCCCGGTACAGAAGTCATCGTTGTCGAACCCACAGAGGATCCTGGTCCAGTACCACCACTATCGAACCCACAGAAGATCCTAGTATAGTATCATCACTGTCGAACCCACAAAGAATCCTGGTACAGTAGTAGGTCCATGTAGGATCCTATCATCTCAGTCGCAGCCAGCCATAGGGTTCCCGCTCACAGCATGCTCGATTCCAGGAGGGTCCGCTCCTCGAACCAAGTGTCTATACAAAACTAACACTAAGTATTGATTTGATGTATCTCATAGTTTTTTCTCATCATAAGGAACCCAAAGCGACAGACGGCGCGTCAATCGGACGCCTGGTCTATAAGTTATTGGCATTTCGGTTCCATGGGGCCTGGTTGGTTTTTAGGTTCAAACCAACCCAACCATACACCAACTATGTCCAAACCTTAATCAGGGTATGCCAAAAGTACCGTCTCGTTCTAAGATTTTCATCTCTGTAGACGGTTCTTCGATCAGACATCTGTAGCCCAAGATATGGGTGAAAAGGTGTAATAGGATCAAACGGGTCCGGGTCCGGTCCGCCCGACCTGACCCAACCAGGGTCTGGACTGGGGTCCAACCCGGTCTGTGGGTCAACCCGAACCAAGAGTCCAGCCCATCCCGAGAGGGAGGCCCGGCTTGAGTGGGAGGCCCGACCCGACAGCGGCCCGGCCCGAGAGCGGCTCGGCCCGAGAGCGGCTCGGCCCGAGAGCGGCTCGGCCTGAGAGCAGCCCGGCCCGAGAGCGGGCAAACCTGAGAGCGGCCCGGCCCGAGTGGGTGGCCCGGCCTAGCGGCCCACGTGGCCTAGTTGGGCGGACCGCGTGGCATGGATGGCCGGCCTGTGTGGCCTGGCTGGCCGGCCTGCGTGGCCTGGCTGGCCACGCGTGGGATGGGGGTGTTGCGCCCCCTGTTATCGAATGAAACTGGCACTAAGCACCGGTTCAAGTGACCCGCGGGACCCTAGGGGTCCCTCTTTGTCCAGCTGACTGAGAGGCCAGCAGGTTCCGCACCATCGGCACTGTGCAATGGCACCATGCCCCTGCTTCCTCTGTCGTGGCCCGCCCTGGTCGCGGCTCACCTCCATCGCGCAGCGCGACGGCGCTGCACTACCTCCGCTGCAGCCCGACCTGTCTGCGGCCCCCTTCTCTTTTACGTGGCGCGATGGTGTCACACTCCTCGGGTGGTCGTCTGGCCACCTTGCTCCACCGCGGCTCACACTGGACGCAGCCCAGTTCTCTGCGTGACGTGATGGCTTCATGCCTCTTCAGCGACCCGAAGGCCTTTTCACCACTAGTTTCCTTCGCGGCTGGCCCGACATCGGTTGTCATTGCTCCGCCTCTGTCGTCAATAAATGAGGAATTATGGGGGGTGTCGGGCCTTGTTCATGCGACCCACACCCTCCGCATTAAGATGTTATCAATTGACAAGACACAACCATATTTGAACAGGATATAACTAAAGTAAGAATTAATTCAAATCCCCTACCTCGTTTTTATGAACATTGGTGGTGGAAGCAGAGGTATGGCGGACATCGATTTGTTGATGTCAGGAAGCATCTGAGGTAGGAGACCGAGGAAGAAACGCCATCAGGGTTTTTCGTGGTCAGCACCTTCTCCTTTGGCTCGATCGAAGATCGACGAAAAGTTCATCATTCTTTGATGGTGATAATTTGTTCCTCCAAGTTCTTCCAAGTTCTTCCTCCACTCCCAAAGGTTCCACCAAAATAATGCTAAGCCAAAAATAATAGAAGAAGTTCTCTATTATTTATTTGGCACAACAACACAAAAATTTGAGTTTAATTAAATGAGATAACTCATTTAATTAATGAAAAGAAATGGTTCAAATTCAAGATTAGAGGAGGTGAGGTGTTCCAATTAATTAATGGGGAGTTAAAGGGGTTAAGATGCTTGGGTGGTCCCTACTAAATAATATCCTCCCAAGGGAGGTTATGTGCAGGGGGGACCCACCACCATAACCTCTCATGGGAGGTTATGGTGTGGTGGCCCCCACCACTAACCTCCTATTGAAGGTCTTAACCACCTTAAAATAAAAATAAATTTAACACTTTATTTTTATTCAATCTAATTAAAAACCCCAAAAACTAACTCCCATTTCCGACAGTATGCAACTGCGGTGAAAGTCTCACTAAAAAATCACCGATGTTGTGAGCTCAACGGTGCCCTCAGATTTCAATTCCAAGAACTAGTTAAAAATATATAAAATCCCACTCGTACGTTTACTGAACGTACCCAAACAAAACATCAGAAATTGATTTGGGCACACTGGGCCTCGAAATCAAGCGCCGTAAATTTTCGTGGACTCGTAAAAATTCGATGAATTTAAGAAAAAAAATTCCACAAAAATTCCGGGTCTTTACATGTGACATGCGACATTTTAGGACACACACTAAAATGTGGGTTTGGGGGTTAGTTGTTAATATGAAAGTTCTTTTCATTCCTATGTAAATTATAACAAAAAATGTGCTTATTGTAAACATGAAAGTTTTAAAAATTATGAAAGATGTGAAGAAATTGGTGTCTAATAAGAAACTTGAATAATGATAATGTGCTTACCCTTGTTAACCATGACCTATATGAGGGATGGTTAACGGTAGTGAGAGAGCCTCAGTTTTGACCATAGGGTATGGTTTGGGGAATGAATTATTATGGACTATTTTGAAACCTATAAATTAAATGTGTAAATGTTGTGTAATGTGTCCCGATACATGTTTTTGGAATTGTATAAATATTACTCTATGACGACGCTTATTGAGAGGATGGTAGGAGGTGATGGTTGGATATGATCCACCAGTAGTGGAACCTAAGGCACCAATAGTGTCAGGTGAGGAAGTCAGAGAAAATTTATGGAAGAATGTTTCTCGGTTTATGCAGTTTATGGAGAGATAAAAAAAGTGGGTTTTGAATAGTATGTCCAACCTCAAATAGGTGTTTCAATTACAACACCCCATGACTTTCACCTAAGAGGGTGGACCTAAGGTAGTTGGGTTCTAGATTGAGTTTATCCAGACTATACTTGACCATTTAGAGAATCCTACTGAGAAGAGGGTAAAGTTGGCTACTTATATGTTATAAGGATTAGAAAATCATTTTTGGGTTGTTCAGGATGAGACTTGGTAGGTAGAGGTTATGTTATGGAAGGAATTTTTGGAGATGTTACTAGATAAATTTTATCTAGAGACTCCGAGATAGAAGAGGGAAATATAATTCGTATGTTTGACCTATGGAAGTATGTGTGTGATGGATTATGATGGTTGCTTTACTAACTTGTAGTGATTTGATCTGGTGAAGGGAGGGGATGAGATGGATATGGTAAGTCATTTATAAGATGTAATTAAATTTTATATTAAGTCTCAAGTTAACATATTTTGGTTAAATAAGTTCACTGAGGTGGTGGATCAAGCTCTCATATCTGAGGGGAACCTGAGGGAGGATTTTAGTTCAGGAAAAGTGGTTACTATTGGATAATATAGAGGTACATATTCTAAGACTAGGATACATCATTATAATAATTTTGACCTAATAAGTGGAAAGAAGAGTGACTGGGGGGGAAGGATCAGTTACTTTGGATCTTACCTGAGTGCTTCCCCACCAGTGTAGTAGGTTGGGTCACTTTATTAGGCATTGTCCCTAACCACTAGTAGAGTGTTGATCTTTCAAAAGGGTATGACATCTACAAAGGTTCTATAAGAACCCATGAAAAATGGTTAATGATGGATGATCTAGGTAGAATTAGAGTGTTGGAAGGGGTTCTTTAACCCCATATCAGTCTGGTAGTTGGAGTTATACTGTTTTTGGTGGTCAAGGTAGTCGACAGGGTCTTTTTGGGAAAGAGTTCCCATATCGGCAGAGTGTTTCACCTCAAGGGACATAAACTGCATCAGAAGGAAGATGAGTAGGAACCATTTCATGCAGTTCATCCTGCACTTATGGATAGCGAGGCAGGACCATCAACAGTTAGGGGTACTATTCTTGTAAAATATACACTAGTTAGTTGCTTATTTTATACTAGTGTCTCTCATTCTTTTATATGTGCACAACTTGTGAATGGATTGAGTCTGGAATTATAGTTTGTGAATGGGTTAATGACGATTGATACACCATTTGGAGTATGATCGAGAGACATCTACTTATGAAAGAGGTGTTCTCTCAAGGTAGGGGAGTATTGTTTTCTATGGGATATCTACATATTTGACATGTCAAGTTTTGAACTATTTATGGGAATGGAATGGTTAGTATCATACCAAGACAACATTTATTGCTACCAAAGTATAGTTACTTTTACGTGTCATAAGTGTAACAATTATATTCATTGTAGAGAGTGGAATATCAAGATGGGCTGTGAAGGGCTAGTTCATCAGTAACTAGGGGAGCTCACCTCCCAAGTTTATAGTATATTGTTGGATAACAAATGCCTAAAGAATCATATCTCCCCACCCATAGTGTACCGGTTTCAAGATGTGTTTCTTAAATACTTATTAGGGCTTCCACCTTAGAGAGATGTGTAATTTACATGGGATCATTCCAGGGGATGAGCCAGATTTTATTACACCATAGAAAATGGGACCAATAGAGCTTCTAAAGCTCAGGACTCATCTAGAAGAGTAGACTGAGAAGGGGTTTATCCATTCCATTATGTTTCCTTGGGGTTCTTCAACCTTGTTTTATAAGAAGTATGATAGGACTTTTCTCTTATTTGTTGATTATTAGGAGTTGAACTGGACAATAATGAAGAATCGGTATCCTCTTTCATTTATTGATGATCTCTTTGGCCAGTTTAGGGGGGAATGTGTGTTCTTTATGATTTAAATGAGATCGGGGTATCAATAGTTTAGAGTTAGACCTTCTGATATACCGTGTACTTCTTTTATAAGAATGTATGGCCTTTATGATTTTGTATTGATTACATTTGGATTAAATAATACTCATGTAGTGTTTATTTCCTTAATGAACTGAAATTTCAACCTGTACCCAGATCAGTTTTTAGTTTTGTTTGGGGATGACATCTTGGTGTAATCCAAGACTAATGACAATAATTCCCAATATCTTTAAAAAATATTGATTACAATAAGAGATAATCATCTGTACGGAAAGCTATAAAATATTCAATTCTATATTGATCAGGTACACTTATTGGGTCACATAATCTCATAGTAAGGTGTGTCAATGCACCCATAGAAGGTGCAGGTAGTTGTTTCATGGGAGAATCCCAAGAGTTATTTAAAAATATATATCTTTATGGGGAATTAGGATACTATTGGTGGTTTATTTAGGACTTCTCCATCTTATAAGCACCAATTTTGATATTTACTGATAAGGGGTAAAGTATGATTGATCTAGATCATGTGATGATTCTTTCCAAGAGTTGAAGAAGCACTTGAAAATGGAACTTATCTTGATCCTACCTGATCTAGGTGAGGAGTATATATTTGTTTTTTTTATACTTTTGGAATCAATCTTGGAGCAGTGTTGATGCAACGAGATCGATTTGTGGAATAAGGGTCATGGTAGTTAAGGCCACATGAATAGAACTACCCTAAATATGACCTCAAATTAACTGTAGTTGTTTTTCATTTGAAGTGATGGAAAAATTACCTTTTGGGTGAAAACATTTCTATGTATACTAATCACAATATCTTAATATATATATTTTCATAATGGTATTTGAATATTTGGAAGTGGAGTTGAATAGATTATATGAATTAATTTAATTTTGAGCTATCAGATAAACCTGAGAAGATAAATAGTGTTTTGAGGCTTTAATTAGGAAAACTCGAACTCAAAAAGATCATGAATCTAGTTCTAAGTGGAAGATGATGAATTTACTAGATGATATTCGTGTTGTGCTTCCATATGGTTATTATAAGATGAATCTTTTATAAATTTTAGTGGATTCGACTCTTTTGATTCAGATCATGAAAAGAAATTATGAGGATCCGAAATGTTTGGCCTTGACGGAAATCCTTAAAGGTGGGGAGATAACGTTAGATTGGACCATAGATGAGAAAGAGATAATATTTGTTTGGAATTGTTTTAATGTTCCTACTAGTTTGTAGGTGGATATAATGCCTCAATTTCATACTTGAAAGTGCGTGGTACCTTTTTTTTTAACCAAAATGTACCATGATTTATGATGATAGTATTGGTGGTTGGGCATGAAAAAAGGAGATAGAGGGGTTTATGACACAATGTTACGCCTTTCAACTGTTGAAGGCCAGGTATCAATAACTTGGTGGTTTACTGTGTCCATTTCCCATTTTATAATATAATTGGGACAATGATACCATGGAGTTTGTGGTGGTTCTCCCGAGGATGCCTCAGAATAGTAACACTATTTTGGTGATTTTGTAATATTTGACTAAGGTAGAGAATTTATTTACTATAGGATATAAATTATTAGTGGATTAGTTGGGATATATGTATGATCGAGAGATATTTTTTATGATCGGTGTGCCATGGAGTATAGTTTTAGACCAGGATTATCATTTTACTTCATGTTTATGGAAGGGTTTGTAGAAAGTGCTTGGTATATAGGTTTTACTGGGTATGGATTCCCACCCATAGATAGATGGAAAGTCAAAATGTACTTTATAGGTTTTAGAGGATATTCTATGATCATATGTTCTCTACTTCTGTGGGAATTAGAAGAATCACTTAGAGCTCAATGATTTTTTCTATAACAATAGTTATTAGGTGACTATTTATATGACATCATATGAGGCACTTTATGGTAGGAAATACATATCACCTTTATATTGGATAGAGGTAGTTGAGTCAAAGTTATTTTGATAGAGTCTCATTCAGGAGACATTAGAGAAACTTTAGCTAATTCAGAATCATATAGTTATGG
Organism: Viscum album; assembly: GCA_963277665.1. Classification (NCBI taxonomy): domain Eukaryota; kingdom Viridiplantae; phylum Streptophyta; class Magnoliopsida; order Santalales; family Viscaceae; genus Viscum; species Viscum album. The sequence goes on along the minus strand of OY728142.1, from coordinate 1,108,710,849 downwards.
CTCAAAGTAGGCAGAAGTCATATACTGATAGACGAAAAATACCCATTGAGTTTATAGTGGGTTATTGTTTCTTTTTATGTGTGTTGCCTATATTGGGTCACTATAGGATTCAGAGGTAGGGAAAGTTGGAACCCAGGTTTTTTGAACTATTTTAGGTTATGGAGACAATCAGTCATGTGGTGTACGAATTAGGTTTTCCCTATAGTTATAGTGTTATAGAAGATTTCATTAATGTTTCACAACTTCGGTGGTATCACCCTGACCCTTCTCATGGGATCAATGTGGATAGTGTTGATCTTGAGACTGATGAACCCTTTGAGGATAATCCAATACGTGTTGTGGATCATAGTGAAGGAATGTGGTGGGGAAATACCATTGCCGATATTTCATGTATTGCGGAAATATGGGTGGTTTCAAGAAGAAAAATGGGAGAGGGAAGCACATATTATGGATCAATGGCCCGAACTTTTTACCTCATAATCTTAGAGATTCTTGGGAGTATAGCTCGACGACGAGCTGTTATATGGTGGGGATATTGTAATATCACAACCTTTTCTAGATATTTATCAAGTTAATTTATTGGAAATATTTTTCTTTATTTCGATTATATCTTGTTTCGGTTTTATCTTGGGTGTTTTGGTGAAATTTTGATGTTTTTATAGTGGTTTTGGGAAGTGCAAGGTTAATTTTCCCATACCATGTACCATACTTACCAAACCATTAAACCCCAAAAAGAGATGGATTTCATGGTTGGAACACAATTTTTCTGACCATATTCCCTCTAAGGAGTAATTGTGCACCCCCATAGGAGAGGTGCACGGTTACAGAGCATGGTTTGGAAAACAGTACACCCCTACCCAGAAAAACATGAATTTCGGATTTAATGATCCAAAAATTAGATTAGAAATTTTTTAACCCCTCAGTTATCTCCCTAATTTGAATCAACTCAAACCTAAAAATTTTCTCTCATTTTTTTATGTAACACCAAGATATTTTCATGAAATATTTGTCTTTATATAATATTAATACCTAAATAACTGACGTTGCATGAAACTATGAGATTAAACAAACCTCGAGACACTATTAGTATAAACAAACTGCAAAATTGGATGGAATAGATATTAGTAACTAAATATAAACCTCTAATTCAATATGAATTTATTTTTGAGTTCTTAGAAAATAATCACATAATTTTAGTAAAATCACTTTATTCTTCAAAATTATGTTTTCTTCCAAAATGAATTTTCTTCTTTTTATGAATGAATATTAATTTTCAGAATTTACAAAAATGGATTTGAAAAAATAAATTTAATTTTTGAATTTCCCATGTCAAAATTATCTTAAAACTATTATTTTTGAAACATTTATTTTTTAAGGAATAGTGAAAATAATAATTTGTATTGGAAACTATATTTTATTTAAAAGTCTATAAATGGTAAAATTATGTTTTTTATCACTTTTAAATATTAATTGGTTTATTTTAATTTTAAATAATCTGATTTATGGTTTTTTAAAATTATTTTATTTGTGAATTTTTCATGTAAACATTTTATGTTTAAAAGGACATTTAGTCAAAAAACAATTTTTCATGGAGTTTTAATGGTTCTATTTTAAATTAAATTCTAAAACTTATATGTTTTGAATTTTGAAAAATGGATTCCAAATTTATATTTAGTAGGTCCAAATTTATTAAATAATTCATTTGTACTTTTTTTTACATGAATTGTAACCTTGGTAAATTTTGCAACCATGGTAAAGAGTAAATTGGGTAATTTATTTTAAAAATAAATTAATAAAGATTAAAAAAATACTCTAACACATTAAAAAAATTTATTGTATGAATATACATTTACAATTAACACATAAAGATCTAAATTAAGTTTTTTAGGGGACACTTTTCCATGAAAATTACAAATATAATATTTCAATCAAAGAAAGGCAAAAAATGTCACTTTCTTTGTCTTAAATATCCCTTATGAGTCCACATGGGGAAAAATGTATGTTATCAATGAATATAAATGTGAATTTTAAAATAAATAAACATATTTTTATCATATAAATTTATTTTTGACTTTTTGGGCCACTTTGATGAGATTATGATATTTATAATATTTTATTTAATGAAAATTTAACAACTTCACATTCATGTTTTAAATATTGTATCATTTTTAACAAAGGGTTAACCAAAAACTATATTATACTACAAATATTCTTATGGAAAATATAAGTTTTATATTCTCCATTATATTTTATTTTTAATTTTTAGTGAATAAATAAGTATATAAAATTAGTACACAACACTGATATAGTATTGATTTTATTAATGGAAATATAAAATAAATGTTAATAAAAATATTAAAATAAATATAACATGATATAATTAATGTTATAATGTAATTTTATTTAAATACTTTGAAATATTGGGTATATAATAAAAAATTTAATGTTAACCTGTTATATTGATACTTTTAAAATCCCAAGAAATGAATAGTTTAAAAATTGACACTAATGGTATTTTCTCAAAAATAATATTTTATTAAATTATTTAAAAATAAAAAAAAATTAAAAAATATATAATTAGGTGTAAAATTTAGTATATTATTTATTTATGACTTAATGTTCATCATATAAGTTAAATTTAAATCCTTTTAATATTGAAAATTTGTTACCCATTTAAAATTAAAATATGTTAACTATGGGTTAATCAAAATTTATAAGGTTTAAAATAATACCAAAACATGCATAAAATATATTGGTTTATGATATTACAACCTTATCAAATATTTTATTTAAATACATGGATTTTTTAAAGTATTTAAAATGTTATTTTATTTGTTATAAATTAATAGTTGTATAAAATTTCAAAACTGCCCCTCACCTCAATTATAAAAGGACAACTCCTCCCTCAATTATTCACATCAATTTGAGCTTCAAATATCGACAATACCCTACCAATTTAACTTATAAAATTACTTATAAACATTATAGAGGTTCTTTTTTTCTCAAAATTCTAACCCTAGTGTACCTAAGAGGAGATCTAATGGATGTTCACTAGAGAACAGATAATCGTCTTTACCGACTTTTTTAAGATTATTTTTTATTCTACTTCCACTTCATGTGTTGTTTCAATTATAAAGTAATAAATATAGTATCAAATATATTATGATATGTTATTATAGTTATGGATCAACCATATTCTTCCTTTTAACCATCCTACGAAAAACAAAAGCATCACGCGTGCATATGTACAGCTTACTGTCTTCATGTCTTAGTGCAATCAATTTTTAATCACCAATTTATTTGGATGGGAATAATGTTGAAAATAATATATATAAATGATAATTAAAATATTATATTTATTATTAAAATTAATATACCATCATCTTTAAAACCATTTTACCTTTAAGGGAATGATATCATTGCTCGTGCGCACCTAAGGGATTTTGTCTCCACGACGTTATGAGATTCATTTTCCATCATTCAAGAATGATTATATAAATATATATATATATAATGAATAAATATGTCATATATTATATTAATATAATTTTTTAAATGAAATTAATATATTTTATCTACAAGAACTAGTTCTTATATGAAAAACATTCATAGGAAAATAAAGCAGTAAACACCTAAAAAAGAATATTAATAAAATATTATTAACAAACAGGTGATAAGATGATATAATAGAATATTATATGATATAATAAATATTAAAATAGTTTTATAATAAGTTAATAACTTTATTTAAACCATTAAATATGAGGTTCAGATATGTATGAAAGAAATCAGACCTAAGGTAAGGGATTTTGGTCTCACTTTTATTTCTATGGGACACATGATTTAAACACTACTTGTTTCTTTTGTGTGGTGTATATACTACCCATGAATTTATTTTATGAGTATTATTTTGAATATTGTGGTGTTTTCCTATCTATATAATTTTCTTTATTTCATTGGTAACACAATTATACTAATTATAAAGTGGTAAGGGTAAATTTCAAATTCTCATTATAATTCGGGATTATTTATATGTAATTATCTTATGGGAATATTTATCTTCCCTATCCATTTTCTTAAAATTTTAAAAATATTTTACTATTATTAAAAAAAATTAATTTCATTTTCACACGTGTGTGAATTCTAAATATATGGTTTGAAATGAATATTTTCGACATTTTCCTAACAAGGTACTTTGTGAATTTCCAAAAAAAAGTACAAAAAGAATGTTTTTTAACTTATACAGCATGAACATATTTATACACTTTCATAGTGTCTTAATGAAATAAAGCTTCACTTAAATTCTTAAAAGGTTTTTCTCAATGAAAATTTTTTATTTTAAAATTGTGTGTAATTTTATAAAATAAATGTTTTTGAAAGTTGAAATGATATTTTTCTCAAGAATTATTTTCAAGTGATATATCAAAATTATTATCTATTTGTGATAACATTATTTATGTTAATTATGCTTTTTGGGAATATTTTTCAAGGATAATATCCACATTATTTCTTTTTTTAGATTATGTTTATGATGTAATGATATTTATGAAACACATTTATTTTTCATGGGTTATGTTATGATGGAATGATGTTTATGAAACTCATTAATTTTTATGGGTTCTTATATGATTAATTAATTATGTTATTATGGAACACATATGCATGGTTTTCATTATGTGATGTGTGGGACCTATATCTCCTTCTAATTCATTGGGTAATGATTTATATCTTGTAAGATATATAAGGCTATAAAGTGGACTGAACTCGATTCAGAAATACATGGATAGAACGGGGAGTGAACCCGGTTTAGGAAAGGAATCTGTTAACTATGATGGTATTGGAAATGATCCTAAAATAATATGGAAATAATTTTCTGTGTTTATGTGTTTTTCCAAATTCCATTCCTTATGTTATTTTCTCAAGTAATATGTTCTTTTATTCTTTATGAACTTATATGATTTATCCCATGACAGGGTATCATGATAATTTATATGCATGCCATAATTTTTAAATGTTTTTATGTTATTATGTCTTATGATTAATATATGATTGATATCTCCCTTTTTTACCTTTACTGATCATCTGATATCACCCTTTATTATGTTTATTTTCCCTATTATATGAAGAAATTTGTTAAGTAGGATGTGTCAAAAAGGGTTCCAGTAATGAAGGAGTATATAGGAGGTGATGTAGATATTTTATGAATCAATTATTTAGGTTTTCAAGATTCCAAGGAAACTAAAACTATACAGTTTTGGCATGGTTATTTATGTTATATAATGAATATTCTTCTATTTAGATGCAATTTTTATTTATTAAATGTATGGGCCATTATATTTGGTATAGGAGCATGGTTTTGTTAACCCTTGGAAACTAGGATGAGAAAACATAGTAAAAACCCTAAGGATAAGAATAAATATAGGATAAAATACTATAGTTTTAGTAATTATCATGAATAACCTAAGGTAGAATCAATTTTTTTAATTGAATTTTTATAAGTAATTTCCCTTGATTATGTGGTTTTCTCATTAGGATTTGGGTTTCTCACACTATGATTTTTTGTTTTAGTAAATGGATAGAACCTTAAAGAACTATGTTAAAGATTAATTCCATGGGAAATGTAATGATTGTACTCTTGGGGAAACAAATGTTATCGGATCTGAAGTGAAAAACCTTATTCCTATTCTTACAGAACTTTCACAATCTATGAATCAAGGAGGACTTCCAATTGAGCAAAGAAGGGAACAACATTCTATTGAGTCATTCATGAGGCAATGTTCACCTTCTTTCTGTGGGTATTCTAATCCATTAGTGGATAAACAAAGGATTAATACCACTAAAAACATATTTTCATTTCTCCAATGTTTATAACATGATAAAATTACTTTATTATGCTATCATTTGGAAGGTGAAGCAGATCAATGGTGGAATCTCATCAATAATATATGGCAATAAGTTGAAATTTAATCCATGGAATTGGATGAGTTCAAGAACTTATTTTTTAATAAGTAATTTCCATATATTCTTCAAAATAATGTGTATTAGGACTTTCTTCAGATTAATAAAAAATTATGGTTAATCTATTGGTACATATAAACCAAATTTTACAAGACTTACAAGGTAAGATTATCGAATTATCATCCAACCTATGAGTAAGGATGATCAATTCTTCAGTAGATTAAAACCAAGTATTTTAAGGGTGTTATATATAAGTTATTTTAGTAGTTTTGAGGAAATCATTCAATTTTATCTCAAGGTTAAGATGGAGGTTGGATTCACTAATCAATATGACTGGTTTGATAAAAAGAGAAAAACTAAATTCCAGAGAAAATCTAAAAACCATAGTGAAAAGAAGATGTGCTTCCTTTTATAATCAAATTGTGTAAAGAAACATAGAGAAAACTATATTAAGGGGGAAATTAAATGTTTTAAGTTTGTGAAATATGATCATCAAGAAATTCACATCTTAATTTATGGGGAAAATATAGATAATAATAATAATATAGAAAAGGCTACACTGAATACACCTACCACACTTCAATGTTTCAAGTGCAATGAAAATGGGCATTGTGATAACCAATTCCCTAATCCATGGGTTATATATGATGATTGATGTCAACAACATCTTAAGTTTAAATAAAAAGTCAAATCATATGTGATCACTATTGGTGATGTGGAGTACAAAAATTAAGTTGTGAAAGGTACACTTTCAATCCACTTTAAAGTAGATAATGTTTATTTGATTCTGGATCCACCCACTCTTTAATTTCAAGAGAATATATAAATGGTATCACCATATTACCACAACAATTATATGGTGAGTTAGCTATTAAAACTCTTAATGGTACAATGGTTGCATCACAAGTTTATAATTATTCTCTAGTTGAATTTTATGGGAAAGTGATTCCTAAAAATATTGTGACCATTCCTTTAGTTGAATAAAATGTGATTATCAGCATGGACTAGCTTTCACTTTATGGAGATCATATCAATTTACAAGTAAGGGAAGTAAAGTTTCCTATTCTAAATGAATATATTATCATATATTCATGCAATAATTAATATTAACTTCCAATAGAAATTATTTATATATTGTGGAACTTAATTTATATAAATAGGGGTTATCTCTTTCAAATGGTTGGGGGTAAACTAATCATTAAGGATACACCTATTATACGGGAGTTTTTTGATGTCTTTCCAGAATAATTTCTAGGTATTACACCAAATCTTGAAGTTTACTTTTCAATGGAAATTATATCATGTACTATTTCTATTTAAAAGAATTCTTATAGAAAAGACGCAATTGAGTTATAGAAATTGAAGAAGAAACACTAAGAGAATATTTACAAGGGATTAATACTCCCTAGTGATTCACCTTTGGGTGAACCTATTCTATTTTTTAATAATAAATAATTATCATTGATACTATGCATTGATTATCAAGAACTTAAAAATATTAATATCAATAACTAATTTCCTCTCGCCTGTATTGATTCCTAATTTGATCAGCTACATGGAGCTCAATAGTTTTTCAAAATTTATCTCCATTCTTGATATCATAAATTAAGGGTCAATAAGAAGTATATACCCAAGATGAAATTCTATAAAAGGTATGGAAATTATGAATTTATTGTGATTCATTTTGGTATTACTAATTCCCTCACTATAATCATGGATTTAATGAATAGAGTCTAGATATTATCTTCATCAGTTTGTGGTAGTCTTTATAGACAATATTCATGTATATCAAAGATAATGGAAGAACATGAAGATATCTTTAGGATTGTACTAGTTACCCTAAGAAAGGATAGTATTTATGAAAAATTTACCAAGTGTGAATTTTGTCTTCAGAAAGTTAAATTTTTTGGTCATATAATCTTAAGAGAGAGGATATCTATTAATCCAAAAAAGACAAAAGTTATTGAATGTTGGAATAGACCAACAACGATAACTGTGATTATAATTTTTATCAATTTGGATGGATATTATCGATGTTTTGTGAAATATTTATCATGATTATCTAATATAATCACTAATTTGACTCAGAATGGAGTTAAGATCATATGGATGGACGAATGTGAAGACAATTTCAAGGAACTGAATATAAGGATAGTTTCTGAACATATGATCACATTACCCTATAGTGTACAAAAGTTTGTGATATGTATTTATGCATCCAATAAGGTTATGGGATTTTTTTCTTGTAAAAAAATATATGGTGATAGATTATGACTCATGAAAACTGAAAAACCATGAGAAAATTTACTCATCTCATGATTTGGGGTTAGTTGTGGTAATATTTGCATTAAATATATGGAGGATTTATCTTTATGGATAAAGGTGTGACATATATACTTATCATAAAAGTTTAAAGTAAATTTTCACTCAAAAGGATATAATATGTGCCAAATAAGATGGTTGGATTTGATTAAATATTATGATTTCTCAATACATTACAACTTTAGGAAAGCTAACAAGGTAGTGATTTGAGTTGAAAGGACCAGACAGGCCTTTCTATGTTGAGGATCACAAAAGATCCAATATTTATATATTTTCAAATGATGGATCTAGAGATTTTAAAGAAAGGGTAAAATATTATCTAGCTGAAATGAATGTTCAACCATCTATACAAGTGAAGATTAAAGAGGCACAGAAGGAAGATGTAGAGCTATAAAAAAAGGTGAGAAATTCTCATACATTCAACTTTAATTTGGATGGTATAATAAGGTTCAGGGACTATTTTTGTATCCATCCCATGCAATAATTTTATAAGGAGTTATTGGAGTAGGATCATAGTTTATCATTCCCTATTCATTCTTGAATCACAAAGACGTATAGGGACCTGAAAGAGTATTTCTGGTGGTATGACCTGTAGAGAGGTATTTTAGATTATGTTTCTCATTACTTTGTTTGTCAACAAAATAAAGATGATAGATAGAGGTATAAGGGGATGTTAAAACCATTAACTATACCAAAATGGAAATGGGAAAATATCACCATGGATTTTTTCATCGGACTTCCCGAAACATCTAAAGGTCATAATGTTATAGGGGTTATATTTGATCATCGTATTATGTCAGAAAACATTATTGCTATTAGAGAAGATTTCTCTCTTGATCATATTTCCAAAATATATATTAAGTTAGTGGTGAGATTTCATGAAGTACCACTTTCTATTATATCTAATTGGGATCTGAGGTTTACCAAGATGTTCCGGAGAAGTCTTCAGTAGGATATGGATATAGAGTTATGTTTCATCAATGCCTATCATCATTAAACAGATGGTCCTTCAGAGAGGAAAATTAAAACTCTAGAAGACATGATGAGATATTTATCTATGTATTTCAAAGGCGGTTGGCATCAACACCTACCATTGGTTGAATTTTTATATAATAATATCTATTAATCCATTATTAAGATGGATCCTTATAAATATTTCCCTAGTATGAAGTAAATAACTCTAACATGATATAATGAATTTGGGGGAAAATCTATTGGGACCTAAGGAAATAGCTGAGAAGGTTAGATGTATTCAACACCACATAAGAGAATCTCAAAGTCAACCAAAATGTTATGCTGATATTTAATGAAAAGACCTAGAGTTGGTAGTGGGTGAAAAGGTATTTCTATAAATATCTCCCTAGAAGAGAGTTATGGTATTTTCAAAGAAGGGCATGTTAATCCCTAGGTATATCAGTCCTTTTAAAATTCTATGTCATTTAACTACTATGAAAAATACCTTTAATAGCAGGGGTATTTATCAACACTATAAAAAAGAACTGATAAATGACATCTTTATCAGCACTAAAGAAAGCACTAATAAATTTAACCTTTTATCAGCAACCTTTTTATAGTACTGATAAAATATACCCATTATCAGAGGTTTTTTTAGCACTGATAAAGGGCCAGTTTATCAGTGCTTTATTTTTAGCATTGATAAGGGGTACACTTTATCAATGCTCTACTTTTAGCACTGATAAAGGGTACCCTTTATCAGCATTATTTTTTTAGTGCTCATAAAGGAATCCCTTTATCGATGATTTCTTAGCACTGATAAAGGTCCAAATAAATAAAATGAAATAATTAAATAAATGAAAAATGAGTTTGTTAAAAAAATATTAAAAATTTTATTAATTAAGTATTTGCTGATAAAATGAATAAAATGATTATACTATATATAAATTATAAATTCTAATAAATATTTTTTATTAAATATATAGATATATTCAAAATGAAAACTAAACAAATAAAAAATAACAATTAGTAAACTTAGAAAAATATTAAACATTTTATTAATTAGATAATTACTTATAATTTTAAAAAATATTATATATTGAATATATATATATATATTTGAATTTATATAAATATGGTTTATATATTACAAAATCTTTATGTGTTTTACATGAAAAAGTCATATATTTAGTGAATAGTGATTTATAATTAAAAATTAATATAAATTAAAAATTCTGACTAATTGCATAGAGTGATGGACAAATAAATGAATGTTGTTTGATTTTTCAATTTAAAATAGATCAAGTGTGTGTTATTTTGATTTCACATATATTAATTAATACATTAGTATATACAATGAACACACATAAAACTTACCTACTTTTTTAATATCATAAAAGGGTATTTATTTGTAACTTATTCAATTTAACTCATTTTTAATATGCATGCTCTTAAAATTTGACATTCATTAATAGTGTAAAAAATATATTTTTTTTAAAAAATATTTATAAATAAATATATATATAAGTGTACACTTACTAGATTTGTAAAATTATATATTTATAATTATAAATAAATAAATATTTTTTTAAATATATTTATATAATTATAAATACATAATTATATATATTTAAATAGTTATTAAATTTATAATAAATTTACTTAAATAATGAATATATTTACTATTATATATATATATATTAAATATATATATATAATTATATAATTATATAAATACATATAATGATATAAATATTATTTTTTAAAAAAATTTATATAATAATTAATAAATAATTATATATTTAAAAAAATATAAAATTATATTAAATATATTTAAATAAAGAATATTTTTACTATATTTATATTTATATATATATAGTAAATAAATATATTTATATAAAATTTTATTTATAATTGTAATTATAAATCTTTTATCAGTGCTTTTTTAGAAGGATTGAAAAAAGTTTCCTGAACTATTTAAAAAAACCCTAACCAGTTGTCAACCTGTCATGATATTAGAAGCTTTCTACACAATCCAACCACTTTTGGTTATCCTTCTCAGTGAATCGAAGCTCGAATCAAGCCTCAAACAAATCCAAGGATCAAATTTAAGGCTTGAATGATTCAAGGGTCGAAGGAATCCAATGCTCAAACGTAAGTCTTTCTATACTTTCCCTCAAACATAATACTTTGTATACTTTATCTTGGATAACTAAATGAGTAAAACATCAATGGTTGTAGCTATGGTGGATGTTTTTTTGCAACAGTGAGTGTGGTGAATTAGCCATTTTGGAGATTTGGCCTTAGAGATTGTCTATTTTGATGCTTGGAATTTTATAGTGTGAAACACATATACTATGAGCCTTCCCAACTTCGCTCCAAGACCATATGAGCATATCCTTCCTTATAAATTGTAGCTATGAATAAATGTATGGGATTTGGGATCTACACTTTTATTTATGTGAAAGTGTGGATGAATCATGGTGTGTTTTTGTTGGATAAATAGTGTAATTAACCATATGGTATAAGTCACATCCCTATTTTTATCATCTATATAATTTTGTTTGTATCAATTTCTATGATGGTGGTTGGGTAGACAATGAGACTTATTATTGGAATATTAAACTGACTATATGGGGAGACTTTATATAGGTATTTATGTTTTATAGATTTGATAAATTTCAGATTCCACTTAGATTTCTGAGTGAATTAAGGGTATTCCAATTTGAAAATGTGACCTCACAGGATTTATTCTATATCGGTAGAGGCTAGTGTGTATGGTATAGACATTTTAAGGTTTGGTGTATTATATTATCTTGTTTTTTATGTACCTTGTTAATGTGTATTATTACTTTATGCCAACTTCTTTATAAACCTCCCTAGAATCTCAAGGATGGGTCAATTTGTATTAGATGGACTCCCTATAATAATTCATATGGGTAGATGTGATGTTATTACCTCCCTAGAATCCTTGGGATGGGTCGGTGTATTGATATAACATCCCAAGAGTCATCAATTGTTTTCAAATATTTTATATACTATTAATTTTAAATGTAATAATTCATTTGATTGCTACATCACTTGTTCAAAAAAATAGAATAGAAATTATACAATTTTATATATAAGAAATTATTTTTAGTTATTCATAATTTTAGGACTATATGTATTTGTTCCAACCCTTGGAATCTCTAATTACTAAACACGTATATGAAATAACTCTTTATATATAAAAATGTTTTGTCAATAAATTTTTATATGTTCTAGTTGATTGAATGAGAGTTTATTATTATTGTTTATCATATTTGGGTTTCTTATTACTCCTTAATTACCTATATTATATTTTCATTTGTTTATGGGATTTAAGAAAGACTTCATGTGTGTCAACCAATAGTTATTATTTCAATTTGTTTCTTGAGACTCATCCCCCTCTCTTTCATAGACTAATATCATCCTCATCAACTTCATCTCCTGAACATTTATTATTGAAATTTTTTTCTTAAACTCATCACTCATCACTTTTATGTTTCTTGTATTACTCTAATAATTATTCATCCCATGGATGACTACTTCTTAGAGTATTTCAAGAAATATAGGTTCATGTCCTCAATAGATAGAGGATGTGTATCAAACAACAAAATGCAATAATAAACGTCTGGGAGATGAGTTGGTGAGGATGACAGTTGTCTATAACTTTCACCTTTGAATAAATTCATAGGATAACACCTGTCATAGTAGAGAAATTATTTTTTTAAATTAATTTACCCAATTCCGTCATCTTGCTGAAATTCTTAGAAACAATCAAATTTTGAGTTTCCCGTATTAGAATTGTCTATAACTTTCACCTTTAATAATGAATATCTTATTTGTATTTGTTTATTTGTGGTAAAAAATTAATATTTTATGAACTGAATTGGATGGATATGAATAAAAATGGATTCATGCTAATTTTTTGACCAAATATTATGAATATAGAGTTAAAGATTTCATCATGTTTGGAATAGAGCTTGTATATGACCCTTCCCAAATAATTTTTTCGTTTTTATGTTGTTTTTATTCAAGAAAAATTTGTCCAAAAGAGTTGTAAGAACATTTTATTTGTCATAAAATATATCAAAGATATAAATTTTGTACTAAACATGGGTAAAAACTGAATGTGGACACCGATTGGGATGATACTACAGTTTATGAATACCTATGTAAATGATGATGGAGTTTGCATCGAAGAAATGATCATAGAAATTGAAGTTAACATTTTTGATTGTCCAAATTTGTTTGACAAGTAAAATAGTTGTTCCAAGAAACCATTATATACTATTTTTACTAAATACACAAGATTTTCAGTTGTATTGAAGTTATGTAATTTGAAAACTGACAGCAAATGGAGTGACACTAGATTTACGGAACTAGTTGGTCTCACAAATGATATGCTACCAGAAAAAAATGAACTATCATTCCTAATATATGATCCTAAAAAATGTTACATTCAATAGGAATTATCTCTAAAAAAATACATGCTTTTCCAAATTATTTCATATTGTTTTTCAAGTAACAGTAATCACTCATAAAATTCCCTATGTTTGGAACAGATCAAAAAAAGAAAAATTAATAAAGTTATTTGAAATATGTATGGTACTTTTCTTCCATTCCATTATTTAGAAGACTATATAGATGTTAAGAAACTATGAGACAATTTACATGGCATGGATATACAATAATTAATGATAGGAACTTACATCACCCATTATATTATCCTCAGTGAAAGAAAATTTATTTCCAGTATCCTAAATTTGGAAACTAGTTAATAAACTTACATCTTGTGTTATCTACAGTTGAAATAAATAATTTGGGTCTACATATTAGTACTCACAATACATGTCTCGTCATGTTTGTAAATTATAACTTTCTGCCATGGTTATTCATGAAGCTCAAATACATTATGTTCTCTCTGCTTATATTTGGACTAAAGAAACTTGATAATGATATTGATGTATATTTGGCTCAAATGATCAAAGATCTGAAATTGATGTGGGATACATGTGTTACAATGTATGATTCTCATATAAGTGAGTAATTAAAATTGAGGGTATGTTATACAGGATGATAAATGACTTCCCTACTTATGGAAATTTATCTAGCTATACCATTAAAGGAATGTTGGGGTGTCCCAATTGTGAAAAAAACACATACTCATTTCAGTTGAAACATTACTTGAGGATTGTGCTTTTAAGACATTGGAAATTTATACCTTAACGACATAAATATCGATCATGGATGACAACATTCAATGGGAATATTGAACAAGGTAAAACACCATATTTAGTAATGGGTGATCAACTGTATAATAAATTAAAGGATATTGACACTATTTTGGTAAATAATTTTTGAAAAACCATACAAAATCATTTGGAATAAGAGATAAAAAAATTTTTATTACTTTATTGTAATTGTCTGTATGTCATAAATTTTCTTGGTTTCATTCATGTAGAAAAAATATATTTGATAGTGTTATTGGAATGTTACTAAATTTTCCTAGAAAATATAAATATGGAATCAAGGCTAGTTTGGACGTGATTGAATTGGGGATAAGGGAAGAGTTGGCACCGGTGAAGGGTAGAACAAGAACTTTTCTTCCTCCAGTAGCTTACACTATATCTAGACAGAAAAGAATTCTATTTTTCCTTTTCCTTAATAGTGTAAATGTTCCATAGGGGTTTTTATCAAATATAAAGAATGTCGTTTCAATGACTAATTTAAAGTTACAAGGACTAAAATAACATAATTGTCATGTTTTGATACAAGATTTAATGCATGTTTCTTTCCATTTCATTCTGCCTCAATATGTATGGAATACATTAACCATAATCTGCTTCTTTTTCAAATCCATTTGTAGTATAGTTATAGACCTGGAGAACTGGCCTATCATGAATAAGGAGTTTTCGGTCAAATTATGTGAATTAGAGATGTTCTTCCCACCATCATTATTTGATATAATGGTCCGCCTGATGGTTTACTTAGTTGGATAGGTTCAACTATGTGGTCATGTCCATTATAAATGAATGTACCCCATTGAATGGTATATAAAGATTTTAAAAGGGTATTTCAAGAATCGAATTCATCCAAAAGTTTGTATTGAAGAATGAGATGTTGTTGAACAATCTATTGAATTATGTACTGATTACCTATCAGATGTTGACAGAATCAGTCTCCCAAAGTCTTATCACAATTAAAACCTTATGGTTGAAGGTATTAACAGAAGGGATTTTTCTAAAACTACCTTGATATAGTGAGAGAAAGTTCACCTTTAAATTTTACATAATAGTGAATATGTTGATCCATACATTTAATCCCACAAATAAATTCTTAGAGATTTGAATACATCAAGTACTTATGATGTATATCAAATACACATAATAAATAGTTTATAGGATGGTTTTGAGAAAACATTTATAAGGATTCATCTGAAAATATGAATTCAATTTCCAAATGACTTCAATGGCTAGCCCGGGGACTAAATAAAAATGTTATATCTTATATTGGTTTTGTAATCAATGGTTATACGTTCAAGACAAAAGAACATGATAACTATAGTACGATGAAAAATATTGGTGTTACGCTTCTGGATGAATTGATGCACATATCTGGTTCTAAGGATAGAAATTCAATTTATGAAAATAGGTCATATTTTTAAATTATATAACTGATATATGAGTTGTATTATATAGAATTTTAAGTGGTGATTTTCCATTATAAATTGGTTGAAAATATCAGGGCAGAGAAAGATTATGAAATGGGATTTGTGAAGGTAAATTTCAGTATGGAAGGTGAAAAAATACAATCCATCCATAATAGAATAACAAAATGTTTAAGTATTTTATGTATCTGATCCAACAAATAAGAATTGGTTGATTGTCTTACTAGCAACTAAAAAAATGTTGGGTCAAATTAAAATTCAATCGAGGAAGACCCTTTAATTGGGAAATCACAATAAGTTCATGTCAGTAAAAATGTATAAAATGTCTTATATGTTTTAGGGGACCATAAATAGGGGATTTTTATTCTCGGTAGTGGAAACAAATCTGTGAAATCTTTTAAAAAATAAACAGAGTTCAATTAGAAGATAAATGTGTTTTTCAATATACTATGTTTTTCTTATAATATTATATATTCTCCACTGTGTTAAAATAATCTAAATTAAATATTTTAATACTCATTAATAATGTTTTTATAATTTATTAAAATGACCCATAAGTCATTTGAGATGTGTAGGAATTAGATGTACCTCAATCTGATGCGCGGTATAACTGGCATGACTCCAAGTTCGTCTTTTTATTTAAAATTTACATAAATTTTAGAATAAAAGAAAATTGACCTACTTAAAACCAATAAAATTCATTCATAATATTTAAATACATTAGGATAATGATCCATAAGTCATTTTTTATGTGTAGTAATTAGTCACACCATAATCTGATACATGACAAGCCCAGTATGACTCAATGTGTCTGTTATCAGTTTAAAATCGACATTTTAGTTCAAAAATATCACTCAATGAAACCCAATAAAGCATAGTATTATTTTCTAGATAATTTATTAATTTTTTTAATAATTCATTTGGGGCATATATGAATCGGTCTCATCTCAAACTGATACATGGTGTGATCAGTATGAGTGAAAGTGTGTGTTTCAATTTTAAAATGACTTTTTAGTAAAAAATACAAGTGACGTACTCAAAACTGAGAAAAACATTCATATTGTTTGTAAAATTTATTAAAATGATCCTCAAGTAATTTGGGATTTGTAGGAATCAACTTCAAATCAATCTGACACACGGTGTGACCGGTATGACTCCAAGTGCGTATTTTTATTTAAAATCGCTATCAATTTTAGTAAAATGGAAAATTGGCCATTTCAAAACTAAGAAAAGAATTTTGATTTTTTTGATAATTTACAAAAATGATCCATAATTAATTTTGGACATGTAGGGATCATTCACACATCAATATGATACTTGATGTGCCCGGTATGACTCAAAGTCTTTATTATCAGTTTAAAAATTGACATTTTAGTTGAAAAAGTGGCACTCACTAAAACTGATAAAACACACTTGAGTTTTCTTGATAATTTAGTAAAATTATTCATATGTAATTTATTACATGTAGGAATTTGTCTCATGTAAAACTGATACATGATGTGATCGGAATGATTTAATGCGCGTGTTTTTAGTTTCAAATGACATTTTAGAAGGAAAAAAAGTAAATTGATGTACTCAAAACTAAGTAAATGCATTCATATTGTTTTGATACTTTAGGGAAACAATCCATAAGTTATCTGAGACATATATGAATCATCCAAATCTCAATATAACCCATGGTGTGATTGGTATGACTCAATGTGCATATTTTTTTTAAAATTGACAACAATTTTAGTAAAATGGAAAACGGATCTTCTCTAAACTCAAAAAACACATTTATATTGTTTTGATACTTTATGAAAATAATAGATAAGTCATTTATTAAATTTATGAATCCACGGCACCTTAATCTGATACAAGATGTTCCCAGTAGAACACAAAGTGTCTGTTATCAGTTTAAAATCAATATTTTAGTTTAAAACATTTCACTCACTGAAAACCAAACAAACATAGTCTAATTTTCTTAATAATTTACTAAAACAATTAATAATTAATTTTTGATGTGTAGAAATTAGTTTCACATCAAACAAATACATGATGTGATTGTAATTTGTAAAATTATGTGTTTCTAGTTTGAAATGACAATTTAGTAAAAAAGAAAACAAACATACTCAAAATTGAGCAAAAAAATAAGATTATTTTGATACTTTAAGAAAATGACCCACAAGTCATATGAGTTGTGTTGGAATTATCCACACCACAATATGGTGCACAATGTGACCAGTGTGACTCCAAGTATGTATTTCTATTTAAAATTGACATTGATTTTTGTAAAATTAACACTTTTGGTTAATTTATTTCATTATATTATTACTAATATAATATTTGTTTTCTTATAAAAGTTTATTATTTTGCTCAAAAGGGGTGTTTTTTTGGTAATATACTGATTCGGGGTCAAGATTAAAAGAAAAAAACATTAATGTTTTTTAATCGATGTAAAAAAAATTATTTACGTAATTGTATAATAAAATGTTTTAAGTGTCTATAATATAATTTTTTATTGTATTTCTGTTGCATATTTCATTTATTTTAAATTCTATATTGGTACTTATTTTTGTTGATATATGGTGTGTTTATGGTGCTGAAGTCTACTTTTATAGCACATTGCATTGATGTTGCAGTTTTTATGTTGCAGTACACTATAGTATGGCCCTTTATTAGTTATTTTAAAAGAAATAATAAATGGAGCCTTTAGTAGTTTTAAATAAAATCATAGATAAATGTGGTCCTTTATCTGCACTTCTAAATGCATTGATAAAATACCCATTTATCAATTATTTTTTTATCACTGATAAAGGACTCATTTATCAGTGGTTTTTTAGCACTGATAAAATTCCAAGGCATTTAATCTCACTCAAGTATTCAGTGCTTCTCTAAAACTGATAAAGGTTATTTCTAGTGTTGTTAAAGTCTTATTTTGTAGTAGTGTGTAGGGAAGGTTGTTTAACGGTTTTCACTTACACCGAATCTCTCTTGAGTTCATTATGTGTTCCATGTATTTATCTTGGGAAAGTAAATACCTGATCCTTCACATGTACTAAACTCAGAATTCAAACAACTAGAGCAAGATATTTCCCATGAAGAACAACGGAGATATATTATGGATCATAGAGAAAATGTTATAGGAAAAATTAAACTTTCTTAGTTAATGTTTTATGGAAGAACCACCAATTTGACTAAGAAAAATGGGAACCTATGGATGTGATAAAGCAGAGGTACCCTCATCATTTTATATCTAAGTGATAAATTTCTAGTGAGAAATTCATTTTTAGGGGGTAGAATGTAACACTCAGATATTTTTATGAGATATTTCTCCTTAAATAATTTTAATTCTTCAATAGCTTGCATTGCACTCAAATGTGAGTTTAAATGAACCGTGAGAATATATTAGTATAACCAGTTATTAAATTATAGGTAATAAATATGAATAACTAAATATAAATCTCAACCTTAATATGAATGTATTGGTGGGTTATTATAAAATAATCCCATAATTTTAGTATAATCATATTATTCTTCAAAAATATGTTTCCTTTAAAAATGATTTTTTCTACTTTTTATGAATGAATATTGTTTTTTAGAATTTATAAAAATTTTATTTTAAAAAATAAATTTCATTTTTTAATTCATAATGTAAAAATTATCTAAAAATTATGTTTTTTTGGAAACATTTATTTTTTCAATAAGTAGTGAAAATACTGATTTTTATTGAAAATTGTATTTTCATTTAAATTATTTAAAATGTAAAATTATGTTTTTGATTAGTTTAAAATTATAATTATCACATTATAATTTAAAATAATCTTATTATGGGTTTTTAAAAGTATTTCATACATGAATTTTTCATATAAACATTTTATATTTAAAAGGACATTGTTCAGAAAAATTGTTTTTCATGGAATTTTATCGATTTAATTTAAAATTAAATTATGAAAATTATTTATTTTGAATTTTGAAAAATCAATTCCAAATTTAGATTCAACATTTACAAATTTATTTAATAGTACCCTTACATTTTTTTCCAACATTAATTGTATCCTTGGTAAATTTTGTTACTATGATAAAAAGTAAATTAGGTAATTTAGGTTAAACATAAAATGATAAAGACTATAAAATGACTCTAACCCATGAAAAAAAATTATTGGATGAATATAATTCAACTCTTAACAGATAAGAATTGATATTAAGTCATTTAATGGATACTTTCCAATGAAAATGATTTATATAATATTTAAATCAATGAAAGACACAACATGTCACCTTCTTTGTCTTAAATATCCCTTATGTTCCCACATTGGTAAAAAGTTATTTTAGAAAAAATATAAATGTAAATATTTAACTTAATAAACATTTTTTCATGACATTAATTTATTTATGACTTTTTTGGGCCACTTAGATGAGATTAGGATATTTATAATATTTTATTTAATGAGAATTTAAAGATGTCGCATTCATGTTTTAAATATTATATAATTTTTAATATAGGGTTACCCAAAATATATATTATAATATAAACATTATTTTATAATATATAATATTTATATTCATCATGGTATTTTATTTTTAGTTTTTAGTGGAAAAAATAAGTATATTAAATAATTACACAACACTAATTTAATAATTATTTTATTAATGGAAATATGAAATAAATGTTAATAAAATATTTAAATAAATATAATTGGATATGAGTAATGTGACAAAAAAATTACATATAACCTTTACCACATAGGGATATAATAAAAAATAATATTTAACTTGTTATCTTGATATTTTTAAAAGTCCAAGTGATGAATAGTTTTAAAATTAACACTAATGATATTTTATCAAAATAATATTTTATTAAATTATTTGAAAATTTTAAAACATATTTAAAAATTAAAAAGATGTATTTTATGGTCTAAAATGTTATAAATTATTAATTTGTGATTTAATTTACACCACATAAGTAACATCTACAACATTTTAATATTGAAAACATTGTTACATTAGTTAAAATTAAAATGCATTAATTAAGGGTTAGTTAAACTGATAAGGTTTAAAATAAAACCAAACCTTGTCTAAAATATATTGGCTGATTATATGACAAACTTGTCTAGTCTTATATATTAATACATGTACTTTTCAAGGTATTTTAACAGAGATTTAATTTATTATAAATTAATATTTTGAGAAATTTTATAAAGTGCTCCTCAACTAAATTATAAAAGGGAAGCTCCTCCCTCATTTATTAACATCACTTTGAGCCTTCAATATCGAACTTACCCTACAAATTTATCTTATAAATTTCCATAGACAAGTTATAGAGGTATTGTTCTTCTAAAAATACCATACCTAGTGTCCCTATGGGTAGATCTAAAGGAAGCTCTTTGAAGAAGAGGTAATCATCATTATCGACTGTTTCAAGATTATTTCTTCTTAAACTTTCACTTAATATTATGTTTCCATTATAAATTAATAACTCTATTATCACCTATATTATGACATTTTATTATGATTATTAAATAACCATATTCCATATTTTATCCATTCAACTAAAAACAAAATCATCATGCATACATACGTATAGCTTATCATCGCCACGATGTGGTGTAATTTGTTTTTCATCACCACTTTATTTGGATGGTTATAATGATGGAAATAATAAATATATGATAATTGTAACATTATATTGATTCTATAATTTAATATTAAATACACTTCCTTACCATTCCACTATTAAGTGAATGATATCATCGCTTGTACGTATGTACGACCTACCATCTCCATGATGTGATGTGATTCATTTTCCATGATTAAAAAATTATTATATATATAATAAATAAATATTATATATATTACCTTAATATAATTTTGTATATGATTTAATTATATACTTTTAAAAATACCTATGACTTACATGATAAAACATGCATAGGAAAATGAAGTAGTTATCACCCAAAAGAAGAGTAATAATGAAATATTGTTTACAAATGGGTGATAAGATGTATAAGAGGATAATATATGATATCATAAATATAAATATAGTTTTTTTATAATTTAATAACATCATTTAAACCACTATAAATGAGTTTTAGATATGTTCAAATTAAATTAGACCTAAGGTAAGGTATTTTTTCTCAATTTTATTTCTTTGGGTTACATGCTTCATACACTACTTGTTTATTTTGTGTGGTGTATATACTACCCATGAATTTATTTTATGAGTATTATTATGAATATTATGGTATTTTCATCTCCATGTAATTTTATTTCTTTCATGGTCCATTTAATTCTAAAAATTATAAAGTGATAAGGGTTAATTTCACGATCACATTTTTATTAGGGATTGTTTATACGTAAGTATTTGTTGTGGAATATTTGTCTTCCATGTCCATTTTTCATTAAAAAATACAAAATATTTTTACTATTAATCTACAATTTTTAAATTTATTTTCACCCATGTGTGAATTTTTACAAAACTATTTGAAATGAATATTTTTGTCATTTTCCTAATGAGATACTCTATGAATTTTCTAGAAAAATTATGAAAGGAATGTTTTTTTAACTTATACATAATGAAAAACATTTCCTACATTCATGATTACTTAATGTATTGAAGCATACCTTACAAGATTAAAAGGTTATTTTAAAATAAATTGTTTTTTTATTTTGTGTCATTTTATAAATAGAAAACGATTTCAAAGAAGAATAGATATTTTCCTCAATAATTATTTTTAAGTGATCTCTCAAAATTATTTTCCATTTGTGATAAAATTATTTGATGTTACTTATTCTTTATTGGGTATATTTTTTAATGGTATTATCCCTATTCCTTATATGGTTAAGTTATGTTTATGAAGGAATTATATTTAGGAAACCTATTTTTTCCATGGGTTATATTATTATGGAATGATGTTTGTGAAACTCATTTATTTTTATGGGTTTTGATATGATGAATAAATAATGTTCTTATAGAACACATATGTGTGGTTTTTATTATGTGATAGGTGAGACCTATATATATATAATTCATTGTTTAAAGATGTATTTTTCATAAGATTGATAGTACTGGAATGAGGAGTGAACTCAGTTTAAAAATACAGGGTTGGAATGAGGAGTGAACCCAGTTCAGTAAAGGACTTAGTCCCCTATGATGGTATTAGAAATGATACTTAACTAATATGGAAATGATTTTATATACATATGTGTATGCCAGAGTTCCATGTATTATGTTATTATCTCATGGAATGTGTAATATGATTCTTTATGAACTTCTATGATGTATCCCATGACATGATATCATAATCTTTTATACGAAGGATATAATTTTCAAATGTTTTGTTTATGTTCCTATGTCTTATGATTATGATATAATTGATATCTCCCTTTTTACCTTTATGGAGCATCTAATCTGAACCATTATTGCATATATTTTCCCCATGATATGAATAATGTTATTAAGTAAGATGTGTCAAAAGGGTTTTAATAATGAAGGAATTAGTGGGAGATGATGTATATATTTTATGAATCAATTGTTTATGTTTCCATGTTTCCAAAGAAACTAAAACTATATGGCCCTGGTGTAGTTTTTTATACTATATAATGAATATTATTATATTTATATCTAATATATATTTATGAAATGTATTTACCATTATATTAGAGGCTCCTGAATGGATTCTAAGGGCTTCTAAACAGAGTTATTGAAAAATCAAAGGCCGGATTGAACAATATGCACCTCTCCCAGTAAGAGATTCTCATCTCGTGTGGTTTCCTCTCCCTCTATCATATATATTTCTAAGAAAATAGGAGTGTTTTTTTATATTAGAAATGTATTAGATATATGTTATAATAGATCTAACTTTGTTTTATCTTGGATCTAGGTTTTGGATCTAGATCTCATTCTTCATCATGATATTGGTTATTCCACTTCAATTTGGGATTTTCATTGGGAAAATGTTCATCGCCGATCTTAAGGTAAGTGTTCTAAATTAAAAATCACAAAGTATTGATTTAATTACATGTATGTAATTAAGAAATTTTAATTTATATGATTGGGAAATTTCATCAACTATTTAATTAATTTAATTAAATTACCATGTGATAATTAATTGGGTTAAATTTGGCATAATTGAAAATTAGTTTAATAGTATTAATTATTTGGTTAATTAATTTATAGAAAAATGTGATTATGGAATTGATAGTATATTGGTATTATGTAATTATTAAACTAAATGGGATTGTGAAATTGGTTAATTTTTGAGATATGGAATTGATTGAAAGTCAGAATAAAGGGATGTTTGGATTAACCTTGAAGGGTTAAAGGGTTATGTGAATAAATGTTGATTAATGGTTTAATGATGATTTGTTATTATTATTACTTATGAGTGAATTAAATAATTATGATTTTTGTGATAAAATGAAAAGTTATAGTTAATTGATAATGTTTGATAAGAAGGTTAATGATGTATAACCTTGATGTATATGAAATTTTGATTTGTGTGATGTTGTGATTCTTGTGATATGTGTTTCATTGGGCGTGGGATATGGACTAAAGATTCAAATAATAATATGTTACATTGAGGTGTGGTAAATGGATTGAGGCTCCAAATACCCATATGTGTTAGTGCATGTGGAACAGGGACTAAAAATCTAAAGACCAATATGTGAAAACACATGTGGGATAGGGACTGAGGCTTCAAATACCCATGGGGTGTGGGACATGGACTAATTCTCTAAATACCCATGGGGTGCTAGACACGATGTTCTATGCTTATGAGAATGGAATTGGACTTTGGTTCCAAGTGGACATGATATGAATTGAAATGAAATATATATTGATATCCCATGTGTTATAATAAATTGTGAATTGAATATGTGTTTTGGTTCAAAATCTAGCATGGGCCAAAGTAGGTATTGAGGGTTTAAGTGTCCTTAGGAACCCGAGTGTTTATGTGGTTAAATAAATAATAATTTAATATATAAACTATTTAATTTATTTCATTTATTCTATTATTTATACAATTATATACAATTTTATTGACTGTATATTGTTTTAGATGACATTGGTGGTGGCCTACTTAGTTGTACTCACAGCCTACTTGATCTACCTGATCAGAGCCCAAATTGACTTCATGTTTGTCAGATGGAAAAAAGGGAAAGAGCCCTATGTTAGTCCGATAAGTTGATATGGATCATGGATGAGGGAACCAGACATGGTGTCTAGGTCTTCTTGGGAGTGTCAGTGTGACTTTATTTTGGTTTTCCTTTTGACACTTGACTTGTATTTTCCCTGACTTATCTACTATTTTGGTTTGGATATTGTATTCCATCTTTGGTCATCTTGTGATACTGGTGTTATTATAGTTATGGTTATTCTATTTTAATATTTTTTATTTACTTCCACTATTTTTATACTTTGATAAAGAGGTTATAGTCTCTCCATGATCGATATTAGATCCTCGCTTCTAGTCAGCAAACTCTAGTGTAAGGGGAGGTACTCATGTGGTCATGTGACCAACTGGATCGGAGAATCAGTGTGTGGCACCTGGGATGGGATGTTATAGGTATGGTTGGTCCAGGTTCCCTTAAGGAACCTTATCCTGATTTGGATATTTATTCATTCTATATTATTTTTTTACATTTATATACATAAACACTACTTATTTTATAAGGACCTGGCCTTAAACATTACATAATCTTGAATTAAATGAAAAATTCACATTGAGGATATTTTCAGGTTTAGAGTTTTAGAGAATTAGGCCATAACTATTTCATTAAATCTCAAAAATTTCAAGGTAGACACTTCTACACAGTTTCCATTTTTTCATAAAATAAAAACTCTTGAAAAAAAGAGTCATGTTTAGTCCCATGTTTTAGACAGTGTGACTTTTTCTTTATCCCATCCTTGTCCCTATTCATCTTTAAGTCTAGTTAAAAACATTTCAAAACTTGGGATGAGCATAAAAATATTTGTAAGTGCTATAAAACAAAGACACAAAACATTATCTCATCAATAAATACATAACATAAGCTCTGTAACATACCTCATGATATCATAATATTTATATAGTAAACACAAATCATAAAGGTAACTTGTGGCATCCCTAACATACTTATGTTGTAGCTTTCACAGTTACTTAGGGAGTTACATTTTGAATACCCATCATAGTATATTCCTTAAATATATTAGGAGAAACATTCACATTTATCTCTGTCACGTTACCCAATGTATTGGAGATCTAACTCGGGCTCACCCGCCCTAGGTTTATCATGGAACCACCCGTATACATAAACAATGTCCAAGAACCATAACTTATCCATAACACATAAAACAAACATAAAGGAAAGATATAATTTCCACATTTCAATAAAAATATATCATTTAAATATATTGACATAACAAATCCATTACCAAAATCATTTTCAATAAAAAAATACGTAAAAGAGTATATGGTATTTATTTTCCTTTTAAAAACATTACAGCTTGTTAAGGAAGCTAAAGATCAAATAACACTCATGGTGGTGGAAAGGGAAGTGTCACCGCGTACGTTAAAAGAAACATGATTTTTTGTTGTTTAGTAAAATGATTAGTAAAGAAAAGATTCATTTTGAATAAAAGTAAAATTCAAAAGGATTTATACATCGTATAAAAGAAAGTTGTGTATAAAAAAAATATGCCTCAATGAAAGGATATTGAGACGAAATCCCTTACCTCGTGTCTGACATGACCCGTTCACTATTTAATATTCTTAATAATAAACAAAAGTTAATTTTTACTTGATTAAGAACATTTTTCAAGTTTACCATTCCTTTTAAATCACTTATTACCATGTTATAAACATTCTGTAATAATTTAAGTTAATAATGGTCATTTTTTCGATATTTGGTACTTGAGTCAAAAATGGATTTCTTATAATTACAAGTTTTTCATGTCATCAAAAGTTCATTATATCCAAAATCATATTCATTATTTAGAGATAATATATATAATATATATCCAGTATATACATTTATTTATAATTGTACATAACATTTGGAGGTAAGAAATGAAATGCATTGTTCATGGAGACGGTAAGCTGTACGTACACATCAACGCTACTTTCATTTTTATTTCATAGTTAATGGAATGAAAACATAATGATAAATAGGTATATAATAATTATAGTATAATATAATATATATAATCTCAGTAACTCTATCCTTTATACAACCCACATAATGCATGAAAGATTCATATCACTTTGAGGGGGCGGTAGTCCGCACTTCCTCTAATGAAATTATCGCGTTTACCCATTATAGAAACCATAAAGTTATGATATAAATGGAAAATACATAAGCATAAGGAAAAAATAAAAAATATATATATCATATATAAATATAGTTCCATCTTAATTTCCACCATGAGAGGCGGTAGGAGATAATTGAACAATCATCGTTTCGTGAAGTGTTAATTGGTCATCCACTGAAATAGTATGTTCTTTACCCATTCGATAGAGGTGTGTGTGAGTGTAGTTTTAATAATTCTCATAGAAACATACTAGTATATTTAGTATATTGTTTTTTTATAAAATAAAATAATAAAAATAGTTTAGGGGGTTTGAAAAATAAAAAAAAAACTTAAGAGAAGATGTTACCTTGGAATCGGGGAACTCCCTTTGGTTGGAACCAAAAGGGTTTCTTGAAGTGCCTTCTGCCTAAGGTAAGGCTTCTAGGAGGAAGAGAGGGATATTCGGAGCTTATTTGGGCATAGGTTTCATGATCCAAGGGGATTTATATGTGTGAGTAATGGGTTATAGGTGAGGTCTTTTTATATGGGGGAGGATGGGCTCTTTAGGAAAGTGTGAAAATATTATTTTATTATATACTGATTTTAATTTTCTAAAGGTTAAAAACTAATTAAGGTTGAAGATAAGATGAATCATGGTCGAAATAAAATCATAAAATAATAATTGGGCAGTTTTTGATATTATTTTAATATTTATAATCTTATTTATTTAAATCATTTATTAATGAGGTAAACACTGCATTATTATTATGTCATAAATAATTTAATTTATTTGATGTCTAAAAATTATAAAAAAATATCATGATGTAGGAAATATTTTTATATTTCAAAATAATATTTATAGTCTAAATGATAACTTATATAACCTTATGTAAAAATTAATTTACTAAAATATATTTGTTTATGTCATTTTTGCCTTTACTTTAAGTTAATTAAAATAAAGTGTCATTATCACTCTTAAGTGGCTCCACGGGGTCCCAAAATAGACACAATGATCCCCATGGTCGGCCATGACTCATCTAATAAGGTTAATAAAAGTGTTAAGGTAATTTTGTATTATTATGATATTCTTTTTACCTTGAATTACCTTATTTACCTTTAATCGTAGTAAATAAAAGTCAAAAGTTACTATTCACGAAAAAAATATTTTTTATGATTGAACCAAATTTTACTTAATAATAACACACATGTATGTCATATTTTTGAAATTCAATTCACGTAAGCGGTAAAATTTTATTTAAATGAAAAAGTCAGCTTTTTAACTACTAATTAGTGTTTTCACTATTCATAAAAAAATGCAGTTTTTTAGAAAAATACCAAAAAATCAGCCTAAGATGTATTTGATATTCTGAATTCAAAAGTGATGTCTATTTTACCAAATTCAAAATATAGAAGTTGGATTAATTAATTTAAAATTAATTTCTGTTGTTAAATAAAAAAACGTGTTTTTAAGAAATATTAACTATCAAAATATTGACCCTTGTTTATGTCCAATTTCAAAGTGAAATTAATTACAATGAAAAACACTAGATTAAATGGTAAAAATATAATATAATTACACTTTAAAACAAATTAAAAAGATAATATAACCATATAAATAAATTATATTAAAAAGAAGTTTTGAATTAAAATACAGTATTTTTCACTTTTTATTAAAAATTGAATTTTATCAGAAAAATACCAAAAATTTAACCAAAGTAAATTTTGATGTCCCAATTCTAAAGAATAATTTTATTTGGTTAAATAGTGCATATAAAAGTGACCAAAACTATATTTATAGAGGGTTCTCCATTAAAAGGCGGTAAATCAACCTTTTAAAGTAAATTATACTTAAAATTATATTCACTCACATTTTAAGCCTTTAAATTTTATTAGATAAATGTAAAAATATTTAACAAACATGTATAATCATATTGTAGTTAGTTCTGTTAATTCCTTCCAATACAATGGCTAGTCGTTAACTACCATTTCCAATAATAATAGTATATTATTAATGTGCATTCTAAGATTTAAAAGAAACCCTTGTTGTGTATCGGGCAGGCCATCGAACATAGAAACCCCTTTAAAGTAAAATTAATATTTAATTCAAAAATATTAATAATTATGAAAATGTATTATTCTTTATTTACTTGGGATGTTACATCCTTCCCCCCTTTTGAAAATTGTGTCCTCGTAATTTTTATTCACTTATCAAATAAGTGGGGTTATTTATCCCTCATAGCATTTTCAGATTCATACATTGCCTCTTAAACCATATGGTTTTTTCACAAAACCTTTACCCGGTGAATTACCTTATTCTGCAATACTTTCTCTCTTCAGTCAAGAATCTGGACTGGTTGTTCCTTGTAAGAGAGATTCTCTTCCAACTGAACTACCTCTGGACTTAAAACATGAGATGGTTCTGGAATATACTTTCTCTACATTGAAACATGAAAAACATTGTGTACCTAGGATAAACTTGAAGGTAAATCCACTATGCACGCAACTGATCCAACTTTCTCTCGGATTTCATAAGGTCCAATGAACCTCAGACTCAACTTTCCCTTCTTACCAAAATGTAACACACTTTTATATGGAGAAACTTTGAGAAAGACATGATCACCTACCTTAAAAGAAAGATCATTTCTCTGGTTATCTATATAACTTTTCTACCTACTATTAGTTGGTCTCATTTGCTTCTGAATCAGCTAAACTTTTTCTGGCGTCTCTTCTACCAATTCTGGTTCCATCAGCTTCCTTTCACAAACTTCATCCCAAAAATCTGTAGTTCGACAACACTTTCTATATAATGCCTCAAATGGATCCATCTGTATACTAGAATGAAAACTGTTATTATAATAAAATTCAACCAAAGAAATATGTTAGTCCCAACTTCCCTAGTAATCTAGTGAACAAGAACATAACATATTGTCCAAGGTCGGAATTGTTCGTTCTGACTGCCCATCTGATTGCGGATGAGAAGTTGTGCTAAAATTTAATTCAGTACCCAACAACTTTTAAAGACCTTTCCAAAAGTTAGAAGTAAACCTAAGATCACGATCAGATACAATGGAGAGGGGAACATCATGCACCCTGACTATCTCTTTAACATACAACTGAGAAATTTGATCTAGAGACAAAGTATCTCAAATTGGAAGGAAATGAGAATATTTAGTCAGTCGATCAATAATAACCCATATTGCATTATTACCTCGAGATGTCTTTGGTAATCCCACAATGAAATCCATGGATATATTTTTCCATTTCCACTCTTGCACTGGTAAAAAACCGAAGAATCCCTTTCGGTAACTACCACTCTACTTTAACCTACTGACAAGTCAAACACTTCACAGTAAAATCAATAATATCTCTTTTCATTCCATCCCACCAATAATACTCTCGAAGATCTTTGTACATCTTTGTACTACGAGGATGAACTTAAAATGGGGAACTATGGGAGTCACATAACAACTCATTCTTCAACTGGGAATCACAAGAACACATAATATATTTCCAAATCTCAAAACACAATCATTATCAATGTAAAATTTAGGCAACATACCCTTCTGAACAAAATCTACCTTTTTCTGCACCTCACTGTCTTCCTTCTCCGCTTGCATTATTCTGTCTGATAGAGATGATTTCACTTACACCTAAAATAAAAAAGAATAATTTATTACACCAATAACTTCTATGCTAAAGTTCATCAAATCGAAAACCAAATTATATCGTTCCAAACATAGCATATTTAATGAAGCATTAATTTTTCTACTCAAAGCATCATCCACTTTATTTGCTTTCCCTGGATGGTAAAGGATCCTGAAATCATAATCCTTGATTAATTCCAACCATCTCTTGTATCTCATGTTCAATTATTTCTGAGTGAATATATACTTTAAACTTTTGTGGTCAGTTAATATTTTACATTTTACTCCATACAAATGATGCCTCTAAATTTTTAAAACAAAAACAACAACAGCTAATTCTAAATCATGTGTAGGGTAATTTAACTCATGAGGTTTCAACTGACGTAAAGCATAAGAAATTACATGATCATTCTGCATAAGGACACAACCAATTCCTTTCAACTAAGCATCACTATAAATAACAAAATCACCATTTTAGGAAGTTATTTCTGAAACTATAGCATTTAAAAATCCTTTTTTCAATTCTTGAAAAAAATCATCACATTCTTTTGTTCAAATGAACTTAACACCTTTTTGATTTAGCTTAGTCAGTGGGCTAGATAACCATGAAAAATTCTCAACAAACCTCTGGTAATAACCTTCCAAACCAAGAAAACTGCAGATCTTAGTTATATTTGTGGGTCTTGGCCATTCTTCAAAAAATTATGTTTTAGAAGGATCAATAATTATTCCATTTTTTGATACAATGTGACCAAGGAAAGAAATTTTTTGCAACCAAAACTCACACTTTCTAAATTTTCCATACAGTTACTTTTATTTTAAGGTTTGAAAGACAACCCTTAAATGACTTTCATGCTCCTATTTACTTTTATAATAAACCAAAATATCATTAATGAACACAACCAAAAACTTATCTAAGAACTCACAGAAAATTTTATTCATAAGATCCATGAATATATAGGGTGCATTAGTTAACCCAAAAGGCATAACTAAAAATTCATAATGTCTATATCTAGTATGAAACACAGTCTTCGGATTGTCTGCTTACTTTAGTTTCAACTGATGGTACCCCGAACAGAAGTCATTCTTCAAAAAATAATGAGCTCCCTGGATCTCATCAACCAAATCATCGATATGAGGAAAAGAGTACTTGTTTTTAACAGTGATGTTATTCAATGCTCTATAATCAATACAAAGTCTCATTGAACCATCTTTCTTTTTAACAAATAAGATAGGAGCACCCCATGGTGATGTCGTAGGTCGAATTAAACCTATATCTAATAACTCTTGTAATTGCTTCTTTAACTCTAAAAGTTCAATTTGATCCATTCGATAAGGGGTTTTTGAAATTGGCTTAGCATCAGGAACTAAGTCAACAATATATTCAACTTTCTGGTGTGGTATAATACCAGACAACTCTTCAGAAAAAAAATCAAGATACTCATTTACCACTGGCACATCATTAATTTGAATAGTTCCTTTTTTTCAATAATATGTGCAAGGTCACATTCATTTCAATATTTTACTATTTTCTCAGCTTATGGATATGTTATCAAAATTAAGGGTTTGTTCATGTACACAAACTAAAAATATTTTTGAAAAGAAACCTATTTAGATCTACAACCAATATTAGTATGATAAATAGAAATCCAATCCATACCCAAAATAACATCAAACTCTACTAGAGGAAAAAAAATAAGGTTTGTAGGTAGATTCTTGCCGCACACAACGACATGAAGGTTCTTATAAATTTTTTTCTGAACATTTCCTCTAATTTTTTTACCATAAGTTCAGGATTCATATCTTTATATGGAATTCCAAATTTACTAAAAAAATTCTCAGAAATGAATGAATGTGTAGACCCCGAATCAAACAACACATTGGCATAATCTAAACAAACAAACAGTGTACCGGATAAGACTTCATTTTATGGCTCAACATCTGCTAAAGTAGTTGAAAAGGACTTCACCACCCCTTTCTTCTAGTATCCTAGATGCTTTCCCTCAATTTAGTTCTTCGTTGGACACTCATTTTCATAATGACCAATTTAATTTCACTTAAAACATTTTACTGACTATAAATCAGATATTTTCTTACCATTAACCTAATCTTTTTTAGTGAAATTATGAGCTTTATGTCCCATTTTTTCACATCGGTAGCACTTACCGAAATTCAAAATATATTTTATATCATGATTTTTACCACAATTTTCACATACTGTAAACTTAAACTTCTTACCATTAGACTTTTTTGAAGAGTTATTCCCATTTCATATTCCACCTTGACCTCTTATTCTGTTGTTTTTTAAAGAATACATGATCATCAGAAAACTCCATTTCCACCTTCTCTGCACATCGAACAAGTTTCTCATAACTTTTGAACTCATGAGAAGCTAAATCCCTTCGATACTTTGGATTTAATCTTGAGTAAAATGGTTGATTTTAATATCAATATGTCGTAGGAAATTTGGAGCATACCTTGCGAGTTGAGTGAATTTTTCTTCATAAGCAGCCATTGAGTCATCCTCCAGCCTCAATTCTAGGAACTGATTTTCCATCCTAAGATGAACCACCTTAGGAAAATATTTCTCAAGAAACATACCATTGAATTCATCCTAATCAAGAGTATAAATCTCTTCACTATCCTTGATATTTTTCACCATAGACCACCACTGATTAGCTTCACCTTCAAAATAGTAAATAGCGAGACTAACCATTTGATGTTCTAAAAACCCCATGACATCCAAAATATTCTCCAGTGCTTTAATCCACCCTTCTGATAGCACAGGGTTAGTTGATCCTATGAAAGATGGGGGATGTTGCCTCATGAAATGCTCCACTACTGACATGTTCCACTATGGTTGATCTGGTTGATCTCATTCATGGATACCACCACCATTTATAGCCTGATTCAACTATGCCATCACTACAAAAAACTGTTCAGTTCCGATTCTGACCATCTCAGGTTTCTGATTAGGAATTTTATCTTCTTTCTGATGTCGTCCCATCATAGATTCCATGTTTCCTCTACAAAAAACCATTTTGAACATAAAAATATATTATGTGAAGAAATATTGTAATTTGTAAATGTTATATCACTTTAATCTTACCATAAATTAGTTTATGGATATAAAAATATCCTAACTTCTAAATTTATCTAAACCGACTTCTGATAACAACTATAAGGACTCAGCCTTAAACATAACAGAATATTGAATTAAATTAATAATTCACATTGAGGATATTTTCTGGTTTAGAGTTTTAGATAATTAGGCCATAACTATTTCATTACATCTCAAAAATTACAAGGTAGACACTTCTACTCAGTTTTTATTTTTTTCATAAAATAAAAACTCTTGAAAAAAGGAGTCATGTCTAGTCCCATGTTTTAGATAGCATGACTTTTCCTTGATCCCATCCTTGACCCTATTCATCCTTAAGTCCTGTGAAAAACATTTCAAAACTTGGGATGAGCATAAAAACTTTGTAAGGGTTATAAAAAAAAGAAAGAAAACATTAGTTCATCAATAAATACATAACATAATCTCTTTAACATACCTCATTAAATCGTAAGATCTACATAGTAAACACAAATAATAAAGGTAACTTGTGGTATCCATAACATACATACATTGTAGCTTTCACAGCTACGTAGGGAGTTACATTTAGAATACCCATCACAGTATATTCCCTAAATCTATTAGGATAAACATTCACGTTTACCTTTATCATGTTACCCAATGCATTGGAGATCAATCTCGGGGTCTCCCAACCTAGGTTTATCATGGAACCACCCGTATACATAAACAATGCCCAAGAACCATAACATATTCATAACACATAAAACAAACATAAAGGAAAGATAAAATTTCCAAATTTCAATCACAATATATCATTTAAATATATTAACATAAAAAATCCATTATCAAAACCATTTTCAATACCAAAATACGTAAAAGAGTATGTGGTATTTATTTTTCTTTTAAAAACATTACGGCTTCTTAAGGAATTAAAAGATCAAATAATACTTGAGGCGGGGGAAAGGTTGATGTCACCTCGTACGTTAAAAGAAACATTATTTTTTGAAATTTAGTAAAATGCTCAGTAGTGAAAAGATTCATTAGGAATAAAATTAGAATTCAAAGGGTTTTATACACCGTATAAAAGAAATTTGTGTATAAAACAAAATATTCCCCAATAAAAGGAGATTGAGACGAAGTCCCTTACCTCATGTCCGAGTTGACCCGTTAATTATTTAATCTCCTGAATAATAATATAAAGTTAATTTATAATTTCTTAAGAACATTTTTCTAGTTTACCATTCCTTTTTAATAACTTATTACCATGTTATAAACCTTATGTAATCATTTAATTTAATAACAGTCATTTTTTCGATATTTGGTACTTGAGTCAAAAATGAACTTCTTATAATTACAAGTTGTTCATGTGGTCAAAATTTCATTATATCTGTAATGATATTAATGATTCAGATATCATATATATCATATATATCTATAATATACATGTATTTATAATAGTACATAACATTTCGAGGTAAGAAATGAAATGCACCACTCATGGAGATGGTAAGCTGTATGTACGCATGAACGCTACTTTCATTTATATTTCATATTTAATGGAATGAAAACATAATGATACATAGTTATATTATAATTCCACTATAATATAGTATATTTAATCTCAGTAACTCCATCCTTTATACATCCCACATATGGCATGAATGAGTCATATCACTTTTAGGGGGTGATAGTCCACACTTCCTCTAATGAAATTATCGCATTTACCCATTATGGAAACCATAAAGGTATGATAGAAATGAAAAATACAGAAGAATAAAGAAAACATAAACATAATATATATAATATATAAATAATGTTCCATCTTAATTTCCACCATGAGAGGCGGTATGAGATAATTGAACAATCATCGTTTCGTGGGGCTTTAATTTGTCAACCATAGAAATTGTATTTTCTTTACCCATTGGATGGAGGTGTGTGTAAGTTTAGTTTGAATACTTCTCATAACAACATCCTAGTATATTGAGGATATTGTTTTTGTTATAAAATAAAATAATAAAAAGATTTTAGAGGGTTGAATAAGTAAAATAATACAATAGACCTTAAGAGAAGATGTTACCTTTAAATCGGGTAACTCCATTTGGTTTGAACCAAAAGGGTTTCTTGAAGTGTCTCCTGCCTAAGGTAAGGCTTCTAGGAGGAATATAAGTATGTTGAGAGATTATTTGGGAATAGTTTGTACAATCCAATGGGATTGAGAGGTGTGGGTATTGGGTTATTGGTGGGGTCTTTTTATAAGGGGGAGGGGGGCTCTTTAGGAAAGTGTGAAAATATTATTTTATTATATAATGATTTTCAGTTTCTAAATGTCCAAAACTAATTAAATTATAAGATAAGATAACTCATGGTTGAAATAAAATAATCCAATAAGAATTTTATTGGTTTTGGATATAATTTTAATCTTTATAATATTATTTATTTAAATCATTTATTAATGAGGTAAACACTGCATCATTATTGTGTCATAAATAATTTAATTTATTTGATGTATAAAAATTATAAAGAAATACCATGATGTAGGAATTATTTTTATCTTTCAAAATAATATTTATAGTTGAAAAGATAAATTATATAACCCCATGTAAAAATTAATTTACTAAAAGATATTGGTTTATGTCACTTTTGTTTTTTACTTTAAGTTAATTAAAATAAAGTGTCATTATCACTCTTAAGTGGCTCCACGAAGTCTCAAAATAGACCCAATGATGCCCATGGTCGGCCATGACTCATCTAATAAGGTTAGGAGAAGTGTTAAGTTAAATTTTTATTATTATGATATTCTTTTTACCTTGAATTATGCTATTTATCTTTAACCGCGTTAAAAAAAGTCAAAAGTTACTATTCACCAAAAAAAATATTTTCATCTTATTGAACCCAATTTTATTTACTAATAACAACCATGTATGTCGGATTTTTGAAATTCAATTCACATAAGCGGAAAATTTTCATTTAAATGAAAAATTCAGCCTTTTAACTACTACTTAGTGTTTTCACTATTCATCAAAAATTAAAGTTTTTCAGAAAAATACCAAAAAATCAGCCTAAGCTGTATTTGATATTCCAAATTAAAAAGTGATGTCTATTTTACCAAATTCAAAACATATAGGTTGGATTAATTAATTTAAAATTAATTTCTAATGTTAAAACAAAAAACATGTTTTTAAGAAATATCAACTATCAAAAGATTGACAATTGTTTGTGTCCAATTTCAAAGTGAAATTAATTCCAATTAACAAAATTGGATTAAATGGTAAAAATATAATCTAAAAAATATTTAAAACCAATTAAAAATATACTTTAACTATATATATAAATTATATTAAAGGGTAGTTTTGAATTAAAATACAGTATTTTTCACTTTTCATTAAAAATTTAATTTTATCAAAAAAATACCAAAAATTTAACCATAGTAAATTTTGATGTCCCGATTCTAAAGAAAAATTTTATTTGGTCAAATAGAACATATAAAAGTGACCAAAACTAGATTTAAAGAGGGTTTTCCATCAAAAGGTGGTAAATCAACCTTTTAAACTAAATTAGGCTTAAAATTAGATTCATTCACATTTTAAGCATTTAAATTTTATTGGATAAATGTAAAAACATTTAACAAACATGTATAATCACATTTTATTTAGTTTTTTTCATTCCTTCCAATACAACATCTAGGCATTAACTACCATTTCAAATAATAATTTTATATTATTAGTGTGCAACATAAGATTTCAAAGAAACTCGTTATTGCATATCGGGTACGACATCGAACATAGAAACTCCTTTAAAGTAAAATTAATATTTAATTCACAAATATTAATAATTATGAAAATGAATTATTCTTTATTTACTTGTGATGTTACATCCTCCCCCCCCCCCTTGTGAAATTGTGTCCTCACAATTTTTATTAACTTATCAAATAACTGGAGGTATTTATCCCTCATGGCATTTTCAGATTCCCACATTGACTCTTCAACCATATGATTTTTCCACAAAACCTTTACCTGGTGAATTACCTTATTCTGTAACACTTCCTCTCTTCATTAAAGAATGGGGACTGGTTGTTCCTCATAAGAGAGATTCTCTTCCAACTGGACTACCTCTTGATTTAAAACATGAGATGGATCTGGCATATACTTTATCAACATTGAAATAAGAAAAACATTGTGTACCTAGGATAAACATGGAGGTAAATCCACTATGTACACAACTGATCCAACTTTCTCCAAGATTTCATAAGGTCCAATGAACCTCAAACTTAACTTTTCCTTTTTACCAATACGCATCACACTTTTCCATGAAGAAACTTTTAGAAAGGAATAATAACCTACCTCAAAAGAAAGATCCTTACTCTGGTTATCTGCATAACTTTTCTGCCTACTCTGAGATGTTCTCATATGCTTCTGAATCAACTGAACTTTTTCTACCATATCGTCTACCAATTCTGTTCCCATCAGCTTCCTTTCACTAACTGCATCCCAAAAATATAGAGTTCAACAACTTCTTCCATATAATGCCTCAAATGGAGACATCTGTATACTAGAATAAAAATTGTTCTTATAATAAAATTCAACCAAATAAATATGTTGGTCTCAACTTCCCTGCTAATTCAGTGAAAAAGAACGTAACATATCCTCCAAGATCTGAATTGTTTGTTCTGACTACCCATCTGATTGCAGATTAAAAGTTGTACTAAAATTTAATTCAGTACCCAAAGATTTCTAAAGTCCTTTCCAAAAGTTAGAAGTAAATATGGGATCATGATCAGATAAAATGGATAGGGGAACAACATGCACTCTGACTATCACTTTAACATACAACCGAGAAAGTTGATCTATAGAAAAATTATCTTGAATAGGAAGAAAATGAGAAGATTTAGTTAATCGATAAACAATAACCCAGATTTCATTGTTACCTCGAGATGTATTTGGTAATCCCACAATGAGTTCCATGGATATGTTTTCTCATTTCCACTCAGGCACCGGTAAAGACTGAGGCATCCATTTTAGTAATTGTCGCTCTTCTTTTACCTGCTGACAATTCAAACACTTCAAAGTAAAATCCGCAATATCTCTTTTCATTCCATCCCACCAGTAATACTCTGAAAGATCTTTGTACATCTTAGTACTACCATGATAAACTGAAAACGGGGAACTATGAGCCTCACATAACAAATATTTCTTAAACTTTGAATCACAAGAACACATAATCTCTTTTCAAATCTCAAAACACAATCATTATCATTGTTAAATTTAGGAAACATACCATTCTGAACCAACTCTACCTTTTTCTACAACTCACTTCTTTCCTTATGTGCTTTCTTTATTCTGTCTGATAGAGATGATTTCACAGACTCCTAAAACGAAACAGAATAATTTCCTTCACCAACAACTTCTATGCCAAAGTTCATCAAATCAAAAACAAAAGGATCTCATTCCAAACTTAGCATGGTTAATGAAGCATTACTTTTTCGACTCAAAGCATCAACAACTTTATTTGATTTTCTTAGATGGTAAAGGATTGTGCAATCATAATCCTAGATTAATTCTGAACATCTCCTCTATCTCATGTTCAATTCTTTTTTAGTGAATATATACTTCAAAGTTTTGTGGTCAGTATATATTTCACATTTTACTCCATACAAATGATGCCTCCAAATTTTTAAAGTAAAAACAACAAAAACTAATCCCAAATCATGTTTAGGGTAATTTAACTCATGAGGTTTCAACTAACGAGAAGCATAAGAAATTACCTGATCATTCTGCATAAGGACACAACCAAGTCCATTCAACGAAGCATCACTATAAATAAAAAACTCACCATTTCTGGAATGTAGTGCCAAAACTAGGGCATTTACCAATATTCTTTTCAATTCCTGAAAACAATCATCACATTCTTTTGTCCAAACGAACTTAACACCTTTTCAAGTTAACTTATTCAGTGGGCTAGATAACCGTGCAAAATTCTCAACAAACCTCCAGTAATAACCTACCAAACCAAGAAAACTACATATCTCGGTTATATTTGTGGGTCTTTTCCATTATTCAACAATTTTTGTTTTATAAGGATCAATAGTTATGCCATTTTTTGATACAATGTGACCAATGAAAGAAATTTTTTGTAACCAAAACTCACACTTGCTGAATTTCCCATATAGTTTATTTTATTTTTAAGGTTTTAAAGACAACCCTTAAATGACTTTAATGCTCCTATTTACTTTTATAATAAAACAAAATATCATCAATGAATAAAACCAAAAACATATCCAAGAACTCATGGAAAATTCTATTCATAAGATCCATAAAAATAGTATGAGCATTTGTTAACCCAAAAGTCATAACTAAAAATTCATAATTTCCATATCTAGTATGAAACAAAGGTCTCCAGAGTGTTCGTTTCCTTTACTTTCAACTGATGGTACCCCGACCTCAATTAAATATTCAAAAAATACTAAGCTCCCTGGAGCTGATCAAAAAACCATCGATATGAAGCAAAGTATACATTTTCTTAATAGTGATGTCATTAAATGCTCTATAATCAATGCTAAGTCTCATTGAACCATCTTTCTTTTTAACAAATAAGAAAGGGGAAACCCATTGTGATGTTCAAGGTTGAATGAAACCTTTATCTAATAACTCCTGCAATTGATTCTTTAACTATAAAAGTTCAATTTGATCCATTCGATAAGGGGATTTTGAAATTATATTAGAATTTGGAACTAAGTCAACAGTAAATTCAACTTCCCTCTCAAGTATAATACCAAGAAACTCTTCAGGAAAAACATCAAGATACTCATTTACCACTGGCACATCTTTAATCTGAACAGTTCCTCTGTTTTTAATAATATGTGCAAGGTAACATTCATTTCCATCTTTTACTAGTTTCTAAACTTATGAATATGTTATCAAAAGTAAGGGTTCATTCTTGTACAAAAACTGAAAATATTTCTAAAAAAACCTCTTTATCTCTTTAGTTAATCTTATCATGATAAATATAAATCTAAACCATACTCAAAATAACATCAAACTCTACTAGAGGAAAAAAAATTGGTTTGCAGCTAGATTATTTCTGCATCCAAGGACGGGAAGGTCCTTGTAATTTCTTTTTTATCGACATTTCCCCCAGTGTTTTTACCATAATTTCATGATTCATATCTTTAGATGGAATTCCCAATTTACTAGAAAACTTCTCAAAAATGAACGAATGTGTAGACCCCAAATCAAACAACACATTGGAATAATCTGAACAAACAAACAATATACCTAATATGACTTCATTTGATGGCCCAACATCTGTTGAAGTAGTTGAAAATGACTTCACCTTCCCTTTCTGCTTGTATTTTGGATGCTTTATCTCAGTTGAGTTCTTAATTGGACACTCATTTTCATGATGACCAATTTTATTTCACTTAAAACATTTTACTGACTCTAAATCAGATTTTGTCTTACCATTACCCTAATATTTTTCAGTGAAATTAGGGTCTTTATGTCCCATTTTACCAAATTGGTAGAACTTACCAGAATTCAAAAGACATTCCCCAGCATGCTTTTTACCACTATTTTCATAAACTATAAACTTAAGTTTCTTACCATCATACTATTTTGGATATTTATTCCCTTTTATATGCCACCTAGACCTCTTATTCTATTGTTTATCAAAGAAGACATGATCATTAGAAAACTCCATTTCCACCTTCTCCGCACATCAAACAAGTTTTTCATAACTTTTGAACTCATGAGAAGATAAAACCCTTAGATACTTTGGCTATAATCCTGAGTAAAAATGGTTGATTTTACTATCAAGATGTCGTATGAAATTTGGAGCAAACCTTGCCAGTCGAGTGAATTTTTCTTCATAAGTTGCCACTGCATAATCCTCCAGCCTCAATTCTAGGAATTTTTTTTCCATCCTAAGATAAACCACCTTAGGAAAATATTTCTCAATAAACATGCCTTTTAATTCATCCCAATCAAGAGAATCAATATCCTCGTTATCCATGATATTTCTCACCATCGACCACCACTGATCATCTTCACCTTTAAAATGGTAAACATCAAGACTAACCTTTTGATGTTATGAACACCCCATGACATCAAAAATCTTCTCTAGTGCTTCAATACACCCTTCTACTAGCACAAGTTCATATGATCCTCAGAAATATGGGGGGTGTTGCCTTATGAAATGCTCCTCTACTAAAATGTTCCACTATGTTTGATCTGGATGATCTCATGCATGGATACCACCACCATTTATAGCCTGATTCAATTGTTCCCTCATTGCAATAAACTATTTAGTTCCAATTCCGACCATCTCAAGTTGCTGATTTGGAAGGTTATCTTCCTCCTGATGTCTCCCCATCATAGATGCCATGTTTTCTCTACAGAAAACCATTTTGAACAAAGAAATATCTTAGGCGAAGCAACATGGTAATCTGTAAATGCTATATAACTTCAATATTACCATAAATTAATTTATGGACATAAAAATATCCTAACTTCTAAAGTTATCTAAACCGACCTATGATACCAACTATAAGGACTTGGCATTAAACATTACATAATCTTGAATTGAATGAATAATTCAAATTGAGTATATTTTCAGGATTAGAGTTTTAGAGAATTGGGCAATAACTATTTCATTACATCTCAAAAATTATAAGGTAGACAGTTCTACTCAGTTTTCATTGTTTCATAAAATAAAAACTCTTGAAAAAGAGATTCATGTCTAGTCCTATGTTTTAGATAGCATAACATTTCCTTGATCTCATCTTTGACCCTTTTCATCTTTAATTATTGTGAAAAACATTTCAAAACTTGGGATGAGCATAAAAAAGCTCAGTAAGTTTTATAAAACAATGAAAGAAAACATTGGTTCATCAATAAATACATAACATAAGATCCTTAACATATCTCATGAAATCATAAGATTTACATAGTAAACAAAAATCATAAAGGTAACTTCTGGCATCCATAACATACTTATGTTGTATCTTTCATAGCTACATAGGGAGTTACATTTGGAACACCAGTCACAGTATATTCCCAAAATCTCTTAGGAGAAACATTCATGTTTACCTCTGTCACGTTACCCAATGCATTGGAGATCTATATCCGGATCACCCACCCTAGGTTTCTCACGGAACCGCCACTATATGTAAATAATTCCCAAGAATTATAACATATTCATAACACATAAAACAAACATAAAGAAAAAATGACATTTCCACATTTCAATCACAATATATCATTTAAATATATTAACATAAAAAATCCATTATCAAACCCTTTATCAACACCAAAATATGTAAAATAGTATATGTTATTTATTTTCCTTTTAAAAAAATTACATCTTGTTAAGTAAGTAAAAGATAAAATAATACTTTCGGTGGTGGAAAGATCGTTGTCACCGCGTACGTTAAAAGAAACATTATTTTTTGTCATTCAGTAAAATTCATAGTAAAGAAAAGATTCCTTTTGAATAAAAGTAAAAGTCAAATGGTTTTATACACCGTATAATATAAAGTT
Organism: Viscum album; assembly: GCA_963277665.1. Classification (NCBI taxonomy): domain Eukaryota; kingdom Viridiplantae; phylum Streptophyta; class Magnoliopsida; order Santalales; family Viscaceae; genus Viscum; species Viscum album. Next base: position 1,108,667,420 of record OY728142.1, on the reverse strand, counting down.
GTGTATAAAACAAATTATGCCATAATGAATGGATATTGTGACGAAGTCCCTTACCTTGTTTCTGATTTGACCCGTTCATTCTTTAATCTCCTAAATAATAAACTAAAGTTTATTTATACTTGATTAAGAACCTTTTTCAATTTTACCATTCCTTTTAAATCACTTATTACCATGTTATAAACATTATGTAATCATTTAAGTTAATAATGGTCGTTTGGTCGATATTTGGTACTTGAGTCAAAAATTGACTTCTTATAATTACAAGTTGTTCATGTCGTTAAAATTTCATCATATTTAGAATGATATTCATTATTTATATATCAAATATATCATATATATCCAGTATATATATGTATTTATAATAGTACATAATATTTGTAGGTAAGAAATGAATTGCACCGTACATGGAGACGGTAAGTCGTATGTATACATGAACGCTACTTTCATTTATATTTCATATTTAATGGAATGAAAACATAATGATATGTTGGTATATTATAATTCCAGTATAATATCATATATATAATCTCAGTAACTCCATCCTTTATATTTCCCACATAAGGAATGAATGAGTCATATCACTTTGAGGGGGTGGTAGTTCATACTTCCTCTAATGAAATTATCACGTTTACCCACTATGAAAACATTAAAGGTACTCTATAAATGGAAAATACAGAAGCATAAATAAAACATAAACATAATATATATCATATATAAATATAGTTCCATCTTAATTTCCACCATGAGAGGTGGTAGAAGAAAATTGAACAATCATCGTTTCATGAGGCATTAATTTTCCATCCACAGAAACAGTATGTTCTTTACCCATTAGATAGAGGTGTGCATATGTGTAGTTTGAATACTTATAATAAAAACATCCTATTATATTTAGTATGTTTTTTTTATAAAAGAAAAGAATAAAAATATTTTATGGGGTTGGAGAAGTAAAATAAAACAAAAGAACTTAAGATAAGACGTTACATTTAAATCAGGTAACTCTCTTTGGTTTGAACCAAAAGGGTTTCTTGAAGTGCCTTATGACTAAGGTAAGGCTTCTAGGAGGAAGAGAGGGATATTTAGATATTATTTTTTCATAGTTTGGATGGTCCAAGGGGCTTGAGAGGTGTGAGTAATGGGTTAGAGATGAGGGATTTTTATAAGGGGGGAGGGTCTCTTTAGGAAAGTGTGAAAATATTATTTTATTATATAATAATTTTCAGTTTATAAAGGTCCAAAACTAATTAAATTCAAATATAAGATGAATCATGGTCAAAATAAAATCATCCAATAACAATCGGATCGGTTTTGGATATTATTTTAATCTTTATAATCTTATTTATTTAAATCATTTATTAATGAGGTAAACACTGCATCATTATTGTGTCATTAATAATTTAATTTATTTGATGTATAAAAATTATAAAAAAAATACCATGATGTAGTAAATATTTTTAGCTTCCAAAATAATTTTTATAGTTGAAATTATAACTTATATTACCCTATGTGAAAATTAATTTACTAAAATATATTTGTCTTTTTTATTTTTTGCCTTTACTTTAAGTTAATTAAAATAAAGTGTCATTATCACTATTAAGTGGCTCCATGGGGTCCCAAAATAGTCCCAAGTATTCCAATGTTCGACAATGACCTATAAAATAAGGTTAGGACAAGATTTAGGGTAATGTTTTATTATTATTTTATTCTTTTTACCTTGAATAACCCTATTTTCCTTTAACCGTGGTAAATAAAAGTCAAAAGTTTCTATTCACCAAAAAAAATATTTTCATCTTATTGAACCACATTTTACTTAATAAGAACAACCATTATGTCATATTTTCTAAATTAAATTCACATAAGAGATAAAATTTCATTTAGATGAAAAAGTCAGCTTTTTAACTACTACTTAGTGTTTTCACTATTCATTGAAAATTGATGTTTTTTAGAAATATACCAAAAATTCAGCCAAAGATGTATTTAATATTCTGAATTGAAAAATGATGTCTATCTTACCAAATTAAAAACATAGAAGTTGTATTAATTAATTTAAAATTAATTCTCATTGTCAAAACAAAAAGTGTGTTTTTAAGAAATATTAACTATCAAAAGATTGAAACTTGTTTATGTCCAATTTCAAAGTGAAATTAATTAAAATGAACTAAATTGGATTAAATGGTAAAAATATAATCTAATTACACGTTAAAACCAATTAAAAAGATAATCTAACTATATAAATATATTATATTAAAAGGCAGTTTTAAATTAAAATATAGTATTTTTCACTTTTCATTAAAAATTAAATTTTATCATAAAAATACCAAAAATTTAACCAAAGTAAATTTTAATGTTCTGATTCTAAATAAGAATTTTATTTGGTCAAATATAACATATAAAGGTGACCAAAATTATATTTAAAGAGGGTTCTCCTTCAAAAGGCAGTAAATCAACCTTTTAATGTAAATTATTCTTAAAATTAGATTCATTCACAATTTAAGCCTTTAACTTTTATTGGATAAATGTAAAAAAAATTAACAAACATTTATAATCATATTGTATTTAGTTATGTTCATTCCCACTAATACATCGGCTAGGAATTAACTACCATTTCAATTAACAATATTATATTATTAGTGTGCAACGTAAGATTTCAAAGAAACCTGTTGTTGCCTATCGGGTACACCATTGAACATAGAAACCCCTTTAAAGTAAAATTAATTTTTAATTCACAAATATTAATAATTATGAAAATGTATTATTCTTTATTTACTTGGGATGTTTCATCCTTCCCCCCATTGGTAAATTGTTTGCTCGCATTTTTTATTCACTTATCAAATAAGTGGGGGTATTTATCCCTCATAGCATTTTCAGATTCCCACATTGCCTCTTCAACAATATGGTTTTTCCACAAAACCTTTACCTGGTGAATTACCTTATTCTGCAACACTTTCTCTCTTCGGTCAATAATTTGGACTATTTGTTCCTTATAAGAGAGATTCTCTTCCAACTGAACTACATATGGACTTAAAACATGAGATGGATATGGAATACACTTTGTCAACATTGAAACAAGAAAAACATTGTGTATCTGGGATAAAATTGTTGGTAAAGACACTATGTACGCAACTGATCCAACTTTCTCCAAGATTTCATAAGGTCCAATGAACCTCGAACTCAACTTTCCCTTCTTACCAAAACGCATCACACTTTTCCATGGAGAAACTTTGAGAAAGGCATAATCACCTATCTCAAAAGAAAGATCCTTCCTCCGGTTATCTGCAAAACTTTTCTGCCTACTCTGAGTTGTTCTCATGTGCTTCTAAATCAACTGAAATTTTTCTACCATCTCTTCAACCAATTCTAGTCCCATCAGCTTCCTTTCACTAACTGCATCCTAAAAAGCTCGAGTTAGACAACGCTTTCCATATAATGCCTCAAATGGAGCCATCTATATACTGGAATGAAAACTATTATTATAATAAAATTCAACCAAATAAATATGATGGTCCCAACTTCCCTACTAATCCAGTGAACAAGCACATAACATATCCTCTATGGTCTGAATTTTTATTTCTGAATGCCCATCTGATTACAGATGAAAAGTTGTACTAAAATTTAATTCAATACCCAATGACTTCTGAAGTCCTTTCTAGAAGTTAGAAGTAAAACTGGGATCACGATGAGATACAATAGAGATGGGAACACCATGCACTCTGACTATCTATTTAACATACAATCAAAAAAATTTATCTAGAGACAAAGTATCTTGAATAGGAAGGAAATGAGTATATTTATTCCATCGATGAACAATAACCCAGATTGCATTATAACCTCAATATGTATTCATTAATCCCACAATGAGTTTCATGGATATATTTTACCATTTCCACTCTGGAACCAGTAAAGACTGAAGCATCCCTTTCGGTAACTGTCACTCAGCTTTAACCTTCTGACAAGTCAAACACTTCACAATAAAATCCTCAATATCTCTTTTCATTCCATCCGACTAGTAATACTCCCAAATATCTTTGTACATCTTAGTACTCCTAGGATGAACTGAAAATGGGGAACTATGAGCCTCACATAACAACTCATTCTTTAACTGTGAATCACAATAACACATAATCTCTTTCCAAATCTCAAAACACAATCATTATCAATGTTAAATTCAGGAAACTTATAATTCTGAACCAACTCTACCCTTTTCTGTAACTCACTACATTCCTTCTCCGCTTGCTTTATTCTGTCTGATAGAGATGGTTTCATGGACACATGAAACAAAACAAAATAATTTCCTGCACCAATAACTTCTATGCCAAAGTTCATCAAATCAAAAACCAAAGGATCTTGTTACAAACGTAGCAGGGTTAATGAAGCATTAATATTTTTACTCAAAGCATCCTCCACTTTATTTTCTTTTCTCAGATGGTAAAATATCATGCAATCATAATCCTTGATTAATTCCAACCATCTCCTCTATCTCAAGTTCAATTATTTCTGAGTGAATATATACTTCAAACTTTTATGGTCAGTATATATTTCACATTTTACTCCATACAAATAATGCCTCCAAATTTTTAAAGAAAAAACAACAAAAGCTAATTCCAAATCATGTGTAGGGTAATTTAACACATGAGGTTTCAACTGACGTGAAGCATAAGTAATTACCTAATCATTTTTCATAAGGACACATCCAAGTCCTTTCAACAAATCATCACTATAGATAACAAACTCACCATTTCTGGAAGGTAGTACCAAAACTAGGGCATTTACCAATCTTCTTTTCATCTCTAGAAAACAATCATCACATTATTTTGTCCAAATGAACTTAATACCTTTTCGAGTTAACTTAGTCGGTGGGCTAGATAACCCGGAAAATTATCAACAAACCTCCGATAAGAACCTACCAAACCAAGAAAACTACAGATCTTGGTTATATTTATGGGTCTTGGACATTCTTCAACAACTTTTGTTTTATAAGTGATAGAATGTGACCAAGGAAAGGAATTTTTTGTAACCAAAACTCACACTTGCTGAATTTCCCATACAGTTTATTTTCATTTAAGGTTTGCAACACAAACCTTAAATGACTTTCATGCTCCTCTTTACTTTTAGAATAAACCAAAATATCATCAATGAACACAACCAAAAACATATCCAAGAACTCATTGAAAATTATATTCATAAGATCCATGAATACAATAGGTGCATTGTTTAACCCAAAAGTCATTACTAAAAATTCATAATAGCCATATCTAGTATGAAACATCGTCTTCGAAGTGTCTGCTTCCTTTACTTTCAACTGATGGTACCCCGACCTCAATTCAATCTTCAAAAAATACTGATCTCCCTGGAGCTGATCAAACAAATCATCAATATGAGGCATGGGATACTTGTTCTTAATAGTGATGGTAATCAATGCTCTATAATCAATGAAAAGTATCATTGAACCATCATTATTTTTAACAAATATGACAGGATCACCCCATTGTGATGTGCTATATCAAATGAGACCTTTATCTTATAACTCCTTCAATTGCCTCTTTAACTCTAAAAGTTTAATTTGATCCATTTGATAAGGGGGTTTTGAAATTGGCTTAGCATCAGGAACTAAGTCAATAATAAATTCAAATTCCTGATCTAGTATAATACCAGGAAACTCTTCAAGAAAAACATCAAGATACTCATTTACCACTGGCACATCATTAATCTAAATAGTTCCTTTGTTTTTAATAATATGTGTAAGGTAACATTCATTTCCATATTTTACTGGTTTCTCATCTTCAATATATATTATCAAAAGTAAGGTTTCATTCTTGTACACAAACTGAAAATAATTTTGAAAGGAAACCTCCTTAGCTCTGTAGTAAATCTTATCATGATAAAAATAAATCCAATCCATACCCCAAATAACATCAAACTCTACTAGAGGCAAAACAATAAGATTTGAAGGTAGATTATTTCCACACACAAGGAAAGGAAGGTTCTTATAAATTTTTTTTCTCAACATTTCCCCCAGTGTTTTTACCATAAGTTCAGGATTCATATCTTTAGAGGGAATTCACAATTTACTAGAAAACTTCTCAGAAATGAACAAATGTGTAAACCCTGAATCAAACAAAACATTGGCATAATCTGAGAAAACAAAGATTGTACTTGATACAACTTCATTTGATGCCCCAACATCTGCTGAAGTAGTTGCAAAAGACTTCACCACCCCTTTATGCTTGTAGACTGGCTGCATTCCCTCAGTTGAGTTCTTCGTTGGACACTCATTTGCATAATAACCCATTTCATTTCACTTAAAACATTTTAATGAATATAAATCAGATTTTTTCTTACTGTTACCCTGATCATTTTCAGTGAAATTATGAGCTTTACGTCCCATTTTACCACATCGGTAGAACTTACCAAAATTCAAAAGACATTCCCCGACATGATTTTTACCACAATTTTCACAAACTGTAATCTTAAGTTTCTTACCATTAGAATTTTTTGATGAGTTCTTCCCTTTCGTATACCACCTCGACCTCTTATTCTCTTGTTTATCAAAGAACACCTGATCATTGTCAAACTCCATTTCTACCTTCTTCGTGCATTGAACAAGTTTTTCATAACTTTCAAACTCATGAGAAGATAAATCCCTTTGATATTGTGGATTTAATCCTAAGTAAAAACGATTGATTTTAATATTAAGATATCATATGAAATTTGGAGCATACCTTGCCAGTAGAGTGAATTTTTCTTCATAATCATCCACTGATTCATCCTCTTAACTCAATTTCAGGAGTTATTTTTTCATCCTAAGACGAACCACCTTAGAAAAATATTTCGCAAGAAACATACCTTTGAATTCATCCCAATAAAGAGGATCAATCTCCTCGTTATCCTTAATATTTTTCACCATCAACCACCACTGATCAGCTTCACCTTCAAAATGGTAAACATTGAGACTAACCTTTTGATGTTCTGAACACCCTACAACATCAAAAATCTTCTTCAATTCTTTAATCCACCCTTCTTCTAGAACAGGGTATGATGATCCTCTGAAAGATGGGTGATGTTACCTCATGAAATGCTCCACTACTGAAATGTTCCACTATGGTTGATCTAGCTGATCTCATGCACGGATACCACCACCATTTATAGCCTGATTCAATTGTGCCATCACTGAAAAAAACTGTTCAACTCCAATTCCGACCATATCAGGTTTCTGATTTGGAAGGTTATTTTCCTCCTGATGTCGCCCCATCATAGATGCACTATTTCCTCTATGAAAAACCATTTTTAACATAGAAATATCTTTGGTGAAGCAACATGGTAAGTTGTAAATTCTATATCACTTCAGTCTTACCATAAATGAAATTATAGACATAACAATATTCTAACATCTGAAGTTATCTAAACCGACCTCTGATACCAACTATAAGGGCATAGACTTAAACATTACATAATCTTGAATTAAATGAATAATTCACATAGAGTATATTTTCAGGTTTATATTTTCATATAATTAGGACATAACTATTTCATTACATCTCAAAAATTACAAGGTAGAAATTTCTACTCAGTTTCCATTTTTCTCATAAAATAAAAACTCTTGAAAAAAAGAGTCATGTCAAGTCCCATGTTTTAGACAGCATGTCTTTTCCTTGATCTCATCCTTGGCCCTATTTATCTTTAAGTCCAGTGAAAAACATTTAAAAACCTGGGATGATCATAAAAATATCAGTAAGGGTTATAAAACAAATAAAGAAAACATTATTTCATCAATAAATATATAACATAATCTCTTTACACTACTGGAATGCTGGTCTTTCCCAACAGTTAAATACCAACGGTTTGATAGAACCGTTGGTGAAGGTGGTTTTTACCAACGGTTCATTAGAACCATTGGCATAGATGTTTCCTGGGATGTTTTTTCCCAACGGTTCTCATGAACCGTTGGGATAGATGGCTTTGGGGAGGTTTTTGCCAACGGTTCATGAGAACCGTTGGTATAGATATGCTTTGGGGAGGTTTTTCCCAACGGTTCTATAGAACCGTTGGGATAGATAAACATATGCCAACGGTTTTTAAGAACCGTTGGCAAAGGTTCTCCCCAAATTCCCAGCCGCCTGTTCTCTCCCCCATTCACGATACACAACCCTAAAATGGGAGCAGCAGCCGATTTAGGCGATTTTGGAGGTACTGTCGGCCTTGAATCTTCCAGCTATTCTTCAGGTTATTCTTCTTCTTTATCTGAAAACGTATTCAAATGTTTGGATAGTATTTAAACCTATTTTCATTTTTCCCATCAGTTTAGGTGATTTTGGAGCTACTGCCCGCTGGACCAACCTAAGGGTGAGTTTTCTTGAAAATTCCTTTTTGGATTTTACCCCTTGAACATGGTTTGCATTCCCCTTTTAACACATGAATGCCAATTATTTTTTAACACATGTTTTAATTGTATTGCCTTGCCAATGTGAGTAAAGTAGAGACTATGCTATGAATCTATGAAATTGGATTGAATTTATCTTATATTTTATGTTACCATGTTAGATATATTATAACTAATGCATGTGATATCTTTATAGTCTTGTTAGGAGTGTTCTATTAAAAATTCCCATGTGAGTGCTTGAATTTTCATTGAATTGCTAGCCATTATGAGTTATGTTGAGACCATGATATGGAATTGATTGATTAAGCAAGGGAATCTCATTATCTTGTCATTACAACATGAGTAAATGAAGCTTAATTCTTTTCAGGTTATTATTTGATTGAGTCGCCATTTTGAGGTGAGTTGTATTAAATACCTTTGTTTTTGACCTTGGTATGTTTAATGAATTGTTTAAATGAAATGGAATTCATTAAATGATTAATAGTAAATAGTGATACATGGATTCTATTAGGATGCCAGGTATATAATCTTGTTTCTATTAACTTATACGCTTTATGTGATAAATGGATTCACAGTGGAATTCCACGGATAGACTCATTTCTTTGAATATTGATTAAGCCATGGGTGATACATGGATCCAAGGGAGGGATTCCATAGATAGACTTATTGAATGTAGAATTATATTCCAATTGATACATGGATTCTTATGATAATTCCATAGATAGACTTATTGAATGTAGAATTATATTCCAATTAATACATGGATTCTTATGATAATTCCATAGACAGACTTATTGAATGTAGAATTATATTCCAATGCTATGCGTCTTGTGTGGTGGTGGTGTGGTTTATGTGTTTTATGGTAGTAGTGAAGTGTGTGATTATGTAGTTAATTTGAACCCATAGGTTGAGTATTTTGTGCTATCTATATATCATGTATTTTTATGTTATTTCTACACATTCCCAACCAGAGTTGGATAAACTTACCAACGATCAGAGGTTTTGAGTTATGAGTATTTTTTCTAATATCTAGGATGGTGGTTATATGTTTGGATAGCTACCATGTCTTCCCTACTCTTCCTTCAAAAGTGATTGACCATGTGTTTTTAGGCAAGATGCGATGTGATTGTCCATGTGTCTTCAGGTGAGATGTACTATGATTTCCCTAGTGTTTTTCGGTGAGGTGTGATGTGATAAGGCTATAATAAGATGTGGCATGTGGTTGGGGTCATGTAGGGTAGGAGGATGGCACAAGGTTGATGTTATTCATGTTCATGATACCCTACTAATATGGTTATGGGATGAGTCATGCTGTTATGTGATATAACACATTAAGTTCTTGTTGGTTTTACATTTTTTCAATAACACATTTGTATGTTTTTTTGACATGTGTAGTTGATACCTTGATTATCCTTTATCGTTTACTTAAATGTATTTTCTATTATATTTAATGCCTATTGAATTGTTTATGACAAAATGACTTATATAAATTCTTTTTACAGAATGGACAGAAGTTGGATGTATGAAACCGATCAGATCTCAGACGATTTTCAAAACAATTTGGAGAGCTTTATAGATTTTGCATTTCACAATGCTTCAGATAGTGGTCGCATACACTGCCCATGTTCCAATTGTGTTGGTAGACCTTGGTTGAGCCGTGAAGAAGTCAGCTACCACATAACCAAAAATGGGTTTCAATCAAACTACTTTCTGTGGTATCACAATGGGGAGAAAACGAAATCTCAAATTGGTGATGATCGAAATGAAAAGACTGGAATGGAGAATTTGTTAGATGATCGGTTTCCGTTTATTCGTCATCATGAAAAAGAAAGGATTTCGACTCAAGAAGACTTAGATATGAGGACAGCAAATGCATCTAGTGAAAATGATGATATTGATAGGGTGAAAAAATTGAATGATGCTGCCACGACTCCAGTATATCGACAATGCGATAAAATGAAAAAGCTGGAATTTTTAATCCGATTATTTCATGGGAAAACTATGTATGGGATTTCTAATACAGCAATCGATTACATTCTTACCCTCTTGAAGGATTTACTTCCAGATGATGCAGATATTCCCTCAAACCACTATATGGCATGGAAGTTAGTTGAGGAACTTGGATTTTCAAGAAACAAAATTCATGCTTGCCCGAAAGATTGCAGTTTATTCTGGGAGGAAACCGCTGAACGAAATGAATGTATAAAATCTGGCACATCCCGCTGGAAGTCAAAATCTGATGGAACACCATCCCGCGTTCCACGGAAAGTAATGTGGCACTTTCCATTGATCCCCAGACTCCAGAATCTTTTTATGTCTGATGACATATCAATAAAAATGAGATGGCATGATACCGAGAGAAAGAAGACTGATGATGAGTTGGTTCATCCTGCAGATGGATTTTCATGGAAGAGATTTGATGCTCGACATCCTGATTTTGCAGTTGACGTGCGTAATGTGAGGTTGGGTCTTTCATGCGGCGGTTTTAATCTGTTTGGGCAGATGCTTACTTCGCACAGCACATGGCCCGTTTTTATGCACATTTATAATCTTCCCCCATGGTTGTGTATGAAAAAATCTTTCACTTTCATGAGTATACTCATATCTGGCCCTTCTGATCCCGGCATTGATATTGATGTATACATGAAACCTTTAATAAAAGAGTTGAAGCTTCTTTGGGATGTGGGTGTGCGCACATACGATGCATGTTCGAAAGACATATTTCAGATGTGCGTTGCGCTTATGTGGACAATCAATGATTTTCCGGCATATGCAATGATGTCTGGATGGAGCACGAAGGGGAAACTGTCATGTCCAGTTTGTATGAAGAATACACGATCCAGAAGACTGAAACATCGTTGTAGTTTCAGTTTTATGGGACATCGACGATTTTTGCCAAAGGATCATCCATATAGAATGAATCGTCGAAGATTTGATAATACTATAGAGACCGATGATCCACCTCAGCGTATGTTTGGAACTGATGTGCTTAATGAATTGAAAGATTTCAGTTTTTCGTTCGGGAAGGGTCAAATGAAATCTGGAAAGAGAAATAATGTTTCCACAGAAACCTGTTACAATTGGAGGAAGAGGAGTATCTTTTTTGATTTGCCTTATTGGTCAACCAATTTGCTACGTCATTGCTTAGACGTAATGCATATTGAAAAGAATATATGTGAAATGTTGCTTTCAGTTCTTCTAAATGTCAAGGGGAAGACAAAATATGATTTACGATCTCGACGTGACTTGGTGGATTGGGGCATCAGACCAGAATTGCATCCTGTGCGTATCAGTGAAAATAAATGGCAACTTCCATGTGCTTCTTATGTGATGACACCTACTGAAAAAAAACAATTTTTGGAAGTATTAGAGACTATTAGAGTTCCTGATGGCTATTCAAGCAACATATCTAAACGGGTCAACAGAAGAGAGTTGAAGCTAAAATCTTTGAAGACTCATGATTATCACGTTCTACTGCATGAGTTGCTTCCAATAGCAATCCGTCATCTTTTGTCCAATAATGTAAGGGTGGGTGTTATTCGGTTGTGCCATTTGTTTAGAGATCTTTGTGCTAAGAAGTTGTCCAAGTCTTTCTTGCAAAAAATGTTGACAGATTCCCCATTAATTTTGTGTGAGTTGGAGAAAATATTTCCCCCATCATTTTTCACATGCATGCTGCATCTGACTGTCCATATTCCAACTGAAATACTTCTCGGAGGACCTGTTTCTTTTCGTTGGATGTATCCAACTGAAAGAAATATGTTCACATTAAAGTCTTATGTTCGAAACAAGAATCATCCCGAATGTTCTATCGTGAACGGTTACTTAGCTCAAGAATGTATGGATTTCTATTCAATGTATTTGTCTGATCTTACTACAAGAATGAACAGACCAATGAGAAATGAAGAAGAACAATATAAGCAAATTGAACCCAGTTTTCCATCACTTCCTCAAACAGGAGGAATTCCTGGATCATATACATTGAAGACATTAAGCCATGAAGAGCGGGAGATGGAAAATCGCACAGTTTTGTTCAACTGTGATTTCTTCGATGACTATATCAGGTAACAAAATTGAATATGTATATCTTACATATATATCTGTTAAACTATTCATATTTTTTTATCTACAGGGAACATAAAACAATGATAAATAGGAAGCATCGTTCTTTATCTTTGAGAAGGAGAGAGACTTTGCATAGCAATGAGTTTTCTGCTTGGTTAAAATTGAAGGTAAAAATATTACTGTTTAAATTAATTATTTCAATATTTACTTAAGTTTAACTATCATTTATATTGCAGGTATTGAGTTTGTCTGCTGACTCTGTCTCTGAGGAAATAAGAGCTTTGGCTTTTGGTCCTAATACCGTGGTTCGTGACTGTAAATCAATTGTTATCAATGGGTACAGATTTAGTGTCACTGAACGAGCCAAAAACATGAGAACACAACATGATGGTATTATGGTTACTGCCACAACAGATTGTTATGCCAGTGCATCAGATAGTAGACCGCGACTTGAAAATGTGGGTTATTATGGAGTCGTTGAGAAAATAATAATATTGGATTATTACTCTCATGGACGAGTCACAATGATGAAATGCCATTGGTTTGATTCGATGACGAGACATGGCACATTTATTGATGATTGTGGATTTCGAGTAATTAATATGACCCGCACTCTTGCAACCGAAGAACCATATGTGTTGGCATTAATGGCTAAACAAGTTTTTTATGTCAAAGATCAACTTCAACCTGAATTTGGTGTCGTAGTTGAAGTAATTCCAAGACATATTTTTGATGATGCTGATGATGGAATTGACACTGCCCCTATTGCCATTGGAACCAATCCATTTATTTCTTTTGATGACTCCAATAGCTCAATTGTCAGAGTTGATTGTGAACCTGAAGTTGTGGTTGGAAATATATAGAATCATTCATCCATGTTCTCAATTCTTTTGGTTTACCTCGAGTTGGGTTGTTAAGGTTGGTAATATTCATATTTATTTAGTATTGATCACAAATATGTTTTAGCTGACTTGACCGTTATGTGAATTTTCAATGTTTATTGGTTGATGTTTTATTTTAATTGCATTTTCTAATTTGGAATTGAACTGTATTCAAACCAAATCAAACAATATTTCTAACTTGGTGAACATTACAACTTGTATGTTTTATTAAATTCATTCAAGCTCTTCTAAAACAATTGATAGCTAAATTACCAATGAATCCCCTCATTCCCTCATATATTTAGTTTTTTGGTTTACACATTAATTTTCTTTTTCTAATTAATTACATATTTGTTTTCCAATGCAGGAAATGAAGCCAATTGAAGAGAGACGAAGAAAAAAATGGCGGAGAACAATCGTCAGATGGAGGAGATGGGCATTCCACCATTAGTGCCTACAGTGAGTACTTTATTTCAAATATATATATATATATATATTTACAGAATATATAATGTCATGTGATTAATTTTTTTTGTAAACTTTTTTGTAGGATCCACCATTACGTCGACAGTTATTCAACGAGGAGCCCAGTACTGGTCCTAGTACTCAGGCCGGTGGTACGAGGAGGGTTCGTACCTGAAGGTGGACATAGAGCTGTGCGTGCCCGACTAGACCCTGCCCCTCCCACTGACATTTCAGCCTTCCCACATTCTGATCCCGGTGTGTCGTTAGGGACACACGGGATATTTAGACCTCCCATGTTTTCGCTACCTTCTGCATCTTCTGCCCCATCATTTTCACATCCCATGATGATTCCCACTCCCCAGTCAGCATTAGGTCATACAGTTGTTCCATCTTCTTTTCCTTCTACTTCTGTCTCTCCAAGCTTTTATATTCCATCGTCTTCGACTCCTGTTCCACCAGAGGGTGTTCCATCAGGTTCTGTGGATCCGGCACCACTCATTGATCAGACTAGCACAGGTATATTTATAAAACCCTATCAAATTTTTATAGCAATATTTATTTTCATTATAACATGTTTTGATAAAATATTTGTTTTTCTTTCATGACAGATACATCTACTGACAGGAGGCGGGGGCGGGGCCGTACACGCATGCGTTCGGTGTGGAACCGTCGCACACAGGTTATGGTGGAATATAATGAAGACAATCAGATGGTTGAGAAAACAGGGCAGCAATGTCGGAGTTTTATGGCGACGCTTGCCAAATACTCTGACATCATTCCCGTCAGCCCGCTGTCGTGGAGACATTTTCCACATGAGGTCAAAGATAGAGCTTGGGCAGAGATATGGGTAAAAAAATCTGTTGTATTTAATGCCATGAATTTTTTTTGTATTTATATAAATTAATATTTTCATTTCAGCTTCGATTTAATTTTCCTGATGGTGAGGGTGCACGACTGGAACGTCTAAAGGATTTAGGCGAGCTTTGGAGAGCCTACAAGCATGATCTGTATATTGGCTGGCGTGCTAGAGTTGGCACTGAGTTAGAGGCGGTACCAGTCGTGGATGATTGTCCTATAGAGCAGTATCGTCAGATGATTACTCATTGGACGAGTACCCAGTTTAAGGTATGAATTACATTTGAGGTATTTAAATAATAACTTTCAAGTTTTGAATTAATATTATCCTTCGCATTATCGAATTTTATTTAGGAATCATCTGGAAAAAATAAAAAAAACATTGATGCAAAAAAATACCTCCATACACTAGGACGCACGACGATGCCGGATCATGAGAGGCAGCAGGTATGACAATTGTTTATAAGTTTTCTTTACGACTTACATTTTCTTTTGTTTCCTCAATTATTTAATTATTTGATGAAGTCTTTATATAAATTTTGTTTTCAATGTCATTGTAGAGGCAAGTAAAAAATATTGAAGGACGTGTGCCTCGAGCAAAACTGTTTTGCTCGAGTAGACGAAAAAAGGATGGACGTGCTGTCAACGAAGCGACTCAGCAGCAGATTGTAAGTTTTAATCTGTTGATTTTATATTTTAATATCTATTTCCTAACTTAATATTATATTTATATTTGTAACAGGATGCTTTAGAGGCCCTCGATGCCCAAGAAGCAGACAATTTTGGGCCATCTGATCACTTACATCAGGTGTTGGGAGAGGATCATTCTGGCAGAGTACGCAGCCGACCTAGGATAGCCCCGACGAGGTATTGGCCTGCCTCAGGTACGAGTTGTAGTGCCACCGAGCTGCAGCAAGTTAGGGCACAGGCAGAACAGGCTGAGAAAAGGGCCACAGAGACGGCAGAACAGTCTTCTAGGGCAAACAGTGCATTTATGAAATTTATTGAAGTTCTACGTCCAACACTTCCAGCAGAGGCCAGCCCAGCGATTGATGAATACATGTCGTCGATACATTCTATATATGGTGCACCAGGTTGAAGTTCCAGTGGTGGTCAGGCCGATGTACAGCTTGAAGATGATGATGGCGAGCAGTCTGATACGGAAGAGGAGGGAGATGAGGAGGGTGAGGAGGAGGGCGAAGGCGAGGAGGAAGGCGCTGTGGAGGGTGAGGACGATGAGGTGGACGATGACGAGGGCGATGATGATGATGATGATGGAGATGGTGATGCTGATGTGGGACATATTGATCCGTTACATTTTTTACTTGAGATTTGATGTTTAATCTATTCTAGTTATTGGTTTTATCTAGACTCGTAGTATAGTATTGGAGTTGAGTTATTTTTATATATTGTCTGTTTTTATGGATGTTGTTTTCTTTTAGTGGTTGTGTGTTTGAGAACTCCCTGGACAACCCCCCTCATTCTTGGACCCTGGACAACCCCCCCCCCCCCCCCCCTCCCCCTTGGACCCCGAACACCCCCCAAACACCCCCCGGACAGCCCCGCGGACAGCCCCCTGGATAGCCCCCTGGACAGCCCCCCGTACAGCCCCCAACCCTCCACCCTGGACCCCGGATAGCCCCCCAGACAGCCCCCCAGACAACCCCCCCACCCTCCCCCTTGGACCCCGGACAACCCCCCAAACACCCCCCGGAAAACCCCCTGAACAACCCCGGACAACCCCCTGAACAACCACCGGACAGCCCCCTAAACAACCCCGGACAGACCCCGCACAGCCCCCCACCCTCCTCCTTGGTCCCCCGGACAGCCCCCCCGGACACCCACCGGACAGCCCCCCCAGACAGCCCCCGCGGACAGCCCCCTGGACAGCCCCCCGTACAGCCCCCAACCCTCCACCCTGGACCCCGGATTGCCCCCCGGACAGCCCCCCGGACAACCCCCCCATCCCCCCCCCCCCCCCCCTTGGACCCCGGACAACCCCCCCCCCCCCCCCCCCGCACCCCCCCTTGGACCCCGGACAACCCCCCAAACACCCCCCGGACAGCCCCCTGAACACCCCCGGACAACCCCCTGAACAACCCCCTGAACAACCCCCGGACAGCCCCCTGAACAACCCCGGACAACCCACTGAACAACCCCCAAACACCCCCCGGACAGACCCCGCACAGCCCCCCCACCCTCCTCCTTGGTCCCCGGACAGCCCCCCGGACACCCACCGGACAGCCCCCCCGGACAGCCCCCCGGACAGCCCCTCCACCTTCCTTAATTTCATTAGCTCTGAAATGTTTCATAGCACGATCAACTAAAATCTAATCCATACTAAATATGATATAAAAATATTCTATATGAATTTCCATAAGATTTTAAGTGAAAACAAAAAGTGACATACGAAAAATTGACCAAACGCATTCGAAATGTGTTGATGCTTTAGGACAACGATCCATGGGTCATATGTGACGTGTACGAGTCATCCCCGCCTCAATCCGAGGCGCGGTGTGGTCGGAACAACTCAAAGTGTATGTCTTTTGTTTCAAAAGGACATCATTTTAAGTGAAAAACATCAACTGGCATACGAAAAACCGGCCAAACGCATTTGGATTGTGTTGATACTTTAAGACAACGATCCATGGGTCATTTGAGACGTGTATGAGTCAACCCCGCCTCAATCTGAGGTCAGTCGCTATGAATTTGACCGTTGGACGCCCGGTTTGGCCGTTTATGACACCAGAACTGCGTTGTCGATCACCGCGGGCACACGGCACGTCCGATTGATGTGCCGTCTGCTCGAACACTTCAGAAATCATTGTCCCGTATTTGTCGTCTGATTTCAGGCCATTCCGACTTCATTCGGCCCGTTTGGACCCCCCTCACGCGCGTTTACGAAGCACGCGCATCACTTAAAACACGAATATTGAGCCGTACCGCGCAAACCGCACGTCCGATTGATGTGTTGTCTGCGCGTACACGTCACGAATAATAATTAGAATGTTTCCCGGTGGTTTCAACTCAATACGAGGTCGTCCGCTATGAATTTGACCGTTGGACGCCCGTTTTGGCCGTTTATGACACCAGAACTGCGTTGTCGGTCACCGCGGGCACACGGCACGTCCGATTGATGCGCCGTCTGCTCGAACACTTCAGAAATCCCTGTCCCGTATTTGTCGTCTGATTTCAGGCCATTCCGACTTCATTCGGCCCGTTTGGACCCCCCTCACGCGCGTTTACGAAGCGCGCGCATCACTTAAAACACGAATATTGAGCCGTACCGCGCAAACTGCACGTCCGCTTGATGTGCCGTCTGCGCGTACACGTTACGAATAATAATTAGAATGTTTCTCGGTGGTTTCAGCTCAATCCGGAGACGCGGTGTGGCCGACACCACTCAAAGTGTCCGTCTTTTGTTTCAAAAGGACGTCATTTTAAGTGAAAAGCATCAACTGGAATACGGAAAACCGACCAAACGCATTCCGAATCTGTTGATAATTTGTCCCAACAATCCATGGGTCATATGTGACGTATACGAGCCAACCCGGGATGAATCCGAGTCGCGGTGTGGCCGCGATAAGTCTAAGTGGCTCTCTTTTTTTTAAAATGAACACCATTTTAAGTACATACGGAAAAACGACCAAACGGATTCGGTTTCCATTGAAACTTTTGGAGAACGATCCATGGGTCATATGTGACGTGTACGAATCAACCCTGCCACAATCGGAGACGCGGTGTGGCCGACACCACTCAAAGCGTCGGTCTTTTGTTTCCAAAAGACGTCATTTTAAGTGAAAATCATCAAGTGACATACGAAAAACCGACCAAAGGCATTCGGACTGTGTCAATACTTTAGCACAAGGATCCATGGGTCGTATGTGACGTGTATGAGTTAATCCCGCCTCAATCCGAGGAGCGGTGTGGCCGACACCGTTCTAACTGTGTATCTTTTGTTTAAAATGGACAGGATTATAAGTGAAAAGAACAACTGACATACGCAAAACCGACCAAACGCATTCCGAATCTGTTGATAATTTATCACAACGATCCATCAGTCATATGTGACATGTACGAGCCCACTCGGGCTCAATCCGAGTCGCGGTGTGGCCGGGATCAGTCTAAGTGTCTCTCTTTTGATTAAAATGGACATCATTTTAAGTACATACGGAAAACCGACTAAACGCATTCGGTTTCTGTTGAAACTTTAAAAGAATGATCCATGGGTCATTTGCGAGGTGTACTAATCATCCCCGCCTCAATACAAGGCGCGGTGTGGCCAACACCGCTCTAACTGTGTCTGTTTTGTTTAAAATGGGTAGGATTATAAGTGAAAAGAACTGGCATACGCAAAACCGACCAAACGCATTCGGTTTCCATTGAAAATTTAGGAGAACGATCCATGGGTCATATGTGACGTGTACCAATCATCCCCGCCTCAATCTGAGGCGCGGTGTGGTCGGAACAACTCAAAGTGTATGTCTTTTGTTTCAAAAAGACGTCATTTTAAGTGAAAAACATCAACTGGCATACGGAAAACCGGCCAAACGCATTCGGATTGTGTTGATACTTTAAGACAACAATCCATGGGTCATTTGAGACGTGTACGAGTCAACCCCGCCTCAATCCGAGGTCGGCCGCTATGAATTTGACCGTTGGACGCCCGTTTTGGCCGTTTATAACACCAGAACTGCGTTGTCGGTCACCGCGGGCACACGGCACGTCCTATTGATGCGCCGTCTGCTCGAACACTTCAGAAATCACTGTCCCATATTTGTCGTCTGATTTCAGGTCATTCCAACTTCATTCGGCCCGTTTGGACCCCCCTCACGCGCGTTTACGAAGCGCGCGCATCACTTAAAACACGAATATTGAACCGTACCGCGCAAACCGCACGTCCGATTGACGTGCCGTCTGCGCGTACACGTCACGAATAATAATTAGAATGTTTCCCGGTGGTCTCAGGTCAATCCGAGGTCGGCCGCTATGAATTTGACCGTTGGACGCCCGTTTTGGCCGTTTATGACACCAGAACTGCGTTGTCAGTCACCGCGGGCACACGGCACGTCCGATTGATGCGTTGTCTGCTCGAACACTTCAGAAATCACTGTCCCGTATTTGTCGTCTGATTTCAGGCCATTCCAACTTCGTTCGGCCCATTTGGACCCCCCTCACGCGCGTTTACGAAGCGAGCGCATCACTTAAAACACGAATATTGAGCCGTACCGCGCAAACTGCACGTCCGATTGACGTGCCGTCTACGCGTACACGTCACGAATAATAATTAGAATGTTTCTCGGTGGTTTCAGCTCAATCCGAGGTCGTCCACTATGAATTTGACCGTTGGACGCCCGTTTTGGCCGTTTATGACACCAGAACTGCGTTGTCGGTCACCGCGGGCACACGGCACGTCCGATTGATGCGCCGTCTGCTCGAACACTTCAGAAATCACTTTCCCGTATTTTTCGTCTGATTTCAGGCCATTCCGACTTCGTTCGTCCCGTTTGGACACCCCTCACGCGCGTTTACGAAGCGCGCGCATCACTTAAAACACGAATATTGAGTCGTACCGCGCAAACCGCATGTCCGATTGACGTTCCGTCTGCGCGTACATGTCACGAATAATAATTAGAATGTTTCCCGGTGGTTTCAGGTCAATCCGAGGTCGGCCGCTATGAATTTGACCGTTGGACGCCCTTTTTGGCCGTTTATGACACCAGAACTGCGTTGTCGGTCCCCGCGGGCACACGGCACGTCCGATTGATGCGCCGTCTGCTCGAACACTTCAGAAATTACTGTCCCGTATTTGTCGTCTGATTTCAGGCCATTCCGACTTCCATCGGCCCGTTTGGACCCCCCTCACGCGCGTTTACGAAGCGCGCGCATCACTTAAAACACGAATATTGAGCCGTACCGCGCAAACCGCATGTCCGATTGACGTGTCGTCTGCGCGTACACATCACGAATAATAATTAGAATGTTTCCCGGTGGTTTCAGGTCAATCCGAGGTCGGCCGCTATGAATTTGACCGTTGGACGCCCGTTTTGGCCGTTTATGACACCAGAACTGCGTTGTCAGTCACCGCGGGCACACGGCACGTCCGATTGATGCGCCGTCTGCTCGAACACTTCAGAAATCACTGTCCCATATTTTTCGTCTGATTTCAGTCCATTCCGACTTCGTTCGGCCCATTTGGACCCCCCTCACGCGCGTTTACGAAGCGCGCGCATCACTTAAAACACGAATATTGAGCCGTACCGCGCAAACCGAACGTCCGATTGACGTGCCGTCTGCGCGTACACGTCACAAATAATAATTAGAATGTTTCCCGGTGGTTTCAGGTCAATCCGAGGTCGGCCGCTATGAATTTGACCGTTGGACGCCCGTTTTGGCCGTTTATGACACCAGAACTGCATTGTCAGTCACCGCGGGCACACGGCACGTCCGATTGATGCGCCGTCTACTCGAACACTTCATAAATTACTGTCCCGTATTTGTCTTCTGATTTCAGGCCATTCCGACTTCGTTCGGCCCGTTTGGACCCCCCTCACGCGCGTTTACGAAGCGCGCGCATCACTTAAAACACGAATATTGAGCCGTACCGCGCAAACCGCACGTCCGATTGACATGCCGTCTGCGCGTACACGTCACAAATAATAATTAGAATGTTTCCCGGTGGTTTCAGGTCAATCTGATGTCGGACGCTATGAATTTGACCGTTGGACGCCCGTTTTGGAAGTTTATGACACCAGAACTGCGTTGTCGGTCACCGCGGGCACACGGCACGTCCGATTGATACGCCGTCTGCTCGAACACTTCAGAAATCACTGTCCCGTATTTGTCGTCTGATTTCAGGCCATTCCGACTTCGTTCGGCCCGTTTGGACCCCCCTCACGCGCGTTTACGAAGCGCGCGCATCACTTAAAACACGAATATTGAGCCGTACCGCGCAAACCGCACGTCCGATTGACGTGCCGTCTGCGCGTACACGTCAAGAATAATAATTAGAATGTTTCTCGGTGGTTTCAGCTCAATCCAAGGTCGTACGCTATGAATTTGACCGTTGGACGCCCGTTTTGGCCGTTTATGACACCAGAACTGCGTTGTCGGTCACCGCGGGCACACGGCACGTCCGATTGATGCGCCGTCTGCTTGAACACTTCAGAAATCACTGTCCCGTATGTGTCATCTGATTTCAGTCCATTCCGACTTCGTTCGGCCCGTTTGGACCCCCCTCACGCGCGTTTACGAAGCGCGCGCATCACTTAAAACACGAATATTGAGCCATACCGCGCAAACCGCACATCCGCTTGATGTGCCATCTGTGCGTACACGTCAAGAATAATAATTAGAATGTTTCTCGGTGGTTTCAGCTCAATCTGGAGACGCGGTGTGGCCGGCACCACTCAAAGTGTCCATCTTTTGTTTCAAAAGGACGTCATTTTAAGTGAAAAGCATCAACTGGCATACGGAAAACCGACCAAACGCATTCCGAATCTGTTGATAATTTGTCCCAACAATCCATGGGTCATATGTGACGTATACGAGCCAACCCGGGATGAATCCGAGTCACGGTGTGGCCGCGATAAGTCTAAGTGGCTCTCTTTTGTTTAAAATGAACACCATTTTAAGTACATACGGAAAAACGACCAAACGGATTCGGTTTCCGTTGAAACTTTAGGAGAACGATCCATGGGTCATATGTGACGTGTACGAATCAACCCCGCCACAATCGGAGACGCGGTGTGGCCGACACCACTCAAAGCGTTGGTCTTTTGTTTCAAAAAGACGTCATTTTAAGTGAAAATCATCAAGTGACATACGAAAAACCGACCAAAGGCATTCGGACTGTGTCGATACTTTAGCACAAGGATCCATGGGTCTTATGTGACGTGTACGAGTCAATACCCGCCTCAATCCGAGGAGCGGTGTGGCCGAAACCGTTCTAACTGTGTATCTTTTGTTTAAAATGGACAGGATTATAAGTGAAAAGAACAACTGACATACGTAAAACCGACCAAACGCATTCCGAATCTGTTGATAATTTATCACAACAATCCATCAGTCATATGTGACATGTACGAGCCCACTCGGGCTCAATCCGAGTCGCGGTGTGGCCGGGATCAGTCTAAGTGGCTCTCTTTTGATTAAAATGGACATCATTTTAAGTACATACGGAAAACCGACCAAACGCATTCGGTTTCCGTTGAAACTTTAGAAGAATGATCCATGGGTCATATGTGAGGTGTACGAATCATCCCCGCCTCAATACGAGGCGCGGTGTGGCCAACACCGCTCTAACTGTGTCTGTTTTGTTTAAAATGGGTAGGATTATAAGTGAAAAGAACTGGCATACGCAAAACCGACCAAACGCATTCGGTTTCCATTGAAACTTTAGGAGAACGATCCATGGGTCATATGTGATGTGTACCAATCATCCCCGTCTCAATCGGATTCCAGATATAATTTTCATCTAAATTTTAAATTGAATTCTATATGAATTATGTATGTTTATGAATTGTAATTTAATTATGGATGTGTATAGTTTCAGGATCCATTATATGTTAAATGTGTATGAATTTGTTCGTAATTGTATATGTATGTTTTGTTTTATTACAGGTACAATAGTTGGATCGAAAATGAGGTGAAAATGAGGCCTGATGAGATGAGAGGTGCCTCATGTACAGGGGAGAGGGGCTTCCAAATTGCTGGGTGCTGCAATTTGCAGCATAGGGTATGCCAACGGTTTTAAACCGTTGGCATATAATTCTAAATAAATTTTTACCAACGGTTCATTGAACTGTTGGTAAAGAGCTCTTTTCCCAACGGTTTAGAACCGTTGGGAAAGAGGTCACCCATGTGGTTTTTCCCAACGGTTTGGGAGAAACCGTTGGGAAAAACTATCCCAACGGTTCACCCAAACCGTTGGGATAGAGTGCCTTTTGCCACCCTACCCCAACGGTTTCCAGTAAACCGTTGGGAAAGGTCTTTCCCAACGGCCTACTTCCCCATGGTTGAGGGAACCGTTGGTATATTATATACCAACGGTTTGAGGGGCTTTCCCAACGGTTCACAACCGTTGGGAAATAGTGTATTTCCAGTAGTGTTAACATACCTCATGAAATCATAAGATTTACATAGTAAACACAAATCATAAAGGTAACTTGTGTCATCCATAACAAACTTACGTCGTTTCTTTCACAACTACATAGGGAGTTACATTTGGAATACCCATAATAGTATATTACCTAAATATCTTAGGAGAAACATTCACGTTTACCTCTATCACGTTACCCAATGCATTGGGGAGATATCTCGGGATCACCCGCCCTAGGTTTATCATGGAACCACCTGTGTATATAAACAATTCCCAAGAACCATAACATATTCATAACACATAAAACAAACATAAAGTAAAGATAAAATTTCCAAATTTCAAAAAAAATATATCATTTAAATATATTAACATAACAAATATATTATCAATACCATTTTCAATACAAAAATACATAAAATAGTATATGGTATTTATTTTCCTTTTAAAAACATTACAGCTTGTTAAGGAATCCAAAGATCAAATAATTCTTGTGATGGTGGAAAGGTCGTTGTCACCGCATACGTAAAAAGAAACATTATTTTTTGTCATTTAGTAAAATGATTATTAGAGAAAAGATTCATTTTTAATAAAAGTAAAAGTAAAATGGATCTATACACTGTATAAAATAAAGTTTTCTATAAATAAAAATATGCCTCAATGAAAGGATATTGAGATGAAGTCCCTTACCTTGTGTCCATCTTGACTCGTTCGTTATTTAATCTCCTGAATAATAAACTAAAGTTAATTTCTAATTTCTTAAAAACTTTTTTCAAGTTTACCAATCCTTTTAGATCACTTATTACCATGTTATAAACATTATGTAATCATTTAAGTTAATAATTGTCTTTTTGTCGATATTTGGTACTTGAGTAAAAAATGGACTTCTTATAATTAGAAGTTGTTCATGTGGTCAAAATTTTATTATATTTATAATTATATTCATGATTTAAATATCATATATATCATATATATATATAGTATATACATGTATTTATAATAGTACATAACATTTGGAATTAAGAAATGAAATGCACTGTTCATGGAGATGGTAAGTTGTACGTTCGCATTAACGCTACTTTAATTTATATTTTATATTTAATGGAATGAAAATATAATGATACATAGATATATTATAATTACATTATAATATCAAATATGTAATCTCAGTAACTCCATCCTTTATATGTCCCATATAAGGCATGAATGAGTCATATCACTTTGAGAAGGTTGTAGTTCGCACTTCCTCTAATGATATTATCGCATTTACCCATTATGGAAACCATAAAGGTATGATATAAATGAAAAATACATAAGAATAAAGAAAACATAAACATAATATATATCATATATAGATACAATTCTATCTTAATGGCCACCATGAGAGGCGGTAGAAGATAATTGAACAATCATCGTTTCGTGAGGTGTTAATTTTCCATCCACAAAAACAGTATGTTCTTTACCCATTAGATGGAGGTGTGTGTAAGTGTAGTTCTAATACTTATCATAAAAACATCCTAGTATATTGTGTATATTTTTTTATAAAATAAACTAATAAACAAAGTTTAGTGGGTTGTAGAAGTAAAATAAAACAAAAGAACTTAAGAGAAGACATTACCTTTAAATCGGGTAACTCGCTTTGGTTTGAACCAAAAGGGTTTCTTGAAGTGACTTATACCTAAGGTAAGGATTATAAGAGGAATGGAGGGATATTGAGAGATTATTTTGGAATATTTTGGATTATATAAGGGGCTTGAGAGGTGTGAGTAATGGGTTAGAGGTGAGGGATTTTTATAAGGGGGGAGGGGCTCTTTAAGAAAGTGTGAAAATTTTATTTTATTATATAATTATTTTAGGTTTCTATAGGTCCAAAACTAATTAAAGTTGAATATAATATGACTCATGGTCGAAATAAAATCATCCAAAAAGAATTGGATAGGTTTTGGATATTATTTTAATCTTTATAATCTTATTTATTTAAATCATTTATTAATGAGGTAAACACCACATCATTATAATGTCATAAATAATTTAATTTATTTGATGTATAAAAATTATATAACAAAATACCATGTTGTAGGAAATAATTTTATCTTGAAAAATAATATTTCTTGATGAAAATATAACTTATATAACCCTGTGTAAAAATTAATTTACTAAAATATATTTATTTATGTCATTTTTTCTTTTACTATAAGTTAATTAAAATAAAGAGTCATTATCACTCTTAATTGGCTCCATGGGGTACCAAAATATACCCAAATATTTCCATGGTCAGATATTTCCCATTCAATAAGGTTAAGACAAGTTTTAAGGTAATTTTTTATTATTATGATATTCTTTTTACCTTGAATTACCCTATTTACCTTTAATTATGGTAAATAAAATTCAAATGTTACTATTCGCCAAAAAATATTTTTATCTTATTGGACCACATGTTACATACTAATAACATCCATGTATGTCATATTTTTTAAATTAAATTCACATAAGTGGAAAAATTTCATTTAAATAAAAAGTCAGCTTTTTATCTACTACTTAGTGTTTTCACTATTCATCCAAAATTGAAGTTTTTCAGAAAAATACCAAAAATTCAGCCTCAGCTGTATTTTATATTATAAATTCAAAAATGATTTCTATTTTACCAAATTCAAAACATAGAAGTTGGATTAATTAATTTAAAATTAATTCCCATGTCAAAACAAAAAACGTGTTTTTAAGAAATATTAACTATCAAAAGATTGATACTTGTTTATGTTCAATTTCAAAGTGAAATTAATTACAATGAAAAACATTGAATTAAATAGTAAAAATATAATATAATTACACTTTAAAACCAATTAAAAAGATAATCTATCCAAATAAATAAATTATACTAAAAGGCAGTTTTGAATTAAAATACGGTATTTTTTACTTTTCATTAAAAATTAAATTTTATCAAAAAAATACCAAAAATTTAACCAAAGTAAATTTTGATTCCCTGATTCTAAAGAAGAATTTTATTTGGTCAAATAGAACATATGAAAGTGACCAAAACTATATATAAAGAGGTTTCTCCATCAAAAGGTGGTAAATCATCCTTTTATAGTAAATTATGCTTAAAATTTGATTCATTCACATTTTAAGCCTTTAAATTTTATTCTATAAATGTAAAAACATTTAACAAACATGTATAATCATATTTTAGTTAGTTATGTTCATTCTCTCCAATATAATGGTTATGCGTTAACTACCATTTCAAATAATAATATTATATTATTAGTGTGCAACCTAAGATTTAACAGAAACATGTTGTTGTGTATCGAGTACGCCATCGAACATAGCAACCCCTTTATAGTAAAATTAATATTTAATTCACAAATATTAATAATTATGAAAATGTATTATTCTTTATTTACTTGGGATGTTACGTCCTTCCCCCTTTTAGAAATTGGGTCCTCGCAATTTTTATTCACTTATCAAATAAGTGGGGGTATTTATCCCTCATAGCATTTTTAGATTCCCACTTTGCCTCTTCAACCATATGGTTTTTTCACAAAACTATTACCTGGTGAATTACCTTATTCTGCAACAACTTCTCTTCTTGGTTAAGAATCTGGACTGGTTGTTCCTCATAATAGATATTCTCTTCCAACTGAACTACCTCTGGACTTAAAACCTGAGATGGATCTGGAATATACATTCGCATCATTGAAACATGAAAAATATTATGTACCTAGGATAAACTTGGAGGATAAGCCACTATGTACACAACTGATCCAACATTCTCCAGGATTTCATAAGGTCCAATGAACCTTGGACTCAACTTTCCCTTCTTACCAAAACGCATCACACTTTTCCATGGAGAAACATTGACAAAGACATGATCAACTACCTCAAAAGAAAGATCCTTTTTCAGGTTATCCACATAACTTTTCTGCCTACTTTGAGTTGTTCTCATATGCTTCTGAATCAATAGAACTTTTTCTTCCATCTCTTCTACCAATTCTGGTCCCATCAGCTTCCGTTCACTAACTTCATCCCAAAAAGCTGGAGTTCGACCACGCTTTCCATATAATGTATCAAATGGAGCCATTTTTATAATGGAATGAAAAGTATTATTATAATAAAATTCAACCAAAGAAATATGTTGGTCCCAACTTCCCTGGTAATCTAGTGAATAAGCACGTAGAATATCCTCCAAGGTCTTAATTGTTCATTCTGACTGCTCATCTGATTGTAGATGAAAAGTTGTACTAAAATTTAATTCAGTACTCAATGACTTCTGAAGGCCTTTCCAAAAGTTATAAGTAAACCTAGGATCATGATCAGATACAATAGAGAGGGGAACACCATGCACCACTATCTCTTTAACATATAACCAATAATGTTTATCTAGAGATAAAGTATCTTGAATCAGAAGGAAATGAGAGAATTTAGTCAATCGATCAACAATAACCCAGATTGCATTATTACCTTGAGATGTCTTCGGTAATCCCACAATGAAGTCCATGGATATATTTTCCCATTTCCACTCTAGCATCGGTAAAGTCTGAAGCATCCCTTTAGATCACTACTACACTTCTTTAACCTGCTGACAAGTCAAACACTTCACAGTAAAATCAGCAATATCTCTTTTCATTTCATCCCGCTAGTAATACTCTCGAAGATCTATGTATATCTTAGTACTTCCAGGATGAACTGAAAACAGGGAACTATGAGCTACACATAACAACTCATTCTTCAAATATGAATCGCGAGAACAAATAATATCTTTCCAAATCTCAAAAACACAATCATTATCAATGTTAAATTCAGGTAACTTACCCTTCTGAACCAACTCTACCTTTTTCTGCAACTCACTATCTTCCTTCTACACTTGCTTTATTCTGTCTGATAGAGATGATTTATCTGAAACCTGAAACAAAACATAAGAATTTCCTACACCAACAACTTCTATGCCAAAGTTCATCAAATCAAAAACCAAAGGATCTCATTACAAATGTATCATGGTTAATGAAGCATTACTTTTTCAACACAAAGAATCAGCCACTTTATTTTCTTTTCTCGGATGTTAAAGGATCGTGCAATCATAATCGTTGATTAATTCCAACCATCTCCTTTATCTCATGTTCAATTATTTCTAATTTAATATATACTTCAAACTTATTTGGTTAGTATATATTTCACATTTTACTCCATACAAATGATGCCTCAAAATTTTTAAAGAAATAAACCACAACAGCTAATTCCAAATCATGGGTAGAGTAATTTAACTCATGTGGTTTCAAATGAGTTGAAGCATAAGAAATTACCTGATCATTCTACATAAGGACACATCCAAGTACTTTCAATGAATCATCACTGTAAATAACAAACTCACCATTTCTAGAATGTAGTTCCAAAACTGGTGCTTTTACCAATATTCCTTTCAATTCCTGAAAACTATCATCACATTATTTTTTCCAAACGAACTTAACACATTTTTGAGTTAACTTAGTCAGTGGTCTTGATAATTGAGAAAAATTATCAACAAACCTCTAATAATAACCTACCAAAACAAGAAAAATATGGATTTCTGTTATATTTGTGGGTCTCGTCCATTACTTAAAAAAAATTAACAGGATCAACAGTTATGCCATTTTTTAATACAATGTTACCAAGGAAACAAATTTGTTGTAACCAAAAATCACACTTTTCGAATCTCCCATACGGTTTATTTTCTTTGAAGGTTTGCAAGACATCCCTTAAATGACTTTCATGCTTCTATTTTCTTTTAGAATAAACCAAAATATCATCAATTAACACAACCAAAAATTTATCCTAGAACTCACAGAAAATTCTATTCATAAGATCCATGAATACAACATGAGCATTGGTTAACCCAAAAGGTATAACTAAAAATTCATAATGGCCATATATAATACAAAACTTAGTCTTTGGAGTGCGTGATTACTTTACTTTCAACTGATGGTACCCTGACCTCAAGTCAATCTTCAAAAAATACTGATCTCCCTAGAGCTGATCAAACAAATCATCAATATGAGGCAAAAGATACATGTTCTTAACAGTGATATTATTCAATCCTCTATAATCAATGCAAAGTCTCATTGAACCATCTTTATTTTTAACAAACAATACAGGAGCACCCCACGGTGATGTGCTAGGTTCAATGAAACCATTATCTAATAACTCCTGCAATTGCTTCTTTAACTCTAAAAGTTCAATTTGTGCCATTCAATAAGGGGGTTTTGAAATTGTCTTAGCATCAGGAACTATTTAAATAGTAAATTCAACTTTTTAGTGAGGTATGATACCTGGTAACAATTCATGAAAAACATCTAGATACTCATTTACCACTGGCACATAATAAATCTGAACAGTACCTTTATTTTCAATAATATGCGCAAGGTAACTTTCATTTCCATATTTTACTACTTTCTAAGATTCCGAATATGTTATCAAAAGTAAAGGTTCATTCTTGTACAAAAACTGAAAATATTTTTTAAAAGAAACCTCATTATCTCTACAGTCAATCTTAGCATGATAAACAGAAAGGCAATCCATACCCAAAATAACATCAAACTCTACTAGAGGAAAAACAATAAGGTTTGCGGGTAGATTCTTTCCACACACAAGGATAAGAAGGTTCTTATAAGTTTTTTTTATCAACATTTACCACCGATGTTTTTACCATAATTTTAAGATTCATATATTTAGATGGAATTCCCAATTTACTATAAAACTTCTCAGAAATGAATGAATGTGTAGACCTTGAATCAAATAACTCATTGGCATAATCTGAACAAACAAACAGTGAACCTGATACGACTTCATTTAATGGACCACCATCTGCTGATGTAGTTATGAAGGACTTCACCAACCCTTTCTCCTTGTAGTATGGCTGTTTTCCATCAGTTGAGTTCTTCGTTGGATACTCATTTGCATAATGACCCATTTCATTTCACTTAAAACATTTTACTGACTGTAAATCAGATTTTGTCTTACCATTATCCTGATATTTTTCAGTGCAATTATGAGCTTTATGTCCCATTTTACCACATCGGTAGCACTTACCAGAATTCAAAAGACATTACCCAACATGATTTTTACCACAATTTTCACAAACTATAAACTTAAGTTTCTAACCAACAGACTTTTTTTGAAAAATTCTTCCCTTTTGTATGCCACCTCGACCTCTTATTCTATTGTTTTTTAAAAAAAGACCTGATCATCGACAAACACCATTTCCACCTTCTCCTCACACCGAAAAAGTTTTTCATAACTATTGAACTCATGAGAAGCTAAATCCCTTCGATACATTGTATTTAATCCTGAGAAAAATTGTCAATTTTACTATCAATATCTCGTATGAAATTTTGAGCATACCTTTCCAGTCGAATGAATTTTGCTTCATAAGTATCCATTGAGTCATCCTCCTGCCAAAATTCTAGGAATATTTTTTACATTCTAAGATGAAACACCTTAGGAAAATATTTCTGAAAAACATACCTTTGAATTCATCCCCACAAAGAGCATAAATCTCCTCACTATCCCTGATATTTTTCACCATTGACCACCACTGATCAGCTTTACCTTCAAAACGGTAAATAGTGAGACTAACCTTTTGATGTTCTAAACACCCCATGACATCAAAAATATTCTCTAGTGTTTTAATCAACCATTCTTCTAGCACAGGGTTAGATGATCCTCTGAAAGATGGGAGATGTTGCCTCATGAAATGCTCTACTACTGGCATGTTCTACTATGGTTGATCTGGTTGATCTCATTCATGGATACCACCACCATTTATAGCCAGATTAAATTGTTCCATCACTATAATAAACTGTTCAGTTCTGATTCTGACCATCTCAGGTTGCTGATTTGGAAGTTTATCTTCCTCCTAATGTCGTCCCATCATAGAATCCTTGTTTCTTCTGTGGAAACCCATTTAGAACACAAAAATATATTAGGTGAAGTAACATGGTAAAATGTAAATGCTATATCACTTCAATCTTACCATAAATTAATTTATGGACATAACAATATCATACCATCTAAAGTTATCTAAACTGACCTCTGATACCAACTATAAGAACCTGGCCTTAAAGATTACATAATCTTTAATTAAATGAATAATTCACATTGAGGATATTTTCATGTTTATAGATTTAGAGAATTAGTCCATAACTGTTTCATTACATCTCAAAAATTACAAGGTAGAAACTTCTACTCGTTTTCTATTTTTTTCATAAAATAAAAACTCTTGAAAAAAAGAGTCATTTCTTGTCCCATGTTTTAGACAGCATGACTTTTCCATGATCTCATCCTTGACCCTATTCATCTTCAAGTCATGTGAAAAAACATTTCAAAACATTGGATGAGCATAAAAAACTTAGTAAGGGTTATAAAAAAAAGAAAGAAAACATTAGTTAATCAATAAATACATAACATAAGCTATTTAACATACCTCATTAAATCATAAGATTTATATAGTAAACACAAATAATAAAGGTAACATGTGTCATCCATAACATAATTATTTTGTAGCTTTCACAGCTAAGTAGGGAGTAACATTTGGAATAATCATCATAGTATATTCCCTAAATCTATTAAGAGATACATTCACGTTTACCTCTATCACATTACCCAGTGCATTGGAAAGATATCTCAGGCTCACCTGTCCTAGGTTTATCATAGAACCACCCTTATATGTAAATAATTCCCAAGAACCATAACATATTCATAACACATAAAACAAATACAAAGGAAAGATAAAAAATCCACATTTCAATAAAAATATATTATTTAAATATATTGACATAAAAAATATATTATTAAAACCATTTTCAATACCAAAATACGTAAAAGAGTATATGGTATTTATTTTACTTTTAAAAACATTACATATTGTTAAGGAAGCCAAAGATCAAATAATACTTGTGGCGGCGGAAAGGTCATTGTCACCGCGTACGTTAAAAGAAATATTATTTTTTGTCATTAAGTAAAGAACATAGTAGATAAAATATTCATTTTCAATAAAAGTAAAATTCAATGGGGTTTATTCACCGTATAAAAAAAGTTGTGTATGAAACAAAATATGCCTCAATGAAAGGAGATTGAGATGAAGTCCCTTACCTCTTGTCCGACTTGACTCGTGCATTCTTTAATCTCTGGAATAATAAAATAATGTTAATTTATACTTACTTAAGAACCATTTTCAAGTTTACCATTCCTTTTAAATCACTTATTACCATGTTATAAACATTATTTAATCATTTAAGTTAATAATGGTCATTTTCTCGATATTCGGTACTTGAGTCAAAAATGGACTTCTTATAATTACAAGTTGTTCATGTGGTCAAAATTTCATTATATACAGAATGATATTTATGATTTAGATATCATATATATCATATATATTAATTATATACATGTATTTATAATATTTCATAACATTTTGAGGAAAGAAATGAAATGCACCGTTCATGGAGACGGTAAGTCGTACGTACGCATGAATGCTACTTTCATTTCTATTTCATATTTAATGGAATGAAAGAATAATGATACATAGGTATATTATAATTATAGTACAATATCATATATTTAATCTCAGTAACTCCATCCCTTATACATCCTAAATAAGGCATGAACGAGTCATATCACTTTGAGGGGCCGGTAGTCCGCACTTCCTCTAATGAAATTATCGCGGTTACCCATTATGGAAACCATAAAGGCATGATATAAATGGAAAATAAAGAAGAATAAAGAAGACAAAAACATAATATATATCATATATAAATATAGTTCCATATTAATGGCCACCATGAGAGGCGTTTGGAGATAATTGAACAATCATCGTTTCATGAGGAATTAATTTTCCATCCACAAAAACAATATGTTCTTTACTCATTAGATGGAGGTGTGTGTAAGTGTAGTTAGAATAGTTATCATAACAATATCCTAGTATATTGAAGATATTTTCGATCTTATAAAAGAAAATAATAATAAGATTTTAGGGGGTTGGAGAAGTAAAATAAAACAAAAGAACTTAAGAGAAGGAGTTACCTTTAAATCGTGTAACTTCCTTTGGTTTGAACCAAAAGTGTTTCTTGAAGTGCCTTCTGCCTAAGGTAAGGATTCTAGGAAGAAGATAGGGATATTGAAAGTTTATTTGGGCATAGGTTGGATGAGACAAGGGGCTTGAGAGGTGTGAGTAATGGGTTAGAGGTGAGGACTCTTTATAAGGGGAAGGAGGGGCTCTTTAGGAAAGTGTGAAAATATTATTTTATTATATAATTATTTTCAGTTTCTAAAGATCCAAAACCAATTAAAGTCGAGGATAAGATAACGCATGGTCGAAATAAAATCATCCAACAATAATTGTACAGGTTTTGGATATTATTTTAATCTTTATAATCTTATTTATTTAAATCATTTATTAATGAGGTAAACACTACATCATTATTGTGTCACAAATAATTTAATTATATGATGTCTAAAAATTATAAAAAAAAATACAATGATGTAGGAAATATATTTATATTTTAAAATAATATATATAGTTGAAAAGATAACTTATATTACCCTACGTAAAAATTAATTTTCTAAAAGATATTTATTTCTGTAATTTTTTACTTCACTTAAAGTTAATTAAAATAAACTGTCATTATCACTCTTAAGTGGCTTCATGGGGTCCCAAAATAGACCTAATGATTCTCATGGTCGGAAATGACTCATCCAATAAGGTTATGATAAGTTTTAAGCTAGTTTTGTATTATTATGCTATTCTATTAACCTAGAATTACCCAATTTACCTTTAACCCTAGTAAATAAAAGTTAAAAGTTACCATTGAACAAAAAATATTTTCATCTTATTGAACCACATTTTACTTAATAATAACATAAATTCATGTTGGATTTTAAAAATTAATTTCAGCAAAGCAGTAAAATTTCATTTAAATGAAAAAATCATCTTTTTAACTACTACTTAGTGTTTTCACTATTCCTCAAAAATTGACGTTTTTCAGAAAAATACCAAAAAATCAGCCTAAGCAATATTTGATATTCCAAATTCAAAAATGATGTCTATTTTAACAAATTTAAAACATATAATTGTATTAATTAATTTAAAATTAATTCTCGTTGTCAAAACAAAAAACGTGTTTTTAAGAAATATTAACTATCAAAAGATTGACACTTGTTTATATCCAATTTCAATGAAAAATTAATTTGAATGAACAGCATTGGATTAAATGGTAAATATATAATATAATTATACTTTGAAACCAATTAAAAATATAATCCAATCATATAAATAAATTATATTAAAGGCAAGTTTTGAGTTAAAATATAGTTTTTTCACTTTTCATTAAAAATTGAATTTTATCGGAAAAATACCAAAAATTTAACCAAAGTAAATTTTGATGTCCCTATTCTAAAAAAGGATTTTATTTACTAAAATAGAACATAGAAAAGTGACAAAAACTAAATTTAAAGAGGGTTCTCCATCAAAAGGTGGTAAATCAACCTTTTAAAGTAAATTATGCTTAAAATTAGATTCATTCACATTTTAAACCTTTAAATTTAATTGGATAAATGTAAAAACATTTAACAAAAAAGTATAATCATATTGTAGTTAGTTATGTTTATTCCCTCCAATACAACGACTAGGAATTAACTACCATTTCTTATAATAAGATTATATTATTAGTGTGAAATGTAAGATTTCAAAGAAACTCATTGTTTTGTATCTGGTACGCCATAGAACATAGAAACCCATTTAAAGTAATCTTAATATTTAATTAAAAAATATTAAAAATTATGAAAATATATTATTCTTTATTTACTTGGGATGTTACATCCTTCCCCCCATTTGGAAATTGTGTCCTCACAATTTTTATTCACTCATCAAATAAGTGAGGGTATTTATCCCTCATAGCATTTTCAGATTCCCACATTGTCTCTTCAACTATATGGTTTTTTAACAAAAACTTTACCTGGTAATTACCTTATTCCACAACACTTTCTCTCTTTGGTCAAGAATCTGGACTGGTTCTTCTTAATAAGAGAGATTCTCTTCTAATTCAACTACCTCTTGACTTAAAACATGAAATGGATCTGGCATATACTTTCTCAACATTGAAACATCAAAAACATTGTGTACCTGGGATAAAATTGGTGGTAAATCCACTCTATACGCAACTGATCCAACTTTTTCTAGGATTTCATAAGGTCCGATTAACTTCGGACTCAACTTTCCCTTCTTACCAAAATACATCACACTTTTCCTTGGAGAAAATTTGAGAAAGACATGATCACCTACCTAAAAAGAAAGGTCCTTCCTTTAGTTATCCTCATAAATTTTCTGCCTACTCTGAGTTGTTCTCATATGCTTCTGAATCAACTAAACGTTTTCTACCATCTCTTATTCCAATTCTTGTCTCATCAGCTTCCTTTCACTAACTTCATCCCAAAAAGATGGAGTTCAACAACTCTTTCCATATAATTACTCAAATGGAGTCATCTGTATATAGGAATGAAAACTGTTATTATAATAAAATTCAACCAAAGAAATATTTTGGTCCTAACTTCCCTGGTAATCTAGTGAACAATCACATAATATATCCTCCATGGTCTAAATTGTTCATTCTTACTGCCCATCTGATTGTGGATGAATTTTTTTACTAAAATGTAATTTAGTACCCAACGACTTCTGAAGGCCTTTCCAAAAGTTAGAAGTAAACCTAGGATCACGATCAGATACAATGGAGATGGTAACACCATGCACCCTGACTATCTCTTTAACATACAACCGAGAAAGTTGATCTAGAGAAAAAGTATCTCTAATAGGAAGGAAATAAGTATATTTAGTCAATCGATCAACAATAACCCTAACTACATTATTACCTTGAGATGTCTTCAGTAATCCCACAATGAAGTTCATGGATATATTTTCCCATTTCCACTATAGCATTAGTAAATACTGAAACATCCCTTTAATTAAATGCCGATCTGCTTTAACTTTATAACAAGTCAAACACTTCATATTAAAATTAACAATATCTCTTTTCATTCCATCCCACCAGTAATACTCATGAAGATCTCTATACATCATAGTACTGGTAGGATGAACTAAAAATGGGTAACTATGAGCTTCACATAACAACTCATTATTCAACTTTGAATCACAATAACACATAATATCTTTTCAAATCTAAAAACAGAATCATTATCAATGTTAAATTCAAGCCACTTACCCTTCTGAACCAAATCTACCTTTTTTTACAACTCACTAACTTCCTTCTGCACTTGCTTTGTTCTGTCTGATAGAGATGATTTCACTGACACCTGAAACAAAACAAAAGAATTTCTTTCACCAACAACTTTTATGCCAAAGTTCATCAAATCAAAAACCAAAGGATCTTGTTCCAAACGTAGGATGTTTAATAAAGAATTACTTTTTTTACTCAAAGTATCCTCTACTTTATTTTCTTTTCCCGAATGGTAAAATATCATGCAATCATAATCCTTGATTAATTCCAACCATCTCCCCTGTCTCAAGTTCAATTCTTTCTCAGTGAATATATACTTTAAACTTTTGTGGTCAGTATATATTTCACATTTTACTCCATACAAATAATTCCTCCAAATTTTTAAAGAAAAAACAAGAGCAGCTAATTCCAAATCATGTGTAGGGTAATTTAACTCATGAATTTTCAACTGACATGTATCATAAGCAATTACCTTATCATTATTCATAAGGATACGTCCAAGTCCTTTCAACGAAGTATCACTATAAATAAAAAACTCACCATTTTTGGAATGTAGTGACAAAACTGGAGCATTTACCAATCTTCTTTTCAATTCTTCAAAATAATCATCACATTCTTTTGTCCAAATAAACTTAACACCTTTTTTGAGTTAACTTAGTCATTGGGCTAGATAACCGTGAAAAATTCTCAAAAAACCTCCGGTAATAACTTGAAGAACCAAGAAAACAACAGATCTCAGTTAAATTTGTGTGTCTTGGACATTCTTCAACAACTTTTATTTTAGTATGATCAATTGTTATTTCATTTTTTATACAATGTGACCAAGGAAAGGAATTTTTTGTAACCAAAACTCACACTTTATAAATTTCCCATACATTTTATTTTCTTTTAAGATTTTCAAGACAACCGTTAAATGAAATTCATGCTCCTATTTACTTTTATAATAAACCAAAATATGATCAAATAACTCAACCAAAAACTTATCCAAGAACTCATGGAAATTCTATTCATAAGATCTATGAATAAACCAGGTGCATTGGTTAACCCAAAAGGCATAACTAAAAATTCATAATTGTCATATCTAGTATGAAATGCGGTCTTCGGAGTGTCTACTTCCTTTACTTTCAAATGATGGTACCTCGGCCTCAATTCAATCTTCGAAAAATACAAAGCTCCCTGGAGCTGATCAAACAAATCATTGATATGAGACAAAGGATACTTGTTCTTAAGAGTGATGTTATTCAATTACCTATAATCAATGAAAAGTCTCATTGAACCATCTTTATTTTTAACAAATAAGACAGGAGCACCCCATAGTGATGTGCTAGGTCAAATGAAACCTTTATCTAATAACTCCTGAAATTGATTCTTTAACTCTAAAAGTTCAATTTTATCCATTCGACAAGGGGGTTTTGAAATTGGCTTAGCATTAAGGACTAAGTCAAAAATAAATTCAACTTCCCATTTAGGTATAATACCAGAAAACTCTTCAAGAAAAACATCAAGATACTCATTTACCACTGGCATATCATTAATCTGAACAATTCCTTTGTTTTCAATAATATGTTCAAGGTAACATTCATTTCCATCTTTTACTAGTTTCTTATCTTATAGATATGTTATCAAAAGTAAGGGTTCATTCTTGTACACAAAATGAAAATATTTCTGAAAAAAAAACCTCTTTAGCTCTACATTCAATCTTAGCATGATAAATAGAAATCCAATTCGTACCCAAAATAACATCAAACTCGGTTAGAGGAAAAACAATAAGGTTTGAAGGTGCATTCTTTTGACACAAAAGGACATAAAGGTTCTAATAATTTCTTTTTTTTTTCTCAAAATTTTTTCCAAGTGCTTTTACCATAAGTTTAGGATTCATATCTTTAGATAGAATTCCAAATTTACTAAAAAGCTTCTCAGAAATGAACGAATGTGTAGACCCCGAATCAAAAAACACATTGGCATAATCTAAACACATAAACAGTGTACCTGATACGAATTCATTTCATGGCCCAACATCTGCAAAAGTAGTTGAAAAGGACTTCACTACCCCTTTCTACTTGTAGTCTGGTAGCTTTCCCTCATTTGAGTTCTTCATTGGACACTCATTTTCATAATTACCCATTTTATTTCACTTAAAAAATTTACTGACTGTAAATCATATTTTGTCTTACCATTACCCTGATCTTGTTCAGTGCAATTATGAGCTTTATGTCCCATTTTACCACATCGGTAGTACTTAACAGAATTCAAAAGACATTCCCTATCATGATTTTTACCACAATTTTCACAACTGTAAACTTAAGTTTCTTACCATCATGCTTTTTTGAAGAGTTATTCCCTTTCGTATGCCACCTCGACCTCTTATTCTGTTGTTTTTCAAAGAAGACATGATCATCAGAAAACTCCATTTCTACCTTCTCCGCACATCGAACAAGTTTTTCATAACTTTTGAACTCACGAGAATCTAAAGACCTTCGATACTTTGGATTTAATCCTGAGTAAAAATGGTTGATTTTAATATCAAGATTTTGTATGGAATTTAGAGTATACTTTACCAGTCTAGTGAATTTTGCTTCATAAGTAGCCACTGAGTCATCCTCCTATCTCAATTCTAGGAATTGTTTTTCCATTTTAAGATGAAATACATTAGGAAAATATTTCTCAAGAAACATACCTTTTAATTCATCCCAATCAAGAGATTTAATCTCCTCACTATCCGTGATATTTTTCACCATCGACTACCACTGATCAGATTCACCTTCAAAATGGTAAACAGCGAGACTAACCTTTTTGATGTTCTGAAAACCCCATGACATCAAAAATCTTTTCCAGTGTTTTAATACACCCTTATGCTATCACAGGGTCAGATGATCCTCTGAAAGATGGGGATGTTTCCTCATGAATTTTTCCACTACTGACATGTTCCACTATGGTTGATCTGTCTGATCTCGTGCATGGATACCACCACCATTTATATCCTAATTCAACTATGCTATCACTGCAACAAACTATTCAGTTCTAATTCCGACCATCTCAGATTGCTAATTTGGAAGTTTATATTCCTGCTAATATCATCCCCTTATAGATTCCATGTTTTCTCTACAAAAAACCATTTTGAACACATAAATATCTTAGGCGAAGCAATATGGTAATCTATTAATGCTATATCACTTTAATCTTACCATAAATTAAAATATGGACATAACAATATCCTAACTTGTAAAGTTAACTAAACTGACCTTTGATACCAGCTATAAGGACATGGCCTTAAACATTACATAATTTGAATTAAATGAATAATTCACATTGAGGATCTTTTCAGGTTTATAGTTTTAGAGAATTAGGCCATAACTATTTCATTATATCTCAAAAATTACAATGTATACCCTACTACTCAGTTTCCTTTTTTCCATAATATAAAAACTCTTAAAAAAATATTTATGCCTAGTCCCATTTTTTAGAAAGCATGTCTTTTCCTTGATCTCATCCTTGACCCTATTCATCTTTAATTCCTATGAAAAACATTTCAAAACTTGGGATCAGAATAAAAAGCTCAGTTTGGGTTATAAAACAAAGAAAGAAAACATTAGTTCATCAATAAATACATAACATATGCTCTTTAACACACCTCATGAAATCAAAACATTTACATATTAAACACAAATAATAAATGTAACTTGTGGCATACATAACACACTTATGTTGTATCTTTCACAACTATGTAGGGAGTTAAATTTGGAATACCCATCACAGTATATTCACTAAATCAATTAGGAGAAACATTCATGTTTGCCTTCATCATGTTACCCAAATCATTAGAGAGATATCTTAGGCTCACCCACCATTTATTTATTATGTAACCACCCGTATACATAAACAATGCCCAAGAACCATAACATATTCAAATCACATAAAAAACATAAAGGAAAGATAAAATTTCCACATTTCAATCACAATGTATCATTTAAATATATTGACATAAAAAATATATTATTAAAACCATTTTCAATATGAAAATACATAAATGATTATATGGTATTTATTTTCCTTTTAAAAACATTATAGCTTGTTAAGGAATCCAGAGATCAAATAATACTCAAGGGGGCGGAAAGGTCGTTGTCACCACACACGTTAAAAGAAACATTATTTTTTTCATTTAGTAAAATGCTTAGTAGAGAAAAGATTAATTTTGAATAAAAGTAAAATTAAAGGGGGTTTATACACTGCATAAAATAAAGTTGTGTATAAAACCAAATATGCCTCAATAAAATGATATTGAGATGAAGTCCCTTACCTCGTGTCTGACTTGACCTGTTCATTCTTTAATCTCCTCAATAATAAACTAAAGTTAATTTTTTCTTTCTTAATAACCTTTTTAAAGTTTACCATTCCTTTTAAATCACTTATTACCATGTTAAAAACATTATTTAATCATTTAAGTTAATAATGGTCATTTTGTCGATATTTGGTACTTGAGTCAAAAATGGACTTATTATAATTACAAGTTGTTCATGTGGTAAAAAGTTCATTATATACAGAATTATATTCATGATTTAGATATCATATATATCATATATATCCAGTATATACCTTTATTTATAATAGTATATAACATTTTTAGGTAAAAAATGAAATGCACCATTCATGAAGACGGTAAGTCGTACATACACATGAACGCTAAATTCATTTCTATTTTATATTTAATGGAATGAAAACATAATGATACATAGTTATATTATAATTATAGTATAATATAATATATATATATAATCTTAGTAACTTCATCCTTTATACATCCCACATAAGCCATGAACGAGTCATATCACATTGAGGGGCGGTAGTCCGCACTTCCTCTAATGAAATTATCGTGTTTACCCATTATGAAAACCATAAAGGTATGATATAAATAGAAAATATAAAAGAATAAAAAAATTAAACATAATATATATCATATATAAATACAATTCCATCTTAATGTCCACCATGAGACGCGGTAGGAGATAATTGAACAATCATCATTTCGTGAGGCGTTAATTTTCCATCCACAGAAACAGTATGTTCTTTACCCATTCGATGGAGGTGTTTGTAAGTTCAGTTCAAATACTTATCATAACAACATCCTAGTATATTTAAAATACTTTTTTGTTATAAAATAAAATAATAAAAAGTTTTTACACGGTTGGATAAGTAAAATAAAACAATAGAACTTAAGAGAAGACGTTACCTTTAAATCGGGTAACTCCCTTTGGTTGGAACCAAAATGGTTTCTTGAAGTGCCTTCTACCTAAGGTAAGGCTTCTAGAAGGAATAGATGGATCTTGAGAGATTATTTGGGTAGATTTTGGACAAGAAAAAGTGCTTGAGAGGTGTGAGTAATGTGTTAGAGGTGAGGGCTTTTTATAAGGGGGAGGAGGGGCTCTTTAGGAAAGTATGAAAATATTATTTTATTATATAATTATTTTCGATTTATAAAGGTCAAAAAATAATTAAAGTATAAGATAAGGTGACTCATGGTAAAAATAAAACCATCCAATAATAATTGGACTGGTTTTGGATATTATTTTAATCTTTATAATCTTATTTATTTAAATCATTTATTAATGAGGTAAACACTGCATCATTATAGTGTCATAAATAATTTAATTTATTTGTTGTATAAAAATTATATAACAAAATACCATGATTTAGGAAATAATTTTCGATTTCAAAATAATATTTATAGTCTAAAATATAACTTATATAACCCTATGTAAAAATTAATTTACTAAAAGATATTTGTTTATGTCATTTTTTCCTTTACTTAAAGTTAATTAAAATAAAGTGTCATTATCACTCTTAAGTGGCTCTATGGGGTCCCAAAATAGACCCAAGGATGTCAATGGTCGTCCATGACTCATCCAATAATGTTAGAACATGTGTTAAGGTAATTATTTATTATTATGATATTCTTTTTACCTTGAATTACCCTATTTACCTTTAACCGCGGTAAATTAAAGTCAAAAGTTACTATTCACCAAAAAATATTTTCATCTTATTGAACCAAATTTTACTTACTAATAAAAACCATGTATGTTTTATTTTCAAAATTCAATTCACAGAAATGGTAAAATTTCATTTAAATGAAAAAAACAGCTTTTTAACTACTACTCTGTGTTTTCACTATTTATCAAAAATTGATGTTTTTCAGAAAAATACCAAAAATTCAGCCTAAGATATATTTGATATTCCAAATTCAAAAATTATTTCTATTTAACCAAATTCAAAACATAGAATTTAGATTAATTAATTTAAAATTAATTCCCGTTATCTAAAGAAAAATCTTGTTTTTAAGAAATATTAACTATCAAAAGATTGACACTTATTTATGTCCAATTTCAAAGTGAAATTAATTAAAATGACCAACATTGGATTAAATGGTAAAAATATAATCTAATTAAACTTTAAAACCAATCAAAAAGATAATATAATCATATAAATAAATTATATTAAAAGGTAATTTTGAATGAAAATATAGTATTTTTCACTTTTCATTAAATGATGAATTTTATCAGAAAAATACCAGAAATTTAACCAAAGTAAATTTTGATGTCCCAATTCTAAATAAGAATTTCATTTGTTCAAATATAACTTATAAAAGTATCCAAAATTGGATTTAATGAGGGTTTACCATCAAAAGGTGGTAAATCAACCTTTTAAAGTAAATTATGCTTAAAATTAGATTCATTCAAATTTTAAGCCTTTAACTTTTATTAAATAAATGTAAAAACATTTAAAAAACATTTATAATAACATTTTACTTAGTTATATTCATTCTCTCCAATAAAACGGCTATGCGTTAACAAAAATTTAAAATAATAATATTATATTATTAGTGTGCAATGTAAGATTTTAAAGAAACACGTTGTTGGGTATTGGGTACGCCATCAAACATAGCAACCCCTTTAAAGTAAAATTAATATTCAATTCAAAAATATTAGTAATTTGAAAATGTATTATTCTTTATTTACTTGGGATGTTATATATTTTATATGCACAAACTGGATTATGCTATAGAAACTATTGCCAGTGGACAACTGAGTATTTCTCACACCTTGTTCGGGGCACCATTCTACTAGAGTACCTGAATGGATTCATGGTTGAAGGACTAGTTTATTTGGATTGTATTATTATTCTTATAGGTATGAGTTAAGATCACATGACTGAGTCGGTTCTCATGAACTCATGGAGTCCACCCTTGGGGATTTTTCTCTATCCTTTATTTGTTTTGTTGTATTTCACTATACTAACTTTTGTGTGCTTCCTGTTTTATTTTTCAATCATCTCTTGTACATGCATTTATAGTGGTTTTATTTAGAATTGTCCTTTTTTACCCAGTTATTATATTTATCTTCCACTGCATTGTACTTTATTTATATTAATTATTCTCTTTCATGTTATTTATTTATTACTATGCCATTATGCTACTCTGGTATTGATGGTATAGTCTCCTTATAGTACCTCCTTTAAACCCTCGCTGCTAGTCGGTAGCCTCTCTCATATGGGGAGGAACACTTAAGGCCATGTGTTGACCATTCTGGAAACTATTTTGGTAGTCAATCAGTCATGGATGTTGCAAAGTGGTACCAAATCCCTTTTCCTTTATATTTTTTTGGATGGTAGATAGGAAACTAGGAACTTTTAGTCTATTAGTAAATAGTTGTTACCAAGAGTTATTAACCAATGTATGGTGAAAATTATAAGTGTCCAAGGATGTTACTGTTGTCTGTGTTATTCATTATTACATTTGATTTGATTTCGCATTGTGTTATTG
Organism: Viscum album; assembly: GCA_963277665.1. Lineage (NCBI taxonomy): Eukaryota > Viridiplantae > Streptophyta > Magnoliopsida > Santalales > Viscaceae > Viscum > Viscum album. The sequence goes on along the minus strand of OY728142.1, from coordinate 1,108,622,617 downwards.
AAGTACTTTTCACTACTTACTGATTTATGAGATTAAAATATCTATTCCTGTCCTGGTATGGTAGGGATATAGAATAACATACATCATTCTAGATATATATGAATCCACATTCTATGTATATTCCATTCCATGTATATTTTAATCTTAGTATATTTGAAATTTTTTATGTTCCTAGTGTGTTATTTTTCTACCTATTATATACCTTATTGGGTATTTTTTATCAGTATTACTAGTTATATTCATGCTTAGGTATTTTATTAGAATTTTCACATATATTCCATGCTTTTATGATATTTTAGTATTCTTACCTATATAAAATTATTATGTTATTTAATTAATATTATTTTATTTATATTCCATGCATGGGTGTTTCTCTCTTCTTGTATAGTGTATTTTCATGTTTACTACTTGTTTAGTATGTTTACATTTATTTACCACTTGGGATAGCATGGCCATTTAAATTATAATGTAAAGTTTAGTTAAATATAATTCCATCATAAATATAAGTGGTGTTTTGTTATATATATTGATGGTGATAATCAATTTTTAAAACCATCGTGACATGTTTGATCCATGAACCATTAGTTTCTTGGGATAAAACATATTGGTTGAAACTAAATGGGAGCCAATTTTCAATTTTTAAAGTGTATGGGTGGTTTATAAATTGTAAAATGTTAACCCATTTAATTGAACCATTTTAGATGCTCTCTAAATACTTAATGATTATTGTATAAATTTTAAAACTATTAAAATTTTTGTTTATCCAAAATAAATTATTTTCGGTTAAATGGTAGCCTTGCTATAAGTTGTAAAGTATTTGGGCACTTTAAAAATTGATAAGTGGTGACCCATAGAGTTGGAATATCTTTATGAGACTTGTATATTTAAACATTGTTGCACAAATATAAAATATGTTAAAATTTGATAGAAATAATGTTGGTTACCATGTAAAATCTTTTATCTATAAGACTTTGTCTTGGAAACCCAAATTAATAAAAACCTCATTGCATAATTAGGCCCAAGTTGGTTAGTTTTGGCATGTTTCTTATAAGATAGACTTGACTTGACCCATGTTGGTCTATCATAGTGATTTTTTTACATGATATAAAACACTGTGGGTGTTTTAAGAATCCTAAAGTCTTAAAAAAGGCATTGAATTTAGATAAACCCAAAATGGTTTAATGTGGCCCTAGTAGGTTTCCTTTAACTTAACTTTTGTGCCTCAGTGCTTAACCCCATGTGATTATACTTGTGATGTATGATGATGGTTACTTAATGTGTCCACAACTGCTTATATGGTGTTACACATAAGTTTTTGTTGGAATCTTACCTGACTGGTTCCCTCTTAATTAATAAAAGACCCTTATTGGCTTTTGATCTATACTTATATGATGTGTTATTTAACTAAAATGCTAATTGAAACCTAAAGGGTATTTTCCTCTATATATTTAAATTTACATTTTCTTTAACTAAGCCAATAGTAAAACCTTATAAATAAATGAATGAGTTTTAAAATGGGGGGTTTGTGAAATCAAAGGGAAAATTATAATGAGAAGTTAGTTAAATTATTAATTTTTAAAGCATGTCTGGTGGAACTTACCTATGTTTTCTTGTATATTTTTTAAAATAATTTCCTTGTGTAAATTTTTATCATATCTGGTACATGACGTTTGATTGAGCCTTTATAATTCTTAAATAATTGAACGTGATTTAAGTTAATGACTAAGATGAAACCTTAAGAGGTGTTCTTATACTTAACCCCTATGTAACGGTAGTTTAAATTCTTTCCTTGAATTCTACCTTGGAAAATAATGATTGTGTTTTCCATAGACTTCTTTTTTCCTAGTCTAAACCCAAATAATGGGCCTTTGATCCTAGTAACCTTTTGTAAGAATGACTTCATTTTGGGTTGATTATTTATGTTTTGGTGAGGATAAGTACTATTTTAGTCCACACTCTCATATATTTAAATCTCTTATTAGATTCCTGTGATAGGTCTTTCGTGTGAGGTGTCATTCAGGTATCGTTTTTCCTTTATAGTACTCTTAGCTTTTAAAAAGGACATCCTTGTCTAGATATGTGGTCTCAGTGTGCTTCGACCCTCGCTTAAAGTGTTTGCATCAGGTAATTCTCATTTTCATTAGGCTATACATTGTTAGGGAATGGTTGACCACTTAGTGGGGTGTGTGACCCATCTTCCTCCTCTTTAGTGTTGGGTTTCTCGGAATGTCACCATCCAGGTTGACTATCATATGGGAAGATATGAACTTGGTCCTAAATATTTGTATAGGGTGTTGATTCTTGAATTCATTAGGCTGATGAGCCTATGGGTATTATCAAGAATGTCCCATTTTTCTTAGGGTAGTATGTGTTGGTGCACACAGTGCCTATCGAGTTGATAATTGTTGCAATGAACCTTTTAAGTTCAGTGTTAACCATATAATCTTGAGATTCTATGATTTAATATTAGGTCACATCCAGGTAGGGTGATCTAGGAATTAGAGTAAAAAATTCATCATAATGCTCAAGATGATGTTTTAGAGGATCAAGTGCATGACATGTTGGTAATTTTTTTGAATTTTATGGCTAATTCCATGGCATCTGGGAGTGTGACTTGGAGGACCATCATATGTATGCCTATTGAAATGTTTTCAAGAAAAATGTTAAGATGATGGTTTCTTTTCATTTTCATGTTAACACTTGGAAATAGTGTGTTATCCATGTCCAGGACTTAGAGTCATTTGTCAATGGAGCATGTGTTGTGGTATGAGTTTTGTTCCTAGTAAATCCATTGATAAGGTGGGGAGAATCACATCAATTATAGATAAACATTTCCTTTCCAATAGAAGCCACAAAACCAAGATGGAACTTTTTTGAAATGGTCAGTTATGATTTTTAATTCCCATGAGGTAGGTAAGATGGGATCATGTTAGTGCTTGTGAGGAAGCATGATTATGGGATGGTCGACCGTATACTCAACCTTTGCAATGTCGATGGTCAAGTTGAACTTCAATGGTTGTGCATAAGATTAAATGGGATGAATTGAGTGGTAAAGGAATTGTGCTCGGATTGTGGAAATGTATTAGTAGTTAAAGCAGATATTTTTCCTTATGAAGTTAACCAATGGTGGTTAGACTAGACTTGTTTTCAAATAGTTGGGTATGTTCAGTTGGAAATCATATCGAAAACCTCATCCAGGGTATAGTGGGTGTGTATCCAGTATTCTTGGAAACACTTAATTCCCACTTAGTGTACTCTTATTTTGTAATTATCATGTCTCATATATTGATATCATTCAGGGTTCACTAAGGTAGAATCGGTTTTACGTCACACTAAATGTAAAAAATTTTGTTCTTGTTAAGTAGACTCTATCATAGTTGCACTCTAGAAGAATTATCCTATGTAATACTTGGGATCCCAAGTAGGAATTCCTTGGATATACTTATAGACACCAGCTATTTATTTCTACCTAATTTCCTAGAGAATGTCACTTGGGCTTAGTCAATGTTCTTGATATGTGGATATTTCATCATTGTATCAATATCTCTCTTGTAAATTCTAGTGTATGGAATACATTGGATGAGATCCTTGGTTTCTAATGCATGATTACAAGGTTACCCTAGACTTTAGTCATCCTTGGATGAGATATTTCAAGATTGGTGATCCAAGTATATCAGATTATGTGTAAACCCATGTTCATGATGAGGCACGAAATCTTAAATCGATGTTGGGATTGAAAATTCATTTGATGTCAGAAATGAGCTTTATTAAAAATTCTTAAGGGTAATGATAAATTCCTTGGTGGAAGGCATCATGTTTCAGGATTTAATTATCAGCCTTCTAATCCAATAATTTTGGGAATGCTTAGCAGAAGTTTTCTCAATATTTTTCCTATTTTCTTAAGGAATTTAGTTGATGAAGAATCATTTTTTTCATGTTTTTACATGGTGACACCTTCAATATGTTTTAGATAGATATTTTCATGAAAATTCATCTCGAACTGGCTAAATAACATTAGTTTGGAATCAACCCTTAAATCAAACTATGAATCTTCTTGTGAACATCATTGGTATTCTAAGTGTGCACTTTGATAGAAAAATTCAATGGTAGAGATATCATGATTCATAATTGGTCATTAAATGGTAAAACCTATAGTGGGAAGAACCATAGATTGGATGTTAAAAATATGATTTCATTTTTATCATATCTCGAGTTATGTGAGATTGGTTAAGCTCTATCTCAAAATTTTAGTTTGGAATACAATAATTTTCTTGAGTTTCTATAGTTTATGTAATGTATTCTTTAGGTGATGATTTGAGTGGATTTGGCAATTTGGAAATGAAACATGGCCATTTGACCAAGTTTTCACAACCCACATAGGTTGGGTGTTTCATTTTTTGTTTTTCTAGGGCTTCTTGAGGACGATAAGTTCTAAGGTGGGGAGGTTGAAGCATACTGCATTTTTGTAACAGATGAAATTCTAAGGTGGGGAGGTTGAAGCATCAAAAAAAATCACTATTCACATAAAAAATAAATTATTTTATAAAATACCAAAATTTTATATTATGATAATATGACCATGTTAGATTAAAAAATTATTCTAATTTTTCATATTAAATTTATAAAATTTGATAATTCACTATTTAAATAAAATCACAAAATATAATGGAAAAATGTTCATATTAATAAATAAATTTTAAAAAATAAAAATATTATTTAGTCTTATTTATTATCAGGGATAATATATGTATTAAATGGTTGATATTTTATTTTTTATTTATATTTATCTAATAATTTCATGTAGGTTTTTTTATTACCAGAACAGAAAACATGATTTAAACTTAGAATGGATTTCATATTGATATGTGTATTTGATTATATAGGTAAAAAATATATATATATATTATAATAATTTATACTAAAAACCCATTATAACCTCTAAATAAAATCTAATGGTGAGATAATAGTTAGTCACATTATAAAATGGTGATTTTGATGGCTTGGATTACATATTGAATTATACAAGCTTAATCTTTTCTCAGATCCAATTTCCCACAAGTCATAGTTTCTTCAGTTTATATTGGATTTGTTCTAGAGAAAACCATACAGAATAAACCCCCTTCAAATCTCAGGAAAATAGGATTTATATGGAATAATCCCATTTCTAGATTCCATTTCTTCCTACTTTCATTATTGATTTTTGGATATGCTTACTTCCATTTATACCAGCTATGCTAAAATCTGTGTTTTAAGATTCATATTTAAAATTTAAAATATATCATGATATTTGAATTTTATTATCATTTGGTCATGTTTTGGAAACCCAGTATCATAAATTTAATGATAAAAAATATTAAATTATTAGTTTTTTACAAGTCTCTTAGTTGAGACATTTTTTTACGGCTTTGGCATCAGTAAACCTATGATTGGGGAAGTTCCTCAAGATTGTAGGACATTAGTTTTTTCATGGTGATCTATTCAGGGAACTTATATCATGATATCTAATATGAAAATTTATTCAAAGAGATTATGTATGGTATTCATCTTGTCAACATTCTATGATTTGGTGAATCTGTACATGATTGTGTGGTCTATTTGAGATTCTTCAACGGAGAAGGTTTGTTCATGAATTATCTTTTAACAAGAATTTACATGATTTTTATAGGTCATCACTAGATTTATATTTTATTAATGTACTTCATTCATTATCATTCATCAGATGGGATCTATAGATCTTTGGGTTTTTTAGGTTCCCCATTTCTATTCATCACAAGTGAAGCTATTCGTTCATGATTTTCACAACATGCATGAGAAATTGTCCCTTTTTTATTTACTTGGATGTTATTTTTTTATAGGTTTTGTTTTATTAAATGTAGTTCATATTGTATTCAAAGTATAATTAAATGGAATTCTCTTTTACCCATGTAATTTTTGGTTTCTCTTATCTATGATAGAAAATTAGTTTTTTTAATGTTTTTTGTTTTTAATTCCAATGATTTTTCAAAAAAAATTAAATCTTGCTGAAACACTCTAGTTGGAATTTCACTAGGTTCCATATAATGAAAATTCTTTGTTGAGAAATAAAATTTATATTAAAACTCGTGATATAAAACTATACAAATACAAACAATAAAAAATACAGAAACCCAATTAACTAGGTATTGTTACATAGATCAAAATAGAAAAAAAAAATATTTATATAAATTTATCTACTATAATCCATTATATTAATATTTTATTCACTAAATTTTTTAAGTGATTATCTACTATAATAAATTTTTAACTATTTGGTTAAAAATAAATTAACCACTTATTCTTAAAATTACTTATCAACCATAGTAAGTATTATACATATATTTTAAGAAAAACTATCATAAAAACCCTAAGAGTTCAATAATAACTACAGAATTTCGAGAGAAATGTTATTCTCTTGTATAATTTTGACATCATTTATTATGTAATTTATATATTCAAATGATTTACATAGAAAAACTTTTAATTTTCCATCCTAATTTATTATTTTAATTATTTATAGATTTATTTGAACTTTTATGATTAAGGGTTAGTCTATTGTTTCATATTATTCTTTATTGGTGAAAATATTCCAATAAATGTTTTTTATTAATGTTAGATATTTGATTAATTTATCATTTTACCCTAAGAAATAAGATCTAATTATGTCCATATATGATGATTATAACAGGGTGATAAATATTTATAAAGAATTATATTTTTTATGCACAACTAAGTTGAACGATATTAATCAAGAAAAATAATTTTATTTTTTAGTATTTTAAATGATATGGTAAATCATTTAATTTGGGTAATATATTATGGATGATATATGGTGACTTAAATGGTCCTTACTATACAAATGAGTGTAAAATTGTTATATAGGTTTGATTTTTGTTTATTTTTTTATTATAATTTAAATGGAAATAAAAAAATACTTTTATTATAGGAAAATGTTTAGAAAAACTACATTTTTTCTCTTTCTTGTTAATGTGATATTAATAATAAATCTAATCTGTTAATAAATTATTCTTTTTTGAACATTCCTTACACCTTTTTGGATTTTTTTTTATGTAAGTTCTGATTTGATGTGGATTTTCTTTCTTCTATCCTATTAGGGTTATTAACTTTTTTTATAGACTTTGTTTACTCTATGATAAATTTTGTATATGAATTTCCTTTTATTATTCGATTACATGGAGTTAAACTTTAGTTTTTTGATGTTTTTTCACAGAAATTGTAACCATTGGTTTTTAATTTCTTAATGTTAAAATGATTTCTACAATTACTTATTTATAGTTAAAATCAATTTTAAACACTGAAAAAACTTATACTAGGAATCATAGTGGATTTTTTTTCAATAATAATAGTTAATACATGACTAAATGTAGATTTAGTACTACTTATATTTTTAATTCCAAAATAATTGACTATATAACACATGATAAATTATTTTCTCCTTTAACACCATGGTGACATGCAATGTTTTTCAGTAATGTCAACTTAATTTATCATATACATAACTTGGATCATTTTATATAACCATTTTAGTATTTTTAATATACTTTTGACTATATTTGGGTGACATTAAGTATTCTTTTGGATTAATATTATTTAAATATTAATTAGAAACTAATAATTCATTACTCTTGAGATACCTATAACATTAATGATAAATTTTAACAATAAAATCTGGAGATTTTTATGGAAAATTATTAGGTATGTTTTTTTATTTTTATAGGATTCATTATAATTGATAAAGATCTATTAGTTTTTAACTTAAATTTATTTTATATTTATCTCCTTTTTACTATTCAATGCCTTTGGAAGATTTAGTTACTTAAAAATCATGGATGTTTTGAACTTGATTAAGGATGATACTATCAAATAATTACATTAGGTATCATGTTCCATGTATGAGATTCATAAGAAGGGTGAAAATAGTAAAACTATTTCCCCTCAGGACCAAATTGAATTAAATACAAATTACACCAATAAAATGATAGATAAATTTTTACATATGTGAAACAAATCATTTAATTAGTTCACTTTTCACTGTTTCTAGTGATGAAAATAATGTTATAGTAATAGTAATACATTTAACTATGTTTTAACATAAAAATTTATCTAATTAATTTAGATTGTAATAGTTTTATTGAATATTTCCACAATTACATGTAATATTCTTTTTATACGATGATAATGTGCATTATGAAGAGCTGTAATGAGTTTTATCATCAATAAATGTACATAGAGTGCCTGGAGTTGTGTGTAGAGTAGCAAAGGTATACATGTTTGGGTCTTATATGTTTAAGGTAATATATTAATGCCTAAATGTTATTTATATGATCTCAAATATTTCTATTCCTCTCACATAATTCTGATATAATATTTTTAAATTTTAATGCATATCCTTATGTCAATGAAATAAAACAATAGACCAAAGATCTAATCATGTGATATTTTTTTGAAAGTGATGATAATCGAGACTAGATCTATTTTGGAGAATTTCTTATAATCAGTTAACAAGTGGCTCTTGAAAATTATGATTTTATAGTGTTTACATATGGTGATGTTTTTTTAAGTGTTATAAACCAAAATATATGCACCCAAAATTTTAACATTGCACAATTTGATGGCACCAAAAGTTTTTATTTATGAAATTATGGGATTAAAAAAAGTGATTCATCCTATAAATATTATTTCTTAGAGAATAGTGGGGTATATAATCCATAAATTTTTAAATTGTTTCATATCTCAAATGTTTCATTATAGATTATACATCAGAGTCCAAGGTGATTTTATGGAAACTATAGTGATCTAGTATATTAGTTCATTTTATTCCTTCATATTTTCCTCCAAATATATAGATTCATTACTCTTCAAAAACCTTCCAAGTAATTATGTGAATTATTTTTCAATTGTATTTATTTCTCTATGCCTTATTTTATTGTAAAAAAGGATGTAGAAACTTGTACGTATTTTTTCTTATGACCTTCACTCCCAACTCTTATGTGCCTCTCTCCTCGCCAGCCTTTTCAATATGTATCTGTATATTTTTTATCTATGTTAAAGGGAAAAATTCATAAAATTTGAATCTTATTATGTTTGGAATTTTAATTGAGAAATATTATATTGATTTTCAAGGAATATATATTTTATTAAATTCACTATTTATTAATTATGTTTTTTTACATTTGAATTTTTTTATTTGTTTCTTATGTTGTTTTTACTAAATGTTAGGGAATTATTTTAAGGTTAAGAACTACTCTCTAAAAAGTAGTAAAGTTAATTATCACATTAAGATTATGGTTCAATGTTTGAATACCATTGGTGGATGTTCAAGGATAGTGGTTAGCAGATTGGACTATTTACTTCCAATTATGACAAGGGGTCGATACACTCCTCCTTTATTTTCAGTCAAATATAAACCTAATTGACTAGAGAGTTCCTTTATTTACATGTTGTCATTTCCTTCCTATAACATTCCCCTATACTTCAATGAACTTCATTCAATCCACACATATTTATTGTATATTTTTATTTGTAAATAACTGTTTGATAGAGATGTTATTTAATTTTCAATTTTCTCTCTTTCACTATTGTTTACTCCTTGTATTTTTTTTATTGTGAAGATTATTATGAGAAAAATACCCTTTTGAATAATCTTAAATATTGGTGAAACATGCATTGGATTTACTACCAATGTATGTGTTCTTACTTCCTTTTAAGTAAGAACGCTTTTCTTAATATGTGAGTATCATTTCTACCTTTGTGTGTATGTGTTCTCAATGCCATTGTGAGTGTGCATACTAAATTTTTCACATTCTTAGTGTCATAAAAAAATATTCTTGTGTTAGTTTTATCATTTATAAGTTTATTAGGAACTGTATGATTTTATATATTGAATTACATAGTAATTTTTTTACCATGAATATCATTAAGTTATCATGTTTTAGTTATCACGTATTTTTTATATATATTTTTTTTAAATATTTTTTTTATATTTTTAATTTCTTTTCTTTTAATTTTATGTTTAATACTTGTATTATATTAGTTTTCCTAGATTTTGGTGAAGAAATATATATATATGGAACTAATTTTAAATAAATATAATACATGCATAGGTTTTTCTACCAATTTAAGTGCTTTTATTCTCAATGTAAGTAATTTGGATGTGTTTGTGAGTTAGGTGGTAAGTGTTCTTGAAAAACTATTTTTATTTTTTAATGATAATATTTATTTTAATGATTTTTTATTTCATGACGTATTTTGCTTAAATAAATAATATGTGGATTACTTTTTCTATACCTAATATTGAAATAATACAAAACCATTACATATTAAAAGACACACCCAACACTGAACTAAAACAAAACCATTACATATTATAAGAAAATTTTACCATTGTAATAAATTTCTTAAATTAGAAGGTATAAAAGGTTGTAACCATATTACAAAACATACAAAGAAAACAAATGAAATTGAACAAAGTATATCTCACTTATAAGGCATATTTATCTAATATTGGTAAGGTTCTATATTCTCTAGGTTCTTTTCTATACCATTACTAAGATGAAATCAAAAATATATTGTATGATTGAAATCATATTAGAGATAAATTAAAGATCTAGGAAATTTTTATGAGATCTGTGATGGCGGAACCACCACCCTTAACTTCCACCCAAGTGTACCTTATTATTAGATCATGCATAGATATCTTTAGGGGATATATAACTAGAAATTAGGATGATATTTTTATGAATTTATCGATTTAATAATATTTTAATCATTTTTATTTTACACATTTCTCATTTAGACATTGGATGAAAGGGGGAGTTTATTCTTCTATAATGTTTCAGTGTATTATATTTTTTAGAAATTTATAAATTTTATAATATTGATTAGATAAAAAATAATTTAATTTTTAGGTTTATAATTTGATAATTATATTTGTATTATTTTTTTATTTTTCTAAAAATAATTCTTTTTATGAGAATAGTGATAAATTACAAATATTTCCAAACTGTCACTTTTATGACATTATAATAATACGAGAAAGATATAAATACTTTTAAAAAAATCCTATAATATATATATTTATTTATTTATATGTAAAATATATCATTTGAATTTATTATGTTATATTCATACAACCCATGTATATCATTTTGGATGCTTATGTAATATTTTATAATAAAAAATGATTTAATCATTTATATTAAAATTTAGTTTTCATCTCTTATAGAAATTAAATCTGAAAAAATCGATTCCATATTTTATAACAAAATAATAATATTATGTAAGAAGTATAATTTTATTTTTGTTCATAAAATTATTTTTACTAATATTAATGTTTGTGACCATGTTTTTGATAAAAATCTTCTTTTCAAATAATTTTTTTTATTAATATTCTATTATTTCTATCTGATCAAGTAAATTAATATCTTATAAAAAGTGATATTAATATAATTTATAAAACCAATGTTTATATAAATTATTTCCCTTTCATTTGGTAATAAATACTAAATAATATTAAGAATATAATGGTGAAAAAACATTTTCTACAAAACATTTTTACTATATATTTAATGTCTTAATTTAAAAGTTAATATTATATTATTTAAAAATTTATTTTCCATAAAGTGATATTAAATTTGGTTTTATAACATAAATATTTTTTAAGAGTGTTTACCTAATATTTTTACCAAAATATAAATTAAATAGTTAAAAAGTAGTTACCATAGTAAAACCACAAATGATAAAATGTAAAAATATAATTGTAAATAACTAAAAACATGTCTGTGAGTTCTTTTATAAGGATTTATCAACCCATTATCACCCAAAAATACATTATTATGAAATTTTGGATTCATTGAAAATTTAACAGTGAAATAATATAATTGTAAAGTGAAGGTTATTCAAAAAAAAGTTCTCTTTTCTTCACCTAGAAATAGATACACTTCCACCGCTTCATGGTACACCCATTCCAATAGATTCCATCAAAAACTCTTCTATTTTGGATGTTATATAATCCTATCACAATTTCATAAGAATTTGGTCTCAATTATTTATCCTATGTCCTTAATTTTCAAGGATACATTCAAGAGAATGATTAATGTTCCAAGTGAGTATTACTTACTCCTTACCTTTTCAACATAATATTTCTCCTCCAAAAATACCTTAATCATAGTAATATAATCACCAAATTATTATTAATATACATAATATTTACCAGATTAATTGATAAACTATAATTAACCAAACATATCACAAATAAATATTACATCTTAGTATAAAAATATTAATTACAATACATAACAATTCATGTAAGAATCATTTAGGTTTAGTGCCTTTAGAAACATGGGCACATAAAAAATTGTCCATAAGTGAGCTAAGTTATCTCCAACTATGTTATTCATAATTATAATACTTCTTAAAAATATCATACATAATTACTCCTATTATGAAATGGGTAAAATAAATATAAAAAGGGTGAGATCATATTATCAATAATGTTAAATAATGGAGATATCATTATATCATGAGTGTGAGGGTATGAGAACTTAAGAATTACATTTTAATACCATGACCTACATATCATAGATTATAAACATGAGTCGTGGAATAAATTTTGGTAGTTCACAAGACTTGAATCATAATTGAATTGAATAAGATGAGTCATAAAAACATAACATTGTAATAAGACATAGATTTGTGGCATACCCATAAGATTATAACATTGTGAACATGTATAAATATAAACATGTTCACTCATATGGATATGAAATATGGACCTCACATCGAAATATGGACATGTAATTAGGTTCACACATTACCTTAAGGATATGAAATCCAGGTCTATGCATAACATTTTGAACATGTAGTTAGGTTCATGTATAAAATTTTGAACATGTAATCTGGTTCACTCATAACATTTCAACATGTGATCAGGTTAACAAATAATAAATTTACTCATGAGTTATTGATATTTACCCAATTCATTGGAGGTATATATAGGTCCCACCCATCACATAATCCATACATCAATGTTTTATAAGATCATAAAACATTCATCATATGATAACCCTTGAAAATAGGATTAGTTTCATAAACATTTCAGTATATAATAACTTGTAGAAACAAATGGGTTTCATGAACATATTTTAATCATAATCATAAACCATACATAGAAAAAATAAAGATGGTTTAATTTTATAATATCCCCAATAAATATCATGTAACATCAAATAATTTTATATTAGATGAAAATTGGTTTTGAAGGTAAAATCACTTGGAACATTTATTGAGAAAAATAACCATTCTTCAAAAATGACTTTTTTTTAAAACAATAAATCCATAAATTATTTCATAAATTCTTTTACTTTAAAATAAAATTTTAAAATTGTAATTTATGATTTAAAACATTGAGTGGTCATGATGGTGGGAAGTTTTTTTCATGTTTTAGACATTAAAACAGAGATTCCTTTCACATTTTTGGTAAAATCCAAAAAAACCTTGTTTTTAAAAAAACATTATGATTAATTTAAAAAATCCATAAAAGGATAAAATTGAATTTAAAAAATAATTGAGTAACATTAAAATATTTTCTGAAAACAATTTTTGAAATCATTTATATGGAAGAAAATTAGGTTCTTGGATGAATAAAAAATAAAGATTATTTTTTGTAGAAGAATTATTTTGAACTTTTGAGTATATAAAGAGAGAAAATTGAATGGAAAACATTTATTTTCATGAAATTACCAGATAATAATAAAATTAATGAACTTATTTATAAATTTATAATAATATTTCATCATATAATTTATAGTCCTAAATAATCCTGATAAACAAATGAGATTGTAAAATAAAACACTTACCACTTTGGTAACTTTTGAATCATAAAACCGATTAAATAATATCATAATATGAAATATTAAAAATAATTAAATTAATTAAATTAATGATATAACATGTAATTGGTTAAATATATACATTTTATAAAGTAAGATAGGTTTATAATATAACATATGCCTCAAAGAAAAAATTTGAGACAAAAATCCATTTCTGATTTGGTAACTTTTGAATTATAAACCCCATGAAAGAGAGATACTAAAATGGATATGTAAATCCAAATAATTTTCATGATAATAATCCTAAAATAAATCCATGGTAGGTATATAAACCACATATAATAAATATTTTGTGAATATGGAATGTGTTCTCACAGAAGTAACAAGTGAGACAAAAATTTCTTACCATAAGTGTTCACATCCTTCTTACTCATTCAAACCTCATGTATAATAAATATATATTTATTATAAATCCATTAGAGAAAAAAAATTATATATATAACATAACATATATTATTTACATATGACCTTTTCTTTCCCATTTATTAAAAATTCTATGTTAAAGTCATGTATCAAGTAATAAATGAATTTTTCATGTATGTTTTGATTTTGTATTTTTGATCCCCATATACTGATCATGGTTAAATAATATCCATGATTTTAGACATGATATAAATATCCTATATATTCATCCCATGTTAATTTTTATTAATCCATAAATTTTAGTGAAATAAAATTAAATACATCATTCAGGGAGACGATAGGTCGTAAGTATGCATGAATGTTATTTTCATTTTCTCGATAGATGAAATAAAAAAAGGTAAATAATATATTAATATTATAGAACCATTTTTATTTTATATATATCAAATATAATAATTAAATTTACCCTAATTACCTTCCATAAAAATTATTAATTAAAAATAAATCACTTCACTTTATTAGGTGATTGTCCACCATACACACGAACGACCATATCAGATCCCCCACTGAATGAAAAGTAAGAAGTTGTTTATGATATCATAATTAATGAACTATAATTATGTTCAAAATATCACATATATAAATTATACCCATTATCATACCAAATCATGATATGTGTCTATGGAAAACATTTCTCGTCAGTTCGTGAGGTTCTAGTCCACCGTACACATGAACAAAATTATTGTTTCACATTTGACAGAAAATGAGATGGATGATGGAAATTCCCATAGTATAATAACTTCTTAGTATATGTAAAAAAATTATGTTATTATATTATCATGATTTTAGGAAATTTTATAAATGTGGAGGATTAAATAAAATAAAACATTCAGTTAGGGATGTTACCTCTTTTTTAGAAAACTTCTTTTAGTTTGTACCAAAAGCCTTCCTATGTTGGCATCATGACCAAATTAAGGATTATATGATTAAATGAAGTAAGGAATAATTGAGGTTTTATCTTGTAATAACCAAATGGTTTCGGAAGTATGAAGAGGAGAGGTGAGTGGGTGGCCTTTTATAAGTTAAGTGAGTGGTACACTTATAATTTTAGAAAAGAAAACGGTATACCCTTTTTTCTCATGCCACAAGGCTCCAAAATAGATAATTATTGATCCTAAAAGAAATAAGTTATAAATATTTCTATTAAACGTTTTTTTAAAACTTTATATGTCATTTTATCTCTTATAGGTTTATTTTAACCTCCTGTTAAACTCATTTTCACCTTAACCGTGGTAATTTATTTTACTACTTTTACTATTCATAATGATTAAAAATTGAATTCACCATATTTAAAAAAGATATATTATAATTATTATAAATACAGAATTTCTTTTTTCAAATTTCATTAATCAAATTGTAAAAATTTAATTTGAAATTAAATATGTAGGTGTGATGAAAAAAAGGTTTTTCAAAGAGAAAATCTTCAAAAGTTAAAAATGTTTTTATAACAACATTTAGTATTAAATTTATTAAAGTTACCAAAATTGGATTAATTTATATATAAATGAACTAATTTTACATTTATAACCATATAAAAAATTATTTTTTTAAAATCAATAAAATAAATGAAAATTTTAAATAAATACCAGTATAGTTCACTATTCATTACAAAATTTATCTTCTTGAAAATTCATCAAAGATTCACCCTAGTATAATTTTCAATTTTGGATTTAAAAAATAAATTTCATCTATTCAAATAAAGTTTCTAAATTTGTGAAAAATAATTTCAAAAATAAATACATAAAATTCTACAAAACTATTTTTTAGAAAAAATTAGTTTTTATGCGTAAAATTTGATTTATTCATATATCATTCCTAGAAAAAAAATATGAATTTAAAAAAAATATTGAATAAATAATATATAAATTTAATTTATATAATTCCTTAAATTTTTTTTAATTTATTGATTTAAACTATGTCAATGTGCATAAAAATAATTTTTTAAGAAAAATCTCTCTTTTATTTTCAAATAGTTTTCATTTTCAATGGTTGTTAATTAGTCACCAAACAATTCATTATTTATACATGTGTAAACGATATAGTTTCATAATTTATTTTATCATATTCATATCCACCATTCCAACATTTAGGTTATAACTATCATATTAAATAGTAGTATTTTAATAGTAAATTGTGTTTCATTAAAACTCGATGTTACATGTAAAGAAATCTAAACTCGGTGTTGAATGTAATGAAAAATATCCAAAGGATTAAATTTATTTGAAAAAATATATTTCATAGAATATTGGGTTGTTACAGAAAACATTATTTTTTCCTTTCTATCCTCATCAAAAAACAAAAGAATATTGATTATATGTTGCATGGACTACCACCTCCACAAAGTAATGTTTTTCATTTTTCATCTAGATTTTAATTATTTTGTAAACCACATAAAATATTGTTCAATATCATAAAAACATAAAAATAATATCATTATTATTCTATTATAATTATTTTATAAAATTCCATAACCATACTCACCCATCTAGATAAACACATGTTTGTGTTTGGGTTGGTTTGAAAACCTACTTGAATAATTCTCTAAGACACTATCATTAAAGACTATGGAAACATAAGCACAAATATTATTAAAAGTTACTAATAAATTAATGATTGGTTTTTTGGTTTTTTTTTTATTATGTATTTAATTTTTTAGTAAAATACCATACTTTATCATAAAAATTTCCAAAATTTTTTGACACTGATTCAATTTTCACAAAAACATATTAAAAAATAATTCAATATATAAATAGAATATGATAGTAAATTATCTATATAAAATTAAATAAAAAATAATAAATTTTAAAAATTGGGTATCTTTCATGACCCCCTCCCCACAAGGTGTACCCCTATAGGGTCGGCAATGGGAGAAGAGGGATAGTAACCCCCAAGTCCTGCCACCAATAGGCCCCGGGTTGGTGACTAGAACTGAGGGTATAGTAAACACACATATAGGAAAAAATACCCTCTAAATGAACACATGAGAAAGATAGAGATAAGATAGAAATCAACCAACTCCAGCTCAGACTAAAATATAAAAGAAAATACAAGTTCACATATGCAATGAAATGCAAGAACTATTACAAATGAAAGTAAAATTGCAATTACCCAATGAAAAGTAAGGACGACAATGACCACAAATCCCAAAAAAACTCCTACTAAAACCCAAGCTAGTAGTAACTAGCCTGATCTCTAACCTACTCCAACTAACCTATAAATAGTTTATATATACATAGGGTGAGTATAACTATATACTCAGTAGGATACTCCGTAGAGCCTCTCGTGAAAAAGATAAAGAAATAATTTTAAAGCACGGCGAACAACAAGTGAAACTAACTCATCACCTAACTGGTATACTAAGTTACCAGCCTCACCATATATACTCTAACTGAATATCTCATACAACTATATATAATACAATAAATAATATCAGTGGTACCCAACTACCACTTCCCCACTAGTTTTCCATATTTCCCCAACATCGCACATCCTGATCATCACTCTCCAAAAGGTCTAGCCCGTAGACACATGGGAAAAGAACTAAAATATGAATCTCATGCATCACACCACCATTTCCACAAAACCAAAAGTAACTAGGAAGTTTCCAGGATCCACCACAGCTCGTATAACATGTATCATACATTGAGTATTATACCTCAATCCAGTATAGCCCATACACCGAGTAAGGAACCTCAATCCATCATATCCCACAAACATTATATATGTAGTAGTCCTTAGAAAACTATATCCAAAATACATGTGTGTGAAAATAACCAAAATCCATTACAACCCTATATACACATATATGGTAAAAACTAACCACCATGCATACTAGAACAAGTAACTCTCAAGATAAGAGAGTGGGGTCAAAGGGGGTATCCATCCATCCATCCTCTCATCGGGATATTAGGGAAAACACCCCCCCCCCCAGGGCTTAGAATCCCCAGGGTGTCAGTTTCCCTAACCAATAGGGTGGAGTAGCATATAAAAACACAAAATGTACATGATGTAATATATCTCACAAAAACACTATAGACATAAACTAGTCTCAGAATCCATTATAGCTAATGTCTCTCAGAATCTCGGATGCCACTAATAAGACCAGATATCCTATAAGTATACAACCATTTAAAGAGCTAAATTAAGTTATTCCATTTCTTTTCATCAGTTGAAATTTATGTTAATTAATTATTAACCCTTAATTAACTATTTTTATTTTCTATATTACATTACATTAGCATTACACAATGTTCCATGCCCTATAGGCATAAGAAAACTGAGTCCAAAACTTCTCATAATTTAAACCTCTGCATTACATCCCAACAATTCCAACCCCATGGGTTAAACATTTATTTATTTATTAACATTATTTATTTCAATATTATCGGGTACTCTAGGAAAATAGCCTAAGCTACCAAACAAAGTAAACAACCAATAAAATCCATCAACCTCAAGCAATGGTGAAAGGGGAAAAAATAAACAAACAACTTGGTCGTTGTCCAAACAACAGTTTCAAACAAGTATCCAACTTCATATAAAAGGGTAATTCCAACTTTAACCTATTATATTATCTCTATTTTCCTCCCCAACACCCACATGAATATCCCAATGTATCCCATCATTACAAGTGTCAAATACTACCACAACAACTAGGCCTCCATTCCCCACATTCCACAATATCCCTTTAGGCTTAGCCATCCTAATCTCAAATCATATTTGGGCCTCCTTTCCACCACAAACCACAATATCCCTCCAAGATCATCCATCCCGTGATCATATTACATTATAAGAAGCAAGAAAAAAACAAATAAATTGGGATCTTGGAACTAAAACAATGTATTTAGTCTTCACACACAACAAGATCCCATGGATCCAAAGCACAAGGCACTCAGTCTTTACAAGAAAATGGGAAAATCAAGCCCTTTAAAGGCATTATATCTAATCACACAACTGATTCTTATTCCATATTGAATTAACTGATTCATTATTTACAGGTTCCAACTGTGGTAAACATGAGTAGCAAGCTATCACAAGCTATCACAAATTAATTTAAAAATTAATTTAACAAGACTTTAATTATTTTATCAATAATAATCATGATTATTCATGTTAATTAACTAATTAAATTAAAAATATATACTTGCATAAATTTATTATCATCAAATTACAATGAAAACTAGATACATTAAGCATTAATCTTTAATATTTTTTCATTTTATTATCAATTAATTGTGACTTTACATTATTTACCAATTTCACATTTCAAACCAAGTATAACAAGCATAAAATAGATACCACACTATCTAGAAAATCAATAAGTAACCCGTTATCACAGTAAAAAATAGAAACATCACCAAGAGAGTGTTACCAATTCTTTAATCTGGTTCAAGTAATTATGATGTTAATTTATTTATAATATAATGGGATAAATCATGTTATCTCTATGATTTCACCTAAAGAAAATAGAATTAATGAATCCCTTACCGCGAAAGGGGTGTCTACGTTCTTTGCACAAGAACAGACCAACGATGTAGATCCCTATCACCTCTCCTATAAGAACTTTATATAGACAAGGATTCCATTCCACAACCATATCAAAAACAACAACAAAATTCCTTTAGAAACATTGGGTTCCATCACATGGAAAATAATAATAAGAGAAAATGGACTGAAGAAACCACAAGAACAGAGATAGAACAAACCTTAGATCGAAGATGAATTATTATAGATCAAAGGAGGGGAGATAGAGATCAATCCCTTATGAAGGAATCCCCAAAAAACTGAATAGGGGGTTGTCGGGTTTCTTAGAACGAGAGAGATAGAGGTGATACATCCATAGGGTTTGACAACCCAAGTAACGAGAAATGTTTAAGAGATACAACATCAGGGATTTACATGACATGTAATCCCCTTTTTGTCATAAAATCTTCAAGGTGGTTCCGCTATAAAATGTGTCACCCTTTTATTTTATTATTTTTATAACCCTTATTCATTAAACATCATGAAACCTACTTTCACATTATGTAAAATTATTACACATTGTGAAATCTCCGTGTTTCTATCCTCTAGAAACCAAACTTCTCCAAAGTTTCTCTGAGCCTCATCTGAGCACCTGAGTCTTCAAAAATGTACAAAGGGTTTATCCACATGGATCTGAACCCCTATAGTATCTAATAAACATAATTTTATTTTTCAAGAATTCAAGCACATGTGAAGAACGAATCCAGAATAAGTTAAGGGATTCCTAACTCAAATTTTCACCCCTTGAGATATATTTCCAAATATATGACATATTTTCCTTGTAATGGTGAACATACCAACTATTAACATTTTTGAATCATGATTCCTAGGTATTTCGTGATATTAAATGATATATTGAATTTTCATTCCCTCATGGGTTTTTTACTCAAAAATTTCAAAAGTAGTAAGGTATTTCATCTCTATAACTTTCATTAAAAAATATTTTGATATTATGCACTAATATTAATTTGTATAATGTATCTACTTCACATTGACTTATATTATCTAAAATTATTTTTACTCTTCAAAACATCACATTCATTCATTCCCTTTCTTACAGTGTCCTATTATTGATATCACCCTAAAATATAAAGTTTTTTTCATAACATTATCCACATTTGTAAGTTATATTGTTTATCTATGAGTATCATCTTTAATTTCATATGGTATTCCCAATTTCTATCATTTATAATAAATTTTTATTCAATTCATCCTTATTTATTAATTTCATTCCTTCTTGAAAATGAAACTATGTCATAAATAACTACCATTCTCTTAAATGACAATCTACCATTCATGTTCATGCTATCCTCTTAAAAAATGATTTTCTTAACTATTTGGAATACCAAGAATGTGTTATTTCTTATTTATATCATACATTTAATTACCCAGTTTCATAAACATTGTTTTTTTAAAGAATATGTTTTTCAAATATGGTATTTAAAATATGGGTTTCTTCAACCTCATAATCATGGTTTTTCTTTCACAATACACTTCCTAAAGGTAAACCATTATGTCACTTTAAATACTCTAATATTGATGTGTATTTTTAAAATAAATGTTTTGAAAATATTTAACATCACCATTTTCAAATTCACTTTAGAAAATGACCAATGATATCTTCTATTACAACAATTTTTTTCTAAAAACACTTTTTTGTATTTTTCTCCATTTTACATTTTCATTTTGAAAATGAATTACTCTTAGGGGATTTAGGTTTCATGATATTCCCTTTGATTTAAATTGTACTATTTTCTTATTTGAAGAATTAAAATTGTGGTATCAAATTACCCAAATTGTTAAACACTTATGTGGTATTATTTGAAACATTATTTTTTTAAGGTTGTTTTTTCTTATATGTCAACATCTTTATAATATTATTTTATTAGCTAGGAATATGTTCATTTTCAACCATTCACCTTGATTATATAGATGGTTTATGGTCATGTTTTGGTGAAATAATTATAATAAATATTTCATTCTTGAGGTAATATTATTTTGATGAAATTAAGAATGTTTATATATGTGTTACACTTATGTGTGTACATAATATGATTTGATGGGTGGGGACATAATTATATAGACCTATAATGAAATATGTAATGTTTTATATTTCTAGAGATGTTGTGAATGTTATTAGTGATTTAACCTAATCCACTATATGACTTTTTCCATAATGTGATGATGGTAATTAGAGTGAACATTGGATTATTCTAATGATGTCATGCATAAATTTGTTGTCAAAATAATAATATTACAAGATCCTTTGATATTAGTTTCATTGTGTGAATTCCTCAATATATGGTTCTTGTATCGTGATCCTTGTTTTATTGGTTATGAATTATATATTTTAATTTTATGTTCCTTACATACATTATCATACCCATATGTTTATCTTATATGCACTTATGATATTTGATTTTTATCACTTATTCTTACCCTTAATGAGTATTTGGGTTGTAAAATTATTAGTTTTCTTTTCCCATAGGTAGTGAATGGATGTAACTAATGTGTTATATGTACTATATTGCCTTCTATAGAAATTTTTAGGGATATTTTGAAGACCTATTATGGACTAGTCTATTTCTTATATATGGGAAAATGTATTTTAGTTGAAAAAATAGGTTTTTTAGATAAGATTATTTTCCTTATTCCCTAAAAAAAACCAAAAAGATCATAAGCATTTATAGTAACGAAATATTTTATTTATGAAATGTTATTAGACTCTCACATCCTTAGGGTGTTGTAGTTGGTATCAGTGTAGGTTTTAGATAACTTTAGATATTAGGATGATAGTTGAGAATAATTTAAGGGTCAATAAGCTATGATATATAATAATTTACATGGTATGGATAATCCTTTAGTTTAGTTGAGGTTATATTGAATATTTTTGGGATTAAGATGTGAGAGAAGTAATTGAAAACCCCTAGAGATATATCTATGTGTAGGATAACCTCGTAAAACTTTGCTAAAGTATAGATTGTTTGTTTTTCCTAGAAATAACATCCTAGTCAAAATAATAAAAGTGGATTAAAAATCTATAACATGCATATATGGTGGTAATAACCCTTAGAAGGGGTTGTTGGGTATTAAATAAATCTTCTTATGGTGAAAAAAATTAATGACACATCTTATTTATAAATATCAAGGAATATGATATGATTAATCATATTCACTTTACGAATCTCTCTAAAGGATTGATTCCTATGTTATTTTAATATATTAGTTTATAAATTATGATAAATTTAATATTAATGTATCCTAGGTTGAATCATGAATGAAATAGGGGGAACGTAAAGTGATATAGGTTGAACTAAAACAACTTCAGGTTAATGTGATAGTATCATATTGTATAGCATCTTGTGGTTAAATTTTTAAAATGGATATTTATGAAAATAATATTATGAATAAATTATTATTGACTCATGTTAACACCTTTGGGCTATAGTAATTACTGTAACTAAAATGAACCATTGGTGAGTGGGACAATGTGATGATTTCCTCAATGAAAACCCCAATATAATGGGAGCTGGAATGACAAACCTTGTGATTATCGAAAATCATCTATCATGAAATATGATTAACAATGTAAACATAGCTGAAATACTAAACACGCCAAATAAGAGAAGTATGCAGTCTTGTGTCAGTTCATGTTACATGGATAATGTAGAAAAAATACACATCTCCCTATATGTCATAAATATGGAAAGAAACATGGTGGGAATTACCTTAAAGGGATGGGTATATTCTACAATTATGGAGATGAATTATATGAAACTAAAAATATTGTGGGAAATAGAGAATCTATAAAAATTCATTTCTTCAATTTTAATGAAATTTGAAATTATGAAAATCAATGCCCCAGTCCAAGGGGTAACGAGGAAAATAGTCAACTACAACCATTTAGACCATGGGAACAAAGAAAAATTGACGAAACACTTTCTATCGAAGTATATAGTGAATTTTCACACTATATTTGATTACCTCCTATGTAATATAGGTTTTAACATTTTTTATATTGAATTATAAATAAAAGTTTTTGTGGTAAAATTATTATATCAATATTACAAGGACCTTATTCAAGGTTTTTGGAAGTTAATTCTTGTAAAATTTTCTATTCTTAACATATTATTATTCTATTTAGAATGGGTTATAGGGGAATATCATTTAATATTTTAAATTAGCCCATGTATGATCCCATGTTTTTTATGAGGAATGAATACTTTAAATTTTGGATTAAACCATTCATTTGGTCTATGTGGATGTTCACAAGAGTGTTGGGGATATTTCAGGAGTATCTGGGGATTGTTCTGACCATGGATCCTTGAAGTTTTTTGAAAATGGGTGTTCCACATTGTTTTTTTAAACCATGCTACTGATACTGCATGGTTTGGGTAAACCATGTGGGGTGATGCAGAGGTTCTATAGAGGGACGCATAGGTTGTGCATAGTTTGGCCAAACCATGTTCTTACCCCACACCCTTTGTTCTATTTAAGTAGTTGGTTCGCATTTTTGGTGCATGGTCTTCCCAAACCATGTGGAAAAACCATTCCCCCCTTTAAATATTACAAAATTACTCTTTTTCCCAGTTCCTTTATAATATTAAATTACTCTTTTATTTTTTTCTTTATGCATATCACCTTTATTTTCTTGATAGATATCACATAGCCCTCACCTAGACTTTGATATTGGTTCTTCATATATACTCAGAAGCAGTCACTATTGGTTGTATTATATAGCTAGTAGTAATATCTTCGATCCTTTTCCTTCCTTTCTTTGGTTACCTATCTCTCGTGAATGCTATTTCTGGGTGATCTAATATGACCTATTTTTAGGGAATTTGTCTATTTCACAGATTTCCCTCATTCTACAACAAATATGAAGTTCATACTAAATAAGGAGTCATCTATATCCATAAGGTATATGGTTTAGTAATCTTTCCCTAATGTCGAATGGTTTTATATGATGAAACGTCATATCAAATACCATAATTTCCATGTGTTTCCTTAAAAATGTGAATTTTATTATTTAAGTTAGAGGAACTCCCTGAGTACCTTATTTTTTTGGAGTTTTCTCACTTCAACTAGTGAAACCCCATTTTGGTTTTCTAATTAAATTCGCATGGCTTCATAAATGTTAATGTGTCCAAACATCCTTCTTTGTGGGGTTGGGTTTCCACCTAATTGAATGGAAATTGTTATTAAATACAAAGTGAGTTGTATGACCACATCACAAGTTGGTTATGTAAATTTTAAATTATGTCCTTAATTAAATGATTTTTAGAATAGTTTGAAACCATCCCTCGGTTTATATTAATGTTCTATTATTATGATTCATGAACTTGGGCATGGAGTGCCATATGAAATTTGATACTCAAGCATGATTCCCCTTATAAAATGTAATACTTGGTCAAGTCATTCTTTGTGAATTATGATACTCATGGAAAGAATCCATTAAGAAATGTGAAACTCATGCATGGAATCCATTAAGAAATGTGATACTTGGGGATGTAATCCCTTATGAAATGTAATACTTAGGCATGGAATCTGTTATTACTTTGTGATAATATGGTGATTATGTATGGACGCATGTGTTATACCTTGAGTCCTGGATAGCACTACATATCTATATATATATATGTGTGTGTGTGTGTGTGGATATATATATATATATATATTACTACATATATATACATACATACCTATATATATATATAGTGACACATGTTCAGAGGTATCCTAACCTAGGTCGAAGCAGGTAGTGTCAGCCTGGTGTGTTTTAGGAACCAAAGTTGACTCATTTAAAAATAAAATTTCTTCTTTACATTTTTATATTTACACACTAAAATTTTAAAAACACTAGGTGGGTTATACTATATGTTTTTAGTGGTATCTTACAAAGTATATCTGACACCATGTCTGGGTTTCCGATTAGTACATAAACAGACTTCTTGGTTACATGTTGGGATAACAACAAGGGTTATGCTATGGATTCTTGATAATCTATACTAGTATGGAGTATGAGATCATAGGACTGAACTTATGCCCGTGATTCTATTGAATACGACTTTTGGTCTTTTTTTATTTGTATACCATTTTTTATATTCATGTTTCTTTTCTTCCATGTATTTCCTAATATTGTATTTTATACCAACATGACATCATTCTGTATATGATATTGGTTCTATTTATACATGTTTTCTATATGTTGATGAATTGTGCTTCTTTAATTTCTTTATTTATATTTTTTCCTTATTACTATTATTGTATACTTCTATGATAAACTTTGAATATGAGGTTATATTCTCCCCACCATACAATTTAAGACCCTCGCTTCTAGTTTAGCATCTTCTAGCATACAAGGAGGCACCATTGATTCCATGTTGGAAAACAGGATTAGTTACATATGATTGAACTGAGTATAATACATCACAAATTGGTATTAAGGTGTTCTTTTCCTTTTTCATACTATTTCAGTTGGTAGAAAAGAGACTAAGAATGTGTCAGAATTCGGTAATGATCATGTACCTGAGAGTAGCTAACCCACATGCATGGAAAATCCAAATTACCTAGTATGTAAATTATTGTTATGTATTGTCTCTATTATAGTTGTATTGATTTCACCATTGGGTGAAACACGTGAGTTATTACGTTTATTATCACTATGAGTTTTTTTACCATTATATGATAAGGTAAGAAAGAATTGATTCATACATCATGGTAGGAACTTGACAATTAAAATTTCATGCATATTCCATGCTACATATATTTTACATAGTATATTACTTGTATCATGTAATAGTGCCATTACTATTATATATATTATCTAACTAATGTTTCAAAAGGATAAATGGGATATATAGTTGATTATCTAATGTGTCTACATCAAACTAAATAGTGTTTTCCTATATCTTGATTGTAACATCTTAATTAACTAAATATCACATGTTTGAGATATGAAACCATGGTTACAAGAGCTATAATGTTAGTTGATTTTGATTTCATGAATTCTGATTGATATTTTTAAACAATGTACTTTTAAAAATTGTGAATGGTGATTCATATAATAAAATAATTATAGATGGATTATTGCATTCTGATAATGGGTGTAAGTGTCATGTTGTAATTACATGACATGCCATTTGAAATTTATAAAGATTAAGACATTATATCAGGGTATTGGTGACTCAACTAAAAGGACCATGATATATAAATGCATAAAAATGAGTATAAACTTGAATAAATTCAAATTCTCAGATGAATGAGTTGTCAATAAATGAAGATATCAATTACAATGTAATGGGTGTTTTCCTCTATACCTTGAAATTGACACTCCATATACCGAAACCTATTCTATGTGATGTGTGACCTTAACCCTAACCTGATCATAGTAGTATGAATTAGTGAGTGTCTCTTATAAATATTATGACCATTTATGTCATCTATACCTGGATTTAGGATCAATTAGAGAGGTGTGGAATTAATATAGGAATGCTTGTTCCTATCCTTTTCTAGTTTCTTTATATCTCTTCAGTTATTTGTGATCCTACCTATTGGTGAACTTTTTTAGAAGTTTTTATATATAAATTTAAGAGTAATTCCACCATAAGGTCCTTAATTCATATGCTAAGTGGGTAGTGATAACCATGCTCTAGAGGTGGTGGTCCCTTATCTAACAGTATTACCTTATGTGGTGAAACTTACATCACATCCTTATATTCTCAATCGGGGTGTTTATTCTCTATTTCAAAAATGGTTCCTATGATTTATGAAGTCTGTATAGGGGGGCCCATGACTAACCCCTTCAATGGAATATTTGATGAATGGGTTTCAGTAGAAACATCCACCTATGTTTTCATGGGATGCTATCCCCAGAGTTGATGAGTCATTTCATGAGTCTATACTATCAATATTAGATCATCTAAATATTCCTATAGAAAGTAGGGTTAATATTTAAACCTATATGTTGTGTGATTCTACTATAAGATGGTGGGATGTTATCAACTAGGTTGATCATCATCAGGGTATGGTATAGGTGTAGTTACAAACATCCATCTATGACTACTACTTCCCTTAGATGCTGAGAGAGGACCGAGTAAGAGATTTCATGAACCTATAGTAGGATTACATGACTGTTATGGATTATTCAACTTGTTTCACTAATCATCAGTGTTTCAAATCAACATTTTTTGGTGAAAAGTTACAACAAACAAATACTTTTAGGATAGGAATGTAAACACCATCCGATCATAGGTGAATATCTTTCAGTTAACTACTATTTTTAAGATAATAAATTTTTCCCTCATCACCAACAGAACATAAGGTAATATGATGGTGTAGACCAAGGTTATCTAGTACCGAGGCATAGAATTAGTTTATCAAGTGGGAGGAAACACTACTTTGAGTATGGTTTTGGGGGTTATAGAAGTTATCTAACACCTAGTGATAGTTATGTAGTATGTATCTAGTGTAGGGAGCTAGGACATAGTAAGTTTTAGTGTCTCAAGGACCTGGTTGAGTTTCGAGGTTAAGGAATGATGGGGAATGTTCAGTACCTTTTCAGGACCATCCCATAAGTTCCAAGTGTGACATGATCTATATCAACTTTTCTTTCAGTAAATAGATGAGTACCACCTCAATAGGAATGAAGTTGGGGTACTGTCGGTTGATCAGGCCGAGGAGGTAGGAAAGGACATAGATACCAGTTGTATTAGATGTGGCATTAATAGAGTGGGTCTTCATAGGGTAGTCGGACTATAGCTTAGTGTCACAGATTAGGTGGGTTGTATTCAATGAATCCTATAATAGTGGAGAAAAGTTTAGAACCTTATACTATTTGAGGTAATATTCTATTAGACTCTAGTTTAATTTATTCCTTATTTAATATAGGCACCTCTCATTGTTTCATATCTATGGAAACTATTATTTTTTTCCTAGGTATAGAGAAATTTTGAGGAATATTGAACCCTGAAAACCCATTGGGGATTCAATTCGAGAGCATACATTGATGTAAGGAATTCCCCCTTGGGATAGTTAGTTATATTTTTCTACAAAACCTCTTTTCCATCGAGATAACGGGCTTTGACATCAAACCAAAGATGGAGTAGTTAGTACACTATCATGATCAAGTTGATTGTTATCACCAGATAGTATCCTTCACACCACCTAAGGGAAGTACCAATACTCATAAGAGTAAATTGTAGGTCTGGACATGTCAAGATGGATCGAAGTATAATGATATTAGTGGAGTGACAACCTAAATTTATCATCTTTTTTATGAGAGATCAGGGTACATGATGTATGGATTTACATCCTATATTGGACCATTTTTTGGGACATCTTCTTTGATGAATTTTCTGGGTTACCTCTTCTGAGATAGGTGGAGTTCACTATTGACCTAATGCATGGATTAGCACCAGTTTCCATTCCTCTTTATAGGATGGAGCCTATAGAGCTTCATAAACACAAGAAAATTCTAGAGGGCTTTGATACTAAGGGTTTTATATAACCCAATAACTTACAAAGGGGATCACCTTAATTTTTTACCAAGAAGGATTATGGTACCCTTGGGATTTGTATTGATTATTATAGGTGGAATCATCTTATGGTGAAGAATCAATATAATTTTCCTCGTATAGATGACTTCCTTGACCATTTTTTAGGAGCTCACGTTTTCTCAATGATTGAATTGAGGTCGGGTTTTCCAAAATTTCATGTGATTCCATCAAACATACAATGTAAAACATTACATAATATAAATTCCTTTCATGAGTATTTTTCCATGCCAATTAGACTCATGAATGAACCATTATTTTTCATGTCATTAATGAATTGGGTTTTCAACCCACATTTGGATTCAATTTTGGTAGTCGTTGGGGACGAAATCATCACTTATAATCATACTTGATAATACCATTGAAAAAATATTAATATCTAAATGAATACACTAATATAGAACCATATTTAGGCCAATCTCTAAAAATGATGGTTTTTGATCGACAAGTTTCTCTTCCTATGTGAAATAATCTCATAGGAAATAGTATCTATTAGCCCAGAGAAGGTGTGATATATAGTTATCTGGGATCATTCTTAAAAAATAATTAACATACATAGTTTTATGGAGTTGGATAGTTATTATAATAATTTTATTCAAGACATTTCATTCCTAGAAGTGCCTCATATGGGCTTAACTAAAATGGGTGTCAATTTTTTATGGTCTAAAGCCTAAGAAATATCCTTTCAGAAGTTGAAAGGAATATTAAATTCAGAAATTATCATAATTATCCTAGATCTAGGGTAAATTTATATAATTTATTGTGATTATTTAGGCCTCAGGGTGGAGGGAGATAGAGTTGTGGTGTATATGTCTCAGCAGTTGAGGCATCATGGACATAATTATCCGATGCACAATCTTGAGTTAGAAACTTTTTTTATGCCATGTGTTATTGGAGGAATTACTTATTAGGATAGTGTTATATTTTTTACATGGACCAAAAAAATCCTCAACTGCATATTTATATAGTATGATTTAAATTATTGGAAATAAATATTTTCTAAATACCTACAGTCATTTAACTTTGAGATTCCTTATAAGACTAAAAATTTAAATGTTATTGTTTATGCTCTAATATGGAATACATGGAAACAGGAAATTTAGGAAGGTAATAGTGAGTGGAAACTAATTTCCCTTCTTTTTGAGATTCATTTAGTGGTTCAAGATCATCATGGATATCCCATACTTGCATCATTTTCAGCAACCTCTTCAATTCTATATAGGGTAGAGATGAGGCTTATTTCTAATCCTAAGAACATGGCCCCAGAGGATCGAATTTCATAATGGGACCCACTGCCTGGTTGGAGTGTTGGAAAAGACACATTTGTGTTCCTATATAAATCTGAGACGAAATTATGTGAGAGTATCATTTCTCTTATTGGGCGGTAAATCCTATCCTTATGAAGATTTTCCTTTATTTACACTGCTAGTGTGGGTGTCTTGATATGAAAAGGGAGATTATTGGTTTCATTACTCTTTGTTCTACATGTCAGTGGGTGAAGGTAGAACATCAATGAATAGTAGAATTTTTAAAGACATTTTCCTTTCCTGATTAGAAATGAGATGAAGTCACTGTGGATTTTTTATGGGATTACCTAGTTCACCTCAAGGACGTGACATGGTATAGGTGATTGTAAACAGATTGAAAAGTTTCATACACTTCATAACTTTCAGAGATACCTTTTCATGGGATAATATATAATAGCTATATGTAATTGAGATCACACACCGTCATGGAGTTCCACATACTATCATATCAGATAGTGATTCTCATTTTACATCATAGTTTTTGTAGGGTTTGTAGAGGGAATTGGGTTTAAATGTATTTATAAGTAAAACTTATCGCCCATAGACATACATTTAATCTGATAATATGATATAGGTATTAGAGGACATTCTATTGGAATGTGTCCTTATTTTCATAGGTTATTAGGAGAAACACTTACCTCTCACCATGTTTTCTTATAATAATAGCTTTTAAGAAACTATACTGATGGATCCTTATGAGTCTTTATATAGTAGACTATTTTGTTCACCCCCTTTTCTGGTTAGAAGCTGGTGAGGCGGTGCTAATGGTACTTCATCATGTTCAGGAGAAATCGAATTAGGTACAGAATATCAAAAAGTGTATGACAATAGCTCAGTCTAGACAGGTGTCATATATTGATCATCATCGAAAACATATGGAGTATAATATAGGGGATTGGTTCTTCTCACAAGTTTCATCTAGACTGTTGAATCAATGGATTTAGAAACTGGGGAATATGGAACTGATATTTATCATCCCTTTCAATGTATTATAGATATTTGGGTTAGTTTCCCATCGATTTTAGTTATCTTATAGGTACTGGTCCAGACACAATATCTTCTATGTATCATTGAATTGCTGTTATCATTAATACCTACCTCATATTCATCAGTCTGATGTGGTTGAGTTTGACATTGTTTCTAATTTTTAGAATCACCCTATTAATATTATAATGTGGAGGATTAAGTCACTTCAAGGTAGGTCCATTCCTCTGGTATGGGTGTAATGGAATCATGACCATGTGTAGGTTGAGACTTTGGAGTGAGAGGTCAGCGTATATGTTTAGTGGTATTATCTAATGTTAGATGATGTTTTACTGCCCTCAGAAAGACAACTTGGGGAAGAGTTGTTTTAAGGAGGAAGGAATAAAAGATCCTAAATTTTCACATGAGGTATGGATCCTTTATATTTTAATTTAAACAATTCATTTAATCTAAGTGGAATTTACCAATAGAGTGAGGTTTTTTGGGAGTTTTTGGGTCTTGTTCAGATCCCAGAGCCCTAAATTTTGGAGAAAATGATTGGGACACACAGTTTTTTTAAACTGTGCACCTGAGTCTAAGTAATTTGAGTTAACTATGTGGGGTGATACATAGGATATTCATAGGGGTACATAGCTAATGCATAGTTTGGCCAAATCATGTTCTAATCCCATATAATTAGTTCTATTTAGGCCTTGGGTTCACACGGTTAGCGCACAACTTGGATAAAACTTCCATCCAAATAGTACACCACCTTAAGGAAGGGTAATATTACAATTTTACCCTATTCCATTATAACTTTTAACCCCTATTTTATTTCTTATCTACACACATCACCTCCATCAACTTGAGAGATCTCTCATGCCCCTCACTTAGTATTTGATCATGGTTACTCATCCAGAATTGGAATTACTCACTATTAGTTCTCTTGTATAGATAGTAATAAGTTCTTAAATACTCTTCATTCATTTCCTCATATACCACACCCTCATGCATGATATTTAAAGGAGAGATATTATTCCATATTTTTAGTTCATTTTTCTATTTCATTTATTTCTCATGTTCAACATAAAATATAAAGATAATAATAGATGGGAATTTTCCTATGTTTACAAGGTAGGTGGGTTAGTAATTTTTCCCTAAATTTGATTTGTTTTATATCATGAGCAGTCATAATGCATGCTGGACTTTCTAATCATTTCATTATAAACTCAAATTTACTTATTAAAATTGTTCACCTCATTAGAGTAACTCCTGAAGACCCTTATTTATTTTTTGGAGGTCACCCACATCAACTAGTTACACCCCTTTTGGGGGTACATATTAAATTCCCTTAACATTAAAAATGTTTATTTCGACAAAAAACCTTTCAAGTGGTGTTGGGTTTCTACCTAATTGAATGGTTATTATTATTAAATGGATTTTGAGTGGTATAACCACATCATGTGACTCTTATATAAATTTTTTTATATATTCCTTTAATTAATTGAATTATATACTGGTTGGAGGCCATCTCTTAGTTTATAGTAAAATTCTATTAGCATGATTCATGTTAATTGGGAATGGTTTCCCTCATGAAATTTGACACTCTACCATGGTATCCCTTCGGAAATGTGATACGTAGGCATGGTTTACTTTATTAAATGTGATACTCGTCCATTTAATCCCTTATGAAATGTAATACTTGGATATGGCATCCCTTATTACTCTATGAGACTCTATTGAAAATTCATGGACTCCTGAGTTACGTCTCAGAGCCAGGCTAACACTACATATCTATATATATATATATAGTTATATATATTACTATGTATATAGTATATATATATACATACATGAATATATAAATATATATATATATATATAGTGACACATGTTTAGAGGTATCTCAGCTTAGGCTGAATCAGGTAGTGTTAGTCTTGTGTCCTATAGGTACCAAAGATGACTCGTTTATAGTTAACATTTAAACCTTACATTGTTTTATCTATGAATTATCATTTTATATACACCAATAATATTATACTTGAGTCCATTGGTGGTGTCTTATAGAGTATACTTCACGCCATGTTCAGGCTATCGATTGACACCTGAACAGATTTCTTGGTTACAAGTAGTGATAAGGGTAAGGTTCCAACTGTGGATGCATGATTTTTTTTACTACCATAGTGTAAGAGATCATAGTACAGATCTTATTCTCACGATTCTAGTGTAGATATTTTTTTTATATTTTTTCTTTTATATAGCATGTTGTATTATTCTTCTTCTCTACTTCAATGTATTTTCCATTTTTGTATATAATACCAGCATGAAATCATTTTTTATATGATATTGGTTCAGTTTCTACCTGTTCATTATATATGGAATACTTTATATTTTATAGTTCTCTATTTTTATTATTTATTCTACTAATTATTATTGTATATTTATTTTATAAACTCTGACTAAGAGAAAATATCCTCCCCCACCGTACCATCTTAGACCATTACTGCTAGTTGGAGGCCTCTAGAATATAGAGAGGCATTCTTGTGGCTACATAGAAAACCATTATTGGTTACTTATGAGTAAATTTGTTTTAGTATGTCACAAACTGTGATCAAATGCCAGGGTATTTTTAATTAAGATCTCCCAATGTAAATTGCACCCAACGTATGAGTTTTAAAATTAGGACATAGATTTTTAAAAGGATTGTGAATGTAATAACAAAATATTTCACTAAGTATATTCCTTAAATATATATTCTATTAAAATATTTCTCAACACACAACACTAAACAAAAAAACTATGATATTTTCAAATAAAATATGATAATTATAATATAGTTGTTAAATTAGTGGGTATAAAAGGAAGTAATCATATTACTAAATATATGAATGGAAGAAATGGTATAGAGTAGTAAAAGTCTCACTGATGAATGTTATTTATATTATCTTGGTAAGAAGGTATCTTCACTATGGTTTTATCTAGACCAATCCCAAGCTAAACATAATTTTTTTTATGAGTGAAATTGTATGAAACAGAAATTCATACTCATAGAAGGTTCTTGAAGATCTATGCTAGCAGAATCACTACCCTCAACTACCACCGAAGTGTAACTTATGCTTAGATCATACAAATAGATCTTGAGGGGCTTTGAAACAATGTATCACATTCATATCACATTCATTCATTAATTTATTTATCTATTTATCCAATGAATTGTAGATATTTTTCATTTACACTTTTAATGAAAAATGTTTTTTATTTTTATATTATATTTTTATATATCAATTTTTAAAACTAAATTTATAAATATTAGTATATGAATTTGATAATATAAATTACTTTTTATTTATAATGTTGTAATTTTCTTTGTGTGATTTGTTTTATATTTATCAGAAAATATTGGGTTTTAGGTGAATTGTGAAAAAAAATATCGATATATTTAAAACCACCACATTTATGACATTATCTTAATAACATAATTACATACATATTTTAAAACATTTTTATATAAATAATATATATTAATAAATAAAATAAATATTTTATATTTTCTATTTTGTATTTATAAAACCAATGTATATCATTTTGGAAACCGAAGTAAAATCTTAATCTAAAAAAAGATTTATTTACATATATTAAAAAATTACTTTTCACTACGTATATAAATTAAATAAAAAAATTGATATAAAATTTCTTATCAACATTATTATATTATTTAATATACTCAATTTCATTTTTGGGAAAAAATTACGATTACTAAGATTAAAGATAATGACCATGATAATGGTAAAACTACTATTTTCAAATAATTATTTCATAATGATTGAGTAATTTTTATCTAATAAAAAAATTAATCACTTGTAAGAAATAATTATATAAAATTTCTAATCATATATTAAATAAATTATCACTCATTAAATTGGTAATCTATATTATATAACTTTAAGAAGACTAAATTGTGAAAACAAAAATTTTGTACAAAATAGTTTTTTATATATATTAAAAGTTTTAATATAGATGTTACTTTTAATTTATATATAAATTTAATTAAGTTAAAATAAAATAAAATTTAGCTTTATAAAATAAATAGTTTTAAATATTGGTTACCAAATTTTTTAATAAAATATAAATTACATAGTTAAAAACTATTTAACAAGGTAAAATCCAAAAATCGTAAAATGTAAAATTATAATGGTAAATAACTAAAAACTTGTTTAAAAATTTTGTGATAATTCATTAATTAGTATTTCTCTACCTAATATCATCCCACACTCAATTATTTCAATATTTTTGAGTCATATACCCTTGAATCGTTTAATGATTTCATTAAAATGTAAAGGGTATTCACAAAAGTGTTATTTTCTTTACTTATAAAAGGGGACACTTCCACCCCTCAATGTGACATGCATTAATTAAAATTCCTTAATGAAACTCATTGATTTTTATTCTCCTATAAGACACTATTATATTTATATACATTTTTAATAATATATAAGAACCTAATATAAGAAAAAAAATATCAGAAATTATCACACAATGCACACTATAAAGAGAATTTATTCATGGGTGTGTTTAATTTTTTATTCTAAATGTAATAATTTTATTTTAAGAAAAAAAATTATATTGGTACTATTAATATTGATATTAATATAATATGAAATTTTGATATTTTTTCAAAATAGTTTATTTTTAATTGAATAGGTAAAATATAATTTTTAAAAAAATGTATCATTTATGACTCTATAATTATATATGAAATACCTGTAAGTTTATAAAACCTTTTAAATGGTTATATATTTTCTTAAGAACTAAAACAATGTGATTTTAAAATAATGTTCATAATTTATAAGACCTAGGTTTTAAATTTTATGAACCTATTTACTATTTTCCAAAACAAAAAATGTTTTTAGGACTTTTTATTTATTTAAATATTATTTTCAATGAATTGGTTTTGTATTTATTAAGAATAAAACTAATTATTTTTTTATAATAAATAAATTTATGTATTTAATGTCCAAATCCTTGATATTTTTATCCTAAACATAATTTTTATGAACAAAAATAGACTTATTCTAGAAACAAGTTCTATAAGTTCTAATGTTAATTTTATTTTTCCCTACACATATAGATTTAATTTGATAAAATATAAATTGAATTTAGACTTAGTATAAAAATATTATATAAAAATTTTATTATTATTTTAATTCATTGAGAATAAATTACATAGATGGAAGATTAATTACCATATTAGAATTAAAATGGTGGTTTTAATTGAATTAATTTTATAAGAGCCATATAAATTTCACCTAAATAAATTACATTAATATTTTATAAATTATCTTTGTAATATTTTATTTAAACCAATAAAAATATATATATAAAATAATTATTTTAATAATTAATTATAAATAACAACTAAAAATCCGTTAATCTATAAAACAAGATAATTCTATTAATATAGTTCTTCATATATCAAATTTTTTAATTTAAAAGATCATTTTATAAAATATTAAAATTTAATTAGATTAAATTGAGTCAAAATTTATATTAAAATTTTAAAAAATTTGTATTATGGGTGATATTATATTTTTAGTAATAAAAAAATATCAAGGGTTAATTATTTATAATGACTAATATGGGTAAAAATTTGTAAATGAAGTATCTCAAATTTTTAATTATTAAAAGGTCACTTACACCAAATATAAATAATTATTAGGTATTGAAATAATACCCACATATCTTACCTACCATTTATCTAACTAATTCACCCAAATCACATAACCCACCTAACACCCATGTGATTCTATTCATACCCATTACCTACAATTATTTTTTCATGAAAAATCTCTTCATTTTCACTTATAAAAAGAGAACAATCCAAAACATTCTCCCATCCCACTATACCCAAAGTCATTGATCAAAAATTTACCTTACCTCTACCTCTCTAAAACCCTCTAAAGGAATTATTAAGGTTATATTTATTCCTTCATGTCATTAAGAAGATACTTATCGAATTAAGGGTCTCTAATCATTCTCTTTTATTTTTAATTGAAAATGTTTTGTTATAATACAATTTTAAAATATTTCCATGGCTTATGATAAATTTATTTTTATCCCATGTGATAATTTTTTAATTATAGACTACTTATCTGCACTCATTACTTTCTTTTTACTATGTCATTATTATGCCAATATAAGGGTTCTCCTTCTACCCCTTCAATTTTCAATTAAAAACCAATTTTGTGATGTCATTATGATTATGATTATTTTGAATTATCAAAAATTTGATATATAAAAAATGATATTTATACTCATTAATTAATTTTACTATTCTATCATAATGACCAAAAATCCCAAATTGTTTTTATACAATTATTGTATGGTTTTCCTGGTAATGAAATCTCTCTCTCGATAATAAAATGTGGATGTGTTAATGGAATAAATTCACCTAGGGATAATCATCCTAAATAGGGTTAGATTAGGAAATGAATCAAACATAACCCTAGTGAAAGATGGATTATCCTAATACTACACACCTGGCTAGACACTTTTGGGTGATAAGCTTTGGAGTATTTATACGTGCTTTATAAACCATGATGAAGAATATTT
The DNA here is from genome assembly GCA_963277665.1 of Viscum album. Taxonomy (NCBI): domain Eukaryota; kingdom Viridiplantae; phylum Streptophyta; class Magnoliopsida; order Santalales; family Viscaceae; genus Viscum; species Viscum album. The sequence goes on along the minus strand of OY728142.1, from coordinate 1,108,584,316 downwards.
CCTATCATTTCTTTGGTATCTAACAAATGAAAATTATTAAAACCTATTAATATATTTCATGCATAAACCTATACATTAAATGTTACCACAAAAATATATTTCATTAATAATGGTACTTACTATTACATTTACTAATCCCTATAACTAGTAAGTTTATTGAAGAATGTTCTCCTAGGGATCTATATTTTTACATTAAATGGGGAAGTATTTATTTTATGTATTTTTTATTATATGTATTTCCTTGTTTTTATTTATCAATATTCTTTTTAGGTATTGGTATGAAACATATTATTTAATCTTACAATAAATGCATTGGAATTAATCAGTCATTGGGTGGGGTCTAAAATTATATAGCCCCATGATGTAAGGATATGTCTCATGAAACAATATAGATTTGGTTTTTGTGTATAAATCTCTCCATATTTGTGTAGTGTCTTGTTAAAATTAATTGATCTCATGTTTTTATGTCAAAAATTATGTATTCCTTCATTATGAGATCAATGATTATTTTTACCCATGTTTTCTTTAGTTTTTTATGCATATATCATTCCCTCAGTTTCAGTTGATTAAGACATTTATTAATTATTTCGATATCATTTTTCCCTTTTTATGTTACGATAGAACCCATTGTATTCTTATTCTTGAAAAACATATGAGTTCACCTTATTTTTTTTCCATTCACCAAGAAACCTAGATGAGAACAATATTAAATTTTCATGGATATTATGTGTGGGATAAAAATGTTCTCAAAATGTGTTCATATTTTATCTTATATTTTAAAATGTAATGTATATACGTATATAGTCTTCCAAGACTACTCTCCAATTTGATACTTCATGAACTCTTTTTTTATATAATAATAATGTAATAAAACTATCGTCTCTAGTTTTATATAGACTAGGTTATTATAATTGGTATTATATAATGTTTAGTAGAAACATTGGGGACAAGATTTATAGTAACCTAGTTTGATAATATGAGTAATATAAAAACCCTTAACATTTCTATAGAATATAATATAAAATTTGATTGGAATTTTTATTTACATTTTAATATCATGTGTTAATTATGTGTAGAGTGATTTAAACCAATAGGAAAAATGTAAGTCATATCAATACTCATATTAAATATAGGGATGTTCACCTATAGAAATTCCATAAATATGAGGTTGGGTATAATTATATCATAAAATTATTTTTAAAGTTCATACAGGTTACGAAAAAATAATCTCACTCTTATATAGTGACCAATTTATCCCAATCATTGTGTTACCACTTAATGTAATAACATCCTCAAACATTTATTGGAACTTCTAATCCATTGGTATCTAAATAGTGAATCATTTCCCTAGAGACTATAATTAAAACATTGGGATATAGAGGAAAGGAAAATTTCATCATGGAATTCTATCATCTAATGAGAGATAGAGAATAATGGTGTTTTATAACTCAAAATTCTAATGAGTAATATTAGAAAGTGTTTATAGAAAGGGAAAATTTTAATGAGGTATTATTTGAAAAATTATTTCATCATGAGAAAAGAGTATAAAAGGAATTTATGTTTATCAATAATAGAAAAAATGAGGAACCTATTTCTGGGTATTATACTAACTTTAAATGGATAGGTATACATATTGTATACAATGTATATAGAGTAAAAAAGTACAATTAATCATTTTTTATGGGTTAATTCCAAGAATTTAATGTTCATTGGTTTCTTATTCCTTTTCATTATACAAGAATATATTCTCAATAACCATTAATAAAAGATTTAATTCTCCATGATGTATGTATGTAAGGGATATTAGGATAAGAATAGGATAAATGAGCATCATTATAAGAGCATTGTGTCAAAGGAGAAGAAAATATGGATTGGATTTATCACATGTCATAATTATAAGATGAAATAACCTAGGTCAAAATAGAATGGAACCATAGTTTTTTACATATTCAAAAAAATATGACTTCAAGATCTTGAATTAATACATAAGTCAGGATCTATTTATGTTCAATGACATAAATATAATGATAAGGTAAATTACATTAATGAATCCTATGAATCTCGAGGGAATTTTCAATAAAAAATAGAAATGGTAATGTCTATGTTTCAAAAATTACCATAGATAAATTTGAAGTTCCTATTGATGTAGTGGAAGGTAAATTTATCATAGAATCAAATTTAGCTAATTATTTATTTGATTCTAGATCATTTCAATATTTTATATCTTCTTATTTTCCAAAAACATAAAATATATCTATAAAAAAATTAGTAAGTGAGTATTCAATTAGGACACCAAGTGGAAATATTATTATAATAAATATATTTCGGTTTGTTCCAATTTTGATGCATGGAAAAACTGTATTTGAAAACATGGTTATTATACATATGGTTTTCTTTGATATAATCCTTAGAATGGATAATAATTAAATATATAATGAAAACATTTATTTCCAAGATAAAATTATTATTATTCATGTATGTTTAGTAAAATATCTTGTCATTAAATATGAATCTTTAATATTAAAATCCTATCAAGATACTTCCACAACGACTATCCATAATGAAATTTTGGGACGAGTAGAAGATGAATCATTATCTATTGATAAGGATTATATATGAAGAATTAAGTATATAATGATGGTACAAAAAATAATTTATAGATTTTTAGGTTAATTACTTAGTCATTCACTATATAATTATGTTGAGTTCTCTATTGAACACATTTTGGATTTATGAAATATATCAAGAACTCCCAATAGGATGGAACTAGTGAAGTTTGTGGAGTTTAGGAATCATTTGAAAGATTTTTTTTATAATGGATTTATATTCCCAAGTGTTTTTCAATGGGAATCTCCTATTTTATTCATGAAAAATAAATATGGGTATATGATATTTTAATTCAATTATTGTGAGATCAATTATATTACTCTATAGAAAAATAATACTTTACCATGCTTTGATAACTTATATGATCAACTTTAAGGAGTCAAAAACATTTCAATATATGATATTATCTCGGATTATCATCAGTTATGGGTGAGAAAGGATGATCTACTGAAGTTGAAATTTCAACCAATTTGTGGACATTATGATTTTGCAGTAATTAATTTTGAATTAACTAATAAACCTTATATATTTATGGATATATAGAATATAGTATTCAAGTATTATCTTTATTACATTATGGCAGTCTTCATTGATGATATATTAATATAATCTAAGATCTATTAAGACTAATAGATCAATATTCAAAAAATTATAGAGACCCATATAAAATATGAATTATATAAGAAACATAGTTTCTGTGAATTTTAAAATTATTATGTTTCTTTTCTTGGACATCTAATCTCAAGGAAAAGAATTTTTTTTGACCTTTTAAATAAAGCAGTTATAAGGCCCCAGCCTTAAACCTTGCTTAATATTGAGTTATTACAAGATTACACATTGAGGATCTTTTTGGGTTTAGAGTTTTAGAGAATTAGATCATAAAACTTGCATTACATTCCACATATAAACAAAGTGTTTACATAAAGATAGTATTCTTCATTCCCATCAATGGAAACATATTTAAAATAAAACATGGATTATTTCTTGTCACATCCTTGACTCTATCATCTAATCATGTACCTTTCCCTTGACCTGTGATAAACATTTCAAAAACTTGGGATGAGCATAAAAACTCAGTATGGGTTATAAAAAAAACATGGAAAGGAAACATGAGTTCATATATACATAAGAATGAAATCATACTTTACCCATAAAACATAGGCACTTTAACATACCTCATAAAATCATGAATAAATCATAGAAATCATAATACATAAAGGTAACTTGAGGCATTCATAACATTCTTACGTAGGGAGTAACCCTCTTGGTTACGTTTGGAATACCCATCACAGTATATTCCCTAAAATCTCTTCGGAGAAACCTTAACGTTTCACTCCTTCGCGTTACCCAATGCATTGGAGAGCTATAACGGGCTCACCCGCCCTTAGTTTATCACGGAACCACCCGTCTTCATAATAATGCCCAAGAACCATAACATAATCATATCACATAAAACATATATAAAGGAAACATAAAATTTCCACATTTCAATCATGAGATATCAATACAAAAAATTGATATAAAAACATTATGAAAACCATTTTCAATACCAAAATAAAACATGGTATTTATTTTTCGTTTAAAAAAAAGGTATGGCTTGTAGAGGAAGCCGAAACTCAAATAACGGTTACGACGGTGGAGAAGTCGTTGTCGCCCCATACGTACGACAAAAACATTCCCTTTTGTGGTTTAGTAAACGCTTCGTATAAAAAAGATTCCTTTTGAATAAACTTAAAAGTCAAAGGGGTTTATACACCGTATAAAAGATAGTTGTGTATAAAATAAAATATGCCTCAATGAAAGGAGATTGAGACGAAGTCCCATACCTCGTATCCGACTTGACCCGACCGTTCTTTAATCTCCTGAATAATAAAATTGAGTTAATCTCTACTTGCTTAAGAACCTTTTTCAAGTTCATTATTCCTTTTATACCATGTTATGAACATCATGTAATCTGTTAAGTTAACAATGTTCATTTTGTCGGTATTTGGTTCTTAAGTCAAAAATAGACTTCTTACACTTACATGTTGTTAATTTGGTCAAAGGTTCATTATATCCAGAATTGTATTCATGATGTAGATATAATATATGTCATATATATCCAGTACATACTTGCATTTATAATATTACATCACATTTAGAGGTAAGAAATGAAATGCACCGTTCATGGAGACGGTAAGCCGTACGTACGCATGAACGCTACTTTCATTTCTATTTCGTATTTTATAGAATGGAATCATAATGATATAAAGGTATATTATAATTCCAGTATAATATAATATATAATATCATAGTTCCATCCTTTATATGTCCCACATATGGTATTTAACGAATCAAATCACTTTGAGGGGGCGGTAGTCCGCACTTCCTAAAATGTAGATATCGTGTTTACCCATAATGGAAACCATAAAGGTATGACCAAAATGAAAAAAACAGAAGCTTAAGGAAAACATAAACATATTATATATCATATATAAAAATATTGACATCATAATGGCCACCTTTGAATGTGTTAAATGAGTATTGAACAATCATCGTTTCGGGAGGCAGAATTTCGCCATCCACGGAAACCGTATGTTCCTTAACCATTTGATGCAGTTGTGTGAGAGTTTAGCACAAATAATTCTTATAACAACATCCTAGTATATTCAAGATACTGTTGTGGTTACAAAAGAATTAAATAAAAAGAGTTTAGGGGGTTGGAGAAGCAAAATAAAACAAATGAACATGAGAGAATGAATTACCTTAAAAAGTGTAACTCCTTTTGATTTGAGCCTAAAGGCTTCCTTTGAAAGGATTCTGCCCAAAGGGAATCCTATAGGATGAGGATAGGGATGTGGAGAGAGTAAATGGGCAGGGGTTGGCCGAGCCAAAGGCTTGAGTAGTGTGTGAAATGAGGTAGAGGTGGGGGCCTTTTATAAGAGGAGAGGAGGGGTACTTTTGGCAGGTAAAGAAATATTACTTTATTTGAAAATGTGTTTCGGTTTCAAAAGGTCCCACATTGATATAATTCGTGGATAAGGTGATAAGGGTTCTAAATCCACTCATCCAATTGGTTTTGGACATGTGTAGTTCATAGATTTTATATTATCTTTCCATTTTATTTAAATCGTCAAATAATGATGTCATCGCTGCATCATTATTATGCCATAAATAATTAAATTTATTTAATGTCTAAAAATTATAAAAAAAATACTATGATATAGGAAATCTTTTTATCTTTCCAATGACTATTTATAATCAAATTTTGGACTTGTATAACCCCACTTAAAAATTATTTTCATAACACATATTATGTTTGTGTCATTTTCACTTTAACATTAAATAAAAAGTAATTTATGTCATTTCCAAACCAAAGTGTCTCCATGGGGTCCCCAAGTTGACCCATGGCTTTTCTTGGTCGGCCATGACACAACCAATAAGGTTGGGACATGTGTCTAGGTCATTTCATATTATTAAAACATTATTTATACCTTAAACTACACTAATTATCACTAATCGCGATTAAAAACTTAATAAGTTACTATTCACCAAAAAATTATTATAATCTCATTGAACCACATTTTACTTCTTAATGACAACCATGTATATCGGATTTTCAAAATTCAATACACATTAGTGGTAAACTTTCATTTAACTGAAAAATCAGTTTGCTTGATTACCACTTAGTGGTTTCACTATTCATCAAAAATTGAAGTTTTTCAGAAAATTACCAAAAATTCACCCTAAGCTATATTTGATATTCTGAATTAAATAATGAAGTCTATTTTACAAAATTCAAATCATATAAGTCACATTAATTAATTTAATAATTAATTCCCGCTGCCAGAGCAAATAGCGTGTTTTTACAAAACAATAAGTATCAAAAGATTGACACCAGTTTAAGTCTAATTTCAAAGTGAAATTGATTCCAATGACCACCATTGGATAAAATGGTAAAAATATATTCTAATTTCACTTCAAAACCAATTCAAAACATAATCTAATCATATAAATAAATTATATTAAAAAGTATTTTTGATGAAAAATGCAGTATTTTTCACTATTCATTAAAAAATGAACATTGTCAGAAAAATACCAAAAATTCACACAAGGTAAATTTTGATGTCCCAATCATAAATAATAAGTTTATTTTGACAAACATAGTTTATAAAATTGTCAAAATATAGATTCAAAAATGGTTTGCCATCAGAAGGCAGTAAGACAATCTTTTAAGAATATTAGTGTATTCCATGCATAAGATTGTATTTATTTTCATTTTAAGCCGCTATAACACTATCTTAATCATTAATAGACATAGATAAAAATATCTATTATTCATTACTTACTTGGGATGTTACATCCTTCCCCCCTTTAGAAAATTGCGTCCCCGTAATTTATTTACTTATCGAATAAATGGGGGTACTTATCCCTCATTGCATTTTCAGATTCCCATGTTGCCTCTTCAATCATGTGGTTTTTACAAAAAACCTTTACCTGATGAATCACCTTATTCTGTAACACTTACTCCTTGTGGTCAAGAATCTGGACTGGTTGTTCCTCATAAGATAGGTTCTCTTCTAGCTGAACTACCTCTGGGCTCAAAACATGAGATGGATCTGGCATATACTTTCTCAACATCGAAATGTAAAAAACATTGTGTACCTGAGATAAACTCGGAGGTAAAGCCACTCGGTATGCAACTGATCCAACTCTCTCCTGAATTTCGTATGGTCCAATGATCCTTGGACTCAACTCTCCTTTCTTACCAAATCTCATCACACTTTTCCAAGGAGAAACCTTGAGAAAAACATGATCACCTACCTCGAAAGATAGATCCTTCCTCCGGTTATCCGCATAACTCTTCTGCCTGCTCTGAGCTATCCTCATGTGTTTCTGAATCAGCTGAACCTTTTTCTGCCATCTCTTCTACCAATTCTGGTCCCATCAACTTCATTTCACCCACTTCATCCCAGAAAGCTGGAGTTCGACACCGCTTCCCATATAATGCCTGAAATGGTGCCATCTGTATACTGGAATGAAAACTGTTATTATATGAAAACTCAACCAAAGAAAGATGTTGGTCCCAACTTCCCTGATAATCCATAGAACAAGCTCGTAGCATATCCTCCAATGTCTAAATTGTTCGTTCTGACTGTCCATCTGATTGAGGATGAAAAGCTGTACTAAAATTTAATTCAGTACCCAACGACTTCTGAAGGCCTTTCCAAAAGTTAGAAGTAAACCTTGGATCACGATCCGATACAATGGAGAGAGGAACTCCATGTAACCTGACTATCTCTTTAAGATAAAAACAGGAAAGTTGATCAAGAGAGAAAGTATCTCTTATAGCAAGGAAATGAGAAGATTTGGTCAAGCGATCAACAATAACCCAGATTGCATTATTACCTCGAGATGTCTTCGGTAATCCAACAACAAAGTCCATGGATATATTCTCCCATTTCCACTATGGAACTGGTAAACGCTGAAGCATCCCTTTTGGTAACTACCGCTCTGCTTTAACCTGCTGACAAGTCAAACACTTCACAGTAAAATCAGCAATGTCTCTTTTCATTCCATCCCACCAGTAATACTCCCGCAGATCTCTATACATCTTAGTACTGCCCTGATGAACTGAAAACGGAGAACTATGAGCTTCACATAACAGCTCTCTCTTCAACTATGAATCACAAGACACACACAATCTCTTCCCAAACCTCAAAACACAATCACTATCAACGTTGAATTCAGGCAACTTACCTTTCTGAACCAGCTCTACCTTTTTCTGCAACTCACTATCTTGCTTCTGTGCTTTCTTGATTCTATCTGATAGAGATGATCTCACTGATACCTGAAACAAAACAGAAGGACTTCTTGCACCAACAACTTCTATGCCAAAGTTCATCAAATCCTTAACCAAAGGATCACGTTCCAAACGCAACATTGTTAATGAAGCATTACTTTTTCGACTCAAAGCATCAGCCACTTTATTTTCTTTTCCCGGATGGTAATGAATTGTACAATCATAATCCTTGATTAATTCCAGCCATCTCCTTTGTCTCATGTTTAACTCTTTCTGAGTGAATATATACTTTAAACTTTTGTGATCAGTATATATTTCACACTTTACTCCATACAAATGATGCCTCCAAATTTTTAAAGCAAAAACAACAGCAGCTAATTCCAAATCATGTGTAGGGTAATTTACCTCATGAGTTTTCGACTGTCGTGAAGCATAAGCAATTACCTGATCATTCTGCATTAGGACGCAACCAAGTCCTTTCAATGAAGCATCATTGTATATAACAAACTCACCATTTCTGGAAGGTAGTTCCAAAACTGGAGCATTCACCAATCTTCTTTTCAATTCCTGAAAACAATCATCACATTCTTTTGTCCAGATAAACTTAACACCCTTCCGAGTTAGCTTAGTCATTAGACTAGATAACCGTGAAAAATTTCTAACAAACCTTCGGTAATATCCCGCCAAACCAAGGAAGCTGCGAATCTCGGTGACATTTGTGGGTCTTGGCCATTCTTCCACAACTTTTTTTTTTGCAGGATCAACAGTTATTCCATCTTTAGAAACAATGTGACCAAGGAAAGAAATTTGTTGCAACCAAAACTCACACTTTCTCAATTTCCCATACAATTTCTTTTATTTTAAGGTTTGCAAGATAACCCTTAAATGTTTTTCATGCTCCTCTTTACTTTTAGAAAACACCAAAATATCATCAATGAAAACCACCACAAACTTATCCAAGAACTCATGGAAAATTATATTCATTAAGTCCATGAATACAGCAGGTGCATTGGTTAGCCCAAAAGGCATTACTACAAATTCATAATGGTCATATCTCGTACGGAACGCGGTCTTCGGAATATCTGCCTCCTTTACCTTCAGCTGATGGTACCCCGATCTCAAGTCAATCTTTGAAAAAAACTGAGCTCCCTGGAGCTGATCAAACAAATCATCGATATGAGGCAAAGGATATTTGTTCTTAACAGTGATATTATTCAAGGCTCTATAATCAATGCAAAGTCTCATAGAACCATCTTTATTTTTAACAAATAAAACAGGAGAACCCCATGGTGATGTGCTAGGTCTAATGAAACCTTTCTCTAATAAATCTTTCAATTGCTCCTTCAACTCTAAAAGTTAAATTTGTGCCATTCGATAAGGGGGTTTTGAAATTGGCTTAGCATCAGGAACTAAGTCAACAGTAAACTCAACTTCCCGATCTGGTATTATTCCAAGCAACTCATCAGGAAAAACATCAGGATACTCATTTACCACTGGCACATCATTAATCTGAACAGTTCCTTTATTTTCAACGACGTGTGCAAGGTAACATTCATTTCCATCTTTTACAAGTTTCTCGGCCTCTTGATATGTTATCAAAAGTAAGGGTTCATTCTTGTAAACAAACTGAAAGTCTTTCTGAAAAGAAACTTCTTTATCTCTACAGTCAATCTTAGCATGGTAAATAGAGAGCCAATCCATACCCAGGATAACATCAAACTCTACTAGAGGTAGAACAATAAGGTTTGCAAGTAGGTTCTTTCCACAGATAAGGATAGGAAGATTCTTATAAATTCTTTTTGCCTCGACACTTCCCCCAGGTGTTTTTACCAAAAGTTCAGGAGTCATTTCTTGAGATGGTATTCCCATTTTACTAGAAAAGGTTTCAGAGATGAAAGAATGTGTAGACCCCGAATCAAACAACACACTGTCATAATCTGAAAAGACAAACAAAGTACCTGATACAACTTCATTTGATGGCCCGACATCTGCTGAAGTAGTTGCAAAGGATTTCACCACCCCTTTCTGCTTGTAGTCTAACTGCTTCCCATCACTCAAGCTCCTTGTCGGACACTCGTTTGCATAGTGACCCATCTCATTGCACTTATAACACTTCACTAACTGTAAATCAAATTTGTTCTTACCTTCAGCTTGATCCTTTTCAGTGCAATCACGAGCCTTATGTCCCATCTTACCACATCGGTAGCACTTTCCAGAATTCAGAAGACATTCCCCAGCATGCCTTTTTCCACATTTATCACAAACTGGAAACTTAGTTTTCTTACCGTCAGACTTTTTTGAAGAATTCTTACCTTTCTCCTGCCACCTCGGTCTCTTCTTCTGCTGGTTGTTATAGAAAACTTGGTCATCGGCAAACTCCATTTCCACCTTCTCAGCACATCGAACAAGCTTTTCATAACTTTTAAACTCACGAGAAGCTAATGCCCTTCGATATTTTGGCTTTAATCCTGAGTAAAAATGATTGATTTTACTATCAAGGTCCCGGATAAAATTTGGAGCATACCTTGCCAATCGAGTGAACCTTTCTTCATAGGCAGCCACTGAGTCTTCCTCTTGCCTCAATTCCAAGAATTTATTTTCCATCCTAAGTCAAACAGCCTTAGGAAAATACTTCTCAAGAAACATACCTTTGAATTCATCCCAGTCAAGAGCATCAATCTCATCGGCGTCCTTGATATTTTTAACCATAGACCATCACTGATCTGCTTCACCTTCCAAACGGTAAATAGCAAGACTAACATTTTGATTGTCTGAACACCCCATGACATCAAAAATATTCTCCAGTTCTTTAATCCACCCTTCAGCTAGCACAGGGTCAGATGATCCTCTGAATGATGGGGGATGTTGCCTCATGAAATGTTCCACCACTGACATGTTCCTCTGCGGTTGATCTTCCTGATCTCGTGCATGGATACCACCACCATTTATCGCTTGAGTCAACTGCGCCATTACTGCAACAAACTGTTCAGTTCCAATTCCGACCATTTCTGGATGCTGATTCGGAAGGTTATTTCCTTCTGTATGCCTTCCTAGAACTGCTTCCCTGTTTCCTCTACGGAAAACCATTCTGAACAAACATGTCTTAGATGAAGCAACATGGTAATCCGTAAATGCTATATCATTTCAAAAAAAATTTGAATAATCATTTAATATAATTCTAACTCCTAAAGTTATCTAAACCGACCTCTGATACCAACTATAAGGCCCCAGCCTTAAACCTTGCTTAATCTTGAGTTATTACAAGATTACACATTGAGGATCTTTTCGGGTTTAGAGTTTTAGAGAATTAGATCATAAAACTTGCATTACATTCCACATATAAACAAAGTGGTTACATAAAGATAGTATTCTTCATTCCCATCAATGGAAACATATTTAAAGTAAAACATGGATTATTTCTTGTCACATCCTTGACTCTATCATCTAATCATGTACCTTTCCCTTGACCTGTGATAAACATTTCAAAAACTTGGGATGAGCATAAAAACTCAGTATGGGTTATAAAAAACATGGAAAGGAAACATGAGTTCATATATACATAAGAATGAAATCATACTTTACCCATAAAACATAGGCACTTTAACATACCTCATAAAATCATGAATAAATCTTAGAAATCATAAGACATAAAGGTAACTTGAGGCATTCATAACATTCTTACGTAGGGAGTAACCCTCTTGGTTACGTTTGGAATACCCATCACAGTATATTCCCTAAAATCTATTCGGAGAAACCTTAACGTTTCACTCCTTTGCGTTACCCAATGCATTGGAGAGCTATAACGGGCTCACCCGCCCTTAGTTTATCACGGAACCACTCGTCTTCATAATAATGCCCAAGAACCATAACATAATCATATCACATAAAACATGCATAAAGGAAACATAAAATTTCCACATTTCAATCATGAGATATCAATACAAAAAATTGATATAAAAACATTATGAAAACCATTTTCAATACCAAAATAAAACATGGTATTTATTTTTCATTTAAAAAAAAGGTATGGCTTGTAGAGGAAGCCGAAACTCAAATAACGGTTACGACGGTGGAGAAGTCGTTGTCGCCGCATACGTACGAAAAAAACATTCCCTTTTGTCGTTTAGTAAACGCTTCGTATAAAAAAGATTCCTTTTGAATAAACGTAAAAGTCAAAGGGGTTTATACACCGTATAAAAGATAGTTGTGTATAAAATAAAATATGCCTCAATGAAAGGAGATTGAGACGAAGTCCCATACCTCGTATCCAACTTGACCCGACCGTTCTTTAATCTCATGAATAATAAACTTGAGTTAATCTCTACTTGCTTTAGAACCTTTTTCAAGTTCATTATTCCTTTTATACCATGTTATGAACATCATGTAATCTGTTAAGTTAACAATGTTCATTTTGTCGGTATTTGGTTCTTAAGTCAAAAATAGACTTCTTACACTTACATGTTGTTAATTTGGTCAAAGGTTCATTATATCCAGAATGGTATTCATGATGTAGATATAATATATGTCATATATATCCAGTACATACTTGCATTTATAATATTACATCACATTTAGAGGTAAGAAATGAAATGCACCGTTCATGGAGACGGTAAGCCGTACGTACGCATGAACGCTACTTTCATTTCTATTTCGTATTTTATAGAATGGAATCATAATGATATAAAGGTATATTATAATTCTAGTATAATATCATTTATAATATCATAGTTACATCCTTTATATGTCCCACATATGGTATTTAACGAATCAAATCACTTTGAGGGGGCGGTAGTCCGCACTTCCTAAAATGAAGATATCGTGTTTACCCATAATGGAAACCATAAAGGTATGCCCAAAATGAAAAAAACAGAAGCTTAAGGAAAACATAAACATATTATATATAATATATATAAATAGTGACATCATAATGGCCACCTTTGAAGGTGTTAAATGAGTATTGAACAATCATCGTTTCGGGAGGCAGAATTTTGCCATCCACGGAAACCGTATGTTATTTAACCATTTGATGCAGTTGTGTGAGAGTGTAGCTCAAATAAATCTTATAACAACATCCTAGTATATTTAAGATACTGGTGTTGTTAAAAAAGAATTAAATAAAAAGATTTTAGGGGGTTGGAGAAGCAAAATAAAACAAATGAACATGAGAGAATGAATTACCTTAAAAAGTGTAACTCCTTTTGATTTGAGCCTAAAGGCTTCCTTTGAAAGGTTTATGCCCAAAGGGAATCCTATAGGATGAGTAGAGGGATGTGTAGAGAGTAAATGGGCATGGTTTGGCCGAGCCAAAGGCTTGAGTAGTGTGTGAAATGAGGTAGAGGTGGGGGCCTTTTATAAGAGGAGAGGAGGGGCACTTTTGGCAAGTAAAGAAATATTACTTTATTTGAAAATGTTTTTCGGTTTCAAAAGGTCCCACATTGATATAATTCGTGTATAAGGTGATAAGGGTTCGAAATCCACTCATCCAATTGGTTTTGGACATGTGTAGTTCATAGATTTTATATTATCTTTCCATTTTATTTAAATCGTCAAATAATGATGTCATCGCTGCATCATTATTATGTCATAAATAATTAAATTTATTTAATGTCTAAAAATTATAAAAAAAATACTATGATATATGAAATCTTTTTAGCTTTCCAATTACTATTTATAATCAAATTTTTGACTTGTATAACCCCACTTAAAAATTGTTTTCGTAACACATATTATGTTTGTGTCATTTTCACTTTAACATTATATAAAAAGTAATTTATGTCATTTCCAAACCAAAGTGTCTCCATGGGGTCCCCAAGTTGACCCATGGATTTTCTTGGTCGGCCATGACACAACCAATAAGGTTGGGACATGTTTCTAGGTCATTTCATATTATTAAAACATTATTTATACCTTAAACTACACTAATTATCACTAATCGCGATTAAAAACTTAATAAGTTACTATTCACCAAAAAATTATTATAATCTCATTGAACCACATTTTACTTCTTAATGACAACCATGTATGTAGTATTTTCAAAATTCAATACACATTAGTGGTAAACTTTCATTTAACTGAAAAATCAGTTTGCTTGATTACCACTTAGTGGTTTCACTATTCATCAAAAATTGAAGTTTTTCAGAAAATTACCAAAAATTCACCCTAAGATATATTTGATATTCTGAATTCAAAAATGAAGTCTATTTTAAAAAATTCAAATCATATAAGTCACATTAATTAATTTAATAATTAATTCCCGCTGCCATAGCAAATAGCGTGTTTTTACAAAACAATAAGTATCAAAAGATTGACACCAGTTTAAGTCTAATTTCAAAGTGAAATTGATTCCAATGACCACCATTGGATAAAATGGTAAAAATATATTCTAATTTCACTTCAAAACCAATTAAAAACATAATCTAATCATATAAATAAATTAGATTAAAAAGTAGTTTTGATGAAAAATGCAGTATTTTTCACTATTCATTAAAAAATGAACATTGTCAGAAAAATACCAAAAATTCACACAAGGTAAATTTTGATGTCCCAATCATAAAGAATAAGTTTATTTTGACAAAAATAGTTTATAAAATTGTCAAAATATATATTCAAAAATGGTTTGCCATCAAAAGGCAGTAAAACAATCTTTTAAGAATATTAGTGTATTCCATGCATAAGATTGTATTTATTTTCATTTTAAGCCGCTATAACACTATCTTAATCATTAATAGACATAGATAAAAATATCTATTATTAATTACTTACTTGGGATGTTACAGCAGTAGTCAAATAATGGATTTCATTAAAAAATATAATCATGATATATTATTTTTTGGGTTTAGTAGGTTACTATCTATGGTTTGTTCATCATTTCCCCAGGTTGGTCGACCTCTTAACCAAGTTAAAATATAAATGGGTTAAATTTACAATATCTATTGAATGTGAGGAATGTTATGAAGAGATGAAGAGGAGTTTTTTTAATAAAACTACATTAAAATTATTATATTTTAAGGGATTATTTTTAATATATAATAATGCATTTAAGAAATTTCTTGGATGTTTCCTTATACATAATTATAAGGTTGTTTCTTATAAATCAAGTAAATTAAAAATGTATACAAAAAACTATCCAACACATTACCATGATTCAGTATCCATAATAATTTAATTGAAAATATAGAGACACTACCTCAACGGTGAAATATGTAAAATATACCTATAATATAAGATATTAATGTATATATTCACTTATAAGGATCTCAATATGAGGTAAAGAGGTCGATTGGAACTACTCAAGGACTATAATTTCTTGATACACTATCACCATGGGAAGGAAATCCTATTGATTGATGCATTGAGTAGGATGGACCGTGAAATTATAAGCGGGGTGAGTATTATCAAGGAACCTATGTATATAGATCTATAAATGAGTTATATGGTTATTTTTAGTCAAGGGGGTCCATTATTGTTTTATATGAAATTATGAAACCATCCTTACTATAAAATATACAGAATTCCTAATAGGTAGTCAAGGAATTCTTAAGAATTATTGAAGAACTAAATATTGGTAAAACGATAGAATTAATCCATAGAAATGGAGTGTGGAAGTTTATAAAGATGTTGTGATTTATATATATAATATTGTTGAAAATAAAATTTCTTTATGAAAACATCTCTCAAGTTTCTCTATACAATATTGTTTCACAAATATGTAAAGGTATTTAACATTAAAAAATTGGGATGGTATGAATCTCAAAATTGTGAACTACATATCAAGGTGCTTAGTATGAAATATATTAAAGGTTGAAAGAAAACAACCTAATGTAGTTATACTTCATATACCTATAACTGTATAGATTTTGAACAATGCTATAAAGGTCTTATTCACTATACTCCCATAGTATCCAAGGAAGAATGATGTTATATACAACATCATTGATCATCTTAATAAGTCTTATCATTTCATAGTAATGATAGAATATATACCCTTTCAACTTTATTCCCATCTCTATATCACTAAAATTAGAAGGATTATTAGGAAATATCTATCAATTTTATTTGATCTAGCCCCTTGGATCACATTAAAAACCAAGAAGAGTCTACAAATAGATCATGAAATAAATATATATTAAGAACATTATATAACCCTCAAACTTAAAGGTATAATTAAAGTACTATTTAGACATTGAAAGGCATATTGAGATAATATTTTCTTGACATATAAGGTATACGGGGTTAATATCTACCATTAGTGGAATTTTCACACAATAATGGATTCTATTAGAAAACTATGATAACACCATACAAATCATTGAATGAGAATTGGTGTAATAATATAACAAATTATGAAGATATTGGAGAAATAATTCTAGTTAGCCTAGATATTGTGGATAATTATAGTCTATTCATGATCATATAAAATAATCTCATAGTATTCAAAAGATCTATAATAATAATAAAAATAAGTACTTGGATTTTAAATTGGGAAGTTAGTTATTCTTGAAGGATTCCCTAAGGAATGGAATTGTAAAATTTATTAAAAATGGGAACTTAATCACAAGGTAATTTGGGACTTTTGAAAAAATATAAAGTATTGGAGTTATAACTTATGGATTCCCCTCGAATAGAGTTGTAATGTTTGATAAAATTGGTATGTAAATATCCCACTAATTGGTGACACCCTGTGATCAAACTATATCCCTGATACACATTATATAAAGAAGCATAACCTCCTACTGGAGTTGATAACACCAAGGGAACGAGGTGTATCTCCATATATAGTCTCAAAGAAAGGACTAAATAAGGATCAATAATGGATTTTGAGTCTCATGATTCAAATAATAAATAAAAAATAGTATATGATAAACTGATTGTACCTCATAAAACTTCTAGCCCTATGAGTTTTACCCCCTATATCACATGAATCTTACCACACCCCTCTTCTTTGAGTATCAATTTTTGGTTTACATAACTGTGCTCTAGACAAGGTCCCTGAGTATGGATACTATCATGATGCTACCATATTCTAGTAAAATCTTCCCTATGATTTTTAATAATAACTGGTGGTTGCTACTATTGAAACTACCTTATAGTAATTAAATCTACTACTAGAAAGGGGAATGATCACCCATATAAAACATTCCTCTCTATATAGTCAGAAAATTGTTCAGGTCATCTCCATGTCCCTTATAAACATAACATGAAATCAATACTCCCTTTGATAGAAACCATTATTCCCAGAAGGATATGAATGGATTTTCTATGGTTAGTTCCCCACTAGTTTTAACCCCAACTACATAAACATTTATTATCCACATCTCGAATCCATAATCCTTAATAATACTTTATGGATACTCTCTCAAGGATCGCCAATGAGGCAAACCATCTAATTAATAACATATACCTCCATCAGAACCATTTGTTATGTATAAAGAATAAACAAGATGACAACATACCAGATTGCTAGCTATAGTTCCACCATCATAAGATGTGCTTTGGGCTCCTCATTTGGTAAAACATCAAGAGAAAAGTATATAAGGACATTGAATATAATCACAAGCTAACAAACACTTAATATCCCCTTCTGAATAGATATTATCTCTTTACTATTTTCTACATTCATCACTACTGACAGTAATTCCATGCAAACATCCTTCTAAAATCCTATTCACAACACATATGCCTCCTTTTTCACCAACATACAATATAAACAACTGACATGTAAATCCTTGAATCTGACTAACTAAAAATGGTTCCCAAAACTCATATTCATATTGTATCATGTTGAAAGAGATCTCAAACTCCATTAAACGATGATCTATCTATAAATTAGAGACTCTTCCCTCATATAACCTCGGGCTCTGCCATTGAAATGTGTGCAAAGGCCTCTATCATTCCTTATCCTCCTATATTAGGTTGATCAAATGATGATCAACTAGTTAATACTTCTAAGAATATACTATCTGATATTATCAGGAGAAATATCCAAGATATACTCTTAAAAAGAAATGGGGAATCATAATCATTATACCATGAAATATTATCATGGTTTATTTAATTAATTCACATTAATTTTCCAAAATTCTACAATTTAGACATGAATACAATCAAGAATAATTCATGTGCCTTTCCTAGGTATATAATTTGAAAACACATACACCTCACTAGGTCATTAAATAAGATTAGTGTATTTGAATTATATCATAAAGTTCCCAAAAATTCCTTGTCTTAGCTGGTATCTCTGGCCAATGTCACGCACCAAGATCAACAACAAATGCTTCCCAATGAACTTAGGTAATCCTCATAGTTTATAACACCAAACTCCATCCTATATCTCAATAAAAATCATTGATACCCCTATATCATGACCCCCTCCCACCAAAGGTACCCTCTTGGGCAAGAAATAAAGAAATATGTATAATGACCCCCATGTCCTGCCTCCAGTAGGCCCCTAGTTGGAAACAAGTATTGAGTGTATAAAAATATAACATATGGAAAGAATTAAACTCGATAATAATGTAGCATCGAGAGATAGTACATTCTAAAACAAAGAAACACCATCATATAATTTATAATTAAACCTAAACCAGACCACAATGCATGAATAATGTCAAAAAATATAAATAAATGTCTCGATATAAATACTAAAAGATATTTCTATTGTAGCGACTCAATAACAGCTTCGTAAACTAAATTAGAAATTTCCAACTAGATCCCAAAACTCCTCCATGAAATCTAAAAAATAATTTATATCTATATACTAATAATAACATGTATACTCATTATGATCATACCCAATGTATCAAGTGCACATGTGAAATGATAATATTATTATGTTAGTGAACAAATAGTAGAACCAACATGAAACTAAAGAGGTCAAATAACTCATGCCAACTTCACCATGGAACACACAAAAATTTAGACATCCAATATAGTAACATAATATCAAGGAAAAAAATAATAGGCACCCTAAAAACAATTACCCACTAATTTTCCATTATCATACCCCAATTTCAACATCCTATTATACCATCACTTCAATACATATCACATCATTTATCCATCTGTCTTTGATGTAGTTTCGGATTCATATTTACCAATCAAAACCTCTTAAAGCGTTTAGAACCTAGTTCTATAATCAATTATCATTACCTGAAAACTTAATCACATAACCAAGGATGTATGGAATCATGAATATGAAGGGAAACAACCTTATTACCTCAACCCACCATGAATGGTCATCACCACATGTCACATCCTCATCACCTATGTGTAATCTCTAACACTAAACCATATTGTCACTAGATAATCTCAAAAATCATACC
Source organism: Viscum album (assembly GCA_963277665.1). Taxonomy (NCBI): domain Eukaryota; kingdom Viridiplantae; phylum Streptophyta; class Magnoliopsida; order Santalales; family Viscaceae; genus Viscum; species Viscum album. The sequence goes on along the minus strand of OY728142.1, from coordinate 1,108,564,606 downwards.
ATATCATAAATACTACTAAGGATGAGTATGTAAGAGGTGGTATCCTACCATCTATATAACCTCTAACTTAGATTTTAGGTAATGTACACAAACCCAAAAAAAGATAGGTGTTGGTAAGGTTACCCAACTCAGGTAACAGATGTATAAAAATGATAAAAAAAAATACATGATAGATGAATAGCACACAATCACTACCACAAAACTGGGTTTCCACAGTGCCACCCTTTAATGGTGCTAAAAAAAGTGCTGATAAAGGGGGTTCCTTTATCAATGCTAAAAAGAGAACTCATAAAGGGCACTTTTAACATTGCTAAAAAAATCCCTATTAAAAGTGACCTTTTATCTGTTCTTTTTTTAGCACTGATAAAGGCACACCATTTATCAACTCTTTTTTTAGCACTGTTAAAGGGTCCCCCTTTATCAATGCTTTTTTTAGTAGTGGTGATAAATGGGGGCTTTATCAGTTCTTTTTCCTAGTGCTGATAAAGTGTATATTTAAAAAAATTATTAATGATAATATATTGAAATATAAGTACATTTATATTTATATAAATATAATATATATTTTTTAAATATGTTTTATATAAGTGTAAATAGACTATTACATTTAATATATAAGAAATTTATTGTAAATGGAATTAAAATATTTTACAAATATTATTAATTAATAATTTTCTAATTATAATTGTCTAATAATCATTTAATAATAATTTGAAGACACAAAAATCAAAAAAAATAATAAAATATCTAAAATAAGTTGAAAATGTAAATCAAACTTCAAACAACCGTAACTTTTGATCCGGGTGTCTATTTTCACTCTACAGAATATCAAATCGAAACATGTGATGATCTCTATGTGATAGTGACCAAAGTGAAACTTCTGTCACAGTTTTTGGGTCCAAAAAAGGCCTAGAAGGCCACTAAAACTGAGTTTGTAGTCAGGATACACAAATATTTTAACATTATATTGAATTTCATCCTTGTTTATGGGGGTCGTTTTTCCTTTTTTCAGTAAGGAATGAATTTATTTCAATGTATTACATTCATATTCATATTATGGATTTTAAATTTTATCATTTTTTATAATGTAATATTATTTAAAATCAAATATATAACAATATCTACATATGTTTTATATATTCTCACATAAAAATTTAATTTTATAAATAAATAATTAAACATATTTACATATAAAATATATTTCCTGATATATAAGCCTTATCTAAATAAGAAACTAATATCCATTTTATTTAAAATATAAATATATGAATATTTATATAACTATATAATGTGTAAGTGTGTGCATATATATATGTATATATTTGTGTGTGTCTTCATTGACAAACTGATATATATTATCAATATATTCTAAACATATATATATACATATTAATATATAATATTTGTAAATATATATAAATATGTATAATTATACATACAAATATACATAATATATATGTGTGTGTGTGTTGTATATATGTATTTATTTATTTATAAACACACATAAAAAGCATATTTTATAAATGAATTTAAAACTGATCTTATAAATATATATCAACATATGAATAAATATATTAATATATAAATATAACTATATAAGTATATATATTAATATACGGATATATTAATATTAATATAACACAATTTATATATATTAATATAACTAAATATATATATATATATATATATTAATCTATGTATATATATATATATTAATATATGAGTAAATATATCAAAATATATATATAAATAAAGAGATATATTAATAAATGAATAGAAAATCAATATGGTGGAGTGGTAAAGGATTAGGCGCACAGGTAATAGGTCTCGAGTTTGAATCCTGGGGGAGGCAGGTCATGCGTGCAAGTGGAGAATAATGCCTAACATTGTTAAAGGGTCTAGGGGTGCTGTTAAACTCTAGTGGGTTGGCTGGATAGTGCAGGATGCAGTGGGGGTGGGGTGTTGTTGAAGGGGGGCTTCAAGCACTGTTGATGCCCCCCCCCCCCCCCCGATATGCATAAAATATTTTTTTTTAACATTTATCAGCCCTTTTTTAGCACTGATAAAAGGGACCCCCTATCTTCACCTCGATTAACAGCGCCTTTCTAGAGGTGTTAATTCCCTTTTCTTGCAATGATAAAGGCCATATTTGCAGTAGTGAATACCCAGCATTTGGTTTAACAATATCTAGTATAATCCACTTCCCCCTAATTCATAATAAAAAATATACCATAACTACTACCACAAATAAATCCATTACACCACCCAACCACCACACAAATCCACACAGTTTCACATCCAATTATAGGATCCATAAGTTTTTAGATTTAATGAGTTTCCACTAACTCCATTTTACTAATCCAATTCATTTATTGTTAATAAAACCAATTAATTTATCATTTAATTCAACTAATATAATTAACACATATATTTTTCATCCCATTATTATTTATTTACCAACCCAAGTCATTTAATTTTAGCATTAAAATTTAATCTATAGAGAACTGGGAAACTAATACAACCACAACATAGAATATATCACCAATCTCACATAAACCATCTCAACAACACCACATTATCTAAGCTATTTAACTACAAAAACCACATATCATAACCACCACACATCAAAACCATCATGAAACTAAACATATATAATCCAATAACAACCAATCATTGCATCACTACCCTATATATTTCACACACAATATCATCATTACCATCACCTCACAATATCCCACCTCACACAAAGAATCAAAATAAGCACAACATCACACCACACAACAAGATGGATTCCAAAATTTACATTAATTTATGTTCAAGGTATTAAAGTACATTGTATTATTATTTAGGATAGTAATTCTCATTCAATCTAAATATTTCAAGGGAAAATAGATTTATTTTTTATATATACATTCAATAAATATTATTCGATGTTTGATAAAAATAAACAAATCATGACTCTCACATACACATGAACTAGGACATAAGCAAGGTTCCCAACATTAGTTATTTTCAATAAAGGAAATAGTTAGTTTTAATCTCAATAGAAATATCACTGAATTAGTAAAACCTGTGATTTCCCCCTATTCCCATCAATTTTAGAATATTTCAATTCATAATCATCATTAAGACACCCCTTAATATCCACCTAATGGATTGTGAAACCGTGAAATTCCCATAAAAGAAAATAAATTGGGAGATAATGTGGATTACCTACCTTAAATAAAATTAAAATTATTTTCTACACTAAAATAGTGGTTGCATTCATAGAATTGAATCACCATAGGATGAACATAGACCAACTGAAGAAGGGTTCCACACCTCTAAGGAAAAGGCTTTGTAACCTCCCCTCTCGGGAGATAGAACACATGAATGAATAAATGAATGATCTTTATTTTAGAATTGAATATGTGAAACCTTTTCATTTTCATATCACATTTCATATTTTGATTAACCCTTAATTTTGATCTCATTAAAACCCATGTGAAAGGAATCATTAGCAACCTCATCCATCAATGAAATTAAATGATAAATTTTTCCTCTTCAAAATGGTATTTAAATACCCTTAATTAAATCTTTAAACCCATATTTACATTACAAAGTAGTATTAATGGAATTTGGGGTATTTTGAGGAAAAATGTAAATTTATGAAATTTTTCTATGTTTTGAACTGACTGCATTAACTAACCTACAACATGAAAAACAATTGACCTCATGATGGAAATAAATGACTACACAAACTGACTACATAACCAACCAACCAACTACACAAACAAATAAATGACTACATAAAAAAAGTAAGAGATTGTACCAACCTAATTCATGACCAACTAACCCGACACATTAAAAAACTAATATCATAAAGGAAAAAAGTGACCAAGATAACTGAATTCATCACCAAACACCCCAATTCAAGAAAAAATAACTAACCACATGAAGTAAAAGAAATATTACACCAAATGATCATACGACCAACTAACCCACGACATAAACAAACAACTAATTTCACAAAGGACACAAGTAATCATTCCAACCAACCATGTAACCAACCAACCCACAACACAAACAAAAAACAGGCCGCAAGAATGAAATAAGTGACCACACAAACCTACCAAATGACCAATCGATCCATTACATGGATTAATAACTGATATCATGAAGGAAACAAGTTAATTTTTAAACAAACATGATGACCAGCCATCCTTACTCAATAAAAAATAATTAAATTCATAAAGAAAAGTTAGATATCATGTCAAGACAAGTGACCATGAGAATAAACATGGAAAAACAAATAGGTAAAGAACTCTAAGTATCCTCTCAACTTCACAAATCCCCAAAAAAAGATAATCAGATGGTTTTTACAAATCTGAGACCTTACACTATGGTATGTTGGATTTGTGGTAATTATATTTTGGAAATAATACCAGCATACATTACTGAATATTAAATTAATTTCTATTGGTATTAAAGTATGTTTTCTCGATCATTTTATGATTATATAATTTATTTAAATATTGGATAAATTGGAATTAAATCCAATACAAAATAAACAAGAATAGGAAAAGTTTTGGGGAAGTATATAGTTTTAATTCCATAATCAAAAAAATGAATCCAAATAGAATCTAGACTTTTTTATAAAGAGATTATACTATAGATTCATCCACCAAGATACTCCAACAATTATATTGGGTTTCTAAACACTACACTTATCTTACCCTATCAAAAATAGCATGAGGGGATAGTTTCTCATAGTATACAGTAATGTAATTTTAGGGGAATTTGATAGTGAAGTGTTATTTTCTATTAGTACATTGGTGGATTGTGTATTTTCACTTAATTTATAAATTAATATCATATTATAATTTTATGATGATTTTTATTTTAATTTATGAAATATTTTAAATGCATGACTAATAATCTTGAAATTTTCCTAACCCATGCATTCTTCATGAAAATTATTTATAAATATGGTATCAAATAACATAACCCAATATTAAAAATGAGTAATTGACCATATGAAAGAGGGAATTATTGAGTTATAAAGGATTTACCAGGACCAAAGACTCCCTTAGTTTCCAATCTGATAACATAAATTGATAATTAATTAATCTATCAATTCACATCCCAAGAACATGAACCTGATATTATTGATATTTTCAATTATTATCAATGTCATGTTTGAAAAACAATCATTAATTTTCTCTCAATCAATCACCTAATTTACTAAGAAGATACTACAACTTCCACATGGGTTTCTTCTTGAACTCAAAACTTATAACACATAATTATTTAATCAAAAAAAATTTATTTAAAATATAAATTTCTAAATTTGATTATCCCTCTATGAAATAAATATACCTTTTGCAAAGAATCAAATTTCATCAACATTATTGAAGATGGTTTACTAGTTGATATATAATATTTTATATTTTGTATGTTACTTTTTATTTAATTTATTGTATTACACGGCTATGCTCAAGACATAATTTCATGTCCAATATTTTATACATAGACACTCTACTAGGGTCAAAATAAAAAATATAATTGAGTTCAATCCTAAACTATGGAGATGATTAAGAAAGAGGAATAAATATGTGGCTATGGTTGGAATGAAACAAAACCATATTACATGTGGTGTACAACCAATAAAAACAGTGCTAAGAGTGATAATGTATTATGGGATACATCAAAAATTTGGTTATAATAAAGATTAATTTCACCACCAGGGGCATCAATCCATTTATGCACAAAGTCATCTCTTATAGAGATTATCTCAAACTCATTACAGTTTGTTGAGTTTTCATATAAAGAAACAAACTCTCATATATGTTGTTTTCTTGAGCATAATGACATGTTCCAATTTTATAATTTCTCATGTAAATAAGTAAGGCTTTGACTATTTCATTTTTCATTAAAGGATAAATCCCATGACTATTTCTAAAACCTACATTCACACTAATCACAACATGGGGTGATATGGTATGAAAATATTTAACATTTTTCTTTCAACCCTAAAAATAAATGGATATCCATATTATTATTATTAATTTTATCAATTTGAAAATGAATAACTTTAAACTATATTGGAATGATTCAAATATATAACTATAAAATTCTTAATTCATGGAATATAAATGTGGTTATTAATTTAAACATTTTATAATGGTTTGTTAAGGGGGAATGTTTCAATTATGGATACTACAGTACGTGGCTCATTAATGAAGAATTCACTAGATGAGAGTTAAAATTTTCTAGATGAAATGGTGATTGATATTTTTCAATTATAATATGAAGGAGCTAAAAGTTGTTCAATACACAATATTAAAAAAAATGATGTAATAATAAATGAATTATTTATTCAATAGATACCATGATGTCTCGATAACAACCCTAAGGTATTTACACTATAGATACAAAATATACTGATAAAAATCCTCAAAATAAATTTTAGGGTTGGTGGAAAAAATAGAAAAACAATATTAGGGGTATTATTATAGACCATTGAGATATAAAACACCATAAGGCCCATCACAATATTATGGGTATTATCATGGACCACCAAGATATCATTGTGATTTTGGGACTTCCATTTTTCATCTCTTTCCCATCAAATGTGAAATGAATATGTCACTCGTGTCTACATGTAGACTACCGCCTCTACATAGAGATGTGATTTATCTTCCATCTTCACCTATCATGCCCAGTTTTAATGATATATTTAATGAATATATATATTATATTAATGATATAATAATTATTCTTCCATCATCATCTATGAGTGATATATTTAATTTCCAATGTCTTCATTTTATATATGATTCTAAAATTTTATATATTCAATATATATGATACATATTAAATTAATAATCTTCTATAAATTGTATATTATTTCTATACCATAGCTTCATATTACTCATTTGATCTTTATGACATGTTCTTTTTTAGGTCAGTTTTACCACCAAAATAAGTGATGTTATAATTTTTATTATATAAATGATTAAACAAAATTTAATAATAGTGATATTATATAATAATAATATATAAACTGCATGCGTAAAATTTTGGAGATGATGGAACGATGACCAATGTACTAAGTACTGGGAATGTTGAACCAAAACATGCATGAAAATGAAATAGTTATAACTCAGGATAATGATTTTAATGAAAATTTATTAATTAACGAGTGATAAGATATTATAAGTGGATTATAAATGATATTATAAGAATGAAGATTGTTATTAAATAGAATTAATAAATTTAAATTTATTATAAATTAGGTTAAAATATATTATGAGAAAATTCAGAATCAAGGTAAGTTGTTTCTCATCCCATATTTATTTCTATGAGACGTATGTCGTATTCACCAATTTTTTATTTTTTGTGGTGTATATGCTACCCATGAATGGGTTTTATTTTTATTTTCAAAAAAAATGATTTAGTAATCCATATAATTTCTTGTCTTTTATAAGGTTTTGATTTATATATTACCATAACTATAATTATTCCTCATTATAATATTATTTTGATGATATATGTTTCATTTCATTCACCTATTTTTGTTTATTTTATGAATATTATTCCACTTTGATATATTATATAATTAATATACTCATATTATTTGTATTTAAGGATTTATTTGAAGTTATTTATTTAAATCATATTATGATTTAGAATTTACTGAAGTATTAACGGTATATTTCACAATCTCATCCTTATTCAAAAAAAATTATATTTATTTTTCCATTAGATGAATTATATAATCATTTTATACAAAACCACATTTATTTTCTTATACCCTAGAAATTTTTGGCAATTAAATCTTTTATATTCATTATTCTCTCTCTATGTACTAAAATGACTAAAAGAATGTTTACAAAGAAACCCAACTTTTTTCTATTCAGTTAGGAATATTTTTCTTTTATGTCCATATTTTCATTAAAATAATTTCAAAAATGTTTTTACTATTCTAAAATGATTTATTAATGAAATTTTAACCCCATTTTTAATTTTTATAAAAAAAATTAAATGAAATATTATTTTCATTTTCCAAATAAGGAACATTTTACCAAAGGTGTGAAAAAAATGATATTTTAATATTTATAACAGAATTTTCCTTGGTTTAATTCAAATTAAATGTTTTTACTAATATTTCATAATGATCTAGATTTGAAATAAGTTATATCAAATTGAAAAATGTATTTTTCTCAAGATGTTATCCTCTGGTCTTTCAAAATTATTATCATCTATGTTAACATCCATTGATAAATCACATACATTATATGGGATATACTCTAATGATACCATCTATAATATTATTATGGATGGATTATGATCATGTTTCAACAGTGATGAATTTTAGAAAATATTAATATTTCATTTGATGGATTTTCAATAAAGAAAATATGTTGATTATGTATTGATTTTTTATTCATTACTTTTATATGATTAATTCATTGGACTTAATAAGTGAGGGTGGGGTGTATTATAGACCCTTAATGCATCAGTAAGTTTCATGAGACATACTTGTTTGGGTATTTGGAATGTTATTTACCTATTAAAGATTTATTTATTGGCACAAGGCCTTCATGGTAGGATTATAATATTTAAAATTAAGGATTCTATCATTATACAAACCTGTTATTTGTATCCATAAAAATATTCATGTTGTTATGTTATCCATGGATATATTCCACTTTTTTATATTAGTTTTGTGGAACATTTGAATATTGTTTATATCATCCATGATATTCATTGTTTATAAATTCTATTCTGGAATCTATTATATGATTTCCCTAAATAAGATTTCAATCTCACCCATTATTATATTTTCCATTACACAAGATATATTTCATTTTTTAAAATGTAATATGAAAAATCATGTATCTATATAATCTCCCAATACTACAAAATTGTTCGATACTTTGTGATGAAATCTCTTATATATTATGCCAATAATGTAATATAACCACCTCCTTTGGTTAACTTGAGTCGGGGTGTTATCATTGGAATCAAAGGATGTTAAGTACAACCTTAAAGAAAAGGATTTAGGAAAACATAAATTTGAGAACATAAATCTATGATAGATTCAAATGATATGTCTATGTATATGATAATATCATTAATCTTTATTAAAGTAGATATTTAGTGGTTTCCATGAAAATATATCCTTGTCTATATATTGGAAATTTTATACGAATATGGAATATATTCACCTTGGGGTAACAATGATGAAAGTGAAATAATGGGTATTAACTCGATCATCACCAGAGAATAAGTAGCGGTCCTAATACTATATACCTATATAGACACTCTTAGGGGATATAATTAGGTTAATTAAAATTTTCTTTTATAAACCATTGTGATTAATGAGGGGATATAACTAATGGAAACCAATGACATTCCATAATGATATGGTAAAACCTAAAGTGTTATTTTTTATAATTATATGGTTAATGATAAGTCTTAATGCATATATACCCAATTTAGGTTTTATGTCATTAGGTATTAATATGATTAAGGATATTTTGGGAAAATTTTATGGGAATATAAAACTTTTGTTTGGTATCTATTTCAGTGAAAATATTATTTGAGGAATAATTATTTTGTATTTTTTGGAAATAAGTTGAAAGTTATTAAAAACCTTTAAGTTCAATATAAAATATGATGTTAATATGGATGATTGGGCTATAAGGGTTATTAAATTTTATGAACATTTATTTATCATATATATAACAATGGGATAAAATTTTATTTAGTGATTAAGTAATTAATGTTAATTTTAAGAAGTACACTGTTTTGGGAACATTATATGATTAAGGTAAAAATAATTATAAGAGTAAAGTTTGATTTAATTTTTGGATGCCTATATGAATTTATTGTGACTTTATGGTGATTTTAATTATTTATAGAGAATATTAGAATATTTATTAGATTATATGATTAGGGAATAAAAAATTTCTTATAGCTTTATGAGTTATTAATGTTTCTTGGAGAAAAATTTTAGAATGATATAGAAAGGTTGTGGGATCAAATTAATAATATTATTCATTTTATAAATTTATCAAGAATATTTTTGAATATTTTTAATTCAATTTATTTATGGAGTGGTTTATATTGAACATTGGGAGTTATTTTTGTTGTTATAGAGATTATATGTATTATTTCTTCTTATGAAAATTTATTATGAATATTATCATTACATGTTCTAACTATTTTTATGTAAGTAAATTCCTAAAGACATGAGTAATAACTTGAAAAAAATTTATGAATCATATGATCCATTTAATGTTAATATAATCTCTCCATACATGAAAATTCCAATATGATTATTTAAAATTTAGAATATGAGATGAAATAGAGATGTAAAAATGCTCAAAGAAAAACATGAGGATAAAATTCCATATATGGATTTGAATAAATCTTGTAAGTATGTTATCATATTATATATTTCAATGGAAAAAAAATTACTCAAATCAAGATTGAGGAAGATAAATCTATTGATTATTATCATGAAAAGGTAGAATTACTATTTATAAACTCCTTCACCAACATGAATCTCACAACAGAAAATGAAAGGATTTAGAAATATTTAATAAATGATATGTTTCCTAATGTTAACATATACATTAATTATAACAACCCTTCTCTTTATTTAACTTTAATACATGATTTATTACATAAATTTAAACTTAATATAACATGAAATATTGATAATTATAGTGTCTTGGTGAATTAGTTACATTACATAATAATTTAAAATGGGAAAAAGATCATCTTTATTTAAAACTTTCTTAATATACTCGAACTTAGAACTATATAGGATAACCTGGGGACATAAATAAGAAAGGGGTCAGCTATAAATATCATTAATGGAATAAACATGGAATAAGGTGATAAATTTTAAACAATATTCATATTAATGGGGCATAAAAAATTATAAATCATAAACATGGAAAATGACACATGATATAGCATAATAATAATAACATGGGAAATGTGGAAACAACTTAAAACACTACATCAAAAACATAAGTCAAGGATAACTACCAAGACATTGTAATGGAAAAAGTCCCATAAAGTACTCAGGTTCACTATCTATCCCAAAATGTTGTCTCATGAGACTAAACATTACCCAATTCATTGGATCACTATATAATTCTAGTAGCACATGCCACTTTCATTTCATTCTCATGATTAAGTTTGCCATATAGATCGTACAAAATGGAATCATTTTTCATAAACTTTTATTAAAAAATCAAGGAGTGTAGAATAAATACATGCATTTCCACAATAAAATAAGTATAAGTTCATAATGGTGAGCACCGTTGATAGGAATTGGGTATGGGAGTTCACTACACATTTTTTTTGGCATCGAATCCTATGGTGATATTTTGGCAGCATAACGGGGGAACATAAATGTTCATGGGAGGGATATTTGAGAGAAAAATTGGTATATAACCATTTATAAATCATAATATAAGTATGGGGTGTGTAAAAACACTCCCCAACATTAATAATTTAAAATAAAAGTGTATAAAATAAAGAAGATTCTTGAATAAAGGGGATAAAAGTAGGATCCCTTACTTGAGTGTGTGACTCCAAATGATTGGGAGGAGCTTCATAAGAGATTGGGGGCACCTTGGTATGAATCTATATAGGTGAGTAAAATGTAAGTATGTTCTAAAAGTAGTTTAAATTATGAAAAATTTGAGCTTGGGTGGTTTTATATAGGAAATGATGGGGATTTCTTTATTATTTAGGTTTTGGACACTATATAATAAAATAACCAAAACCACAAATCATACCATGTTTTTTGAAAAATGGTTTCTTCCAAATGGGATTGGTTCTAATTATTTTATAAGACCAATGTCCTAAATTAATAAAATAATACCCTGCTAATGTGGAGGTGAGTCATACTCTTAAAAGGAATTACAATATTAATAAAATAAACATAAAATAAAATTATTTTAAAGTTAAAACATATATTTGGTTGTTTATTTAATTTATAATATTTATTACATCACTTTTTGGCCATTGTGATGTCATAATAAACATGGTATATTTATACAGTATATAATTTTTACCCGAAAATTTGAATGTCTCGGAAAATTATGAAAAATTAACTGTTGGATAATTTTGATATTATTATTGAAAAAATAATATTAATTTTATCTAAATAATTTTATAAATATGTGCATTTTTACTTTCAAAACAGTAATCAACATTTATTAAGAAATGCAGGGTTTTTTTATAATAACAGTTTTTGAACCCTTATAAAAATACATTTTAATTCATAAAAATTATATGGTAATTTATATTTAATAAACATTATTTAATAATAATATTTTTTGAAAATATTATTTATTTTAAAAATCCATTAATACATCAAAATAGATTTCATAATTTAATTTGAATATTACCCAAAAATACTATTTGTGTTTTATTATATCTAAATAAATATCATCTATAAATTAATAATAATAGGATGAAAATATATTAATTATTATATAAAAATAATTTAAATACTCATAATTCTAGGTTATTAATACATATCCCTTTAATACACCAGTAAATTCCCTATCTGTAAGGTGCATAATGGTGATACTTTCATGGTGTGGTTCTGCATACATGGTTTGGTTCATGATCTTGAAGAGCTTAAACTTCTCCTATAAATGGTTTCATAGGGTACAATCATACTGGTTGAATCTTTCACTTCCTTTGTCTATGTCAATTGGATTTGTTAAAACCCTATATTTATAATAATCATGTGACCATTATTCAACGGATATATCATCAATGGTAATTATACTTAACGGACTTCTAAATCTGATCAAACCAAATAAGTTCATGTTTTTTCTATAACCATATTACATAATAATACATTTAATCAAATCAAAAGTGAAATTTTATTTATAACTGTTCGGGTCGTTACAATATTCCCCCCTTAAGAAATTTCACCATCAAACTTTTCCTTTCCCACACTAAAATGTATGAGGGTAACTTTTTTTCATCAATTCCTCCAGTTCCCACATCACTTATTCAAACTTTTGTCTTCTCCACAGCACTTTGATCGGGTGCATTGTCTTATTTTGTATAATTTTTTCTCTATGATATGAGATCCTCACTAATTTCTCCTCATATGAGATATCATTCTCTAATGGTGCCACCTTTAGATTGATTATATGTGAGGGGTATGATATGTACTTTCTTAGTAGGGATACATAGAATAAATAATATATTTGAGATAGGTTAAGTGGGAGTGCAAGTTGATAGGCCACCACTTTGATGCGATCAAGGATATCAAATGGGATGATGTATCTTGGACTAAGCTTTCACTTCTTCCCAAATCTCATCCCTTTTTTCTATGGAGATATGTAGAGGAATACCATGTCTCTAACATCAAACTCTATGTCTCGTCAAAAATTGTCATCATAGCTTTTCTATAGGCTCTAAGAATCCTTGATTTGTTGTTGAATAGTCTTAACCTTTTCCACCATTTACTCAACCATTTTAGGACCTATAAGTTTTTATTCCCCAACTTCATCCCAACATGTAAGTGTTCTAAACCTCTTCCCATAAAAGGCTTTATATTGGTCTATTTGGGTACATTATTTTAATATATTGTTTTTTAAGAGAACTTGACTTGAGGTAGATTTTGGTCCCATACTCTTTTAAAGTCCATAAAACAATCTTGTAACATGTCTTCTAGTATATAACTATTTGGATTAGATTGGCCATCCATTTGAGGATGATAATACATATTTAAGTTCATCTCAATGTTTAGAGCATGTCAGATACTTTTCAGAACTTTGAGGTGAATATCAGATCTCAATCGAATAAAATTGGTTGTGGTACTCCATGAATTCTTACCACTTCTATGATATATATATATATATATATATATGTGTGTGTGTGTGTGTGTGTGAAAGTTTATCTGGTGAGAAATCATCCCGAATCGTAATGATGTGTGTAGTCTTTGTAAAATGATCCACCACAACCCAGATATCATTGTTTCCTCTAGATTTATTCAAAAGTTTGGTGACAAATTCCATGGTTATGTTTTCCCATTTCTTGGTAGTTATGGGTAATGGTTTCATCATCCCTTTATATTTTTATATTTTAGCCTTCACTTATTGACAAACAAAACATATTGATGTTTATTATATGATCTCTTTCTTTATATTGTCCCACCAACAGAATTCTTGTATATCTCAATAAATATTTGTGCTTTCAGAATAGATAGAGAAGTTTGAGCTATGCTCATCATCCAAATGATCCTTCTTTAACTCAAAATTTTATGGTACACAAAGTCTTAACCCAAATATTACAAAACCTTCTTCATTAACATTGAACTCCGAGGATTTACCTTTTATAATAGTTTACACCTTCTTCTGAATTCCCACATAATATCTTTGAGAATCATTTAGCCTATCCCAAAGATATGGTTGATAAATCATTTGTGAAAGGATTGATTATGTTCCTTACTTTATGATTCCCATGACCATCCTTTCCAAATCTAAGAAGATCAGATCCTTCTCAATTCTCATCAATCATATAATTTTTGGGTCATTTCTACATAGAGCATCTACCACTTTATTTTATTTTCCTAAATGGTAGTTAATTGATAATTCATAGTCCTTTATTAGCTATAAATATAAACTTAATTATTTTTTGGTCTGTATATATTTCACAACTCTCCCCAAAGAGATAATTTCGCCATATTTTCAAAATGAAGATCACTAAATCCAACTCCAAATCATTGGTTGGGTAGTTCTATTCATGAACTTTCAAATTCCTTGAAGAATATGCTATCAATTTTTCATTATTCATTAACACACAACTCATGTTCATCTTCAAAGCATCGTTGAATACTAAAAAAAGTTCTTCACTTTTGGGTAGTGTAAGAGAAAGTGTAGTGATGATCCTCCTCTTAAGATCCTTGAATCTCTCTCTAAATTCATCATTCTAATAAAACTTGACTCCTTCTGAGTTATCTTTTTTAGAGTGTTTTACAATCATGAGAAATTTATCCCAAATCGATGATAGGGCCGAGATAATCTAAGGAAAATATGGATATATGTCACAAATGTTGGCATCATCTATCCTTTAATTGTTTCTATCTTTAAAGGTTCAATAGATATCTCATTAATTATGATGATATTTCCCAATAATTATACTTCCATTAATAATAACTCACATTTTTTGTACTTGGCATAAAGATTCTCTTTTTGCAAGGTATTTATCACAATACTCAGATGCTCATCATGCTCCTCCTTGCTTTTATAGTATATTAGAATATCATTTATAAATACTACCACTAATTTTTCAAGGTAATCTCTAAATATTCTATTCAAAAAATCTATAAATTTTTCTAGAGAATTATATAGTCTGAATGGAATTGATATGAACCCATAGTGCCCATACCTTGTATTAAAATAAGTCTTGTGCATATCCTCCTTCTTCACCCTAACTTGGTAATATACTAACTACAGTTCCAACTTAGAGAAGTATTTTACTCTATACCTAATCAAATAAGTCATCAATCTATGGAATATCATAATTTTTCTTTATAGTGATCTTTTTTAGCACATAATAGTCAATACAAAGGTTCGTTGACTCATCCTTCTTCTTGATAAAGAAGACTGGTGCACCCTATGGTGAACCACTTGGGTTTATGAACCCTTTATCCGGATACTCTTGTAGTTGTTTTTTAAGATCCTCATATTCTAAAACATTCATTCTATATAGATTCTTGGGTAATGTAAATTCTTCAATTATAAGATCAATTGAAAATTCAACCTCTCATCTAGGAGGTAGACCAACAAATTCCTCAGGAAACACATCAGTGTATTCCCTCACAATAGGAATTTCTTTGAGGATGATTCTTTCCATATACTCAATCATTTGAGATAGATACTCTTGATCATAGGGAAGTAATATTCATGTTTTATATTATGGTTTTAAATAATATTCATCCTCATCCTTGTACTTGTATAGAATCGGGGGTCGATTTGTGATACGAAGAGTGATTTCCTTCTCACATCAATTTATGTTGGTTCTATATAGGGAAATCCAATCCATGCCCATAATTGCAATAAATTATACCAAATGGAGTATGAAAAGGTTCTCTAGAAATTTCATCCCACTAATTTTTATAGGGGAGGAGTTATATACTTGAGATTCTATAATTTCTTGATTTTTTGTTTTCATCAATAACTCTACTTCCATGTCATGTGGTGGTGTTTGAGTAGTTCTACTAAACTTTTGTGATATAAAGTAATGTGTAGTACCAGAATCAAAAACTAAATTTTCTATTATTGAATTAATAACTAGTGTACCTATCACCACTTCATTTTTGGTATCCACCTCTGTAGTTATGATGGAAAAATCTCACCCTTGGTGCCTTGGAGGTTGTTGGTTTTCTCCTAAAACCCTTGGATTAGTGCGTCGGTCTAAAAATTTCCCTAGTTCCTTACATTTAAAAAATGAACAATTCATTTAGTGTTGACTGGATCATTCATTTCCTCCACCGAATTTGTGGGTTTCTCCTATCATCAATCACTATCTAGGTTCCCTTCTTTCCCACACTAAAAGCACTCCCTACTATCCCTTAGGCAATTTCTTGGGTGCTTTATTACTCACCTTTTACAAGTGGGATGTTGACATTTATTGGCACCATTATATTTCCCCATAATGATTATATAATTAAACTTCACTTACAAAATCTTATCCTAGTGATAACCTTGATATTCACCCATCTTTGTTTTTACTTTGAGGGAAAATCAAAAAAATCCACATATCTATCAAAGTCATGAATCACTAAGGCTTCTAGTAGACTAGGTTTTGGCTCAATAAAGAATCGTTAAAACTTGTATTTAGTGGTAATGAAAATTATAAGGCATATCTTGAAAGTATTGTGATGTTTTCCACATGTACCCCGATATATTTGTCATATTTGTTATTTAGGGCAAGGAAATCCATTTCCATTTTAATTCCAAGAGTGCGAGGAAAATATTTATCCAAAAAATTATGGAATTTGTTCCACCCAATCACTTAAATATATTTCTCAGGCTTTGTATTCTTGATCAATGTTTACCACTTATCATATTGTCCCTCCATATGATAAACATCTAGTAGAAACTTTTCTTGTTCTGAACGTTGAAGGATGGATAAGATCTTCTCAATTAAGTTGATAAATTGTTCCGCGATTAAGGGGTTGTATTACAACAACTTTGATCATTATTAAAAATTAATGCATTATTTGTTAAAAAACATTACACTTAATAAAACCCAAAATATCAATAATTATAGTGTCGTTAGGACTTAGGTACATAGAATAACATCTTGACCATGGGATACTGTCACACCCGGTTTTTCATGTCTTTGTTTTGATCTGGTTTATTTGAAATCACGATACTTTTCATGGGTCTTGTGTGAGATTAATGTTGATTTTTTAAGTTTCATATATGTATAATAACCCTAATTTGGATTCCCCATTTCTTTTTTAAGAGTTTTTGGAGAAAGGGTGGTTACTTCATGATTTGGGCCAACCATGAGCCCATTTCCAGTTTTAAAAACCAAATTTGTTTCTTTTATAACTCCTTTGTTTTTTAACCTTTTTCACCCATTAAACTTCACACATGGCCTCAAATGATATATTAAAACTAATATATCCTTTTTTACCCCTTAATAATTCATAATAATGGTGAATTGGTGTTACTTATTTTGGCATTGGGCCAGCCCACGGGCTCATTTCCAGTTTTAGAAAAATAATTTGTTTATTTTATATCTAATTCAATATTTAATATTTTTTGGTGATTCAACCTCCAACAAAAATCCAATATCCCTATACTCACCCCCATTATCTATTTTCTCTCTTTGGATCTCATAATAGTCGCAGAGGTGGGAAACATTCTCAATGTCTCTCAAATCATCCAGAATTGACAAGGTAAATTGTATCATTTATAAATAAATCAATTCATACTATTTTTTCCCCTAATATTTTTTCCCTGGTTCTTCCAGAACTTAAGATTATCTCCAAGATGTTTCAAGACATTATATTTTATCTAAAGGTGTAGATCTAGTGGAATATGAATAGTTTTCTAGTTGAAAAGGTGAGATTATTTCTCTTTTATCCTCCATCTTCTTCCTCCTTTCATTATTTCTTGGTTTAATAATCTCCCCTAGTCCTGTTCGACTTAGGGTTCTGTTATTACATGATTTTGGATGATTTTTTTATTCATTTGGGTCTGTTCTTCATAGTTTTAGGGTTTATAAACCCTTGGATGGTGATTTTGGGAGTGTGTTTCCATTATGCCAAGGATTTGAGGTAGGATGTCCATTGTACAAGCCTTTATCATTTAATTTTTATCATTATCATACTTATAACCTTATTTATATGATATTTTATGCTGTGAAACCTTTTTTTTAAAGGTTTTGTATGCAAATTATGTTTTATGACTTATTTTGTTAAAAATATAGTTGTTTTGGTATAAATGTGCACTCCTCTTGTTTGATAAATTATTCCATGAGCTTATGCATTTGGTTTATAGTATTTTTAATACGTTTCAGTATTTTTAATAACTTTATGGCATGAAAATGGTATTTTAACCCTTTTTAAGTGCTTAACATAAGTTTTTTTTAAAGAGTGCATGCCACGTGTTCGGTAAATTTCCCAATTGGATTTTATGTGTCTAGTGCAATTTAAAATGATTTGTTTAAATTTATAAATACATTGTAATCATGTAAAAAAATTATTTTGGGATCATTTTATGGACTTACAATTTGTATTTGGTTTTACAAATAAATGGGTTTTGGTTTACAATATGTTTTGGCCCGAGTTGCCGGAAAATGGCATGTTTCGCATTCTTATGAAAATGGTTGTGTTTTGAATATGTAGCCTGAGTGTTTTATGGGATTTATGAATGTAGTTTGATTCTTTATAAGGTTTTTATACACCTCTTTAAAAAATTGAAATTCCTATCTTTTTAAAATGTTAGTTTTGGGGAAATGTTTAAAGGCATGTTTGGCCTTTCTTAAAAATGAATAATTAGTGTTTTACTTGTATATACCATGTTGTGTCAATTGGGATTGTTTTATCATCCATGAAATGATTTTATTAAATGTTTTTAGGGCTTTCAAATATTTTTGGGTATGGTCTTGTTCTGTTTTTATAATTCAAATAGTGTTTTTGAATGAGTTTTATGTGAAAAGCCTCAATACACTCCTTGAAATTGTTTTACGAAAATTTGTAGTGGTTTATTGATTCATTAAATAAATGTGAAGAAATTTTATGGGATGTTTGTGTTTTTATGGTTTGTGAATGTAATTTGGATGTGAAATTTCTATTTTATAATATGTGTTACTTGATTGAGCACTAAATGGAATCTCAGGTATCTAGGTGGGTGGACGTGTACTAGTATGCTAGTGATTCTCTGGGGTTTGGCCCCTGTTTCACATAGAAAGTTTGACGATGACAATGATAACTAAACTGTGATAATGATGATGTTAGGGTACCACTAGGTTATGTTTATTCTCCCTACTAGTGGCTCTTGTTCATGATAATGGATATTTATTATGGTTACTTTCACCGAGATACGAGGTACCTGGGGCTCACAACTATCTAGTGCCTAGGGGTGTTCCTGTGAGTTGTGCTCATTAGCTATTTTTTACTCACCGTCAGAATACAGTGTGTTTGGTTGGTAAATTCAGTAGTGTGTGTTATTTATTTAAAATTGTACAATCTTTAAAGTGTCCCTCATTAAAACAATTTTCATTTTGAAGTTGCACCTCTTTGAAAAATTGTTACTTGCATTTTTGTTTATTAAACATGCATGTTTTTGTCTGATAATTATTATAGCATGGAACCTCGTTTGAAAAACATAATTTTATATCTTGTATTTAAAACTATAAATTAATTTTTCTTTTATTTTAAAGTAAGTTCATTGGGAATATAATATCGGGATAACCTATTGAGTTTTAATACTCATGCCTATATTCTTCTTCTGTTTTTAGCACTCATGCAGGTTTCAGATCGAGTTTGATTACCTTGGGCAATGTGTGATCATTTTTTTGGAGAGTGGCCAGTGGGGTCACATCGATTTCATTAGTTAACTATTTTGTTCAGTTGGGTTTGTTGTTTAGTTGTACTTTCAGTTTCTTGTACAAATAATGTTCAGTTCAATTTTTATATAGTTTTTTTTGGTTGTCCATTTCTTTCGGCTATTTGTTTGATTGTTTATATATGGGAGAAATAATTCCCTCATGTACTCTATTAATTCCCTTGGTTCATGTCTCCATCCTGGGAGGATCGTGAACGCCTCTCGGGACTTGTCGCGGACTGGCCTGGGTGATAGGTTCAGGATTGACTTGGGCTGGTTCATGACAAAATGGTATCAGAGCAGGTCAGATCTTAGCAGACCATTCTTTTATAGCACCCTTTTTATTTGGGGATGTCAAGGTAGATGGAGTAGGATTGTTAGGACATGAGGGGTAAGTGCGGGAAGAGCGTTGCTAACTCTTTCTTGTTCTGATCCTTGGGTTTCCATGGGAATTCTGGTTTTATTAGTGTCCTTTGTTCTTGCTGATTATTTGGTGTTGGGATATGACAAGGGGAGTCTGACTAATGACATCTGTGAGCTCGAAGGTCCTGGAAATCCATTTGGATCCAGGGCATAGTCCTAATAAGTCTCTTTGTGTTGGTGTTGTATTTGACATATGGCCGCCAACCATATGGTCAAGTCACCCACCAACACTAGTTCCCTTTTGTGGGTTTCTTGGACCTTTCATGAATTCTGAATTTTTGTTTTGAAAATCCTTGTGTGAGAATTATGGAAATGGGTTTTAAAGGAAGGATTGGATTTGGAAAATTTTAAAAGAGGTTTTCAAAAAATTAAATATAATAATTGTTTTGGTAAGGTTGTGTTTTTTTTAAAATAATTTGGGGAGGAAGTGGAAATGATTTAACGGGATTGGATTTTCCCTAATCTAAACTTGTGGTTTGTTGAAATAAATTTTTTGAAAGTGTGAATAATTTTAAAGTAATTCTGAAACTTTGTTTTAAATGGGGTGTTTTGGTCTATTGAAAAGTGTTTGAATATGATTAATAGGTTTTGGAAATTCGGTTTTGTGCAGCTATTGTTTTTCTAGAAAGGGGTTTTGGCTTTTGGGGTTGTTATATTATGAAAAGAGACCTTGCTAAAAAAATTTAAAAAATGGGGAAGGGATATTTGGAATAGAATGGTTGTTTTGTATGTTCTATTAAATGAAATGGAATGATATTTTAATCAAGTGGTTCTTGATGAAGTTTGGTTTGTTTTGTGGAATATAAAAAGCGTTTTTGACTTGGTGGTTGTTGTTCCTTTTGATAGTACATGATTTTTTGAATGATGTTGTTTTGTTTTAGCCTTTGGTGTTTTCATGGGATCACACATGCATTGTTTTATTGATATCTGTAAGGATGGCCTATATTTCATGGTTTTTGAGTGTCTGGGGTGGCATGTAAATGTTCATGCGAGTGAGACTTGATGAAACACCATTGGTGAATGTGAAAATCCACCAAGTTAGTTTTTTTTAAGTGTTTTTAGCTGAAAAATTATGGTGTTTGTTTTGAACTGACGGTTATGTGGATGGTTTATCCTATGTATTAGAAGTTTTTTTTATTCAGTATGATTCCTTATGACCTATAATTCATACTCCTGTTGCATCTTTATATGGGATCTTGTTGGTGGCTCGGTTTTGGAGTAATGTTCAGTGTGTTTCTAAATATGTGTTGGATGTTGTGATGTGGCCACATATAGTTCTATGTTTACAATATTTCCAATTGATAAACCTAAGGATTATTTCTCATGTTTCATAAGCTATATCCACCTCCTAAAATAATTCCTCATCCCATTAGTTTAAATAGAGATCTATTTGGGATCGATTTAAAGTGCTTCCAGTTCATGATAATTCTTGTGGACATAACAGTTGTGTTCATTGATGTTGATGTATTTTTTCATATTTGTTGTCCATTCTACTCCTAATTCTGATTGAGATAGAATGTTGATATATATCTATGAGTTCCTATTTATATGAAAGTGTTTATTTGAGAAAGTGAGTTTTTTTAGGGGTGTGATACTTAGTACCTTACTGCGGGGAAGAAGATGCTTCATGATTTAGGGTTCCAGCCATAGGCCTCGGAGTGAAGATTTTCACGTAGTCAGGAAATGTACAAAGGTGTGGAGCACTTGACCAGGCTTATAACTACACCATTGTGGTAAGGTAGTTTCTATGTCTATATTGTGGTTTCTAATTGCTGTGAATTTCCATTTGGCATAACATGTGTGGTGGACTTACCCCTCACACAGTGTCTATGGTTATTCCTTCATGGATGTGGGTTTCGGATCAATGTCCCTTTGTGGATCGCCTCTGCAAATCGGGTGTGGTTTTGGGGTTACCTATTTTTAGGTGTAGAGTTTTGGTTAGTTCCTTGGTTTCTTTTGTGGTTCCAATGGCCAAATTATTGGGTCCCCTTCCCTCCCCTTCCCGAGTGGTTGGGGTCCAGATCCATGCTGAAACTGTTGGACAAGTTCTCATCCCCTCTATTCGGAAGTGGGTGGTTTATATGTTCATGTTGTAACCCTCTTAACTTGGGTTGGTGGGTTTTGTGGGAGAGTTTTTTTTTGGACTTGTGAAAGTGAGGTAATGTTGAGTACTTGTTTTTTTTCGTTGATAGTTGGGTTCTAATGGTGGGGAGACCCACCACAGGTCTCGTTAAATTTTCCTCCTATGAACTTGTCTAGTGCTAGTTGTTTATTAATGTTGGGGATTCCATTTTTTACTCCCCTAGATTCCTTTTTTTCTTGAGTGCTATTTAGTTTGGGTGATTTTTTTTTTCAATGGGAGAAGGCCCAACAATCGGGTTCTTGGCTTGCTTGTGGAGGTGCTGGCTTGACCGTTCCATTGATTTTCACAAAGTGGTTGTGAGTTGGTGTTTTGTTTGGGAAAGAGGATTCAGTTATGTTTATGTAAAATTTCATTTCACTATATTGATAGGTTTTATCATGTTTATAATGAATCTTTAGGTGTTTATCTTTCAACTAGAAAGTGTTATGGCTTTCTATGGGCGGAAAGCTTTAATGGTGGGGAGAATTGTCACACCCGGTTCTTCATGTCTTTTTTTTGGTCTGGTTCATTTAAAATACTGATACTTTTCATGGGTCTTGTGTGATATTAATGTTGAGTTTTTAAGTTTCATCAATATCTAATCACCCTAATTTTGGTTCCCCATTTCTTGTTTAGGAGTTTTTAGAGAAAGGGTGGTTACTTCATGATTTGGGCCAACCGTGAGCCCATTTCCAGTTTCAAAAACCAAATTTGTTACTTTTATAACTCCTTTGTTTTTAAACAATTTTCACCAATTACACTTCTCACATGGCCTCAACTGATATATTCAAAATACCATATCCTTTTGGACCCATTAATAATTCATAATCATGGTGAATTGAGGTTACTTATTTAGGCATTGGTCCATCCCATGGGCCCATTTCCAGTTTTAAAAAAAAAATTGTTTATTTTATATATAATTAAATATTTAATATTTTTTGTTGATTCCACCTCACACATGAATCCAATATCTCTATTCTCACCCCCATTATCAATTTTCCCTCTTTGGAGCTCATAATAGTCATGGAGGTGGGAAACATTCTCAATGTCTCTCAAATTGTCCAGAATTGACAAGGTAAATTGTATCATTTATAAATCAATCAATTAGAACTCTTTTGGCCACAAATATTCTTTCCCTGGTTCATCCAAACCCTATGAGTCTCTTCAAGAAGTTTCAAGCCATTATCCTTTATCTAAGGGTGTAGATCTAGTGGAATATGAATAGTTTTCTAGTTGAAAAGGTGATATTCCTTCTCCTTTATCCTCCATCTTCTTTCTCCTTTCATTATTTCTTGGTTTTATAATCTCCCCTAGTCATTTTCGACTTAGGGTTCTATTATTAAATTATTTTTGATGTGTTTTTTATTCATTTGGGTCTGGTCATCAAAGGTTTAGGGTTTGTAAACCCTCGGATGGTGATTTTAGGAGTGTGTTTCCATTACACCAAGGATTTGAGGTAGGATTTCCATTACACAAGCCTTTATCATTTAATTTTCATCATTATCATGATTTTATAACCTTATTTATATGATATGTGCTGCTGTGAAACCTTGTTTTTATATTTTTTGTGTGGAAATTATGTTTTATGACTTATTTTGTTAAAAATATAGTTGTTTTGGTATAAATGTGCACTCCTCTTGTTTGATAAATTATTCCATGAGCTTCTGCACTTGGTTTATAGTATTTTGAATATGTGTCAGTATATTGAATAACTTTATGGAAAGAAAATGGTATTTTATCCCTTTTTAAGTGCTTAACATAAGTTGTTTTTTTAAAAGTTCATACCACGTGTTCGGTAAATTGTCTGGTTGGATTTTATGTGTCTAGTGCAATTTAAAATGATTTGTTTGGATTTATAAATACATTGGAAGCATGTAAAAAAATTATTTGGGGATCATTTTATGGCTTTCCAATTTGTATTTTGTTTTACAAATAAATGGGTTTTGGTTTACAATATATTTTGGCCCGAGTTGCCGGAAAATGGCATGTTTCACATTCTTATGAAAATGGTTGTGTTTTGAATATGTAACCTGAGTGTTTTATGGGATTTATGAATGTAGTTTTATGTTGTATAATGTGTGTATACACCTATTTAAAAAATTTAAATTCATATCTTTTTCAAATTTTAGTTTTGGGAAAAAAATTAAAGGCTTATTTGGCCTTTCCTAAAAATGAATTATGAGTGTTTTACTTGTATATACCATTTTGTGTCAATTGGGATTGTTTTATCGTCCATGAAATGATTTTCTTAAATGTTTTTAGGGCTGAAAAATATGTTTGGGTATGGTCTTGTTGTGTTTTTATAATTCAAATAGTGTTTTTGAATGAGCTTTATGTGCAAAGCCTCAATACACTCTTTGAAATTGTTTTATGAAAACTTATAGTCGTTTATTGGTTCGTTAAAGAAATGTGAAGAAATTTTATGGTCTATTTGTGTTTTTATGGTTTGGGAATAGAATTTGGATGTGAAATTTTTATTTTATAATATGTGTTACTTGATTGATCACTAAAGTTAATCCTGGTATCTAGGTGGGCAGACGTGTACTAGTTTGCTAGTGATTCTATGGGGTTTGTCCGCCGTTTCACGTAGAATGTTTGATAATGACAATAATAACTAAAATATGATGATGATGATGTTGGGGGACCACTAGGTTATGGGTATTCTCCCTACTAGTGTCTCCTGTGCATGAGAACGGATATTTATTATGGTTACTTTCACTGAGATATAAGGTACCTAGGGCTCACAACTAACTAGTACCTAGGGGTGTTCCTGTGAGTTGTGATCATTGACTCTTTTGTACTCAATGTCGACATATGGTGTGTTTTGTTGGTAAATTCAGTAGTGTGTGTTATTTATTTAAAAGTGTACAATCTTTAAATAATCCCTCATTATAACAATTTTCATTTTGATGTTGCACCTCTTTGAAAAATTGTTACTTGCACTTTTGTTTATTAAACATGCATGCTTTTGTCTGATAATTATTATAGCATGGAACCTCATTTGAAAAAAAATACTTTTATATCTAGTATTTAAAACTATGAATTGATTTTTCTTTTATTTTAAATGAAGTTCATTGGGAATAGAATATCGGGATAACCTACTGAGTTTTAATACTCACGCCTATATTCTTCTTCTATTTTTATCCCTTGTGTAAGTTTCAGCTCGAGTTTGATCACCTTGGGAAATGTGTGATAATTTTATTGGAGAGTTACTAGTGGATTCACATTAAGTTCATTGGTTAACTGGTTTGGTAAGTTGAGTTTTTGGTTTAGTTGTACTTTCAGTTTCTTGTACAAATAATGTTCAGTTAAATTTTTATATAAATGTTTTTTTTGGGCTATCCATTTCTTTCCACTATTTGTTTGATTGTTTATATATGGTAGAAATTGTTCCCTTGTGTACTCTATTGATTCCCTTGGTGCTTTTCGCCATCCCGGGAGGATTAGGAACGCCTCTCGGTACTTGTCGTGAGCTAGCCTTGGTGACCGGTTCAGGGTTGACTCGGGCTAGTTCGTGACAGATACAACAACATTATTAAAAACATCCTTAACATGTTTCTAAAATTCCATTGCTTTTAACCCCTGAATGGCCCAAAGGCCTTATTTTTTATTTTATTATAGGTAATACCCCCTTTTAAGGGATGAAGGGGAACCCGTACATGACCTGTAGGCCCAAGGCACAAGGCCCGACACAACTCGCGATACATGACTCGAAGGCCTAGAGGAATACTATGCCCAATACATGACTCGTAGGCCCAACCCATAGGAATTATCCCTCCCCTAGGTTTTGCATCATTAATAACCTAGCTCCCCACCTTTCATTTATGATCGGCTTGAATTTCCTTGTACAAAGCTGCACGGTGCCTGGTCCCGATGGCGATTGTCATACCCTCTCATTCGTCCAATCCGATAGCGCTACTTCTCGTGACTGCTAGTCTTGTTTCTCTGGTCCTCTTCTGGGGCATGCTTTGTGTGAATTGTACTAATCTATAGTCTTTTTGGTCCGAAGGCCCTAAGACCCAAATACCTTTGATGACTCGAAGGCCCTGGAGACCTGTTGTCCCAAACCGGTGGCTCGAAGGCCCAAATCGGGTGAATAGTTGCGGCTGCTACAATACTGAACAGTACCTGCAACAGTACTGCTATAGTACTACTACAGTAACCCAGAAACAATACATGTTATACAATAGGAATATAAATGTGTAATAACAAGTATAGTAATCATAAACATTAACAATGAGACATAATATAGCATGATAATCCTAACATGGGAAATGTGGAAACAAATTAAAACACTGAATCATAAACATAGGTTAGTGATAAACCGTCCAATACATCATGGTGTAAAATGTACCATAAAGGAATTAGGTTCAATCCCAATCCCAATATGACATATCATGATACTAAACATTACCAATGCATTGGAGTACTATCTGGTCATTGTAACACCCCGAGATTTTATGAAAAATATTCTTTTAATTTCATTAATGTCTTGTTTTGTACACTACACCAAAAGGAGCTTGCACAACACACATCCTTGACTTGCCTTGCATTACACGCAATTGCGACTTTCCTCGATAGCGTGTGTAGTACGCAATACCGAGTTTCACTAAACAACGATATGCTATTAAAATATTATTAAAACAAGCCGTTATGAATAGTAATAACCACTTTTTGAAATTCTGTAAATTTTATTTTTCAAAATGGACTTCATTTTTGGATTTGTAATATCGAAATTATCTTAGGGTGAAATTTTGGTACGTTTCGGATAACTTTCATATTCTGATGAATAGTGAAAAATACTAAATTTTAATTAAAAACAACTTTTTTAATCAAAATAATTAATAGTAATAAATTATTAATTTGAGTGGTTTTAAAGTATATTTAGAATATATTTTTACAATTTAATACAATGTTGGTCATTGGATGTAATTTCACATTTAAACCAGATATAAACAAGTGTCAATCTTTTGATAGTTATTATCTTCTAAAAAACACGCTATTTGTTTTGACGACGGGAATTAATTTTTAAATTAGTTAATGTAACTGATATGTTTTGAATTTGGTAAAATAAACATCATTTTTGAATTCATAATATCAAATATATCTTAGGCCTAATTTTTGGTATTTTTCTAGAAACTTTCATTTTTTTGATGAATAGTGAAACCACTAAGTGGTAGTTAAAAAAAACTGAATTTTTCATAAAACTTAATTTTACCGCTTCTGTGAGTAGAATTTCAAAAATCCGAGAGACACGGTTAATATCAAGGACTAAAATGTGGTTCAATGAGATGAAAATAATTTTTGGTGAATAGTAACTTTTTACTTTTTTACCACAGTTAAAAGTAAATAGGGTAATTAAGGGTAAAAGTGTTATTATTATTACCCTAACACACGTCCTAATTCTATTGAATAAGTTTAATTCGACCAAAAACAACCTTAGGAATAAAATATGACCATTTAGGCCCACTTGGATTAGATTAGGACATTTATTATTAATTTATATAAAGAAGGGTTAAAATAGTTAAAATCAAAGTTTAATAAGTAAATCATTTTTTATATGGGGTTATACATAAGATAAATTCGACTATAAATATTCATTAGAAATTTAAAACGATTTCCTACATAATGATATTTTATTTGTAATTTTTAGACTTTAAATAATTTAATTTATTTATGACACAATGATGATGCAGTAAATATCTTATTAATGAAATATTGACATAATTGATGTTATAAATACCCAAATAAATGTAATTTTAGACTTTTTATGAATTCCAAAACATTTATATATTAATATGAAATGTTAGTGTTGATTTAATTAACTTTTTTCGAACTAATCATTCTGTTATGATTTTTACAAAAATCAATTACCAAATAGTGTCAAAATTGACATAAAATAGTTTTTAAAACAAATATTATATTATTAATTGTTATTATATTCCTAAAAATCTAAGGTTCGGCCAAATGACTTAGATAAGGTTATATATATTAATTATAAACAACTTGGGGTTCTTTTGGCTTGTTATAGTAAGTTTATTAACCTTATAGTGTAAGAACACAAAAAGACACGGTAAAAGTAAAATTATCTAACTTAAAGTTAAAACTAAATGATAAGGTTAAAATAGAAAATTAAACTTGTCCAAATTCTATTGGATGATAGTATTTCGACCCATCCCCACCTTAGATTCGAAATAACTCAATTTTGAGATATTAAAAACCGAATTTGACTTTATAATAAAATAATATTTTTAATTATTCCAAAGGTGCCCCTCTCCTCCCTTATAAAAGGGAACCTCCTCCCTCTCTTCCTCAAACCACTTTGAGCCTTCAATCTCGGCCAAACCTTGACAATTTCTTCTATACACTTACCTAGATACATCCTAGAGGTCCTGGTCTTCTTCAAAGACCAATTTTAGTGCCCTAAGAGGAGGTATCAAAGAGGCGCTTCAAAGAAGAGGTAATGTCTGTTACCGATTCTTTCATCTTTATTTATTCTTCCACTTCTTATTATTTAGTTGTTTCATCATGAAGTAATAACATCAGTATCACTCATATACTGATATGTTATTATAAGTATTAAACAACCCTATTTCACAATCTATCCATCCTACGGAAAATGAAATCACCGCATGTGCGTACGTACGGAATACAGTCTCCACGCCGTGGTGTAATCTATTTTCCACCACCACCTTACTTGGATGGGTATAATGGTGTAAATAATGACTATATATGATTATTGTAAAGTGATATTGATTATTAAATAGTATATATATACTCCAATACAATTCCACAATCATGGGAACGATATCATCGCTCGTGCGTACGTACGGAATACCGTCTCCACGATGTGATGCGACTCGTTCTACATGATCTTCATTGCATAATGATTATATAAATGAATTTAATGAATTAATATGATATATATTACCCTAATACCATTCTGGAAATGAGGTATCTATAACCTAAAAAGAAAAATAAGAAATTATTCGACAAAACACGCATAAGAACAAAAAGTAATAAACACCCGAATAACAAGTAATAATGAAATATTACCAATAAGAAGATATAAATATGACCATATATGATATCATAAAAATAAGTATGATTATGGAATAAGTCAATAACATTATTTAAATCATTATACAGGAGTTTTGGACACTTACGAAGCAAATCGGACCTAAGGTAAGGGAAATATCACAATCTCATTTTTATCCGAGATTGTTTATACTTTGGTATTTACTGGGGTGTATTTTATCATCCACGTCCATGTTCCCTCAATATGTAATATTGTTTACATCCAACTACAATTTTTTAAATCCAATTTTACCCTTCGGTGAGTTTTTAGTAAAGGATATGAAAGGAATCTTTTGTCGTTTTTCGTACGAGGTACTTTTTGACTTTTCCGACAAAAGTACGAGAAAAATGTTTTTTTTAACTTATACGACATGAATGGATTTTTAAAACATTATTTCCAAGAAGCTTCCTTTACAAGTTTTCAAGTTTAATTTTAATCAACTTCTTTTAGTTTAGAATTGTATGACATGTAAAGAAAGGAAAATGTTTTTGAAGTATAAAGGATATTTTCCTCAAGAATGGAGTTCAAGGGTTTTATCAAAATTATTTTCCATCTAAGATAATACAGGGTTCTATTTCTATCCCTATTATTACATTTATTTGATTATGTTGTGATGGAATTATTTTTATGAATTCCTTTATCTTATATGAATTGTTTTATGATGTCATGTTGTTTAAGAATCCCATTTTTATTACATGGGTTATGCAATGATGTATGATTTATGATTTTGTGGCACACATAATAATGATATCATTATGAGATGGGTGGGACCTATATCTTCCTCCAATGAATTGGGTAAAGATTTTATATCTCATGAGATATACATGGATGGAATGGTAGGTTATACCGATTCAGTGAAACAGGACTGAAATGAGGAGTGAACTCGGTTCAGAAAGGGACTTTGTCCACTAAGATAGTCTTGGAAATGAGTCTTGACTAATAATAAATGATTCTCTATGATTATGTGTGTATTCCACAAAGTTTCATGTTTTAAGTTATGATTATTGGGATTACATTTCACTACTATGATTTATCCCATGTTATGAAATTATGATCTCTTTTGCAGGTTAAGATTTCCAAAAGATATGTTCTTATGAATATGATGTGATTGATATTTCTTTTGTTTACCCTTACTGAGCATTTGAGCTCATCCTTTTATGTTTTCTTTTCCCCAGGATATAAATAAAGGTTTTAGGTAAGAAAAAAAAGGGAAGATATTTATGGGAGATGTTGAAGATCTTTCACCATGATTAGAAGATTACGTTTCGAGTTTCCAAAGACACTAAACTATTACGGTCCTTGTGTGTGTGTTTTTGTTATGTACTAAGTATTCCGCAAAATTAATGTAATGTCCATGTACTTCAAGCTTCGGGTCTCTACAGTTGGTATTAGAGGAAAGGTTTAGTCAACCTTTGGAAACTAGGATGCGAAAATGTTAGTGAGATCTCTAGAGATATTTCTAAGATATGTCTAGAGATGTCCCTAAGGATATGGATATGTATAGGATATAGTCCTAGAACTACGGTAATGATCTTAGAATTTAACCTAAGATGTTAGATATTGAGGGAACTCCCCCTTTACTATGTTTTTTCCCTAGCATGATTTTTACCTCTCACACTATTCTTTTTGGGTTTTAGAAAATGGCTGGAAATAGGTAGATTCGTGATAATGGAGGATATAACGGACAATAAAATGATATTCTTCATGAGAAACCAAATGAAATGGGATTTGGAAGTCCAAACATCATTATTATGCCGAATCAGCAATCTCATAATATGATCAATAAAATCAAATTTGGTAAGTTTCCTAACTCGGCTAATAAGAGAAAGATGGATTTTCATGATGATCATATAGGAAAGAAAGTTCAATTTCCCTCATGTAAATCATGTGGGAAGAGGCATCAAGGAGAATGTTTCAAAGGAACTGGAAGATGATTTTGGTGTGGAAAATAAGGACACAAATCCAGTAAGTGCAAAGGAAAAGGTTCAGTTAACACCATGGATGAGGATAATGGTATTGCTACGACATCAACAATGGTTAAATGTTTTAAATGTGGAATGTATGGGAATTATGCAAACCAATGACCTAAGGGAAAGTCTCATGAAGAGAATCAGTATGGTCGTATGGGTAGTATTTATGTTGATGATGATGAAGAGACTACAAATGATATGTGAGATGAAAGAATTGTTGAATCTCGGTCAATGGTTTAAGAAGGTAGTGGAATGATTACATGTTTATCAAGTGTAATGTTGTATAAGTAATCTCATGGTACTATGGAATAAAGATACATCTAAGGATTTTTACACTGTTGTCTTTCCTTGAGTTTTAAAAGTGTATAATTAATGGTACCAGTATCCATGAAAGGTTATTCAGATATTTTTGGAATGTAGATGATATGCGCATAATGAAGGGAAAATGAGAAAATGAAATGTTTGGCAGTATTCATGAGCTCATGACTGATATAAGGAAATAGTTATATCATGGTTCGAGGTTTTGGTATGTGAAAAGAGTTAACTTTTGACAGCACTCATGTTTTCACTAAAATTCAATGGGTATTCATTTTTTTTCATGAGAATACATGATTAAGGCCTTCGAATGTTTGGAATGTGACCAATAAGACATATCTCATGATATATGGGGATCAACGATGGTATTAACATGCTAGTTGTATGAACTCTTTGGTAATCGTTTTCACTATAATATGAGATCGGACAGCAGTATTTTGGAAAAACCTAAAGATTGGAATGGATTATGTTGGACATAAG
This sequence comes from Viscum album, assembly GCA_963277665.1. NCBI lineage: Eukaryota > Viridiplantae > Streptophyta > Magnoliopsida > Santalales > Viscaceae > Viscum > Viscum album. The sequence continues at coordinate 1,108,532,119 of OY728142.1, read as the reverse complement.
ATAGTATTGTTTAAGGATAGAAATTTTTTTTGATTTTATTGATGGGATGTTATATTAATGTAGTTTTAGAAAAAGGACAACCTGCAGGATGGGCGACAGCCCATCGCGTCGGACAAGGCTATGGGAATCGAACCCACAACCGAAGTGTGACTGGCCTTTATCGCCTACCACTGGCTTACAAGAATTCCCTGGTTAGTAGAAACTAGTTTTATTTCATTACACGGTATGATATATGAAGTATAAGTTCATTTTTGGAATCGTATACAATTAACCTCACCATATATGGACTTATGTATATTTGATAACTTTTTCTAACCTTTTGTTTGAAATAGATGGAATGACTCATCATTCTATCACATGATCTGCTAACACTTCATAAATGAAAAATTCAACTTCATTTCTTTAAGAGATGAAGTGGAAATTGTTCAAAGCACCAACAACAGTGAGATTGTACCAAAATCAAGCAAGTATTTCTTCTAATTCAAAATTTTCAACTTTAGGGAAATGATATTGAAAACCAAAAATGTTGTCCTAGTGGCCTTTTATCTGATGAATCAGATGGTACCTTAGATCATCACAAATCTATGGATTCATGATTGTTGTCTTTTCCATAGCCATGTTCTCTACCACTCTCCATCAGAACATGATGGTTAGATTTCTCTTCCATATCCATATTTTCACCTATGTAGAAACCTAGTGATTAATTTATTTGGGTAACTGTTACATTTCATAATATAGTTTTTAAAGCCAATTTTTGGAATTCCTTTTTACGATGTGGGTTTCTATTAAGCAAATTTTTGAGTATTAAACCATTTTTAAACCCAACGAATTTCGAGGGAGAAATTCATTTTAAGGGGGGTAGAATGTAACACCCCGAGATTTTATGAAAAATATTCTTTTAATTTCATTAATGTCTTGTTTTGTACACTAAACCAAAATGAGCTTTCACAACACACATCCTTGACTTGCCTTGCATTACACGCAATCGCGACTTTCCTCGATAGCGTGTGTAGTACGCAATACCGAGTTTCACTAAACAACGATATGCTATTAAAATATTATTAAAACTAGCTGTTATGAATAGTAATAACCACTTTTTGAAATTCTGTAAATTTTATTTTTCAAAATGGACTTCATTTTTGGATTCGGAATATCGAAATTATCTTAGGGTGAAATTTTGGTATGTTTCGGATAACTTTCATATTCTGATGAATAGTGAAAAATACTAAATTTTAATTAAAAACACTATTTTTAATCAAAATAATTAATAGTGATAAATTATTAATTTGAGTGGTTTTAAGGAATATTTAGAATATATTTTTACAATTTAATACAATTTTGGTCATTGGATGTAATTTCACATTTAAACCAGATATAAACAAGTGTCAATCTTTTGATAGTTATTATCTTCTAAAAAACACGCTATTTGTTTTGACGAAGGGAATTAATTTTTAAATTAGTTAATGTAACTGATATGTTTTGAATTTGGTAAAATAAACATCATTTTTTAATTCATAATATCAAATATAGCTTAGGCCTAATTTTTGGTATTTTTCTGGAAACTTTCATTTTTTGATGAATAGTGAAACCACTAAGTGGTAGTTAAAAAAAACTGAATTTTTCATAAAACTTAATTTTACCACTTCTGTGGGTATAATTTAGAAAATACGAGAGACACGGTTAATATCAAGGACTAAAATTTGGTTCAATGAGATGAAAATGATTTTTGGTGAATAGTAACTTTTTACTTTTTTTTACCACAGTTAAAAGTAAATAGGGTAATTAAGGGTAAAAGTGTTATTATTATTACCCTAACACATGTCCTAATTCTATTGGATAAGTTTAATTCGACCAAAAACAACCTTAGGAATAAAATATGACCATTTAGGCCCACTTGTATTAGATTAGGACATTTATTATTAACTTATTTAAAGAAGGGTTAAAATAGTTAAAATCAAAGTTTAATAAGTAAATAATTTTTAATATGGGGTTATACATAAGATAAATTAGACTATAAATATTAATTAGAAAGATACAAATATTTCCTACATAATTATATTTTATTTTTAATTTTTAGACTTTAAATAATTTAATTTATTTATGACACAATGATGATGCAGTAAATATCTTATTAATGAAATATTGACATAATTGATGTTATAAATACCCAAATAAATGTAATTTGAGACTTTTTATGAATTCCAAAAAATTTATATGTTAATATGACATGTTAGTGTTGATTTAATTAACTTTGTTCGAACTAATCATTCTGTTATGATTTTTACAAAAATCAATTACCAAATAGTGTCAAAATTGACATAAAATAGTTTTTAAAACAAATATTATATTATTAATTGTTATTATATTCCTAAAAAATCTAAGTTTCGGCCAAATGACTTATATAAGGTTATATATATTAATAATAAACAACTTGGGGTTCGTTTGGCTTGTTATAGTAAGTTTATTAACCTTATAGTGTAACAACACAAAAAGACACGGTAAAAGTAAAATTATCTAACTTAAAGATAAAACTAAATGATAAGGTTAAAATAGTAAACTAAACTTGTACAAATTCTATTGGATGATAGGATTTCGACCCATCCCAACCTTAGCTTCGAAATAACTCAATTTTGAGCTATTAAAAACCGAATTTGACTTTATAATAAAATAATATTTTTAGTTATTTCAAAGGTGCCCCTCTCCTCCCTTATAAAAGGGCACCTCCTCCCTCTCTTCCTCACACCACTTTGAGCCTTAAAGCTCGGCCAACCCCTACCAATTTCTTCTATCCACTTCCCTAGAGACATCCTAGAGGTCCTGATCTTCTTCAAAGACCAATTTTAGTGCCCTAAGAGGAGGTATCAAAGAGGCGCTTCAAAGAAGAGGTAATGTTCGTTACCGATTCTTTCATCTTTATTTATTCTTCAACTTCTTCTTCTTTAGTTGTTTCATCATGAAGTAATAACATCAGTATCAATCATATACTGATATGTTATTATAAGTATGAAATAACCCTATTTCACTATTTATCCATCCTACAAAAAATGAAATCACCGCACGTGCGTACGTACGGAATACCATCTCCACGCCGTGGTGTAATCTATTTTCCACCACCACCTTACTTGGATGGGTATAATGGTGTAAATAATGACTATATATGATTATTGTAAAGTGATATTGATTCTGAAATATTATATATATACTCCAATACAATTCCACAATCATGGGAACGATATCATCGCTCGTGCGTACGTACGGAATATCGTCTCCACGATGTGATGCGACTCATTCTACATGATCTTCATTTAATAATGATTATATAAATGAATTTAATGAATTAATATGATATATATTACCCTAATACCATTCTGGAAATGAGGTATCTATAACCTAAAAAGAAAAATAAGAATTTATTCGACAAAACACGCATAAGAACAAAAAGTAATAAACACCTGAATAACAAGTAATAATGAAATATTACCAATAAGAAGCTAAGAATATGACCATATATGATATCATAAAAATAAGTATGATTATGTAATAAGTCAATAACATTATTTAAATCATTATACAGGAGGTTCGGACACTTACGAAGCAAATTGAACCTAAGGTAAGGGAAATATCACAATCTCATTTTTATCCGAGATTGTTTATACTTTGGTATTTACTGGGGTGTATTTTATCATCCACGTCCATGTTCCCTCAATATGTAATATTGTTTACATCCACCTACAATTTTTTAAATCCAATTTTACCCTTCATTGAGTTTTTAGTAAAGGATATGAAAGGAATCTTTTGTCGTTTTCGTACGAGGTACTTTTTGACTTTTCCGACAAAAGTACGAGAAAAATGTTTTTTTAACTTATATGGTAAGAATGGATTTTTAAAACATTATTTACAAGAAGCTTCCTTTAAAATTTTTCAAGTTTATTTTTAATCAACTTCTTTTAGTTTAGAATTGTATGACATGTAAAGAAAGGAAAACGTTTTTGAAGTAGAAAGGATATTTTCCTCAAGAATGGAGTTCAAGTGTTTTATCAAAATTATTTTCCATCTAAGATAATATAGGGTTCTGTTTCTATCCCTATTATTACATTGATTTGATTATGTTGTGATGGAATTATTTTTATGAATTCCTTTATCTTATATGAATTGTTTTATGATGTCATTTGTTTAAGAATCCCATTTTTATTACATGGGTTATGCAATGATGTATGATTTATGATTTTGTGGCACACATAAGAATGGTATCATTATGAGATGGGTGGGACCTATATGTCCCTCCAATACATTGGGTAAAGATTTTATATCTCATGAGATAGACATGTCTGGAACGGTAGGTTATACCGGTTTAGTGAAACAGGACTGAAACGAGGAGTGAACTCGGTTCAGAAAGGGACTTTTTCCACTAAGATAGTCTTGGAAATGAGACTTGACTAATAATAAATGATTCTCTATTATTATGTGTGTATGCCACAAAGTTTTATGTTTTAAGTTATGATTATTGGGATTACATTTCACTACTATGATTTATCCCATGTTATGAAATTATTATCTCTTTTGCAGGTTAAGATTTTCAAAAGATATGTTCTTATGAATATGATGTGATTGATATTTCTTTTGTTTACCCTTATTGAGCATTTGAGATCACCCTTTTATGTTTTATTTTCCCCAGGATATAAAGAAAGGTTTTAGGTAGGAAAAAAAGGGAATATATTTATGGGAGATGTTGAAGATCTTTCACCATGATTAGAAGATTACGTTCTGAGTTTCCAAAGACACTAAACTATTATGGTCCTTGTGTGTGTGTTTTTCTTATGTACTAAGTATTCCTCAAAATTAATGTAATGTCCATGTACTTCAAGCTTCGGGTCTCTACAGTCATAGCCATTATATTCATTTCATTCCCATGATTAAGTGTTCTACATTGATCATAAAACATGGATTCATTCATCATCATAATTTATTATATGATTAAAGAGTACATTATACATATATGTAAGACCCCAATAAAAATTATATGTGCATAAATTTTAAAACCCTTGATAGGAAATGGGTATGGTTTTCATTACACAATTATTTTTTCATGGAAGATCGTGGTAAAATTTTGGTAGCATAATGATGTCACTTAAAGATTCATAAAAATGGGATGATGAGAGAGGAATAGTTATATCATCACATAGGAATAAAATGTTCAGTAATTGGGTCTTATAAAATCATATCAAAACATTATAAATTTTTAAATAGAAGGCATAACTTAATTAAGAAACTTGAATAGATAAAAGAATCCTAACTATATTTTTGCATGGTAACAGGTGTACACAAAGGATCATGGGATAATTATTGAGAGATAAATGATATTTAATCATTTATAAACTAAATTTAATTTAATGGGAATATGGAAGAACATATTTCAATATAAAAAATGAAATTTAAGAGACATAACATACAATAATTTCTTGAATAGAAATGAGAAGAGAAAAATCCCTTACGACATTTTAACATGGTAACTGGTGTACATAAATGATCATGAGAGGATTAATGAGAGTGAAAGGGGTATATCATTATGTAGAAATAAAAAAGAAAATTATGTGTTATATTTAAGAAAAAAATCCCAATATGAAAAAATTTAAATTAATAAACTTATATAAAATAAGTTCTTGAATAAAAAAAGAGAGTGGAATATCCCTTATGGGATTTCAGCATAGTAATGTCTTAGGTAAGGGTAAAAATGAGAGAGGATAAATGATATATCATTAATATAAAATCAATTGGGTATTAAGTTAATTATTATAAATTAATTTAAATATAAAAAATTTAAATTAAGAAGACTAATTTCAAATAATTTTCTTGAATTGAAAGGATGAGATAAATGTGAGGATCCATTACTTGAGTGTGTGACCCCAAAATCTTGTGAGGGGATTCTTGAGAACTTTGGGGTGCCTTATGAGGATTATAGAGAGTTTATAGAAGATTATATATGTGATCCAAGGAGTTTTAGTGAATATAAATGGGAGATTTAGTGGGTTTATATAAAAAATGAGGGGGATTTCTTTATTATTTAGGTTTTGGAATCAATATAATAAAATATCCAAAATCACAAACCATACCATGGTTTTTTACCATATTTTATACCAAATGGGATTAGTTTTTATTATTTTATAAGGACAAGTATATAACTTACTAAAATAATTCCCTTTCTTATGTGGAGGTGAGTCACACTTTTAAAGAAATGATTTTAAAACCTTAAAATATACATAGGTTTAGGAGGATTTATAACGGATTTAAAAAATAGATAAAATAAAATTTAAATCACATTATTTTAATGGGAAAATATTTATTTTTTCATCTATTCTACTTATATTAATTATTACATCACCTTTGGGTCATTATGATGTCATAAAGCAAAAAGTATATTTATACGATATTTAATTTTTACCCGAAAATTTTGCTCTCAGAAAAATATGAAAAAATCATAGTTGGATAATTTCAATATTCTCATTCCTAAAATAATATTCATTTTATCTGAATAATTTTATAAATATTTGAATTTTATTTTTTTTAAATAAAATCGATATTTATTGATAAATATTAGGGTTTTTTATAATAATAGTTTTCGAACCCTTAAAAATTTATATTTTATTCATAAATATTATATGATCATTTAAATTATATATAAATTAGTAAATAATATTTATAAAATATTATTTATTTCAAAAATACACCAATTCAAAAAAATAAATTACTTAATTTAAATTTAATTTTACACAAAAATACAATTTATGTTTTATTGTATCAAAATATATTTTTTATCAAACTCATTACTTAATCATTTATAAAGAAAAATAATAAATAATAAATATAATAATAATTTCAATGAAAAGGAAATATAAATATTCATACTATTAGGGTTACTTTTTTCTAGTCATTGTTAAGTTATTTTTACCCTTAATTAACCTATTTTCCATTTACCGTGGTAATAAACTTTAGTATAGTTACTATTCATTTTGTTCAAAGATTAAGTTGACCATATTACCTAACATTAAATATTATTATTCAAAATATGGAATAAATTTTATCAAAAACAATTCAAAAAATATGAGTTATTTAATTTAATGGAAAACCTACAAGCATGATAGAAAGCAGTTTCTAAAAAATACATTTTTTAGGAAAAGATTATTTTACTTTAACTCTATAACTAGTGATCTTAATTATATTAATTTAAATTCATAAAGATATATATATATATATAATATAAAAAATTAATTTAGATTATTTCTAATTGTGGATTATTTTAATTAGTTAAAATGGATAAGCATTATGCATTTTAAAATAGTTTTCAGAAAAATACATTTTTAATCCTAAAAATAAACTTCTACAAAAATACTATATAAATATAAATTATATGTAATTAATAGAATTTAATTTAACTAAATATTACTTATTTTACCTTTAAACAAAATTAAAAATAGAAATTTGACTTTTAAATTAATTAATTTATCAAAATAAATGACAATTTTACATTAGAATGTATTTTCACTATTCACTAAAAAATCCAAATTTTATAAAACAAAATCACCCTATGTTAATTTTGATATGATGATATAAATATTGTAGCTCATTTTATAAAATATATAATCTAAATTATGGTGTATATTTTTTTATAAATAGAAACAAATTTAATTTTTTAAGAAAACTTATTTTGAAGAACGAAAATACATTACCAAAAATTAATCGATTATTTTATAAGAATTAATAAATATGTATATTATATACATATATTTTATAAAGTATATAATCCTAATAATATCCATGAATTTAATGAATGGTTAAAATGGTCATATTTAAATAATCATTATTTCTTTGGTCTCGGTGTTTCATATCGCATACACTATCGAAACAAGTTTTCTCTTTTGAAAACTTGAGGTGTTAAATTATCCCCCCTTTAATAAATTACATCCTTCCAAATTAAACTTGAACATGGTAAGAAATATTTTGACACATGAAAACATATTTATTAAAAAACCACATATTTAAAAGGGTTAATAAAACAACCTCTTCAAAAGAGTGAAAGGGAAGTATGATGGTCATCACATAACTAGGTTTCCCACAGGGAGAACTTTAGTGGGAAGTGAAAACAATGAAATGGAAGAAAAAACTAACACCAAATAACTAATTGAGATTTATAGGGAACATTGTTAGGAAAAATTAAATGAATAAAAAACCATAAATATATAACGGCTGATAAGACTATCAATTCATCAAAAATGATCATAAAGGGATAACTTATAAATGATGTTTATTCATTAACTTATGAATTTCTAGGCTTCAATATATGTTATCCATGATCTATTTCCTAACAAATATTCTTATGGGAATTTTTTTTGTTCCATTAATAGTGGTTCATAATGATATTATAAATTTACCAAAGCATATCCCCTGGGAGTGTCAAACCAGGTGCACAGTAAGGTCTGTTGTCGTGTACTAGGTTACCTCGATTCAATCTTGGGATGCCTTGTTAAAGTCATTACCCATAGGTATATCTATTCCAGAACCACATCCACATGTATTATCAATAAATGGATGTATTTTCTTCATAAACCACTTACTCTATACTTACTTAAATTTAGGTATTCTTTCTTATAATTAGTCTTATCCCTAAGTATTTTGCTAGAGTTTTCTAATCATAATACCAAAAATAAATAAACAGTTCCTCTAATACCAACTAAAACAAACCTTCTCTTTTTTACACATAAAAAAATGATTTATTACATAAAATTACACTTACTGAAACCCTAATGATTTATAAGTCTATTTTATTTTGGAATTAGTTACATATCATACCATCTTGAACATGGGATACAACTACATTATCAAAAACATCCTTAATATGATTCTAGAATTCCATGGCTTTTAAAACTGTAGGGGATAACCTAGGGAAAACATAAGAAAGGGGTGATATATAAATCCAAGTAAATTAATAAACAAGTATTAACATGAATAATATAATACATGTTATATAATAGGAATATCAATGGGTCATAACAAGATTACGAATCATAAACATAAATAATGAAACATGATATAACATGGTAATCATAACATGGAAAATGTGGAAATAACTTAAAAAACTGAATCATAAGCATAGGTCAAGGCTAAAACCACCATGAAATCATAGTGGAAAAATTCCCATAAAGGAATCAGGATCACTCCCTATCCAAATTTGATGTATTGTGATACTAAAAATCACCCAATGAATTAGAGTTCTATTTGGGTGCACTCATCGTATTCATTTCATTCTCATACTTGAGTGTGACACACATATCATAAAACATGGATTCATTCATCATCATAATTTATTCCACAATTAAGGAGTTTAGAATACATATATTTAAGTCCCTAATAAAAATTATTTGTTCAAAAATGTGAACACCCTTGATAGGAAACGGTTATGGTATTCACTATACAATTGTTTTGGCATGGAAGAACGCGGTGAAATTTCAGCAACATAACAACATCACTTAATGATTCATAAAAATGGGTTGATGAGAGAGAAAGGATTATATAAACACACACACATAAAATGGGTAGTAATGGGGGAATGTAAAGTCATATAACAATATTATATATTTGGAAATATAAGGCATATCATAATGAAGAAACTTGAAAAGAATTATAACAATATTTCGGTATGGTAATGGGTGTACATAAAGGATCATGGGAGGATTTTTGAGAGGGAAAGTATATCTCATAATTTATATATTAAATTTAAAGTAATGGTAATATTTAAGAACATATTAAAAAATAATAAAATGTAATTTAAGAGACATAACATAAAATACGTTCTTGAATGGTAATAAGAAAATATAAATCCCTTGTGAAATTTCGATATAGTAACGAGTGTACATAAATGATCATGGGAGGCATAATGAGAGTTAAAGTGGTATATAATAGTATAGAGATAAAACTTTAGTATGTGGTTTATTTAATAATATATAACAATATTAACAAATGGAAATTAAGAAGAATACATAAAATAAGTGCTTGAATAAAAATAAGAGTGCAAGATACCTTACAGAACTTTGGCATAGTAATGGCTTAGGTAAGGGTCAAAATGAGAGAGGATAAATGATCTATCAATCATATAAAATCAATTTTATAGTAATTTAATTATTACATATTAATGAAAATATAAAAAAAATGAAACTAAAAAGACTAATTTTCAAGAATGGGCTTGAATTGAAAGGAGGAGATGAAGGTAAGAATCCCTTACTTGAGTGTGTGAATCCAAAAGCTTGGTAGGGGGATTCTTCAGAGCTTTGGTTGCCTTGGGAAGACTCTATATAGTGTAGGGTATATTATAGACATGTTAAAATTAGTTTTAGTGGGGATATATGGGATCTTGGGTGGGTTTATATAGGAAATGAGGGGGAAATTCTTTATTATTTAGGTTTTGGACTCTACATAATAAAATATCCAAAACCACAAACCATATCATGGTGTTTTCCCATGGTTTCATCCAAATGAGAGTTTTTTTATTATTTTATATGGAAAAGGACCAAACTTATTAAAATAATTTCTTTTATTATGTGGAGGTGATCCACATTCTTAAATAAATGATTTTAAAACATTAAAATATATTATAGGTTTTTGGAGGATTCATAACGGCTTTACAAAATTGATCAAATAAAATTAAAATACCATTATTTTAAATGGAATTTTTTATTTGGTAATGGATCCCATTTTTATTAATTATTACATCACTTTTGGGTCATTATGATATCATACAACACAAACTATATTTATATGATATTTAATATTTACCTGAAAATTTGATTGTCTTAGAAAATTATAAAAAATTCACAGTTGGATAATTTCAAAATTATGATTCCAAAAATAATATAAATTTTATCTAAATAATTTTCTAAATATTTTAATTTTCACTTTTAAAATAAAATCGACATTTATTAAGAAATGTAAGGTTTTTTTGAGAATAATAGTTTCCAAACCCTTATAAAAATTATATTTAACATTATAAAAATTATATGATCATTTATATTTGATAAATATTATTTAATAATATTATAAAAAATATTATTTTTTTCAAAAATCCATTAATTCATCAAAATAAAATTCTTAATTTAAATTAATATTACCCAAAAATACAATTTGTGTTTTATTGTATCAAAATATAATTTTTATCAAACTCATTACTTAATCATTTATAAAGAAAAAAAATAAGTAATAAATATAATAATAATTCCAATGAAAAGGAAATATAAATATTAATACCGATAGGGTTAATTTGTTTCTGGCCTTTTTAAAATTATTTTTACCCTTAATTAACCTATTTTCCTTTTACTTTGGTAATAAACATTTACTACAGTAACTATTCATATTGTTCAAAGATTAAGTTGACCATATTACCTAATATTAATTATGATGATTTCAAATATGGAATAAATTCTATAAAAAATCATTTCACAAATGATGATTTAATTAATTAAATATAAAATTCACAAGCATGATGGATAACGGTTTTTCAAAAAATATATTTTTTAAGGAAAAAATTATTTTACTTAAACTCTATAACTAGTGATCCTAAATATATAAATTTGAATTCATAAATATAAATATATATATATATATAATATAAACATTTCATTTATATAATTTCTCACTGTGAGTTATTTTAATTAATTAGAATGGATAAATATTATGTGTTTTAAAATAGTTTTTAGATAAATGCATTTTTAATCCTAAAAATAAAATTATACAAAAATATAGTACAAAGAAGATTTATATGTAATTGATATAATTAAATTTAACAAAATATTATTTATGTTACTCTAAAACCAAATTAAAATAATAATTTTACTTTTAAATTAATTAGTTTATCAAAATAAATGAAAATTTTACATAAAACTGTATTTTCATTATTCACTAAAAATCCATATTTGACAAAAAATCAAAAAAAATCACCATAAGTTAATTTTAGTATGATGATACCAATACTGTAGCTCATTTTATCAAATATATTTTATAGATTATAATATTTTTATAAATAGAAACAAAATTCATTTTTGAAGAAAACTTATTTTTTAGAATGAAAAGACATTACCAAAAAGTGATTGATTATTTACTAATAATTAATCAATATATATAATATATACATATATTTCATAAATTAGTTAATCCTAATAATATAAATGAATTTAATGAATAGTTAAAATAGTCATATGTAAATAATAATTGTTTTTTTGGTCTCAGTGTTGTGTATTGCATATGCTATCGAACAAAGTTTTCTCTTTTGAAAACTCAGGGCATTACATGGATGATCTATTGAAAGTAGGAGTCATTTTTTGCATAATTTTCTCAATTGCAGCTTGTTATTTTTTAGGGGGATTTGTAAACTCCCCTTGATCTATGTTTTTACTTAGAAACTGAGTCATCTGAGATATTATCATCATGAAGTTTGTGATTCATGTTCCCATCATGTTGGGAATATCATTGGGGCAGTCATCACATTTCCCTTTAGATTGATTGTTTACCTGATTCCTTATATTTCTGACCGTTTTCTAGAATAAAATAAAAATTTAGGGATGATTATTTTTAAATAATTAATTACATAAAGGGTGATCTGAAAAAATTAAAGGGATAACTTATAATTTACATTTATTTCTTAACTTATGAATTTATAGAATTCAATATAAGTTATCCCTGATATATTTCTTAATATATATTCTTATAAGAATTTTTTTTGTTCTCTTAATAATGTTTTCTAATGAGCTTATGAATTTACCAAATAATATCCCCTGGGAGTGTCAAACTAGGTTCATAATAATGCACATTGTCATTTACTAGGTTACACTATGTCAAGCTCGGCACACCTTGCTGGAGTTGTTACTTTGAGGTACATATGTTCCAGAACCACTTCCACTTGTAGTATCCATACAGGGATGTATTTTATTGATAATCAACTTAATATATACTTACCAAAATTTAGGGATGTTTTCTTATACTTATTCTGGTTCATAAGGTTTTTTCTAGTGTTTTATAATTCTAATACCAAAAATAACTAAACTTTTCCTTTGATACTAAATATAACAACTCTACTATTTATTTCACATTAATACATGATTTATTACATAAAATTACACTTATTACAACTTGAAATATCAATAAGTCTAGAGTATTTTTTTAATTAGTTAAACTACATAACAATTTCAAATAGGAAAAACATCATCTTTACTAAAAACATACTTTACATGATCGCACTTAAAACTGAATGGGATAACCTGGGGACATACATAAAAAATGGTGAGATATAAATCTAGGTAAGGGAATAAACATGGAATAAGGTGATACATGTTATACAATGTAATATCAATGGGGCATAAAAAAGTAGGAATCATAAACATGAACAATGATACATGATATAGCATGATAATCATAACATGGGAAATGTGGAAACAAATTAAAACACTACATCATAAACATAGGTCAAGGATAACTTCTATGAAATCATAATAGAAAAAGTCCTATAAAGGAATTGGATTCAATACATATCCCAACATGACATCTCATGAGACTAAACATTACCCAATGCATTGAAGCACAATATAATTTTGGGGGCAACCGTCACTTTCATTCCATTCTCATGCTTAAGTGTGCCACATAGATCATACAATATGGAATCATTTTTCATCACATTTTATTCCAAAATAAAGTAGTTTAGAAAAAATTCATGTAATTATTAAATCAAATAAGTATAATTTCATAAAGTCGAACACCCTTGATAGGAATTGGGTATGGATATTCACACATTTTTTTGTAATGGAACCCCATGGTGAAATTTCAGCAGCATAATGGGGGAACATAAATTTTCAAGGGAGAGATTAATGAGAGTAAAAGGGTTATATCATCATTAATAAATCATTCAGGTGGTTTGGGGTGTGTAAAATACACCCCAACATTAGGAATTTAAAATAAAAGGTCATAAAATGATGAAGATTCATGAATAAAGGGGGGAAAGAGAGGATCCATTACTTGATTGTGTGACTCCAAATGATTAAGGGGAGATTCTTGTCATATTTTAGTTCCTTGTGAGGACTCTATAGTGGGGTGTGAAGAGTAAATACATTCTAAAAGGATTTTCAGAGAAGATAAATGGGATCTTGGTGGGGTTTATATAGAAAATGAGGTGGATTTCTTTATATTTAGGTTTATGACTCTATATAATAAAATAACTAAAACCACAAACCATCCCACGGTTTTTTCCCATGGTTTCTAAAAAATGGGAGTGGTTATAATTATTTTATATGGAAATGGGATAAAATTAAAAAAATAATACTCTTGCTTATGTGGAGGTGATTCATACTCTTAAAGATATGATTTTAAAACCTTAAAATAAAATAATGGTTTTGGAGGATTCATACAGGATTTAAAAAATTAAAAAATAAAAATAAAATCACATTATTTTCAATTTAAAACATTTATTTGGTCATTTATTTCATTTATATTATTTATTACATCACTTTTCAGTCATTGTGATATAATAATACACAATAATAGTTTTTGAACCCTTATAAAAATTACATTTGACTTCATAAAAATTATATGATCATTCGTATTCAATAAAAATTATTTAATAATATAGTTTTATTAAAATGTTGTTTATTTCAAAAATCCATTAATTAATAAAAATAAATTCCTTAATTTAATTTGAATATTACTAAAAAATACTATATGTGTTTTATTATATCTAAATAAAAATCATTAATAAAGTAACCATAATAGGATGAAAATATATTCATTATTCTATAAAAAATATGGTACATGTTCATAATGATAGATTCTTGATACATATCCCTTTAATACACCAAATAACTCCCTAAGAGTAAGGTTCATAATGGTGAGACATTCATGGGATGGTTCGGTATACATGGTTTGGGTTGTGATCTCGATGAGCTTGAACTTATCCCATAAACAGTTTCACTCATGCTTAAGTTCTTGGATCTCAACTTAAAATTAGTTGAGATAAAATCCCAATGATTCTATCTCCCTTATAATATCTGATAAATGGGATTCAAAGGGTATGATCCTACTAGTTGAGTCTATCACTTCACTTGTCTATGTCAATTGGATTTATTAAAACCCTATATTTATACTAATGATGTAATCATTGTTCAACGACTATATTATCAACTATAATAATACTTAACTATATTTTAAAAATGATAAAATCAAAGAATTTCATTTTTTTTCAATAACCATATTACATAAAAATACATTTAATTAAATAAAAAGGGGAATTTTATTTATAATAGTTTGGGTCATTTTATTAATGTTCTATTCAAAATGAAATATTATCAATGTAAATTAAAACATAATTTTTTCCACTTATGAGTATTTATCTTTCACTCCTTTGACTGGATTATTAAAAATATTTTAAAATTGTTAACAAACACATGATAAAACTACAAGGATGAAATTTCATTAAGGGGTATAATGTAATAGACCATGATTTTATAATTTATTTTCTTTAAATAATATATTCTATAGTGTGTGGTATATGAAACACCAAGCTTAGATGAATAGTGATAGAAATATAATATTTTAAATATGAATATAATAAATAGCCATTGATTTAGATGGTATGAACATGAATAAATACATTATGAAATATATTTAGAAAATATATCATGATCCAAAATTACTAATTAATAACAAGGAAATAAAAAAATAATTTTAAATAAAATCATATAAGATAAAAGGATATATTTTTTGAGAAAATGGATTTTTATAGGAAAAGTATTTTATCATAAATAATGATGTTAATGAATATTTATTAATGTTTTAATGAAAATTCTAGATTATATATTTGATAAAATGAATTAACATTCATCTAATGGTGGTTTGTACATAGAGAATGGATATAAATTCATTTTATTAATCGAAATTTTATTTTAATAAAAAATGATTTTTATTACATTTTTGGCATGGATATTATAATTAATTTATGCCACATGTATAAATTTTATTTAAAAAATGGTTATCATTTTATAAATCATCATGTCATAATTATCTTAGGATTATATTTTCGTATTTTGATGAAAATTTTAATTTCAATTGAATATTGAAAATTGATGGTTTTTGAAAAAATGTTATTTATTATTATTAAATATTGTAATTAAAAAGGAACATTGTGTTTTAGATTTGGTTTCAATAAAATATAATATCTCATTGATTAAATATAATATAATTAATTTCATATAGATCAAAATTATTTTTTATTTTTTCATAAGTTCATGTTTATGCTTAATAAAACATTTCTCTAGAAACTTTTTTTGATATGTTTTTCATACATATATTAAAAGAAATTTATTCCATTTCTATGAATTGATTCTTGAAAATTAAACTATATATCTTGATTTCGAATGCTAAATATTTATAATAAGGCCAATTTTATTTTTTATCATTATGAACAATAACCATAGTAAATATTTTTCACCACGGTAAAGGGTAAATAGGGTAATTAAATTTATAAAATTTGTGATAATGAAATAAATATCAATATAAAACATGAACTATTTATACTAGATGGTTTCATTTTGATTATCCTTATCCAATATTTGAATATATGGAATATTAGTTCCATTCTTCTTTGATAATGACTTATATATTATTTTAAGTAAAGGAAAAAACAAAATGGCGCTATCTTCCTTTTAATTTCTCAAACATATTATCATAGGAACAAAAAAATGTTTGATTAGATATAATTTTTTATTTTTAATATTAATACACTATTTTTATTATAGAAATTTATTTTTTATTTTCAGTTTAATTTTCATGACCCCCTCCCCATAAGGTGTACCCCTCCTAGTCTGGCAATGTGAGAAGGGAGATAGTGACCCCCGAGTGCCACCTTTAGTAGGCCCTGGGTTGGCGACTAGCACTGAGGGTATAGTAACCACCCAAATGAAAGGAATTACCCTCTAAGAGAACACATGTGAAAGAGAGAGATAACATAGACACCAACCAACTCCAACTCAGACTGCAATATAAAAGAAAACCCAAGTAAACATATATAATGTCATGAAAAACTACTACAACCAAAAGAAAAAACTACAAGCGTCAAAGGAAATTAAAAATGGAAGCAACCACAAAGCTCGAACAAATCTTGAAACCCCAAGGTAGTAGTACCCATTATGATCTCCAACCTTCTCTAAGTGACCTAAAAATAGTTTATATATACATAGGGTGAGTATAACAGTATACTCAGTAGGATCCTCCCCAGATCCTCTCGTTCAAAAGTAACAAAAGCATGCTAAAGCACAGTGAACAACAAGTGAAACTAACTCATCACCTAAATAGGTATACTGAGTTTCCAGCCTCACCATGCCTACTCTCACCCAGTATCGCATACAAGAGTATATAATATAATAAGGAATATCAAGGGTACCCCGCTACCACTTCCCCACTAGTTTTCCGCTTTTCCCCAACCTCGCACATCCTAAGCATATCTCTCCATAAAGGATTTCCCACAGACACCTAGGCGAAGAACCACAACATGCACCTTGTGCAACAAAACCTCCACGTCTGTATAATAAAAGTAACTATGTAGTTTTGGGGAGCCACCCCAACTCGCATAATGTGTATCATACGTCAGGAATTAAACCTCAAGACATTATATCCCATACACTGAGTAAGGATTCTCAATACATTATATCCAATACACATTACACCTATAGTATTCTATAGGAAACTATATCCAGAATATATGTGTGTGAATAACCATAAGGCATTACAGCCCTCTACACACATATATGGGGAAAACTAACTGTTTTGCCTACAAGCACAAGTAACTACCAAGAGAAGAAATCGAGGACAAAGGGGGTTGTCATCTATCCATCATCCCACCAGAATGTTGGGAAACCCCCCCCCCCCACCCCTTCCCTAGGGCTCAGAATCCCCAGGGTGTCAGTTTCCCTAATTTATAGGGTGAAGTATCTTATAAAAACACAAAAAGTATAGAATATACTATATCTTAAAACCATACAATGGGTGTAACCTAGTCTTAGACTCAACTATAGCTAACATCTCTCAGACTCCCATCTGATACTTCTAAGACTAGGTATCCTATAAGCACACAGCCATTTAAAGAGATTTATTACATTACTCCGTTCCCTTTTTATCAGTTTCACGTTACATTAATTAATTATTTAAACATTGATTAACCATTAAAAATTCCACATTTTATTTCACTAGTATCACACTCAAAGTCCATTATTCCTTTAAATTATAACCTCAACATTGCGTCTCAACAAGCTCCAACCCAATGGGTTCACATAATTTATTCAATAATTTATTAACAACATTATTACATTCCAATATTCTCATTAATTCTATAAAAACATTTTAAGCTACTAAACACAAGGGTCTCAACATGGTCAGTAGTTGAACTACCCGTCAAGTCTTTTCCACCTATAGAAAGAGCATAGACCCATCCTACCTCAAGAATCTAAACACAAAAACCACGTGGAATACCACATGCATCATTTCCCCTTTTGGAAGGAAGGTATGAAAAACCATCTGCCTTGATCAGTGGGGAAAGTAAATAAGATAACATCCAACAAGATTCATCAAGCATCCAACCTGATTCATCATCTCTGATGTCCTCCTCGACACCCATGTGCATAAACTGATGCATCTCTCCACTCTATGCATCAACTGCTGCCATAACCAATGGGACTTACTACCCCCACGTATCAAAAAAAACGTCCAGGATCACATCATAACACAAGCAGCATAAAAACAAACATCATATCAATTGAGTTCTTGTCCCTTAAACAAGGCATACAACCTTCAAACACAGTGAGCTCTCAAAAATCCAAGCATAAGGCTCTTGGCCTTTACAATAAAGAGGGTAAATTAGAACCCTATAAGGTATTATCTTTCTATAAAATATCCAGTTCTTTAATCTATCTGGAATTAACCAATTTATTATTTGTAGGTTCCAAATATTGGTAACCTAAATATCAAGCTATCATAGCTATCACAAATTGATTAAACATGGTTACTGCATCAATTTGATTGACATAAAATTACAACAACAACAACCGGATTCATTTACATGCCTCTTTATCTTTAGACAAATAATTATCAATTAATTCCTACTTTACATTCTTTACCAATTTCCATCAAGAACAAAAATCTAAAAAGTCAAGAATAAATATCACACTGTCTAGAAAAAAAGAGTTAATAACATATGATCAATATCAATTTATTTATCCAGTTCAAATATTTATTATGTAAATTACATTGTGATCTAGTGGGATAAAACATGCTAACCCTATAGTTTCACATAAAAGAATAGAGAAGAAACGAATCCCCCACCTCAAAAGGTTTCTCATGCTCTTTGAACAGACTAACAAAATAGATCACGATCACCTCTCTTGGAGGACTACATCCACCCGAGGATGTAGAGACACCACCACACCGGAAGTCCATTAGGAACATGGAGATATCATTCCATAACAGGGAAAGGAGAAATAGAATGATATGAACCCAAAAGGACGCTGATAAATAATACCTTATATCGAAGATTGATTGATATAGCTTGGTTGCACCAAAATAGGTGGTGCACTTGCAGAAAGAAGAACTTCAAGGGGGGAAATCAAAGGAAGAAAGTTTTATCGCATAAATTCTATGGTAAAGAAGGAAATTTTTTATCATCTCGTGATAGAAAACAAGAAGGTAGAATAAGGGACGATGATATCTCGTCCCTTTAGAATATTTAACTAAGAAGCGTTTTAAAATACTCTAGATTTTACATTAAACAATGATCACATTAAACCATGTGGTTTGACCAAGTAACAGTATCTCAATCCTTAGTAAAATTAATATAGGAGATATGGGCTTTGAATTAGCCTTAAATCCCTTAAAACAAGGATTTTAATGCATTTTTCATCAAAGAAAACGTTAAATCGATGGATCTAGAAAAATCTAGACATTTAGAAAAGGTAATATGAAATAGTAATTGTGATATAGTAACTATGAGATAGTAACTGTCACACCGTTTCTATGACACCATTTTTGTGACACCGTTTCTATGACACTATTTATGTGACACCGTTTCTATGACAATGTTTCCCTAACACCGTTTCTATGACATCATTTCGGTGACACCGTTTATGTGAAACCATTTCTCTAACACCGTTTCTGTGACACCATTTATATGACATCATTTATGTGACACCATTTCTGTGACACCGTTTCTGTGACACTGTTTTTGTGGAACCATTTCTGTGACACCAGTTCTGTGACACCATTTCTGTGACTCCGTTTCTGTGACACTGTTTTTGTGACACCGTTTCTATGACACCGTTTCTATGAAACCATTTCTGTGACACCATTTCTGTGACATTGTTTTTGTGACACCATTTATGTGACATTATTTTTGTGCCACCGTTTCTGTGACACGATTTCTGTGACACCATTTTTGTGACACCATTTCATGAAACATTTTTTAATTTTGGAAAAGTAAATGTGACACTGATTCATGAAACAGTTTGTAATTTTGGAAAAGGAAATGTGACACCATTTCATGAAATAGTTTGGAATTTTTGAAAAGTAAATGTGACACCATTTGATGAAATAGTTTGGAATTTTGGAAAAGTAAATGTGACACTATTTCATGAAATAGTTTGGAATTTTGGAAAAGTAAATGTGACACCATTTCATGAAATAGTTTGGAACTTTGGAAAAGTGTTGGGTATAAGTCACCTTGACCTCCCAAAACACCTAAAACACTATATTTCAATCAAGGAATGGACCAGATAAGTCTAATTCATTACATTAGACACCTCTCAAAATATTCTCTTCCTCAAGAATCCAAAAAAAGCCCAAATGGAAACAGAAAAGGGGTCCGAACAACCACACAACGAGATACCTCTCATAAGAGAGAAAGTCACAAAAGCAACAAAAGAAATCCATATCATAAACAAGAATGGTCTATAACCACAAAGAAAACATCATTATATGAAAAGAGTTAAACATCAAAAAATTATAGGTACAGATCATGTATCTGCGAATCATGTTCCCAGGTACTCTCCTCCATGCCACTGTGTCTCCATAAGAAAAAAACTAAGGGGATATAACTCATGCGCAACACCTTCTCTTTGCGGTCTTGGATTTACACAGGCTTCTCCTCAATGGTCTCATCTTCATCAACATCGATCTCTCCCCAATCGATGACATGAGAGTCATCATGAAGAAAACTATGGAGCTGTGACACATGAAAACATAATGTATCCATCTCATCTATGGGGGAAGTGTTACTAAATACACCACGGCTCTAACACGAGCCAACACCTCAAAAGGCCAACAAACCAGGGAGAAATCTTACTCCCATGACCAAACCTTCACTGCCCACGATGCGGAGTCACCTTCAGAAACACGTGATCCCCAACATCAGACTCCAAAGTTCTCCTCCTTTGATCGGAATATAATTTCTGACGATACTAAATTGTCTTCATCCTCTCAAAAATCACTGGAACCATATCTGTCATATTCTACACTATTTCTGATCCAATAATTGATGACTCTCTAACCCCAGTCCAGCATAAATAAGAATGTAAAGGTCATCCATACAAGGCTTAAAATTTCGCCATACCAATGGTGGAGTGAAAATTATTATTGTAATAAAACTCCACCAAGGGAAAGTTCCTCATCCACCAACCTCCAAAATCTAGGACACAAGGGTGCAACTTGTCTTTAAGAGTCTCGATAGTCCGCTCTATTTGACCATCTTCCTACAGATGAAAACTAATTCTAAGGCATAGTTGAGAACCAAAAGAATGTTGGAGACCTCTCCACACCCTAGAGGTATGACAAGGATATTGATCAGAAATGATCATCCTTGGGACTCCATGGAGTATCACCACCTCCTCCAGATATTGCCTCAACAAAATTTTCACTGATCTCGATTCTTTGATTGTTATAAAGTGGGATGATTTTGTTAAATGATCAACTACCACCCAAATATCATCATGGACTCCCTGAGCTTGAGGTAATATAGAAACAAAGTCCATTAAGATGTCATGTCACTTCAACTAAGGAATATCTAATGGCTGGATCAAACCACTAGGGACACGGTGCTCGACCTTCACCTTCGGGCAGACCAAACATTGAGACACAAACTCCACAACTTCACACTTCAGCACAGGACACCAAAACTGACTCCTCAAGCCTCAGTACATCTTTGTCACACCAAGATACAATGCTAAAGGAAAACTACGGAACACTCTGATACCACCCTGTCATGACCCCCTCCCCAAAAGGTACACCCCTCCTGGGTCAAAAATGTGAGAAGGGGGATAGTGACACCTGAGTCCCACCTCCAGTAGGCTCCGGGTTGGCAACTAGAATCGAGGGTATAGTAAACACACAAATGGGAGGCATTATACTCTAAGAGAACACATGAAAAAGAGATAGACAAGACATACACCAACTAACTCCAACTAATATTGAAATATAAAATAAAACCCAAGTATGCATATTTAATGTCATGAAAAACTGCTACAACTGAAAGGAAAACTGCAAGTACCAAAGGAAGGTAAAAATGGAAGAAACCACAAAGCTCGAATAGCTCCTGTAACCCCAAGCTATTAGTAGCCATCCTAATCTCCAACTAGCTCCAAGTGGCCTAAAAAATAGTTTATATATACACAGGGTCAGTATAATAGTATACTCAGTAGTATCCTCCCCAAATCCTCTCATGAGAAAGTAAAGAAATCATACTAAAGCACAGTGAAAAACAAGTGAAACTAACTCATTGCCTAAATAGGTATTCTAAGTTACCAGCATCACCATGGATACTATCACTAAGTATTTCATACAAGAGTATATAATATAATAAAAAATATCAAGGGTACCCATCTACCACTTCCCCACTGGTTTTCCGCTTTTCCCTAATGTCGCACGTTCTGAACATCTCTCTCTAAAAAGGCTTGCCTGCAGACACCTGGGTGAAGCACCATAACATGCACCTCATACAAAAAAACCACCACATCTCCATAAGAAAAGTAACCAAGAAGTTTCTGGGAGCCACCAAAGCTTGCATAATGTGTATCGTATGTCAAGTATTAAACCTCAAGCCATTATAGCCTATACACCGAGTAAGGGTCCTCAATCTATTATAGCCTATACACATTACACCTATAGTAGTCCATAGGAAACTGTATCCAGAATTTATTTGTGCGAATAACAACAAGACATTATAGTCCTCTACACACATATATGGGTAAAACTAACCGTTGTGCCTACCAGCACAAAAAACTACCAAGAGAAGAGAGTGGGGCCAAAGGGGGTAGTTAGCCATCCATCTTTTCACATAAATGTTGTGGAAAACACCCCCCCCCCCCCCCCCAAGGATTAAAATCCATAGGATGTTAGTTTCTCTAACTGATGGGGTAGAGTAGCATATAGAAACACAAAAAATATAGAATATACTATATCTCACAACCACACTATGGGTATAACCTAGTCTTATACTCAACTGCAGATAATGTATCTTGGACTCTTGGATTCCACTTATAAGACTAGGTATCCTATAAGAACACAACCATTTAAAGAGCTTTGTTACATTAATTCATTCCCTTTTTATCAGTTTCACTTTATGTTAATTAATTATTTAAACATTAATTAACCATCTAAAATTCCACAATATATTTGATTAGCATCACACCCAAAGTCCATTGTTCCTTTAAATTGTTACCTCAGCATTGTGTCCCAGCAAGATCCAACCCCATGGGTTAACATAATTTATTCGGTCATTCATTGACAATGTTATTACTTTCCTATATAACCAGACATTCTAGAAAAACATTCTAATCTACTAAGAATAAGGGGGCTCAATATGGTGGGTAGTTGAACTACCAGTGAAGACTTTTCTGCCTATAGAAAGAGCATAGACCCATCCTCCCTTGAGAATCTAAACACAAAAAGCACACGGCATACCCCACGCGTCTTCGCCCCTTTTGGAAGGAAGGTATGCAAAACCAGTTGCCTTGAGAAGTGGAGAAAGTAAGAAAGATAACAACTAACAAGATTCAGCAAGCATCTACCATTCACATCCAACCCGATTCATCATCTCAGGTGTCCTCCCTGACACCCACATGAATAAACTGATGCATCTCACCACTCTAGGAATCAAATGCTACCACAAACAATGGGCCTCCCTACCCCCACATATCACAACATCCATATGGGCTCACATCACAACACAAGAAGCAGGAAAAGGAACATCATATCACTTGGGCTCTTGGACCTTAAACAAGTCATCCAACCTTCAAACACAATGATCTCCCATAGCTCTAAGTATAAGTCTCTTGGAATTTATAATAAAGAGGGTAGCTTAGAACCCTATAAGTAATTATATTTTTATCAAATAGATGGTTCCTTAACCCATCTGGAATTAATAGATTTATTATTTTTAGGTTCCAACTATGGGTAACCTAAACAGCAAGTTGTCATAGCTATCACAAATTGATTAAACATGCTTATTGCATAAATTTGATTAACATAAAATTACAACAACAACAACAACAATCGAATTCATTTACATTCCCATTTATCTTTATACAAATAATTATCAATTAATTCCATCTTTAAATTCTTTACCAATTTCCATAAAGAACAGAAATCTAAACAAATCAAGCATAGATATCACACTATCTAGAAAAACCAGAGGCAATAATATACGATCGATATCAATTTATTTATTTGGTTAAAATATTTATTATGTCAATTCCATTGTGATACAGTGCGATAAAACATGCTAAACCTAAAGTTTCATGTAAAAGAATAGAGAAGCAATGAATCCCCTACCTCAAAAGGTTCCTCATGCTCTTTGAACAGACTAACAAAACAGATCATGATCACCTCTCTTAGAGGACTGCATCGACCCGAGGATGCAGAGACACCACCACACTGGCCAACACCCAAGAAAATTCTATTAAGAACATGGAGATAGAATTCCATAATAGATAAATGAGAAACATAAGGAGATGAACCCAAAAGTATGAAGACAAATCATATCTTATATCGAAGATTAATCAAAACTGCTTGGTTGCACCAAAAAAGAGGGTGCACTTGTAGAAAGAAGAACTTCAAGGGGAACCAATCCAAGGAGGAAAGTTTGAGCACATGACTCCTAAGGTAAGGAAGGAAAGGTTCTAGCATCTCGTGCCAGGAAATAAGAAGGTAGAACAAGAGAGCATGATATCTCATCCCTTAAGAAGATTTAACAGAGCAGCGGTTTAAGATACACTGGATTTTCCATTAAAATAGAATCACATTAAACCATGTGGTTTGACCAAGTAAAGGCATCCCAATCATTAGCAAAATTAATATAAGATTTATGGGCTTTGAATCGGCCTTAAATCCTTTAAAACAAGGCTTTTAATGTGTTTTTTTTTCAAAGAAAATGTTAAATTGATGAATATAGAAAAATCTGAAAATTTGAAAAAGAAAATATGAAATAGTAACTGTGAGACAATAAGTGTGATACAGTAACTATGAGACAGTAACTGTGAAATAGTAACTATGAGATAGTAACTATTACACCATTTTTATGACACCATTTCTGTGACATCGTTTCTGTGACACCATTTCTATGACATCGTTTCTGTTACACCGTTTCTGTGACACTATTTCTATGACACTATTTCTCTAACACCGTTTCTGTGACACCATTTTGGTGACACTATTTCTCTAACACCATTTCTGTGACAATGTTTTTGTGAGACTATTTCTGTGACACCATTTATGTGACACTATTTCTGTGACACTATTTCTATGACACTGGTTTTGTGACACCGTTTCTATAACACCGTTTATTTGACACTATTTCTCTAATACCATTTATCTGACACCATTTCTGTGACACCGTTTCTATGACACCATTTCTGTGACACTGTTTCTGTAACACTATTTTTGTGACACCATTTCTATGACACTGTTTCTATGACACTGTTTCTATGAAACCATTTCATGAAATAGTTTGGAATTTTGGAAAACTAAATGTAACACTATTTCATGGAATAGTTTGGAATTTTGGCAAAGTAAATGTGACACCATTTCATGAAACAGTTTGGATTTTTGGGAAAGGAAATGTGACACTATTTCATGAAATAGTTTGGAATTTTTGAAAATGAAATGTGACACAGTTTCATGAAATGGTTTTGAATTTTGGAAAATTGTAGGGTATAAGTCACCTTGACCTCCTAGAACACCTGAAACACCAGATTTCATGAAGGAATGAACCATATAGGTCCTTCCCATTACAGTAATGACCCTAGCTCAGGTATCATCAAATTAGTGGTTACATTATTAAATTGGAATAAGATAAATTTATCACATCCCAGAGGACTTAATATTTCATTAGTCTTGGTAAACATGATACATACTTGATTCTCGCATTAAATTTTAAATCATAAATTATAAAATAATTAAAGTAAATATTCTACATCCTTGAACTCATTTGAATATTACATTTTCCTATTATCAGGAATGGAAAAAAATAGAGTGAGCTCAGATACTTAGTAAGGGTTATATACAGTGGATGCTATCATGAGTAAATAAGGAATAATAAATATTTCAAGGTAAATAACTAAAAACAGGGACCATTTAATCTATAACATGATGAAAAAATTAATACATGGATAATATTAATGTTATATCATGGGTAATAACAACTAAATTAAAAATAAAAGAAATTTATAATTTTTGATCTCATGATTTCTGATATAATGACATATATATCATCAAATCCTTGTTCTAAAACAGTTTAATTGATGGGTAAATATGCACCAAAAACCCATTTAATGTTGTATTACTAATTTTTATGATGATAAATGTTAATAAAATGAGGTTATATATAATTCTAGATGCCATCAATTACTACATCTCTAATTCATTCCTCAAATATTGAATTATCATTTTAATTCATGAACAATATTCCTTATCAAAAAAAAATATATTTATTAAATTAAGAATATAAAATATCTATTTTTCCCAAGTTAATAAAACAATAATCAAATTAAAACACTTCACGTAGATATGGTATATAATTTATAAAATAATCTTATCCATGATATAAGGAATATGTATATTTAATATAAATGTAATGTCAATTTATCACAATATTTTGAATGTTTCACGTGAAAGTTAATGATAAAAAAATTAATCAAAAAAGTGAATGTAAATACATTCCCTAGTCATACTGATCATAAACTACCTTGATAAAGAATAAGGATAGTATCATTATAAGATATCCCCAATGAAGAATGTGTAAATTAAATAATTTTTGTCATTTATGAATAAAAATACCATAAAATAATTATTAAAAATATTATTTTGGAAAATAACCTTTGCACGTTGAAAATAAATTTTTCAAACAATAAATTTATAGAATATTTGAAAAAAAAACTTTTAAAATAATCATCATAATACATAAAGTATTATTAAAATAAATTATCAGTAATGATAGCATAAAAATTCCATTCATGTCGAGTACGCTAAAAATATTTCTTTCATATTTTTAGTAAAAATTCAAAAAATTAATTTGTTCCAAAAATGACAGGAATATTCCTTTTAAGCCTTTTAAAAAGTAAAATATAGTAAAAATGCTTTTTTATAAATCATGGGAAAATATTTAAAATATTATTTTAAACATTTTAGGGAAAATTTGGATATATTAGAAAAATATTCCCAACTGATTATAAAAACAAGCTGATTTTTCAAAAAAATATGATATCAATCTATTGAGTACTTAAAAAGTGGGAAAATAATTTAAAATGTATAATTTCTTTTAATAAATAGTGTTGAATAAATTTTATTGTGTTTAAGATAGAATGGTATAATAATTTCTTATTTGGACACTTAAACATAAAAAATTTTGATTGATGATGTGATTGTGAAATAAACCCTTACTGATTTCATAACATTGGAATCATAACCACCATTAAAGAAATAAATTCAAATGAAACATTAAATACCATTAATATAGATAAATTCATGGTAAAACATATCAAAGGTAATTAGATATAACTGATAAAAATAAATTAGTGCGTAATACAAAATATGACTCAATAAAGTGTAAATTGAGATGAAATATCTTACAAACATAATAATGTTGAAGTGAGAATTAATCAACAAAATTATTATTTTTATAAAATTAAAATCCTTAGAAATAAAGTGTAAATAAAATCTAGATCAATAAAAATTCATTACACACATAATCATATAATATCTAGGACTATGAAGAAGTGATATAAACCAATGAAAATAAATTGAGTTATGAAACCCCTTACCACTTGGTAAAATTCAAATAAAATCACCTTTGATGAAGTAAAATTAATTATAACTTAAAATTCCATGATTTATGAAGTATTAATTATATAATATATAAAATGGGAAACATATACACTATATTAATGAAATTACGATTATAACATCAAAATATGCCTCAATGAAAGGAAAATTGAGACGACATCCCTTACCTCAAGTATGACTCATAAGTTCTTTATATTACTGAATAATAAAAAAATGTTAATTATTTGATTTCCTAAAAACATTTTTCAGGTTTATTATTCTTATTATTATATTTAATACCATGTTTTATTTAATTAATTAAATAATTAAGTTCACATCAGTTGTTTTGGGTATATTTAGTTCATATGTCCAAAATGGCTATGGTAGTTTCACTATGGTTAAATTTTTCATTATTACATAATCTACAGAATAATAATATTGATATAATTACCACTATTATATATAAATTTTACTTTTTAATCCAACTAGGAAATATTGTTATGAATTATGATATATGTTAAAATCACGGAGATGGTAAGTCATATGTATGCATGAGTAGCATTTCCATTTTTCAACAATCATGAAGGAAAGAAAAAAAGTATTATTTTATCATTAAATAATAATAATTACAACATAAATATAATTTTTTAATTTAAAATCACTTATATATTTAATTCATATAATGTGGTTATGAAAAACGTTTCACATAACTTCATGGAGGTGGTAATCCACGTATACACGTGAACAAGGTTGTCATTTTTAAATGAATAGAAAATAAATAAATTACATGAAATTTTATTTTAAAAGGATGAAAAATATTTTATTAATATAATATATATATATATACACTAAAACCATCATTAAAACTATCCTTGAGCAGTGGTGATGGAAAACTAATCATATCTATTCACAAGGTAGTAGTCTGCTATACACATGAATGATGGTTTCATTTCCCGTGTTATGGAATAGAAGATGGATATAGGTTATAAAATTAACAAAATAGAATATTATTATATGTGTGATATGGATATTATTATTTAATCATGATTTAATATGATTTAAAGGGGTTGGGATAAAGAAAAAAACAAAATTCTAGGTTAAGAACGATAATTATTCTTTAGAAAACCTCTTTTAGTTTACAACAAAATCATTCCTAAGAGGGTATTATAATAAAAAATCCCAATATAATGTGTGAGGGGATAAAATAAATTTATTTATTTAGTGATTTTCTAAACTAAAATGTTCTTGAAGTGTTAAGAAAAGAGGATGTGAGGTTTCATTTTATAAGTTGTAGAAGGGGAACATTTAGAATTTCTTAAAATATTAAATTATAATAAGATCATATTCAATTAAAATATTTAAAAATACCAAGTGATTAAATTTTATAATAGTATATGGTTGAAATATGTCTATAAAATATGATTTAGACAATTTTAATTAGCAATTATACCTCATCTCTTGGATTAACCCCCAGAAAACACATTTTAAACTTAAGTGTGGTAACAGATTTTTTAAACTAAAAGGGTTATAATTTTACATATAAGATATCAGTTGGATCATAAATAGAAAATTGATGAAATTTTAGAACATTTATCATCATAATTTTCCTATTTCATGACTTTTATTATTATTTAAACATCCTACCCCAATTATCCACTAAACCGGTAGCCTGACCGATCACCACATAGCCTCAATAATGCCTCCCCATATGAAAATGGATGTCAACTAAGAGAAAGGGTTGAATAGTTTTATAGTTGGGATACTATACCCTCATTATTAGAGTTACACAGCGGTAGATCAAGTGAAAAATAATGGACAATAGAGAAAGTAGAGATAGTTAAGGGAAAAGAAATGGAAAATAAATATAATTAATAAATAAAAGTTTCCATAAACAGTATGGTACAACTATGCATACATGTCAATGTGATACTACCTAATAAAGTAAGAAACATAAAACATGCTATATGATATAATCTATGAAAAAATAAAGGAATAAAAAGGCCATGAAGGAGAAGTCCTTGAGCTTTCTGAGTACTAGCTCAGTCTTGTGCTCCTAACTTCTAGGTACAAGGAACATCATAAGAAAAAGATCACAGACATATGAACAAGAGGATCTGATTAGATACCCTAAGGCAATGGAATCCTGAAAAGGTTGTGAGATATACTCAGTAGTCTAGCACCAATGGTGTCTATAGCATAAACCAATTCGCGCATATAAAATAAAAAATGTGTAGGGTATAAAAGTAAAGAAATAATTTGAAATAAATATATAACCAAATAGGCTCACGTTCTTCAAGGGAACCCCTCTAACCATACCTACTTCAGTCTAAGATGAAAGTTTCTAAACTATATGCAACCTGTAAAAATTTAATATGAGGGAAATTATTATAAAAGATCTTACAATGGGTGTCATGGGATAGACTGATTCCAAGAATGTGATTTTACTTGGAAAATTCATTCCTTAGGATAACTAGTTTGCATTGAAAACTTTTATTATAAAAGTAATTACCAAAACTACATAAGCAGCATCCTAGGCCCATGTGAGGTGAACATTTACAATTAACCCATGCTTCCCACTAGGAGCACCTTAAATTCTCACTATCATCAGAGACCGTCCAATGTGATCTGCGAATGGTATTTCATGTGTCAATCTTAGAATAATGTGATATAATGACCTATGAGATCATAACTGGTATCTCACATAGGGTACCAAGTCTCGCCCATGTCATGGTATTACCATCTTTCCAATGATCTCATCTAAGTTGTATTCCCTAGGGAACCGGTATCTCTCATAATGAGGTAAGAGGAATTCACAGTGTGCCTGTCCTGAAATACTAGTATCATCTACAGCATTTACACAATCCAATAGTGAAAATGATCACAATCATAATGAGTCCTTCCTTGGCATTCTAAAAAAGTAAACCCAAGTATCACTCATGGAATTTATAAGTCATTTAATCAATTTAATTAAACAATAAGAAGTTCCAAGTAAAGAGCACTCCATAACACAGAACAAAGAAGCACTAATAGGACCATGTTGTTTGTCATTTCATTTTAAAATTTAAAAAGGGCCATATGTGTAATAAAGACACACCACATATCAAAAAAATTAATTAATAAGTACATCACATTCACTCATAATTATAATACATACCAAAAGAGAGATATAAAAGTTTATAACAAAACACTCGTTCTATAAAACCAAGTAAGGCATAACACATTTTTCACATTTCAATTGAAGAAAGTAAACCTCATCGAGATGTTTTATTAGAAAACAAGACATTATTATTTAAAAAAATTATTTCATTCAATTTAAATAATTCAATTCCATCACAAGGTTTAAAGGAACCCATTACAAAATGGTTCAAAATAGGCAGAGACTCAATTCAATAAGATTATATACATATATAAATAGCACACCCGAAGGGGAGGACCATACAAAAGTTAGACATTGTTCAATGAATTATACATAATGAAACTACCTTAAAGGGGTTGTTCGGTTTGATGTTATAACCTTTAACCATACCAAAGAGGGTTAAAATACATCACAAGGATACATAGAGAATTTAGTTCAAAACAAATCATTATTTTAAAGTGACATCGTGTAATCCTAGAAAATGACACAACAGAAACATTTTATACGGTGATGAAACATGAGAAAAAATCTATAGACCACCTAAATTATATGGAGGAAAACCCATATGATCAATATCATGTTTTTATTTTGTTTGGTTCATGATAAATTGAAGAAATGGATGAATGTTCAGAAAATAGGGATAATTGGCTTGTACCATGATAACTTCCTAGAGATATAGATTAATAGAAAAAGGTTCAATAAAAATGTAGATATTACTGAGAGGAATCTATAGGGACTAACGATGCTCAAATCCCATAATGGATGGAGGAGATCTCATGATTCCTAGGTTAGGGATGATAAATAACCCACGGTATAAGTGAGAGCCTTACATGGCTAGAGAAGAATAAAAGAAGATGGAAAATTAGGTTAAATGGTTCATTAAGGGTAAGAGCGTAATTTCACCCTTAAAACTGGTCTATATGATTTTTCCAAACCATGATCCAATTGTGCAGATCTTACTTCTTAAGAACCACACCCCGCATGGTTGTACCACACGGCTTGACCAACTGTGGGCCAATCGTGCGATGAATAGTGCATGCACACTGCCTAAATGGCACTAAGTGTGTGGGATAGCTACACGGTTTGGAAACCATGCATATCCCGTGCGGATCACTTCTTCTCACCTGAAGAATTTACATGGTTTTCACTAGTGGGTGGCACAGTTTCAAACAAACTGTACGCCCTTACGAGTCCAAACAAACCTGATTTTTTCGAGGCCTAACACACCTCAAACTCAAAAAACCACCCGATATACTTCTCAATCAACCCAACAAGTCTAAAACACCACATTAGTGTCCCAACACTCATATTTCACTCTGGATCTCTGTTTAAAAAATGGATCATCCACCAAACAACAAAATTCGAATTTCTTTTTATTTTCATCTAGTACAAAAACACGGGATACTACAATCTCCCCACCTTTTAACTTCTTGTCCCCAAGAATACTTGCAGAAACTTAGAGAACATTAGTTGACCTAATAAGGTCATGAAGTCTCATTAAAACATCTTTGTTTTATTTTCAACATCCAAATCACCTCCAAGCATTACCTTATCATATGGTACATAAACCATAAAAACTCAAACCAATGTCTGTTTTACTGAACTAGAAACACTGCGACAGCACCTACCCAAGCCTATCTTACCTGAGAAATGATCACGTCCTCATCTCCTTTACCAAAAGGATCTATAATTTTCAATCCCCAAACCATGTCACAGTATTCCACTACTATAACTATTGATTTAAGAATACCTGTAGTGCTTTAACGATGCACTTAGCATGATTCTCAGCTCAAATAATCAGTCGACTCCCAAACGAACTCAAGGGTCTAGTCGGGCCTACTTTTCAAAAAAATACTATCCAACACTTAACACATTTTCCTCAACCCGATAATGTTCCATTATGTGGTTCCTCACCAATCATATACGACAAGAGAGAGGTGGATGACCAGTCAAACTATATTTGATTGAATTCCCTAGAAGCACTTGTATTAGATGAAAAGTGCATTTCAAAAGATAGATGAGACTCCTTTAGATTAAATCAACTCTATAATTTTTTTATCATAATCATTGAGTCCTATAACTATATTTTGGTGATGTATCGAGCTAAAAACCCACTTTAACTATTGTGCCCCAACACAAACATGGTTTTATGCTTGATCTAACACACTTTGATCGATAACCATTTTAAAAACATCCTTGAGTCCCACTGAGGTTTGAGGTAGTCTCGAAATCACCAACAGGGTCCAAGGATCTCATCCATGGAAACCATTAAACAAAATTTAAAAGGGAAATTCGGTACAATTCCGAACATACACTTACTAATAACACTGACTAATATTAAAAAAAATCTACATGGTGACCAGTTCAGGGAAAGAGGTGGTCTCCATGAGTCCATCCATGGTGTTACTACTTGAAAACCCATGTATCACTCATGACTAACCATTACACTAAAAAACATGCTTCCAGAGCTCAATCTAATAGATACCACTCAACAGTACCAACTGATTTTACATTTAGTGCATTATACACCCAACGCTCTCTCAGTGTACCCAGATGTTGTCAAGATAGGTGACATGATTTTTATTTATCTAAGAGTACAGAAAGAGGATTTTAATGGTTTTTAAAAGGACCTAATACACTCCTACTACCAAGAGGGAGAAGTGCTCGGTATGGTTTCCACACAAATATATCCAACCATTAAAAGGAGGAATAGTTGAACCACTAATGGTTGATTTCTTATGAAGAAAGCTCTGCTTCACCTTCTAATGCATCAAAAAATCAACTATGATAGTTTCACCACCTGATCTATCCCATGGTCACTCAATCACAACCACTATGGCCCATCCTGGACCCACAGTGTCCTCACAGGTTGTGCAAAAATCCAAACACAACGACATCATTCTCTCTAGAAAGCATCAACTTAACAAAATCAATTACTGGATATAGGGGAATTTTAATAAATAAATACCATTTTCAAATGATCTTTTCATAGTTTTTTCCTTATACTTAGAAGGAAAAATTCAACCAGAATTGAAGAAATGATCCCCACCTTAGGATTATCCTTAACGTTGTATTTACAGAGAGATGTATCTTATCCTTCAGCACACACTCCATCATCTACTGCCACTAGAGAAACTAACCAATATTTCAAACACCTGATCCTATAAGAATGATATCTTGAGTGATGTGATGAGTTTTATTTCATTATAATCTCATGTCACTCTACTTCTGAGATGAAATGTGATTCAAGTACAAGATCCCAATATGAAAAGATTATCACCAAACTTAAATAGTTCATTTTAACCTTTAACAACTTAATGGTATCACATATACTAACACATACTCCATCGAGATCCCCTGAGAAATAGCACGTCCCTGATAATATCCATAGTCTTATCCAACCTATTCTTCTAAGTATCTGATTTTCCACAAAGGATAATTATCCCAAAGTCACATCACTTCGTTTGACTATAAAATATGCTGATGATCTCCTAAGTCATCTAACACTAATGAGGAAGGAAAACAAAGTTCACATGACCTAGTAAGTAGCTGACCATTACCTTAAAATATTTGACTTACTTAAACTGAGAATTGCATGATTCTCACACATGAAACGGGGGTCAAAACACTACATGAACACCAGTTCAAACAGGGTTGTCATTTTGGAAACTAAGAGTCCTATATAGAACTATGGCACCTAAATAGTACCACACACCTAAAAATATTCACAAGCTATTAGAAAGATCTCTGGAGACTTGAGGGTGCTACCTACAATGGGCCAACCCCTTACAGAAACTCAAAGTGTTGAACCAACATGAGGTAACTACTATAAAAGGTCACTAGGCTTAAGATCTAGTCATTTTGGTTTGATCTAAAGGAGAAGATACCTATATAGAATGATCATGTTTCTATTTCAAGAGATCTACTCAAGGGAACACGCTGAAAGGGTTTAAATTACCCCTACAAGAGCGCCAATCCAAGAACACTGATTAAGGTTCCATTTTTAGGCATTAAACCAAAAACTCATTAAACCCTTTAAAACAACTCAAGGTTTAGTTTCAAAGTAAAACTAATGCAAGTAACAAGGAAAAATCATCTGGTTAATTTTGTAAGGCCACATAGGGTAGTTACATTCAAATTCTATTTTTTACATTATTTTTTATGAACATCCCATTATAATTGGGCCTCATTATCACATACCTCATTTAAAACACCGTTCATTTATTTACAAGTCCTCATACCATTATAGGTCAAATCTGATTAAAATTTCTTCTATTAATT
This sequence comes from Viscum album, assembly GCA_963277665.1. Lineage (NCBI taxonomy): Eukaryota > Viridiplantae > Streptophyta > Magnoliopsida > Santalales > Viscaceae > Viscum > Viscum album. The sequence continues at coordinate 1,108,496,325 of OY728142.1, read as the reverse complement.
AAAGGGGTACTAGTCAAAAAGAAATATACCTTAGGTCTACATAAAAACCCACATAGGTGACTAAGGGTGCTTTAAACGACCCCCAAAACATAGCATAAACATATACCCATTGGGTTTAATATATAAGTAATACCAAAATAAAAGGTGATTGGAAATGGCCCCTTTAATCCATTTTGAGTTCAATTTAGAGAAACCCAAACATTTTTAACTTTATATTTTAAAAACACCCTTAGAGATTCATTACATAAACAATATACCCCAACTGACCCACTTGATTATAGTTGGGCATTTAATAATTTTATCCATATGGGTCATTATTCTCAATTCATAGAGTTACAAGACATAATAAGGCATTCAAAACATTAAAAGGTAAAAATTTCACAGTTTTTATATTTATAAAAATTTCAAAACATATAAGTCTCATATCAGACAGTTCAGTTATATGGGTTACCCCTCCTCAGTTTATAAAGTGACCATAAACTTTACAAATTGTGGGAGACTCCCATATAACCACAACAATTTTATCTAGAATTAAAATAAAATTAAATTGACTTATCATTTATGTAATAAACATTAAATATATAAAGGTAATATAATGGTTTAGTTATATGGATTACCCTATTCCAATTCATAAAGCACACATACACTTTACAAATTGGAAATTGGCTCCCATTTAACAACAAACCAAAATTTTTTAGCCTATGAAATACAAACATAGAAGCATGGAAATTTGAGATAGGAATATTAATTAGTCACCCAAACATAGTAGGTAATCATTCATGCCAAAGAAATCACTAGGCGTGAAAAATATTAACAAGCATGTAAATAATCATGGAAAGATACTACACAAGAAGAAGACACTCAAACATGGAATATAAGAAAAGAATAAATTATAGGAGTCTTCTAATAAAGTACCTAGTCTAGTGAAAACTAAACATGTTTTTGAAATTTCTAACGTGGAATATATAATACATGCTAATCATAACACCTAAATCATGGAATAATGGAATAACACTCCAGGAAATCATATTAATCAAAACTTAAACATGTTATAAACAATCATACAATGAAATACCCAGAAGTTAAAAGATATTAATGTTACTAAAATCACATAGTGTGGTATATAACAGGTAGTCAAACAATGCATATGGAATATAAAAAAATTCAAAAAACCTAGAAATTCAATCTGCATGGCATGGAATATGCATGGCATCTGAATCCCTATGTGTATATAATAATCCACGTAATGATACTTCCTTACCATACTAGACCAAGGGAAATTTCTATAAATATTATAAATTAGTAAATAGAGTAAAATACTCCAATCATGCAAGTTGAAATCATTATCTACTATAATATAAATATCACGAACAATAATCCTAGCCCTGACCACTTGGAATTTTTCCAACATGTGGGTTGATCTCTCCCAGGAAAGGCTATTTACCAAGTGTTGATACATTCCTAGCCTCCTGTCTACTAGCCCAAAATTGTATGAAAACGTAAAAGAACCTCTTATAGCACTTTATAACATCCTGGCCTAAATGAACACTAAAATTATAGTTGGACTGGTCACCACATGGCCTCAATCCGCCTCCTCATATGTCAATGGAAGCCGACTATTAGTGAGGTTTTAATGGTGGTACCATGAGGATATTATACCCTCATTATCAGAGTCTCACATATTTATATCAAGTGAAAATATGGACAATTGTGGAAGAAAAAATAATAAATGGAAAAGCATTGGAAAATAAATAAAATGATCAAATAAAATGGTCATAGCCAATAAGGTAAAAATATGAATGCATGTCCATGTGATGCTACCTAATAAAGAAGTAAACATACATCAGGATATATGATAAAATCTATGAACAAATAAAGGAATAAAAAGTCCCCGAGGGAGATCTCCTCGAGTAACCTGAGTACTAGCTTAGTCTCATGATCCTAACTCCCAGGTACAATGCAAAACACAAGAAAAATATCAAGGAACTGAGAACAAGAGGATCTACTCTGGTACCCTAGTGCAATGGTGGCCTGAGAAAGGTGTGAGATATACTCATTAGGCCACCACTAATGGTTTCTATATCATAAACTAGTTTTTTCATATAAAATAAGTAGTGTGAAGGGTATCAAAGTAAAGAAGAAATGTGAAACAAATATATAACCAAGTTGGCTCAGGTTTCTCAAGGACACCTAGTAGAATATACTTTCTTCAGTTGAAGATGCAAGTGTCTAAACCATAGGCAACTTGTACAAATGAGATATCAGGGTAATTATAATAAAAGATCTTATAGTGGGTGTCATGGGATGAAACGAACTCAATCATGTGATTTTTCTTCGTGGATTCATTTCCTAGGATAACTAGTATGAATTTCCAAATTTTATTTTAGAATTAATTACCAAAACTAAATAAGAAGCATCATGAGACTATGCAAGGTGAAACTTTACCAAGAACACATGCTTTTCACCAGGTGTACCTTAAATGTTCACATCCATCAGATTCTTTCCAATGTGATCTGTGAATGGTCTCACAAGTGTCACTCCCATCTTAATGTGAGACAATGACCTCTGATCCCGTACCTGGTATCTCACATAGGGGACCGAGTCTCACTCATGGCCTGGTACAACCATCTTTCCAATGATCCCATCCAAGGTGTCTCCACTAGGGAACCGGTATCACTCATAAAAAGGTAAAAGGAATAAATGGTGAGATCATCCTAGAATACCAGTATCACCCCCATGATTTACACAATACAATAGTGAAATTAATCACTGAGGTTCCAAGCGTAGCGAAAGCAAGGTTGGTTCGGCACCCAACTTTAATTTTTACCATGATCAATTATTATTCTAGGATCAATACAACAATGAATTAAAGTCTCGATGGAATAGAGTCAATGGTTTAGATAAATAAAGAAGAGGCATGAAACCTTTAGAGAGGATCTTACACATTATGTTTATAATTAATTTAATTAATTTCATAAAGAAAAGAATACCTGGATCTTTGGTATTTTATTTTTTTATTATTTTGATCGTCCAGAATGACCCTTACAAATTATCTCATTGCACTTGATAGGATCCAAACCAGAATTCCTCTAGAGGTGATATATATGTTCTCTAATGGCCTCTGATCGACACCACTCATTCTCTGAGTGCTAGCACAGAGAAGCGAGTGTCATGCGTCGGTTTTTCTTGATCTCTTGTTCTCCGATCTTGAAAAACGTCTCTTGTTCTTGAGAGGGGAAGGAAGAGGATTCCAGAGATAAATCGTTTAGCTCAATAATTCTCAATTCACCAAGCATGCAATTCCGTACATGTCTATTTATCAACATGGGGCTTCAGTTACAATATTTAATTATGTAATAGCAATTAAATACATTCATAACCTTATAGAAAACTTATTATTTTAATAATAATATTGTGTCATTATTTATGGTTTGCTAACTTACGCAAAATGGAATTATAAATAAATTTCCATGTCTCAAAATAATAGCAGTGTTATTATTATTTTAACTTGTGCCAACTTGTTAAATAATTATTTATCATCTTGAAAATAATTATTTTACTACTAGATCGGCCTTGTTCTGCTCAAACTATAATTCTATTTATTGAACATTCAAATAAATAAATAGATAATTTATTATCTTAAATAAATATTTAATTTACAAACTAGTAAATAAATATTTATTAAATGTTCAATAAAATAAATAAATATATTTTACTCACAATCTGGTGAATAAATATTTATTTAATTTATGCAATTATTTTAACTTAAATAAAATTATTCCACAGTCCTGAGAATAATATTTATTTCATCAATTAAATTAAATTATAATTTAATCAAGACCACCAAAAACACTTAGTGTATGACCATCTAGGATTCTTTCTTGTGGGTATTAGGTAGGCTTGCCTAAATTCCAAGAGTATTGTCTAGCAACGTGTCAAGGCACCAAATAGAAAGAACTTAAAGTCGCAACAATGACATCCACATATAAACATTCACTGTGTAATATAATCTATTTTTCTCAATATCTCATCAAGAAGGTTTCATGATAGTGTCATCAACCTTTGTTCTTGATACGTCATTCTTTGACTACCTAGAATAAACTCGTTGTTACACCATAGCCATGGAATTTTATGTGACGATTCTATTTCAATCAAAGGGCTGAGATATCAACTTCTATAAATGGAAGGGACAAATCCTTCCTCGACTTATCCATTAATAACATGTCACTCATGATGCACCCAATGTACCCTACTTCCCGCAAACTATTTTCATGACCGTTTTCTTCAGTAAATCAAAGTGCATGAGTCATGACATGTATTAATGATAATCTTAAAGTCTAAGGATCATTATATATTCTTGTGGATAGGAATATCTGATAACACGAAAACATGCAGAATTCCTACCAGTAGATCTGTTCTCATAATCTCATATCTTGGAGATTACCAAGTGAAAACTTTATGAGAGGAAGTCTCATCTACTTACGAGTACTTACATCTGACGGTCTGTATATTATTTGTCCCATCATAGTATGTTATCCAACTGCAGAACTATATTTAAGAATACTGTTATAGAATTTCAAGGTTCTCATTATAGCAGGGAACTGCCATGACCTTATCAATAAAATAAATACTCTAGGACATTATTACATCATAGTTATGTAGAACAATGAACAATATGTAATAAGATTTTTAATATTTAAATACATTAAATATCCATGTAATCAAAGTAAAAATAGTTGGTTCTAGGACACCAACTCTAACAAACTCCCACTTGGACTAGAGCCAACTGCCTATGACTTTCAATCTTCTATACCTCACATGATTATCATGTTTTTATTGAGTCAAAGATTTAGTCAAGGGGTTTACCATGTTGTCTTCCTTGGAAATACTACTCACTGCAACTTCACCTCTCTGAGAAAAATCTCTTAAGAGATGATACTTACAAAGTATGTTTTGTGTCTGCTAATGTGACATTGGCACTTTTGCAAGATCCAACACTGCGGTATTATCACAATAGAGTGTGATGGGATCTTTACTACTAGGTACCACACCCATATCCTAGATGAAGCTTCACATTCGAACTGCTTCTTTAGCTACCTTAGAAGCTACGATATACTCAGACTCTACTGTAAAATCTGTGACCACACTCTACTTTGAGCTCTTCCAACTCACTACACCTCCATTCAAAGTAAAGATGTATCTCGTTTGTGACTTCATGTCATATTGATCAGTCTGTAAACTTAAATATGCATATCATCTACTAACTAGTTCCTCATCTCCTCCATAAACCAGGAACATATTCTTAGTATTCCATAGATAATTTAGGATAGTCTTGATTTCCATCCAATGGCATTCATCTAGGTTAGCTTGATATTTTCCTACCACACTCAATTCATAGGAGACATCTATCCTAGTACATATCATGGAATACATGAGTAACCTAATTGCTAATGCATATGGAGTCCTTTCCATTATCTTTATTTTCTCATGTGTTTGAGGATACATTTTCTTGGAAAGATGAATGCCATGTGAAGCTGGAAACAATCCCCTCTTGGATTGTTCCATACTGAATCTCTTCAATATCTTATCAATGTATGTACTGTGACTTAGGCCCAGAAATATATTATATCTATCATGATGGATCTTGATCCCAAGAATATGTGCTTCCTTGCCCAAGTATTTCATGGAGAATCATTGATTAAACCATGCCTTAATAGACTGTAAGACTGGTATCTTATTTCTAATAAGTAATATGTTATCAACATATACTATCAGGAAAATGACTTCACTCCCACTAAATTGTTTATAGAAACAAGGCTCACATTCATTTTTGATAAAACCAAATTTTTTTATGGCATTATCAAAATGAATGTTCCATGACCTAGGTGATTGTTTTAATCTATAAATGGATTTCTGTAACATTCATATCTTATTGTCATCCTTTAGAGTCATAAACCCTTCAGGTTGTGTCATGTAGACATCTTCCTAAAGGTTTCCGTTAAAGAAGATTATTTTGACATCCATTTTCCAAATATCATAGTCATGGTAAGTGGAAATTGACAATATAATTCTGATGGATTTTAGCATTTCAAATGGTGAAAAGGTTTCTTTGTAGTCAATGCCTTGATGATGCTTGAACCCTTTTTAAAATAGTCATGCCTTATAGGTACTGAATTGTCCTTCCATGTCTAGTTTCTTCTTGAACACCCATTTTTAACCAACATTCTTTAAATCAACTATAGGATCTACCAAAATCCATACTTGGTTTTGGTACATGGAATCCATTTCAGAATTCATGGCTTCTTGCCACTTGGAAACATGTGTGCCACTTACTACTTCCTCATAAGTTATAGGATCATTATTATCAACTAATAATGAGTCACCATCCTCAGTAACTAGAAAATCATACCATTCCAGTCTCTAACCTCTCTTATACTCCTACGTAGTTCTTGTTTCTCTAGAACGGTTCTTTCTTCCACGGGGCTTTGTGGAATCTGTTCATGTACCAACTCTTATGTACCTTGAGCCTTAACTCCATAAAATTCTATCTCTCTCCCACTATCTCTTTTAGAGATATGATCCATCTCAAGAAATATGGTGTGTCTTGCTACTATAACCTTTTTTATGAGGGGTTGTATAGGTAATATCCCCTTATTTCTTTAGGGTATCCTATAAAGGTACACTTTATGCCTTGGGTGCAAGATTTTTACATAAAGAGGCCTTAAAAAATGCATCAATTCCCCACACATGTAAATTTGATAACATGGCTTTCTTTCCACTCCATAAATTCTATAGAATTCCATTTATCAATTTAGTTGGTACTTGGTTTAGTATGTGTATTATTTTTTGTAACAATATCCCCAAAAAGATAATGGAAGACTCGCATGACTCGTCATTGATCTCACCATGTCCAATAAGGTGTCGTTCCTCCTTTCTCTCACACTATTCCACTGGGGCATGTAAATAAGAGTGAGTTGGTATATGATCCAAAACTCCTGTAAGTAATTAATGAAGTCTTTATTAATATATTATCCACCTTGGTCTAAGTGGAGTTTCTTAATCTTCTTATCAAGCTGGGTTTCACCTTCATTCTTTTATTCTTTGAACTTATCAAAAGAATCTGACTTATACCTCATTAAGTAGATATATACATATCTATTAAAATCATCAGTAAAAGTTATGAAGTACGAGTACCCACCCCTTAATTCAATTGTAAATGGTCTACACACATCGGTATGAACTAATTCAGGAATCAATTTATCCCTTTAACTTTTCCCACTAAATAGGGCTTTGGTCATTTTTACTTGTAAACATGAATGACAAACGCCAAGTGGTTTTAGTTCGAAAGAATATAAATATTCATCTTGATGTAGCTTTTTCAAGAGTTTCTCGTTTACATGACCTAGCTGGTGATGCCAAAGTTGGGTGTGGTATGATTCATGTGAAGTATCTTTTTTATCGATTTCCATTACTTGGCTTATGAAATCCAACATGTAAATACCATTGTATAAATGTTCCCTACCAAAAAAATGCTCTCTTTATAAAATAAGAAACATTAATTTCCAAACTTGAAAACAAACCCATCTGTATCTAATATGGATATAGAAATAATTTTTTAGTAATAGACGTCACATAATAAAAACCCTTTAATACCAAGATCATCCTAGTTGGCAACGTGAGGTGGTAGTCCCCGACAGCTACAACAGCAAGTATGGCTCCATTGGTTGCTTGTAGATCTACCTCCCCTTAGTCAATCTTCCAAAATATACTTAGTTCCTATATTTGGATACATATGTGAGCACCATAAGCTATATCTAACACCCAATTTGTAGAAACAACTATATTACATTCAATAACAAATTCACCTGAAGCTTCCCCTTGCTTCTTAGGATTGGTGCAATTCTTCTTCCAATGGCCCTTCTTGCCACATGCGAAACAACTAACTTCATGTTCCCTTGACTCCCCTTTAATATTATTTTTCTTGGAAGGGAGTGAAGAAGCTTTGGTATTAAATCTATTCACCTTACCTTTCCTCTTATTCACCATAAGAATATAATGCTTTTCATGCTTCATATATTTTTTCAATTGGTGAATGAGGATAATAAGATCAGATAGATAATTATCAATGTTGTTCATATTTAAATTAATAACAAAGCTGGAGAATCTATGAGGGTGTTATGAAAGAATGAGATCGGTACCTAGTTCTTCGAGGAGTTTAAAACCTAGAACCTACAAGCACTCAATGTAGCCAATGATATTGACTACATGAGGCCCAGCTAGGGAACCCTCTCCAAGATTACTCTGAAATAATGCCTTAGAGTTCTCAAACTATTCTTGTCTTGCTCTCTCCTGGTAAAGACCATGGAGGTGATCGATCATAATATAGGAATCCATGTTTTCATGAGACTTCATGAGCTCACTAGACATTGATGATAGCATAAAACATTGAATGTCGACCGCATCGTTCATATGTTTCTCAAAGACTAAGAACTCTTTATCCCTCACCTATTGGGTAGGAAGATCAGGTAATGCTGACTCTAGTACATAAGACTTCCATTCATGGTGCAGAATAACCCGAAGGCGTCTAAACCATTCCTGGAAGTTACTATCGGTGATGATGTTGTCTTTATCGAGAATTGATCATAGGGATAGTGTTGTTTATGAGCTTGTCATTTTTATTATAAAATTAAAATATAATATCATCATTACTTTCTTGATTACAATTTATGAGAAATAACAAATTAATTTTATTAAGTCTCCCACTATTTTATCAATTCCCAATGGCCCTTACCATTGAACTCAGAATGTCTATTTTTCATGACATTATAGTGGAAAGGATCCATATTCCCATTCATATAACCCCAAAAAGGGTTGTTCAATCTATTTGAAGGTATTTAGGGATACAGCTCTTTGCCAATTGTGGGCTTGTAGCTTCTTGATCTATTGAGTGGACTCCCCAATCCTAAAATCATAAATTTGGATTTTCTCAAGTCTTGCCTTCAATATTACACCATGTCTAGCAAGGGATACTCCTCTCGATGTAATATAGTTAAATCAACCTGAAACCATTCATAAGGGCTTCTTGTATAAAAGTAAGTGTCCCAACAAGGGTTGGTCAAACACATAGTTTTATTGAGTTTTTTCCTTAATCAATTAACGGATGGCTTGGTCTGACTTAATATTTTATTTGAGGGATTTTTATCTATTATGATTGAATTGTTTATTATCATTATCACATTCTTGTTAATATTAAGTGGAACTTACTTAAGTGATTAACCATGTTTTGATAATATTTATGCATAAGCCTAGTTTATTTTAGTTCCATATTTTATGCTTGTTTAATTCATTAATTATGTGATCACGAAAACACATCCATAATGATAAACCATGAAACTGACATAAATAAAATAATGTAAAGGGAATGATCATGAACTTTTCTAATGGTTTGTTTATTTGGTGGTGGATAAAATAACTCTGAACTAGGGGAGAAACACCTTGAACCTTTTGAGTTTGTGTTTACAGCTTGCCACCTATCCACCTCTGTATCTCCTGGGATTGGTTTTGTCTCAAATATAGAATGAACTGTCTCTATTATCTTGGTAGTTCCATCCATTATATATGCTATTTTTAACTCTCGTGTAGGTGAGGGTTAAAAAGGGGGTTTACATTAAAGAAACCATGGGAACACAAGCTGTATATATTAATGAGTAGAGATGGCTCGTAGGCCAATAATTAATTTAATAAATAAATTAAGAGGAAACCAATCACATACAAAAGGTCTTGGTCCAGCTCATGATCACTCACATACATACAACAAGTTAAATAATTAATAAAACTAGTATTCAATTATTTATTCATTCTTATTAAGATAAATTTTTCTTGAATTGATTAATTATTATCTTAAATTAATCAATACTTTTATCTCAACCCTTTTATGAATTTTCTTGAGATTCTCATCATTGTACATAAATTCACCTTGGAGGTAAGTTGGTGAATACCCATTCGAATCTACCCAACATGTATTATATTCGTATACTGTTTTACTCTTCTAACATATGGCATACATGACGCTTCGATGCATAAAGTAACAATATATAGTACAATTTATACATGATAATAAGTTCTGAACATTACATAAACATTAAAGTTTTAACTTTTTTCAATTTGATAAAGTACATGGCATGTAGTTACAACTACATTGCATGTAATACCTTCACAGTCTTTCCCAAAGTACATGACTAGGGACTCAGTGTGTGAGGTGTACTTCAGAAATTTTTGAGTACACGGTGTGTACAGTGGGATACATGATGTGTTGTCTCTGCATTACATGGTTACCGGTTGACTGGGCCATGTATGGGATACACAGTTTGGCCCCTGACCTGAAGATACTACACGCCATGTCTAGTGGGCCACACTGCGTGTAATCCAATATCTATGTGCCTATCTTTACTGGTCAATATGTGGTATAACATTAACTGCACCACGTGTAATAAATGCACATGACTTGAGTAATTGTCGAATTAATCCTGATACATTGTACACAACTACACGATGTGTAGTCCGGATTACATGGAATGTATGGCAGACCACACCATGTAAGTCCAAACACACAGCGTGTACTTTTGTGCCACCTAGGCAGAATTATTGGTTCCACCTAATGAGTTATCCATTTTAAATTTAATTAAAAAATCATTTGTTTCTGTGAAATCTATGAGAAATGAAAAGAGGGAGAATAGATATTGAAATCTAGATTATAAGAATGATTAAGCATGAATTGAAAAACTAAATTATTAAACTATAAATCATCAATTAATTATTTAAATAATTATAAACTATGATGTAACCACTCTGATACCACTTGTAGGTTCTGGGTGCAGTGGAAGCTTGGTTGGGATGATACCCAACTTTAATTTTTACCTTGATCAATGATTACTCTGGGATAAATATGATGATGAATGCCAGTCTCCACAGAATAGATTCAAAGATTTAGATAAAGAAGGAAGAGGCCTTAAACCTTTAGATAGGATCTTGCACATCATGATTATAATTAATTTAATTAATTTCATAAAGAAAAGAATACATGGATCTTTGGTACTTTATTTGTTGATGATGTTGATCATTCGGAATGACCCTTCCAGATTGTCTCATTTCCCTTGCGAGGATCCAAACCAGAATCCCTCTAGTAGTGATCCACACGTTCTTTGCTGGCCTCCGATTGACCCCACTCATTCTCTCGGTGCTATCATGGTGAAGCGAGTGTGTTTTTTTAGTTGTTCTTGATCACTTGTTATTTGGTCTTGAATAAAGTATCTCATTCTTGAGAGGGTAAGGAAGAGGATTCAAGAGAGAAATCGTTCATCTCAATAATTCTCAATTCACCGGATGTGTAGTTTGGTACATGCCATAATAGATGTACATGTTTATTTATCAAAATGGGGATTCAGTTACAATATTTAATTGTATAATAGAAATTAAATACATTCATAACCTTAGAGAAAACTCATACTCTTAATAATAATATTTTTTCATTATTTATGGTGCACCAACTTGCGTAAAAAGGAATTATAAATAAAATTCTATGTCACAAAATAATAGCAGTGTTATAATTATTTTAACTTATTCCAACTGGTTATATAATTATTTACCGTCTTGAAAATAATTATTTTACTACCAGACTGGCCTTGGTCCAGTCGAACTCTACTTCCATTTATTAAACACCCAAATAAATAAATAATTTATTTATTCACTTAAATAAACATTTTATTTACAAACTAGTAAATAAATATGTATTAAATGTTCAATAAAATAAATAAATATATTTTACTCACAATCCGGTGAATAAATATTTATTTAATTTATGTGATCATTTTAACTTGAATAAAATTATTCCACAAACTTGAGAATAATATTTATTTCGTCAATTAATTTCAAATATAATTTAACTGAGACCACAAAAAACACTTAGTGTGGGACCCTTTAGGATTCCTTCTTCTTGGAATTAGGTGGGCTTGCCTAAAGTCCAAGAGTACTGTCTAACAATAGTTCAAGGCACCCAAGAGAAAGAACTTAAAGTTGCAAAAATTACATCCATATACGAATGTTCACTATGTAATATAATCCCTTTGTTTCAATATCTCATTAATCAGGTTTCATGATAGTTCCATCAGCCTTTGTGCTTGATACTTCGTTCTTTGACTACCTAAAATAAACTCTTTGTTACACCATGGCCATGAAATTTCATGTGATGGTTCTATTTAAATCAAAGGGACAAGATATCAACTTTCATAAATGGAAGGGAAAAATCCTTCCTCGACTTATCCATTAATAATATGCCACTCGTGACGCACCCAACATACCCTACTTCCTGCCAACTGTTTGCATGACAGTTTTCATCAGTAAATCAAAGTACATGAGTTTCAAAATGTATTAATGATAATCTTAATGTCTAAGGTTCATTTCATACGTTCGTAGATAGAAATATTTGATGACACCAAAACGTGCAGAATTCCTACTCGCATGTATGTTCTCATAATATCTTGTCTTAGAGTTTACCAAGTGTGAGCTTCATGATAGTAAGTATCATCTGCTTACGAGTACTAACACTAGATGGTATGTATGCTATGTGTCTCATCATAGTATGTCATCCAACCATAGAACTATATTTAAGAATATTGTTATATCATTTCAAGGTTCTCATCATAGTAGGGAACTTCCATGACCTTATCAATGCAAAAAATATTGTAAGACATTATTAAATCATAGTCATGTATAATAATGAAAAATATGTAATAATATTTGTAATATTTAAATACACTAAATATCCATGTAATCAAAGTACAAATAGTTGGTTCTAGGACACCAACTCTAACAATCACAAGCATGATGAGTTTTTCCTTGGCATTCCGTGGAAGGAATCCCAAGTATCACACATGGTTTTCATAAGTTATTTAATAAATTTAATTAAACAATATGAAGGGATAAGTAGTGATCATTCCATAAAAATAATAAATAATAACTATAAGGACCATTCTATTTTCCATTTAATTCTCCAATTTAAAAAGGGTCATGTTCATAAGAAAGCCATGATAAATCTCAAAAATAATAATTAAGAAGGACATCACATTAAATCATAATTAAAAGATGTACCCAAAAGTGATATATCAAAGTTTATAACAAAACAATAATTCCATAAATACAAGAAAGGAATAGAACATATATCACTTTTCAATTGAAGATGACGCACCTTATCGAGGGGTTTTCTCAGAAAACATGAAATTGTTATTCAAACAATTTATTTTATTCAATTTAGATAATTAAATTTCATCATAGTCTAAAAGTAATCCACTAGAATTTTGGTTCAAAATAGGTATAGACTAAATTCAAAAAGATTATATACATATATAAATGGCACACCCAAATGGGTAGCCCATACATACGGCAGACATTGTTCAATACATGTTACTTAATAAACCTGCCAAAAAGTGGTGGTTTGGTTGGTGGTAATAACCTCTAAACATACCAAATAGGGATCAAATACATCACAAGGAAATATATACAATTTAGTTCAAAGTAAACCATTATTTCAAAGTGAAACTGGGTAAGTTTAACACGCAGCATAATGACAATATTTTATATAACAGCAAAACTTGATGGAAAATCTATAGACCACCAACCTTATACTGAGGATGACCCATATGCTCGATATCAATATTTTATTTGGCCCAGTTCGAGATAAATAAAAGAAATGGATGATCGCCCAAAAAATATGGGGAATTAGATCAAATCATGATAACTTCCTCAAGATAGATAGATAAATAGAAAAATATTTAAGAGGAACATAAATATTACTGAGAGGAATCCATAGGTAATGAAAGTGCTTGAATCTAACAATGGATAGAGGAGATCTCATGATTCCTAGCTTATAGAGGAGGAAGAACCCATGGTGAAAAAGAGAGCCTCACGCGGCTGGATAAGAATAATAGAAGAAGGAAAACTGGGTTTAAAGGTTCATTAATGGTAAAAGGGTAATTTCACCCTTAAAACTAGGTCGCATAGTTTTGTCGCACAGTTTTTCCAAATAGTGTGCCAATTGTGTGAATCATTTCACTTAATAACCACACCCCACACAGTTGTACCATATGGTTTGACCAACTATGCGCCAACGATACAATGAATAGTGAATGAACACTACCTAAATAGAACTAAGAATTCGAACTAGGTTCATGGTTTATGAAACCATGCATGGCCCATTCAGATCACTTTTGCTCACCTGTAGAAGTCGCATGGTTTTTACTAGTGGGCCGCATGATTTTGGACAAATTTTGAACCCTTACCAGTCAAAAAAACATTATTTCGTCAAGTCTTGACAACACCCAAAACTCAAAAAACCACCTGAGACACCTCTCAGGCTTCCAAGCAAGTCTAAAAAACACATTAAAGTGTTTCAACACTCGAATTTTACTCTAGATATCATTTTAAAAAATAGGTTATCCACCAAATGAAAAAATTCAAATTCCTTTTTATTTTTATCCAATCCAAAAACACGGGTCACCATAATTATTAAAAATAATAATAAAATTTATTTAAAATAAAGTAACATTAATTTCATTTTTAGCACTATTAAATTTAATATAATTTAAATTAAATAACTGAATAATTAATTTCCAATATAATTCATTTTACCATAAATAATACATCATTATTAACTATTAATTTCTTTTGGAGTGAGAAATCATCCAAAATACATTACATTTAATTTTTTAAAATCAATAACCTTAAAATTTCCTCTCTTTATAGAAGTGTTGTTTTGGGTTAGTATAAGAGTTTAAGAAAACTATATAATCACTAAAAAATAAAAATAAAATATCATCATGAAAATAATTTCATTATAATTATAATAACCTTTAATATTAATTCACTACTTATTTGTATCCTTATGTAGACATATTAGAGATATTTAAAGGATAAAGAATGATATTTTGTCTTTTTCATTACATAAATTATTATACAGATCCCTTTCATGGAAAAAATTTCAAAAAATAATTGAATCTTAAGAATTAATTTATAAGGGTAGAAATTAATTAATCTAATAATAATTAATATGAAAAATGGTGTCCTTATCACTTATTTTTAACCTAGGTTAACTCGATTTATATTTTTACCACGGTGGCATAATTTTACTATTTTTATTGAAAAAAAAATTAATTTGAATGTATAAAATTATTATTATTATTATCCCAAATATGGAATTTTTTATCAATTTAAATTCACAAAATTGGGAAACTATTATTTTAAAATAAACCCATAAAACCTCTGGAAAAATGGGTTTAAAATAAATGTATTCTTCAATCATAAGATGAAATTGTATTAAATATATGACTAGTAATCATCAATATATGAATTATAAGTCATATATATATATATATAATATATACCGTTTATTTAAATAATTCCTTATTAGGGTTTATTTTACTTATTTAAAATGTAGAAACATTATGTTCTTAAAAATAGTTTCCAGAAAAAATAATTTTTTAGCCTAAAAATAAACTTAAAAAAAATATAGAACAAAGATGAATAACATGTGATGAATTTTATTAGATATAAATAATGAATACTTATTTCACATTTAAATAAAATCAAACCATAATTCATATTATAAATTACTTAACTAATTGAAAATAATTGATAGTTTCTCAAAAAGTGGTATTTTTCATTATTTATCGAAAAATAATTATTTTCAGAAAAATACTAAAATTTAAACCTAAGCTTATTTTGAAAAGATTATTAAAAAAATGATGTTAATTTTTTTTTAATACAATTTCTTAAATTATGAAAAATTATTTATTTTATTTTCTCATAAAAATTAATTAAAATATTTTTTATGAAAAAATATATTTCTAAAGCATATAAATAATTTACTAAAAATTAAGTCCATATTAAATAATATATATTATTTATCTAAAATAATGATACAAAAATTTAAAAAATTGCTTATTCTTATTCATACCATCAATTTTAATGGCTTGGTTATCACTATCACATTTAAATAGTATATCACGGTTCATTTTTCCTCGATGTTGTGTGTCATATAAGCTAGAGAACATAATGTTCTCCTTTTAAAATCTAAAGGTTTTACATTCTTCCCACCATAAATAAATTATATCCTCAAAATTTTAACATGTGATTGGAAATTAAGGGTTTGGAATTTGAAAATTTGTTTGGGTAAAACCCACATTGTAAAATGGATTATAAAAAATTCTCTTAAAAATATTGAAATGGAAATAATATGTTCATCTATAATAACACAAAAATATATTTCCAAATTAGAGAACATTATTGGTAAGTAAATATATGGACATTAAGGAGAAAAATAACTCCAAAAACACTAATATATAGTGATAGAGAACATGGTCATAATAATATTAACAACTACAAAACCATGAATCTATGATGGGTGAAAAGAACATAGAATCATCAAAAATGATTTTAATAAGATAAAATTTATTTTTCAAGATACATTTCCAAGAATTGAGGAATTCCTTTACCTTCTAGACTAATAACATAAGGTAATATACATACTTGATATATTTATATTTAATAATCACAATTTTTTCCTTTGGTTGTGCTTTAAAAAATATCATCTTATTCTCTTAATCTATGAAATGAATATCCAATATGCTTTTTTTATGTATGAAGAACTAAAATTAAATTTTAATGGATCATAATATCCATAAAATAATAATAATCTATTCCTATTATCTTTAAATATTGAAAAAAATTAAAATAGATACCATAAGGTAATATAATAATAAAAATTTCTAAAACATAATATGGAGAAATAATATATTTTACTTAAATATTTCCACAAAAGGTTCAACTTATATTATTCCAAAAATAAATTACCCTACATCCCAATTAACTTATACATTTTCAACAATAAATAATGTTTTCACCTCAAAGGTGATATTATACCTTTTAACTTTAATCCCAAATAATATAATTTAATTCTTCAAAAATAATCATTTACATTAAACCTAATATTTATATATACACCTCATATCAATAAAACATATCCCAAAATATCATTAATCACCTAAGTATAAAAAATATTTGATCCAATAATATGTTTCCAAAAATCAACATAATATTTATCTATAAAACCATTTAAGTAAAAACAATGTCATACTAACTAGGAAATCAAATAGGCCAGTGGTAGGCATTGTACCTATATCACCCTTTGGTTATGAGTTCGATCCCCATGGATTTTTTGAATGTGGTAGACTTTTATCCGACATATGGGTTACCATTTTTCCAAAAATATTATCAATAAAATTCTTGTAAAATTTAAAAAAATATATAATAAACATCCTAAAAATAAAATTAGACAAAAAATCACTTTTGACCATAAAATTTTTATATACAACTTATTTTTTAACAAAACCAAATAATTATAATTTATTATTTTTACCATAATATTAATGATCATATTAACCCTAAAGGATTTAAATAACATTAAACATATTCCCAAAAAATATAAAAGAATAATTCTTTAAATAACCTTCTCATTCAAATATAGGTTATATATATGGGTTACATATACCTCAAACACCTATTAAAAATCATAAATGTCTCTAAGGTACTTCCATTATATAAAACCACAGACATTGTATTTGTGACTTTAAAACTATAATCATTATTATATATATTAACCCATTTTGATACCTAAAAATATTAAAATATCCTTATCGAATCATAAATATAGTGTCTTTTGAGAATGCCTAAAAATTATTTCATACGGTTATCTTTTTCTAAATTTAGATCTCAAGGTCTATTCTAAAATTTCAGTAATACAAACTCTAAAGAGTCCAAATGTAGTATCCTAGAATCAGTTCTTAATTTATTACATTTTTATGAGATACAAGATATCATGACCCAATGGGTCAAATAGTTTAGTAGTCTTGGTAAACTAGATACATACTTGTGTCACACATTAAATTTGAAAGTATAAATTACAATATAATTAAAGTATATATTAAACATTCTTGATCTCATTTACTAATTTAGTCTTTAAATCCTAGGGAAATTAAATCAAGTAAATTTTGAGATTATATTATTATTGCATGTTACATACAGTAGAATATATCATGAATAAATAAGCCATAATCAATATAACAAGTTAAATAAATGAAAAAACTTTCAATTTAATAAATAATATAATCACCAAATGAATCCATGGATAATATAAATGTAGTAATACCATGGATAATAATAACTAAAATATCAATAAAGGAAATTCATAATATTATATTTCATGATTTTTGATATCATGATATTTATAACATCAAATCCTTTTATTGAGATAGTTTAATTGATGGGTAATTATAAATCAAAAACTCATTTAATGTTGTCTTACTAATTTGTCTCATGAGAATGAACGATGCATCTAGGGGTTATATATTTTTGTACCCCACCCATCACTACATTTCCAATGAATTCCTCATATATTGAATGATGAATTTAATTCATAAACAATATTCCATATCAAAAAATATTTGTATTGAATAAATAATAAGAAATATTGATATTTCCAAATTCCATCAAATAACATTAAATATAAACCATTATATGTATAAATTCTATATGTTTTAGGAAATAATAATATCCATGATACAAATAATATAGATATTTAAGAGAAATTTAATTTCAAATGATCATATGAAATTCAATGTTTCAAGAGAAAGTTAACAACTACAAAATTAATCAAGAAAATGAATAATAATAATTTTCCTGGTCAAACTAATCATAAAACATATAGATATTGAATTAGTATGGTATAATTAAAATATATCCCTACTGAAGTATAATTAAAATAAATTTTTTCTATCATTAATGAACAGAAATACTATAAAAAATATCACTACAAACATTATTGATTAAAATACCCTTGTCATAATGAAAATAATTTTTTCATAAAAAAAATCATAGAATATTATGATGAACATTTTCATTGAAAATAATAATGGAAAATTTTAAAATAAGATTCAAAGAAATGATCTTTCATGGAATCAGGAAAATTTTGTTCATGTTTATTATGTTAAAAACAATATTCCTTTCATATTTTCAGTACAAATTTAAAATGTACCTTTTTTAGAAAATGACTATAATTTCCCTTCTAAACCCTTTTTTTAATTAAAACATGGGTAAAAAATTCTTTAATAAATCATTGGCATATATTTAAAATATATTTTTAAAAAAATTGGAAAATATTGATATGTAATAAAAATATTCTTAATCGAGTGGAAAAACAAGTTTGTTTTCCATAAAAAACATGATATCGTTATCTTTAGTACATAAATAGTGGAAAATGAAAGGAAATATTATAATTTACAGAAATAAAAAAAAGGATAATAATTTATATTTTTTTGAGATATAAATGTTAAATAATTTCCCATGTAGATACTTAAATATAAACAATCTTAATTAATGATGAGGTTATGAAATAAACCATTAACACTGTAAACTTTTGAATAATAACCCCCTAAAAAGAAATAAATTCAAATGAAAAATTAAAAAATCAACATAAACATATTTATGATATAAATTATAAAATGTATAATAGATAAAGATCATAAAAATAAATAGGTATGGCATACCAAATTTGTCACAATAGAGTATAAAATGAGATGAAATCTCCTACAAATATCACACTATTTAATTTAGAATTAATAAATTAATTGATTATTTTTATCAAATATAAATCCATATAAAAAAATATAAATAAACCATCAAATAATAAAAAAATTCATTACACATGTAATCTTAGAATATCAAATACAGTGAAGAAATAATATAACCCAATGAAAAGTAATTGAATTATGAAACCACTGACCACTTGGTAATATTCAAATAAAATCTCCTTGGGTGAAGTAAAAATAATTGTAACATATGATACCATGAATAATGAATTATTTATGGAATAATATATAAAATGTGAAGAATATACACCATAATATGTAAATTCGGTGAATAATATTAAAATATTCTTCAATGAAAGGAAAATTGATATGGAATCCCCTAACTATTTTCTAACTTATACATTCTTTATATTCTATAATAATAATGATATGTTAATTATTTAAATTTATAAAGTAATTTTTCATATTTATCACTCATTTTATTTTATTTAATATTATATTTTATTTTATTAACTAATCAATTAAGTTAACATTAGTCATTTTGATGATATTCAATTCATATGTTCCAAATGTCTTTGGTAGATTGAGTATGGTAAAAGAGGTCATTATTCCATAATTAAAACAACCTGGTAATAATTTCCATATACATTATATCATTTTTTTGGAATACTTAGAACATTACACAAATAGAATCCCAAATACCTTTTAGTTTAGTGCCTTTTAAAACATGGAAATGTAAATACTGGTACATGAGTGAGCTACATTATCTTCAACTAGGTTCTCCAAGACTAGAACCCCTCTTAGAATTATCATACATGAAATATATCCTCATAACCAGGGGATAGAAACAATAAAATGTGTGAGATCAGATTCTTAGTATGGGTAAAAAAGGGAGATATGTAAGCATAAACATGAGCGTAAGGGTATGAGAACATGATCATAACCTTAGAAGATCATACACTACATATCAAATATCATAAATATAAATCATGTAATAAATATTAGTAGTTCATAAGTCATAAATCATAATTGAAACAATAGCATAATCCATGAAATAATAAAATTGGAATAATACATGGATTTTTGGGATACACAAAAACATGTAATATCATTACCTATAAGTCAAGTTTCATTACTAGAACTTACCATGGAACTTCATGGTGACTACACCAATTGGGAAGGACACACCACCATCTCCAATCACAGTCTTTTCTATATAATGGATTGGGTTTCCCCATATTCCCATAGTGGATCAGGTTTCCCCATCTTCTCATAGTGGATCGGGTTTCCCCATATTCTCATAAGTGATTGGGTTTCCCCATCTTCCCATAGTGGATCAGGTTTCCCCATCTTCCCCAAGTGGGTTCAGCTTATCAACTTTAATCCGACCAATATCTCATGAGATATATGTCACAAACCAGATCTGGTCACCATCCAAATCAGCACCTAACCCAATCTATGGAATAACTCAAAGGGTGTTCCCTATCCCCATGGGATGTCACAAGTGCCCGAGTATCATAAATAATGGTTTGGGAATGATTTACCTAAGTTTAGAAGAATTAAACAACCAACAACAATAAATAAACCAAATCTGAAAATTTAATCCAAACAAGCCTTTAATAAAATTCAGAATTTAAATACATAGTTTTAAAAAAACCCAAGAGGTCCATAACTCAAAAGGAGCAGAAAGTCTAACTCAAGAACCACCAAACTTTAAGGGGACATCACCCCCAAACCTTCTCCATAATACCTCACCTAGAAAAGAAGCTAACAACCCAAAACGCTATCTCTAAGGACCTTTCCCTTACCTGTTTCAAACATTATCAAGTATATTTACAACCAAAGGTGTAATTGGGGTGTGATCCTAAGTCCCATAGGATTCCACCCAAAAATATTACAGCTGATAAACATTTTAAGACAAAAATCTTGCAAATTTTCATAAATAAGAAATGTTAGAACAATTTCTAAAAGGTGAAACATTAAACAAAAACTACTTTCAAGAGGGAAATTTTGAATAATGTACACTTTTAAATAAACACACATTCTAATAAATTTTCCATCCAAACACACAGTATGTCGATGTTAAGTACAATATATCCAATAATAACTAGTCACGGGAACACCCCTTGGCACTAGCTAGTTGTGGGGACCTAGGTATATCGTATCTCGATGTATAAATAACCATAATCAATATCCTTTTCATTCATAATCCACTATGAGGGGAAACCCCAATGGCCTAGTGGTCCCCAACATCATCAAATTTTAGTTAGTATTATTATCGTCAAACTTTCTAAATGAAATAGGGACGATACCACTACCAGATCACTAGCATACTAGTCCTAGTACACCCGCCTAAATACTTGGGTTTCCCTCTTTGTGATCAAACAAGTTCCACAAGTTATAAAATACCATTTTCTCATAAAAATTCCATTTTTGAATCATACACACACCAAATATTACCCAACATGTGTTTCACTATTTGTGTAACTCAATAAACCATTTAAAATTTTTATAAAACAATTTCAAGAAATAAAACACGGATTTGCACACAAAATTAATTTCGAAACCCAATTTCAAGGCCAAATGCACCCCAATACCACACCAAAATAGGATTGTAATCCATATAAACATTTAATAAACCACTTGAAAATATTATTAAATTCTCTCAAATGATACCCCATGAGTTACACATGAAAAACCCACAATTTCAAGCAAAAAATGAAACATTAAAATCAAATGCTTAACCAATTATATCAAAAATAATTTTCACACCACACAAAATTAGTAAGAAACGTGGTAGGAAGGTCAATCAAGAAAATTAAATCATCAAATAATTCTTACACATAGAATCACCTACCTTATATGTTAAAAACACCAAATCTTTATGTGAAACTTCAACCGCACCACCACCGCACCATAAAGGGATGAAAACAAACCCTAATAAAAAATATTGGACCAAGAAACAAAAAATTAACCCTATGTATGAAACCCTAGTGGCTGGACATTTTGAACTTCAAGGAGGGAAGAATCCCTAGAGATATGGAAGAAAAACAAAGGAGGAATCACTTACTTGAAGAATCTTGAAGTTCCACCATCAAAAACCCCTTCAAAAATGATTTCCAAGAGAGGTTGAGGGACCTTGGAAGCTTTCTGTGGCTGCTAAGGTAAAATGGGGGAAGAAAGGGTCAAGTTAGGTTTAATCCTAGAAGGTAAAATTGGAACAACATTAAAAAAAATAATGATTTGGACACTGTGTGTGGTTTGTCTGCACGGTTCAGTAAATTGTGTGGCTTGTTATGGCCACCCAGAAACCCTCCTTTTCTTCCAAATTTGAAGGGGAACCTAGGGAAAACCTAGGGGAAAAGATAGTCCAACAATATAAGAGGTAAATTTTTTGAAAATAGGTGAATGAATGTGATGATTCTCCCCACCATGAAAAACTTTTCGCCCCTAAAAGTCGAAATAAATCTTGATCAAAAAATAAGAATGGGTACTCTTTCTCAACCCACGACTTCCACTCCCACATCTCGTGTACATCATTCTCATGCTTCCAAAGTACCTGAACTAGTGGAATAGACTTCCCCCGAAGCACCTTCTCTTGGGAATCCACTATTCACACTGGTTGCTCAAACACTGATAAATCAGGCTCTATCTCTAACTCTTCCCAATTCAACATGTGGGATAAATCTGGATTTTACTTCTTCAATTGTGAGACATGGAATAAGTCATTAATAGATATCAACTAAGATGGAAAAGATAACTTGTATTCTACCTTTACAATGTGCTTGGTGATCTCAAAAGGTTTGACATACCTTGGCATTCGTTTTCCCTGATTTCCCAAACGGCAATGGCCCAAATGAGGGGACACCTTCAAGAATACCCAATCACCCATAGAGACCTCAAGATCCCAATGCCTACGGTCAGCATAAGATTTGTGGCAACTCTGAGCTATCAATAACTGCTACCTAATCATATTTAACTTCTCATATGTCTCTTACACGTGGATCAGCCCCAATAGTGAGGTCTCACCTACCTCATCGCAACACAGGGGGGGACGACAAGGCCGACCATAGGGAACCTCAAAAGGATCCATTTGAATTAATGATTGGTAATTATTATTATAAGAAAACTCAAACAATCCCAAATGGTTATCCCATGAACCTTTGAAGTCCAAGACACATGCATGGATCATGTCTTCCAGAATCTAGTTTTCCTACTCCGTCTGGCCATCCGTTTGAGGATATTATGTCATTCTCATCTTGATCTGTGACCCCAAAGCCTTTTGAAGGATTTCCTAAAACTGAGAGGTAAAATGGGGGCCTCTATCTAATAAAATTTCTAACGGCTCACCATGAAGCCTTACAACCTCCTGAATATAAAATCGGCCCAATTCATCCACTTTAACTATATATCTAGTTGGATTAAAGTGAGCTAATTTGGTCAGATGATCAATTACTACACAAATAGAGTTCTTACCCCGAGGTGTATGAAGTAAACCAACAATGAAATACATGGTGACATTTTCCCACTTCCAAGTAGGAATAGGTAACTTTTGAAGAAAACTAGAGAGCCTTTGATGCTCTGCTTTCATCTACTAGAATGTATAACACCTTGATACAAAATCAGCTATATCCCGCCTTATACCTGTCCAATATAACTACCGACAAACATCATAATACATTTTGGTATCACCAAGATAAATGAACCATTGAGATTGGTGGATATCCTACATCACCATCTTCCTTATAGACAATGGAACCACTTAATGGAATTTAAAGCATAAGATTCCCTCAGGAGATAAAGACCAATCAGAAGATATCTCCCCACCATGAAGAAAATATATAGACCACTGACACAGCTCATCATTGGGATACTCCCACTGAATCAACTCTGAAAGAGAGGGAGTCAACTACACACTTTCCAGAATAGTATCTCCATTATGCTCCTTGGTCTCTACATGCATCTGGGAAAAAATTTCCATCAGAGTCCACTCATCACTGGACTTCCTCAAATCTTGCAATGGCACTTTCCAACATAAGGAAAAAGCTACAACATTACCCTTTCCTAGGGTATATATGATATCAAATTCAAACCCTTATAGATATTTGATTCCATGATGTTTCCTCAAATTGAGATCCTTCTATGAGAAGATGTAGGCTAAGATCTTATGATCGGAGTAGACCACAAACTTCTCCCCAAAGAGGTAGTGGCTCCAAGTCTTCAAAGTATGTATACCTGCTGCTAATTTCAAGTCATGGATTGTGTAATTTTTTCATGTGGTCAGAGTTGGAGAGAGCCATAGTCCACCATAAGATCACCCTACATAAGAACACACTCGATCCCCATACCTAAAGCATCACAATACACCACATAGCTCTTTCTAGGTTTCGAAAATATAAACACATGGGTGGTAGTCAACCACCGCTTCAACTACTCTAATGATGCCTAACATTCTGGGGCCCATTCAAACTTCACCCATTTTTGGGTGAGTATGGTCGTATAAAAAGAAAGCTGAGAGAAATCCCAAAAAAATTGCCTATAATAACCTGCTAGGCTGAGGAAACTCTTGATCTCAAACACATTCTTCGACTGATCCCATGAAATAACTACACTGATCTTCTCAGGTTCCACTAAAACCTCCTATTCTGAGATGACATGACCCAGAAACTTCACTTCCCTGGTCTAGAAGGTTCACTTGGACAACTTTACATAAATGTGATGATCCCATAGAGTTTCTAATACGATCCACAAATGATGTCCATGCTCTTCCTTGGATCCAGAGTAAACCAAGATGTCATCCATTACTACCACAACAAAAGAGTCAAGATATTTTTAGAACGTCCTATTCATGAGTACCATAAAGATCACTAGAGCATTGGTCAATCTGAATGGCAAGACCAAGTACTCAAAGTGTTCATACCTACTTCATAAGGCTGTATTTGGGATATCTGGCTCTCTCACCCAGACTTGGTGGTAACCCGAATGCAATTCTATCTTGGAAAAACAATTTTCCCCCTCAACTAATCAAACAAAACATCTATTCAGGAAAAAGGATATTTGTATTTGATGTTTACCTTATTCGGCTTCTGGTAATCAATGCACAACCAGAGGGATCCGTTGGTTCTCTTTTCAAAAAGAACAAAAGTGGACCAATGAGAGATGCTTAGATGAATGAATCCTTTAGATTCTAAATTATCCAGCTATATCTTTAATTTCCTCAAATCGTTGGGGCCATACGATATGAGGAAAATATATCAGTTGTATTCTTGGTTCTAAATCAATCAAGAACTCCACATCCTGCTCTGGGGGAAATCTTGAAAAATTATCTGGAAACACCTCTGGGAACATATCTACTATATGAGGTAATCTACCCTCAGGAGAACAACCCTCATCCTCTAGCATGAGAGACAATAACTGGAAGACAAGATTATACAACTCTGGTAGTGTAGGTCCCACATAACCCGACCAAGGATCCCATCCCATAAGAAAAACCTGAGGACACCCATCAGGTGCCATGAAACTCACCCGCCTCCTAAAATAATCAATATACACTTGAAAGTGAACTAACCAATTCATGACGATGATTACATCAAAAATTTCCATATTCAATACCAGGAGGCCCCACTCCATCTCAACCCCTAAAATAGAAAGTGCACATGATAGGAACCTGAGATCTTGCTTCTTATTCTTACCCAACAGCGTAACCAACTCCATCACAAAAAATAGCATCTCGGTTGAAAAATTCAGAAGGTTCACAATATGGGAAGAGATAAAATAAACAATAGAACCAGTTTCAAAGAGAACAATAGCTAAAGAAGATTCAATCAAGATGGTACCTAAAACTATCAAAGTCCCTAATTCTGATACTATTAGTGCTGGATCCATAGCATGAAGATGTCTAGTCTATGCCTGAGAATGGTCACTCTCATGTGGATCTACCCTAAATTGGATCTTCCTAGAAGACAATCCGGACCTACCACCACAGCCACCAAACTGAGATCCTATCGTCCTAGATGGATCCAACTAAACAGAAGCTCCCCTGGAAGCCATGGATCCTACCACACTCTGAAGGGGATGCGTCACCTTGAAAAATCACTGTAAGTTCCCTATATCTCCACACTGATAATAATGCCTCAGAGGAGATGTACATGTAGGTTGGGTGTGCCCTGGCCTCCCACATTTGTGGCACACGACGGACCTTGCATGAGAATCCACTAATGAGAACTTCCTGGGAGGATGGTCTGAACTACCACCCCCCTTGTTCCCCTTATCCCCTCACTTTCTTTTATTCTCGCATGAACTACCACTTCCCATCACTGATACCATACCATAGAAATCATGCCTTCCCTTTTGATCAATCTCGACCATACAATCCCAATAAACCACCTCTACATAGGTAGGTCTTCAGCTTGAAAAGGAATACCTAAGAATAGATCTCCAGCTGTAAACCCCTATTGAACTTTGGGGCCTTAATCTTCTCATTGGAGACCATTTCAGGTGCATATTGGACTAGTTTGGAAAACTGGTTAGCATAATCCATCATTGACTAATCCCCTAGATGAGTTTCATAAACTCCTAGTATCTGGTATAAGCCAATACTTCAAGACAATACTAGTCATTCAAGGTAACCTTGAAGTCCTTCCAACTCATTTTCTCATGTTTCCCATCTTAAAGAACTGATTCCCACCACCTGAGATTGGGACCCTCTAACAGAAATGAGTCACATTTCACCCTAAATTCCTTAGGTGTATCATGGAACTTGAACATGTGCTCGATCTTCTCAAGACACTTCTTTGCTTCCTGGGGTTCCATGCTACCTCGAAAGGTATGAGGCTTGTTTTTTATAAAATTTGGGGCTTTGTCCTTTCTAGGACTAGACTCATCTTCTCTAGCTATATTATTAGCAGGATCCACTCCCTATCCAAGAGCTTGGACTATCCAGACTAGAACTTCTACCAGCCTTAGATCAAGTGGTGAGGGATAACTCTCTCAGGCTTCCTCCCATGTGTGCATGAGAGCTTTCCGGGGAGGCATGTTGCTACAAAAGGTAAAAGTCACAAGGGAAAACATTAGTACAACAATTCTGAAAACTTTCAGCAATAACATCAAATATAAATAAATCAAACTCATATCAACAATGGAATAAAAACTACTTCACCCCCAACCAATGTTCGTGTGCAGTCTATAACCCGCACATCCCACCTGGAAGAGAATTAAAACAGAAAAACCCAATATCCCATGGAAACTCGAGGTTTTTCATGAGAGGTACAGTCCAAGAACCCTACTCATGTCTAGAACTCTAATCCTTGATAGTCCTAGCTCCTGTCTAACTAGATTCATCCCAAATAATATGATCCAAGAGACTAACCCCCTCTGATACCATTTTGTTATGAACCAGATCTAGTCACCATCCAAACCAGCACCTGACTGAGTTTTTGGCATAAGTATAAGGGAATTTCCTATCCCCACAGGCTGGAACAAGTTCCTAGGTATCATAAATAATGGTTAGGGAATTATTTACCTGAGTTTAGAAGTATTAAACAACCAACAACAATAAATAAAGAAAATCTGAAAATTTAATCCAAAGAATACTTTAATAAAATTCATAATTGAAATACATAGTTTTAAAAAAACCCAAAAGGTACACAACTTAAAAGTAGAAGTAATTATAACTCAAGAACCACCACATGGTAAGGGGACATCGCCCCCAAACCTTCTCCACAACACTTCACCCGGAAAAGAAGCTAACAACCCAAACCGCCATCTCCAAGGACCTTATCCCATACATGTGTCAAACATTATCAAGTCTAATTACACCCAAAGGTGTAAGTAGGGTGTGATCCTAATCCCAATAGAATTCCACCCAAAAATATTCCATGTGATAAAAATTTTAAGACAAAAATCTTGCAAGTTTCCATAATCAAGAAATGCTAGAACAATATCTAAAAGGTGTAACATTAAATGAAAATAATTTTCAAGAGGAGAATTTGGAAGAATTTACACTTTTAAATAAAACACACATACTACAGAATTTTCCATCCAAACACATCATATTCTAATGGTAAGTACAATATATCCAATGATCACTAGTCATAGGAACACCCCTAAGAACAAGTTATTTGTGGGACCTTGGGTACATCATATCTCAGTGTATAAGTAACCATAATCAATATCCTTCTCGTGTAGGAGCCACTGGGAGGGGAAAAACCAATGGAATAGTGGTCCCCAAAATCATCAAAGTTTAATTAGTGTTGTCATATTCAAACTTTCTAAGTGAAATAGGGATGATACAACTACCGGATCACTAGCATACTAGTCCTAGTTCACCCACCTAGATACCTATGTTTCCCTCTCTATTCTCAAAAAAGTTCCATGTGTTATAAAATATCATTTTCACATATAAATACCATTTATAAATCATACACACACCAAACAGTACCCAACATTTTTTCACCATTTGTGTAACTCAATAAACCATTTAAATTTTTCATAAAACAATTTCAAGAAGTAAAATAAGGATTTGCACATAGAATCCACTTCAAAAACCCACTTTTAAAGAAAAATTCACCCCAATACCATACCAAAATAGTACTTTTATCCCTATCATAATTTAATAAACCATTTTTATATATTATGAAATTCCCTAAAATGATACCCCATGAGTTACGCCTAAAAAACCACCAATTTCAAGAAAAAATGAAACTTTAAAATCAAATGCATAACTAATTCTATCAAAAATAAATTTCACACCACACACAATTAGTAAGAAACATGATAGGAAGGTAAATAAATCTAATTAACTCATCAAATAGTTCTTACACATGGAATCACCTACCTTATATATCAAAAAACCTAAATCTTTGTGAGAAATTTCAACTGCACCATCGTTGCACCACAAGGGGATGAAAACAAACCCTAATCCACAATATTGGACAAAGAAAATTAATTTTAAACCCTAGGTTTGAAACCCTAGTTTCTGAACTTTTGGAACTTCAATAAGGAGAGAAGAAACCCTGGAGATAGGGAAGAAAAAAATATGAATCTCTTACATGAAGAATCTTTAAGTTCCACCACCAAAAACCCCTTAAAAATGAGTTCCAAGAGAGGTTGAGGGAGCTTGGAATACTTCCATGGATTATAGGGTAGAATAGGGGAAGAAAAGTGTGATATAGGTTTAATCTTGGAAGGTAAAAATTGGAATAACATAAAAAAAATTAATTAGGTGTACATTGTGCACGGTTTGTCCACACGGTTTAGTAAACCATGCAGCCAAACTGTGCGGCCTGTTCTGGCCACCCAAAAACCCTCCTTTTTTTAAAAATTTCAAGTGGGGGCCTTGGGGAAACCAAAGGTTAAATATAGTCCAAGAATTTAATATTAAAAATACCTAAAAATAGGGGTATGGATGAAACAATATAAATCTTTACCTAATGCATTTGAGGGAGATATAAGTCTCACCCATATTATAATTAAATCATTCATACATGTGCCACAATATAATAAATCATTCATCATATCATGATCCATAAAAAGATATGGGTTTTATAAACATAATATCTTAACCCATGAAATGAAATGGGTATCATAAAAATTTCATTGCATCATAACATATGGAAAATAGATAGGTTTCATAATCATTTCATTAAATCATAACCCATTAAAATAAGTAGGTTTTAAAATCATATAACCCATGGAATAAAAACAGGTGTCATAAACATCATGTTGTAAAAACATAAACCATTCAATATATAATATGAAAGGTATTCTTCGATCATGTACCC
Organism: Viscum album; assembly: GCA_963277665.1. Classification (NCBI taxonomy): domain Eukaryota; kingdom Viridiplantae; phylum Streptophyta; class Magnoliopsida; order Santalales; family Viscaceae; genus Viscum; species Viscum album. Next base: position 1,108,465,850 of record OY728142.1, on the reverse strand, counting down.
AATAAAGTTTAAACTATAAAAAAATATGACATCTTAGATGGATAGCAATTTTGAAAGATCACTTGAAACATTTCTTAATGAAAATAGCCTTTCTTAGAAAATAATTATTATAAAACCATTTCAAAAATTCTTTTTCTTATAAATAAATATTTATAATTTCATTTAAAACATTTATTGAGGAAAATATTTTCTCTCCTTTAAAAAACACTTTTTAAAATATAAATAATTTTTAAAACCTTTTTCTTTTAAAATATATTTGAAAAATTATAAAGGAATATTGAAAACATTTTGAAAACAATTTTCTTTTAAAACTAATAAAATAATCTTGAAAACATTTTTAAAACCAATTTCCTTGAAAACTTATAAAATTATCTTAAAAACGTTTTGAAAAAAAAATTATTTAAAAATACTTTAAAATTTTATAAAATAATATTTGAGATCATTCAAATCATTTTCTTTGAAAACAACCTTTTGAAAAAAAAATGAACAAAGCTTTGAAAATATTTTAAAATAATTTTTAAACATATAAAAATTTCTGAAAACACTTTTTCATTAAAAACTATTTCAAAATAAAAAAAAATTATAGAATATTAGGAAAACAATTTATTTCAAAAAATAACCTCGTAAACATACAAAGTAAGCATCAAGGAAATGACGGTCATCACGGTGGGTAAGTCCATACATGCTGAACATTTCTTTTTCACCTTAAAAGTTTAAAATTTTGACTTAATCAGAAAATGATAGGAATATTCCTTTTAAAAAGGTAATACATGGGTAAAAATTTCCTTTAAACATAATAGGATAATACTAAAACATTTTTGAAAATATTTTCATAAAACATGGTTCTAAAAGAACACATATTTCTGATTAAAAGGAGAAATAAAGTCAAATTTTTATAAAAACATTTTACTAATTATCTTAAGTATAAAAGAGTGCAAAAATGGTACCATTAATTCGATATAAAATTAATAACCATGGGGTAAAAAAATTAATGACATTTATTGAGAGATGGATCATAATATTTCATGAATGGAAGCATAATGTTAAACAATCTCGATAAATTATAATATTGTAGTAATAAACTATTACCACTTTGGAAAATTTGAATCATAATACAATGGAAATAATATCATTAAATGAGTCTTAAAATATCATGAAAATATTTAAATTCATGATATAATATTTCAAAGGTAGTATATACACCTCATAGAAAAATATAGGTGCACAACATGGCATGTGTCTCAAAGAAGGAAAATTGAGATAAAATTACTTTACCAATTTGTTAACTTTTGAAACATAAACCCCATAAAAGAATGAAAATAACATGGATGTGTTAATACCCATAAACTTAATTATAATAATCGTTTATTACATATATGGTCATTATACACACCACATATAAGAAATGCAATGTGAGCATGGCTTGTGTATCATGGAAAATAAAAATGAGACGAGAAAACTCTTACCTTAAGTCTTGAATTTATTCATACACATTCAAATATCCTATATAATAAATATAAGTTTATTATAAATATACCACATAAATATATTATTATATAAAATTCCATATATGATTTTTTTCAAGACTTTATATTACCTATTTATTAACAACTCTATGTTAATGTTACGTTTCGGGTAATATCTGCTTTGTTTTTTGTATATATTTTGAATTTTTATTCTTGATCATCTTACTTAGATCATGATTTAATTATTTAAATAATTTAAAACATAGTATAAATATTATATATATTAATTATATATGTTTTTATAATAATATATATAATATAGAATTATGAATTGGAATACACCATTCATGGAGATAGTGGGGCGTACGAACGCATGAACACTATTTCTATTTTATTATCATATTGAAAGAAAGAAAGTAAATGAAATATATATATATATATATATATATATTAATTTAAGTAGAATTATTATTTAATATATATCATATAAATTCGCTAAATAAATCCTTAATACATTCCATGTAAGGTATGAACGAATTATATTTCTTTGAGGAGGTGGTAGTCCATAATTCCCCAAACGAAATTATCAACTTACACAAAACGTAAATATTGAATTAATGTGTTATATAATAATTCCAAAAGCATAAATACATAATAAATATTATATATAACATATAAAAAATAAATTTTTCATCATAATTCTCAACCATGATAGGTGTTAAAGGAAAAAAGGAACAACATCATTTCGTGAGGTGGTAGTTCGTCGTACACAAGAATGGTAAGTTCGTTACCCATTAGATGGAAGTGTGTTAGTTCAGATAAAAACTTTATCCAGAAAATATTTTAGTATATTTAGGATACTGGTTTTATTATATAATCATGGAATAATAGAAATTTAGGTGGCGTAGAAATAAAATAAAATAAAGGATCTTGAGGAATGATATTACATCTTCTTTGGGTAACTCCTTTTGCTTTTCACAAAAGGGATTCCTTGGTTGAATTTCTACCCAAATGGAGGATTTAGGAGTAATGGAGTGATTTTTTAAGCTTATTTAAGAAAATTTTTTATGATCCAATGGGCTTTATAGGTGTTAATAATTGGGAGGGATAAGTTCCTTTTTATATTGGAGGAAGAGTCTCATTCTTGTGAATTTTTAAAAAAGGACTTCCACCCATGTTTTTTCTATGAAAAGTGGATCAAATAATGAAAACAATTATATAAAAATGAGTATATGGTCTAAATATGTCCATCCAATGTCATTTTCACAATTTTATAGGTCATTTGGTCCCTTAAGTGTAAGTTTTAGTCTCTTGTTAAGCTAATTTTTCTCTTAATCGTTGTAATTAATTTTAATCACTTTCACTAATATTTTTTGTAAAAAAATAAGTTGTAATTACTAGAAATTATAAATTATATTGATCCAAAATATTAAATCCATTTTTCAAAATTCAAATAACAAAATTTCCAGAAATTAATTTAAATTTATTCCTGTAGATGGGATGACAAGCATCTTTTTAAAGTAAAAATATTCAAAAGTTTAGTGAGTTTTTATATCTAATTTCAAAGTGAAATGGATATCAATGATATAAATTGGATTAATTTATGTAAAATTTATCTAATTAAACTTTAAAACCAATGAAAAATATAGTATAACCTTATAAATATATTAGATGAAAAAAAGATTTGAATTAAAATCCATTTTTTCACTATTCATCAAAAAATGAAACTTCATAGAAAAATACCAAAGATTTACCCTAAGATAATTTTTATGTTCTTATTTAAAATATAGAGTTTATTTTTACATATAAAATAAATAAAATTTCCAAATTTTTTATTTAAAATGGGTTCTCCATTAAAAGGAGGTAAAATTACATTTTAGAAGAATATATATTTTTATTCATAAAATTGGATTTATTCTTATCATATACATATCAAATATATTGGATAAGTATCAAAAATATTTATTTAATATATTATATATAAATTTTATTTAAAACATTAATCAAAAAAAATTTCTTAATTTATTGAGATAAAATTGTGTTTGTACATAGAAAAATAGTTTTCTTAGAAGAGTTATTTCTTTATTTTCAATTAATTCTTACATTTACTTATACTAATTGATAACCAAAAGATTCATTTTATATAAATTTTTAAATAAAATTTCACAATTTATTTAATCATATTCATAACTTCCATTCCAACAGCTATAAGGTAGCAATAAATATATTTTAATAATTATTATTATTAGCACGTTGTAGTTTGGTAAAAACTCATCATTAAGTGTAACACATGCTATCAAAGGGACTAAGTATTGTGTGTAATACAAGACAAACATAGTGCTGTGTGTACTAAAATATAATCTAATTATTTCATGTATTTCATATAATCCATACATAGTTATTTAATATAAAAAAACTATATTTAGTGTTGTATGAAATATAAAATATTAAATAGATGAAAAAATTTTGAAAAAAAAATATTTCACAAAATATCAGGGTATTATATTCTACCCCTCCCCCCTTAAAATTAATTTTTTCTTCAAAAAACATATGGGTTATTAAAGGTTTAATACTTGAAAGTTCCTTTTATAGAAACCCACATCGTAAAAATGAATAATAAATCTTCATTTAAAAATGGAATGTTGGAAACATGAAGGTTACCCAAAGTAACTCATAACTAGTTTCCCACATGGGAGAACATTGGTAGAAAGTGAAAACATTGACATGGAAGAGAAATCTAACCATTATGTTCTAATGAAGAGTGATAGAGAACAAGGTCAAGATAAAGTTAACAATCACAAAGCCATAAATTTGTGATGATCTAAGGGGATATTTGATTAATTATAAATGAAGGTACTACGATAACATTTTCTATTTAAATATCCTTTCACTATAGATGAATTATTTTCATGAGAAGATATACTTTCTTGATTTAGTATAATATCACCCTTTATTGTGCCTTGATCAATTTCCACTTCACCACTTTCTCTAAAAAGGAAGGTGAATTTTTTATTCCTAAAGCACTAATAGATCATGAGATCCATAATAATCCATCCCATATTTCATCAGTTACCATCAATTCAAAGTTGTTATAATAGGTCATCTAATATGCATAAATCCTCATGTGGTGAGATAATACTTAAATCTCACAAACTTCATCCAAAGTTTAAATTAAACTTTACATAAATGGTTATAACCCTTATAAAATATGAAAATACAAAACTTTAGAAAGAAGGTCATGAAATCATATTAATATTGATACCCTATATCAAAAATTAGCTCCTGGTTTTCACATTCCAAACCTGTGAATACCCTTATCATATATTCTCTTCAAACATGGTAACAACCTAAATTACTATAAATCCTTTTGGAAAACATACATTCTTCCTTATTCCAAAGATTAATGCATATATTTCTTAAATACAAGAAGTTTTAATCTTTATACATGATAACATAAACCATTTTGTCAACAAATAATTAATCGGTTATAAGGTAACAGATACCATCTAATAAACTTTATCCAAATAAATTATCTCTTTATCTAAGCTAAACATAATTTTTCTATATCTTGAACACATTAAGGGTTACCTCCCCTTAATCAAAATACCACATTTACATTAAATCGTTTTTCTAATTATTTATCACCATTCAAAATATACTTTTCAATACTTAATGAAAAACTTATACTAAAAATACTTATATATTTCATAATTTATAAAACATAATCTTTAAATTCCAAAACATAAATACTTTATTCATACATCTTTATTATTAAACCATTACTCAAGCTTTGTTAACTTATTCTTTAATACATCTTTCCTAGAATATGAAATATTAATCATATATTAAGGTTAGTCAACCTCAATCTAATCATGCTTATTACGTTTAATGTATACAATGCTGGAAGAATATCTCATACCTTTCACATGTCATTTGTAGTCACTTTATCTTCAATAGTGTAAGCAATACTCGTACTACCTTCATGATTCTTTTCATGATATTTACACTTAGGAAATTGATTTGAATAATGCCCATGCTTTCCATATCAGAAACATTAAATGTTAACCAATTTTATTCTAGTTTTATCCATTGACTAAAACTATAAATAATAGTGTGAGAAACATTTATCATAATTGATAACCACATAATCCTGCAAAAAAAATCACTTATACGATGTCTAAATCATATATCATGCTTCTTTAATCTATTACACTTAAGATTTATCCTAGGTTATTCATAGAAAATTTATTTTTAAATCCTTCATGATGGTTCATGAAGATTGTATTAATTATCAAAGCATATCCACTGAGAGTGTCAAACTAGGTGTGCAGTAAGGCTCATTATCGTGTACAAGGTTACACTCAATTCAGGCCTGAAGCACCTTTTCGAAGTTGTGACCCCTAGGTAAATTTTTTCCAGATCCACATTCAATTTTAGTATCCATAAAGGGATTTAATTCTAGGAAACCACTCACTTTATTCTTTACCAAAATTATAGTACAAGTTCCTAAACATTAACTCATCCTTAGACTTATCCTTAGAGATACCACAATACATATCCTTAGAAATAACCCTAAGGTTATCACTAAAGTTTTCTAATCCTAGTTTTCAAAGTTTGATTAAAACTTCACTTTGATTCTAACTATAAAACCCTAGTATTAACATACATATACATTACATCATTTTTTAGGAATACTTAAAACATTACACAAATAGATTCCCAAAGATTTTATTAGTTTAGTGCCTTCAGAAACATGGAAAGATAAATGATATTACATGAGTGAGATACATTATATCCCACTAGGCTCTCCCAAACTACCACCCCTCATAGATATATCTTACATAAAATATATCCTCATAGCTAAAGTAAATAATAAAATTGGTGAGTTCATATGCTCATTAGGGGTAAACAAGGGAGATATGTAAGCATAAACATGAGAATAGCGGTATGAGAACGTGATCACAATATTATAAGATCATAAACATGAATCATTTCATAAATATTAGTAGTTTATAATACATGAATTATAAGGGAAACGAGAGAAAAATCCATGAAATCATAACATATGAATAATACATAGAGTTGTGGAATACACATAAAAATATAATATCATTACCTACAAGTTAATATGAATTGCTATAACTTATCAAGGAACTTCATGGTGACTAAACCTACTAGGTAGGACACACCACTATCTCCAGTCATAGTTCTTTCCTTATAAGGGATCATGTTTTCCCATCTTCCCATTGTGGTTTGGGTTTCCCCATCTTCCCATAGTGGATCGAGTTTCCCCATCTTCCCATAGTAGATTAAGCCCATAGACCTAAATCCCATCATTATCTCATGATATATAAATCTTTATGCAATGCATTATAGGGAGATATAGGTATCACCCATTTCATAATTAAATCATTCATATATGGGCCACAAGATAATAAAACTTTAATCATATCATGACCCATAAAAAGGGATGGTTTTCATAAACATCGTATCATAACTCATGAAATGAAATGGGTATCATAAACATTTCATCACATCATAAATTATGGAAAAGATATAGTTTTCTGAATCATTTCATCAAATCATAACACTTGAAAATAAGGAAGTTTCAAAATCATATAACCTGTGGAAGAGAAATGGGTTTCATAAACATCATGATATTAAAACATAAATCATTAAAGAAAGAATATCAATGTTATTACTGGATCATTTCTCCAATAAATATTAACCTATAACAAAGTATGACATCTTAAATGGAGAAGGATTTTTAAATATCACTTGAAACATTTCGTAAGGAAAATATTCTTTCTTTGAAAATAATTTTCATAAAACTGTTTCAAAAATATTTTTCTTATAAAGAAAGCTTTATAATTTAATTTAAAACATTTCTTGAGGAAATTATCTATTCTACTTTGAAAAAATAATTTTAAAACATAAAGAATTTTTAAAACATTTTTCTTTTAAAATAGTTTTGAAAAATTATAAAGGAATCTTAAAAACATTTCAAAAACCATTTGCATTAAAAACTTATAAAATAAACTTGAAAACATTTTGAAAACCATTTTCCTAGAAAACTTATAAAATAATATTGAAATCGTTTTGAAAATCATTTTCCTTAAAAACTTATAAAATAATATTGAAAAAAAAATTAAAACCTTTTTCTTTGAAAATAATTTAAAAACATATAAAAGAATATTTTATATCATTGAAATCCTTTTCTTTGAAAACAACCTTTTGAAAAAATATAAAGAAAGTTTTAAAATCATTTAAAACACTTTTTAAACATAAAAAAATTATGAAAAATATTTTTCTTTGAAAACACTTTTAAAATAAAAAAAATTCCAGAATTTTAGTAAAAAAATTCTTTGAAATAATAACATTGTAAACTTACAAAGGAATCATCAAGGAAATGACTGTCATGGCAGTAGGAAAGTCTGTACATTCTAAAGATTCCTTTTTAACCTTATAACTTTAGAAAAGTTCCTTGATCAAAAAATAAAAAAATATTACTTTTAAAAAAAGGTAATAAATGTGTAAAAATTTCCTTTAAAGAGCAAAAAATAATATTAAAACATTTTTGAAAACATATTTTGAAAATGTAGTTTTGAAGGACACGATTTTCTGACCAAAATGAGAAATAAATTCAGATTTTCATAAAAACATTTTCTTAATTATATTAAGTACCAAAGTGTGGGAAAATTTTAATGCTACTTGGATATAACATGAATAATTTAAGGGTAAGAAAATTAATTAGATTTCTTGAGATATGGGTCATAATATTTCATCAATGGAAGCATAATCTTAAACAATCTCAATAGAGATTGTAACAATAAATTGTTACAACTTTGGAAACATTAAATCATAACACAAAGGAAAGAATAAAAATGAATGAAGATTAAAATATCATTAAAAAAATTATATTCATGACATACCATTTAAAATATAGTATATACACCTCATATAAAAATATAGATGCATAACATGGCATGTTTCTCAAAGAAGGCAAATTGAACCAAAATTACTTTACCAATTTGGAAAATTTTGAAACATAAACCATGTGAAATAAATATCATAAAATGGATATGTGAATGCCCATAAATTTAATTATAAGAATCATGTATTAAATAAATGGGAATTATACACACCATATATAATAAATACAATGTGAACTTGGCTTGCGTCTCATGGAAAATAAAATTGAGACGAGAAAACCCTTACCTTAAGTATTAAATTTCTTATTACACATTAAAACATCCTATATAATAAATATATGTTAATTATACATATAAAAAGGAACTATATTATTATATATAAATTATATATTATTTTTTATGACTTTATATTACCTTTTTATTAATTACTTCAAGTTAATGTTACGTTTCGGGTAATATCTGCTATATTTTTCATATTTGTTTTGACTTGTTATTCTTGATCATCTTATTTAGATCATGATTTGCTTATTTAAATAATGTAAAACATGGTATAAATATAATATATATTTATTTATAATAATATATATAATATATAAGTATGAAATGGAATACACCATTCATGCTGATGGTAGGTCGTACGTATGCATAAACGTTGTTTCCATTTTATTATCGTATTGAAAGAAAGAAATTAAATGACATATATTTATATGTATATATATATATATATATTATAATCAAATTAGAATTATTATTTCATATAAATCATATTTGTTCACTAAATGCATCTTTAATACATTCCATGTAAGGTGTGCACAAATTACATCGCTTTGAGGAGGGGGTAGTCTATACTTCCCCACACAAAATTATAGTACTTACAAAAAATGGAAATAATGAAGGTATGTGTTGTATAATAATTATAAAAGAATAAATACATTATAAATATAATATATAACATATAAAAATACATTTTCCATCATAATTAACAACCATGATATGTGTTAAAGGAAAAATAAACAACATCATTTTGTGAGGCGGTAGTTTGTCGTACACAAGAAAAGTAAGTTTGTTACCCGTTAGATGGAAGTGTGTGTAAATTAAGGTATAACCCTTAGAATAAAAAAATATAAGTATATTTAGGATAATTTTTTTATTATATAATCATGTAATAATAAATATTTATATGGTGGAGAAAGAAAATAAAATAAAGAGCTTGAGGAAGGATGTTACCTCTTCTTTGGGTAACACATTTTTCTTTATAAAAAAGTGTTTCATTGGTTGGATTTATTCCAAAAGGTAGGATTAAATAAGGAAATTAGGTATTTTGGAAGATTTTTTTAGAATATTTTGGGTGATCCAAAGGGCTTGAGATGTGTAAATAACTGGGAGGGGTGAGAGCCTTTTTATAGTGGAGGAGTGGCATTCTTGTAAATTTTTTAAAAGGGAATTCCACCCATATTTTTCCTATGACACGTGGAACCAATAATAAAAAAAATTTGATAAAAGGGATTTTAGGGTCTAAATATGTCCATAAAAAGTATTTTTGACAAGTTTATAGGCCATTTTGGCCCTTAAGTGTGAGGTTTTGTCCCCTGTTAAGCTAATTTTTCACTTAATCGCTATAATTAATTATATTCAATTTTACTAATATTATTGTCAAAAACTAATTTGAACTTATTAGAAATTATAAATTACTATGATAGAAAATATGGAATCCATTTTTCAAAATTTCAATCACATAAGTCACCAAAATTAATTTAAATTTAATCTTGTAGACTGGACGACAAAGTGGGTTTTTAAAGTAAAAATGTTCAAAAGTTTGGTAATTTTTTATATCTAATTTCAAAGTTAAATTTCTTACAATTACCAAAATTGGACTAATTTATGTAAAATTTATCTAATTAAACTTTTAACCAATTAAAAATATAATTTATCCTTATAAATGAATTAGATGAAAAGGCAGTTTTGAATTAAAATCTAGTATTTTTCACTATTTATAAAAAAAGAAACTTCACAGAAAAATACCAAAAAAATATACCCTCAACTAATTTTTATGTTCTTATTTAAAAAATGAAGTTTATTTTGAGATATAAAATAAATAAAATTTAAAAAAAAAATTATTTAAAATGTTTTATCCATTAAAAGGCGGTAAAATTACTTTTTAAAAGAATATATATTTTTATTAAAAAAATTGGAATAAATAATAATATTATACCTATACAATTTTTTTATAAGTATAAAAAAATTTGATTTAATATATTATATATAAATTTTATTGAAAAAATTAATAAAAAGTGTTTTATTTAATTTATTGAGATAAAATTGTGTTTGTACATAGAAAAATAGTTTTCTTAGAAAAGTAATTTCTTTATTTTCAAATAGTTCTTACATTTACTTATACTAATTGATAACCAAAAGATTAATTTTATATACATGTTTAGATAATATTTTCACAATTTATTTAATCATATTCGCAAATTCCATCCCAACTGCTAGGTGGTAGCTATGATAATATTTTAATAATAATATTAATAGTATATTGTAGTTTGGTAAAAACTTGGCCTTGCATGTAACGCAAGCTATCTAAGGAACTTGTTATTGTGTGTAATATAAGACATACATAGTGTTGTGTGTACTAAAATATAATCTAACTGTTGTGTGTAGTTCATGCAAACCAAAATTAGTTCTTTAATATATAAAAATTATATTCAGTATTGAATGAAATTAAAAATATCAAAAAGATTAAATAAATTCGAAAAAATCACAAAATCTTAGGGTGTTACATTCTACCCCCCTTAAAATGAATTTCTCCCTCAAAATTAATCTGAGTTATTAAATGTTTAATACTTGAAATTTTCTTTCCTAGAAACCCACATCATAAAAATGAATACTAAAACTTCCTTTAAAAAGGGAATGTTGGAAACATGAAGGTTACCCAAAGTAACTCATAACTGGATTCATACATGGGTTAAAATTAGTGGAAAGTGAAAACATGGACATGAAGGAGAAATCTAACCATCATGTTTTGATGGAGAGTGATAGAGAATAAGTTCAGAAGAAATTTAACAATCACAATACCATAAATCTACAATGATCTAAGGGACCATTTGATTCATCAAAAAAAAGGTACTAGGATAAACTTTTCAGTTTCATGATCATTTCCCTAGAATTGAATAATTTTCATGATAAGATATAATTATTTGATTCAGTACAACCTATCCCTTTTTTATGCCTTGGCTAATTTACACTTCACCGCTTTCTCTAACAAGGAAGGTTAATTTTTCATTCTTATAGAACTAAAAAATCATGAGATCCATGATAATCCATCCCATATGTTATCAGTTAACATCAAAAAAAATTGTTATAATAGGTTATCTAATATTCATAAATCCTTATGTAGTGAGATAATACTTTAATATCATAAACTTCATTTTAATCTTAACTTAAAATTTCCATAATTGGTTAACCTTGAAACCCTTATGAAATATGAAAATCCAAAACTTTAGAAATAAGGTCATGAAATAAACTTAATATTGATCCCCCATATCCCAAAGTATATCTTGGTTTTCACATTCCAACCATGTGAATACCCTCATCATATATTCTCTTGAATCATGGTGATAACATAAATTACCATAATCCTTTTGGAAAATATGACTGCTTCCTTATTTGAAATATTACTACCTATATTCCTTAAATCTAATAAGTTGTAAAAATTCATCCATGATAACATAAACCAATTTTTTAATAAATCATTAATCATCTATAAGGTCATCTATACTATCCAATTTACTTTATCCAAACCAATCATCTCTTTATCCAAGCTAAACACAATTTTCTCTATATCTTGAACTCATTAAGGGTTACCTCCCCTTAATCAAAATATCATCTTTATGTTAAATAAATTTTCTATGTATTCATAACCATTCAACATATTATTTTAGATCCTAAATGAAAAATTTATACTAAAAATACTTATATATTTTATTATTTATACAACATGATCTTTTAATTCCAAAACATAAATACTTCATCCATCCAAATTTATTCTTAAACTATTACTCATTCTTCATCAACTTATTAATCAATACCTATTTACAAGAATATGAAATATGAATCATGTATTAAGGTTCCTCAACCTCAATATAATCATGCTTCTAACGTTTAACATAAATAATACTTGAAGAACATAACATGCCTTTCATATGTTATTTGTGGTCTCTTTATCTTTAGTAGTATAACTAATACTTGTACCACCTTCCTAATTCTATTTATGAGATTTACACTTAGGAAATCTATTTAAATAATTCTCATTATTTCCACATCTGAAACATTCAATGTTAACCAAGTTTATTCTAGTTACCACCATTGACTAAAATGATAAAACATAGCATGGGAAACATTTATCATAATGTAAAACCACATAATCATGAAAAAAAAATCAATTATAAGATGTATAAATCAAGGATCCTACTTATTTAATCTATGACACCTAAGGTTTATCCTAATTTATTTATAGACAGTTTATTTTTTAAATCCTTCATCATGGTTCATGTGAAGAGTTTGTGAATTCCCAAAGCATATCCCCTAGAAGTGTCAAACCAGGTGTGATAAATGGCCCATTATCTTGTATTATATTATGCTCAAGTAATGACCGATGCACCTTATCAGAGTTGTTACACCTAGGTACATATTTGATAGATTAAAATATACTTTTAGTATTCATATAGGTATGTAATGATAGGAAACCACTCACTCTATCCTTTACTAAAATTCTAGGTCATGTGCCTAAACATTAACACATCCTTAGACTTATCCTTAGAGATACCCCTATACATATCCTTAGAAATATCTATAAGGATCTCACTAAAGTTTTCTCATCCTAGTTTCTAAATTTTGACTAAACCTTTTCTCTAATACTAACTATAACAACCTAGTTATAACATACATAGACATTAAATCATTTTTGTGGAATATTTAAAACATTACAAAAATAGACGCCCAAACAATGTATTAGTTTAGTTACTTTGGAAACATGGAAATGTAGATGATAGTACATGAGTAAGATAAATTTTCTCCCAATAGGTTCTCCAAGACTAGAACCCCTATTATACATATCATAAATGAAATATATTATCATAACCTGGGGAAGGAAATAATAAAAGATATGAGGTCATATGCTCAGTAAGGGTAAACAATGGAGATATTTAAGCATAAACATGATAATAAGGGTATGATAATGTGATAATAACATTAAAAGATCATACCCTACATATAAAAGATCATAAAAATTATTCAATGCGTAAATATTAGAAGTTCATAAGACATGAATCATAAGGTAAACATGAGCATAATCCATCAAATCATAACATAGGAATAATACATGGACTTTTGGCATACACATAAACATGTAATATCATTCCCTATAAGTCAAGACACATTTATAAAACTTATCAAGGAACTTCATGGGGATTTTACTGAGAAGAAATGAAACACCACCATCCCCAATCATAGTACTTTCCTTTTAAGGGATATAGTTCCTCATCTTACCATAGTAGATCAGGTTTCCCCATATTCCCTTAGTGTATAGAGTTTCCCCATATTCCCATAGTGGATCAAGTTTCCCAATCTTTCTATAGTGGATCTGATTTCCCTGTCTTCCCATAGTGGATCGGGTTTCCCCATCTTTCTAGAGTGGATTAACCTCGTTGGGTTGAATCCCATAATTATCTCATGATATATAAATATTTAATCAATGCATTATGGGGGGAGATATAGGTCGCATCCATATCATAATAAAATCATTCATACATGTTCTACAAGATAATAAAACTTTCATCATATCATAACCCATAAAAAGGTATGGGTTTCATAAACATCATATAATAACCCATGAAATGAAATGGGTATCATAAACATTTTATCACATCATAACCTAAAGAAAATAGATAGGTTTATTAAAAATTTGATAAATTCATAACTTGTGAAAAGAAGTGGGTTTCAAAAGCATATAACCCATGTAAGAGAAATGGGTGTCATAACAATCATGTTATTAAAACATAAAACATTTAAGAAATAATATAAATAGCATTCTTGGATCATATACCTAATAAATATTAAACTATAAAAAAGTATGAAATCCTATATGGAGAAAAAAATTTAAAGATCACTTGAAACATTTCTTAAGAAAAATAGCCTTTCATTGAAAATACTTTTCATAAAACCATTTCTAAAATACATTTATTATAAATAGATATTTATAATTTTATTTAAAACATTTCTTATGGAAAATATATTTTCTGCTTTGAAAAATGATTTTTAAAACATAAATCATTTTGAGAACCATTTTATTTTAAAATAACATTGAAAAAATATAAATGAAGTTTGAAAACAATTTGAAAACAATTTCCATTGAAAATTTATAAAATAACCTTAAAAACATTTTGAAAACCATTTTCCTTGAAAACTTATAAAAGAAGCTTGAAAAAATTATGAAAATTAGTTTCCTTGAAAACTTATAAAAGAATACTGAAAAAAAATAAAACATTTTTCTTTTAAAATACTTTGAAAACTTATAAAATAATCTTTGAGATCATTTAAATTATTTTATTTAAAAACAACCTTTTGAAATCATTTAAAGGAAGCTTTGAAAATCAGTTAAAACACTTTTCAAACATAAAAAATTTTATGAACAACCTTTTTCTTTGAAAAACATTTTAAAATAAAAAAAAATCAAGAATATTAGTAAAAACATTTTCTTCAAAAAAATAACCTTGTAAATTTACAAACAAATAATCAAGTAAATTACGATCATAATGGCGGGTTAGTCCATAAATGTTGAACATTCCTTTTTTACCTTAAAAGTTTATAAAAGTTCCTTGATTGTAAAATGATAAGAATATTACTTTTAGAAAAATGTAATAAATGGGTAAAAATATACTTTAAAATTTATAGGATAGTAGTAAAACTTTTTTTAAAACTATTTTAGAAAACATGATTTTGAAATAGCACTGATTTTTGACTGAAAGGAGAAATAAAGTCAAATTTTAATAAAAAAAATTCTTAATTGTCTTAAGTAAAAAAATGTGGAAAATGGAACTATTAATTGGATATAGCATGAATAACCATAGTTTAATAAAATTCATGATAGTTCCTGAGATATGGGTTATAATATTTCATTAATGGAAGCATGATCTTAAACAATCTTGATAAATGATGAGATTATAGCAATAAAATGTTTCCACTTTGGAAACTTTGAATCATAACACAATGGAAATAATAACATTACATAAAGCTTAAAATATCATTAAAATATGGATATTCATTATATAATATTTCAAAGAAAGTATATACACCTCATAGAAAAATATATGCGCATAACATGGCATGTGTCTGAATGAAAGAAAATTTAGACAAAATTACTTTAGCAATTTGGTAACTTTTAAAACATAAACTAAAATAAAGAAAGATCATAAAATAGATATTTAAATACCCATAAATTTAAGTATAATAATCATATATTACATTGATGGGCAGTATACACACTACATATAATAAATATGAGGTGAACATGGCTTGTGTCTCATGAAAAAAAAAAGTGAGACAAGAAAACCCTTACCTTCTTGAATTTATTTGTACATGTTAAAACCTCTTGTATAATCTCCTAAGCCTACGGTCCATGTAATCTCTAAGCCTACGGGCCTTGTAAGGGTTCCCCCTCATCCTTTGAAAGGGGGGTTATCAAAAATCAATAAAAATGAAGGTCTTCGGGCCATTTAGGCATTACACATATACCATAGAACCATATTATTATATTACCATATATTATTTGGTTATGAAATTATATTACCTATTTATTAACAACTCCATGTTAATGTTATGTTTTGGGTAATATCTACTTTGTTTTTTGTATATGTTTTGACTTGTTATTATTGATTCTCTTACTTATATCATGATTTACATATTTACATAATTTAAAACATGGTATAAATATCATATATATTCATTATATATTTATTTATAATAATCTATATAAGATATAATTATTAAATGGAATACATCATTCATGGAGACGGTAGGTCATACGTACGCATGAATAATGTTTTCATTTTATTGTCATATTGAAAGAAAAAAATAAGTGAAATATATGTATATATATGTATTATAATTTAATTATAATTATTATTTCATACATATCATATAAATTCACTATATTCATCCTTAATACATTCATTTAAGGTGTGAATGAATCACATCGCTATGACGAGGTGGTAGTCCACACTTCCCCAAACGAAATTATCATACTTACACAAAATGGAAACCATGAAGGTATGTGTTATATAATAATTCCAGAAGCATAAATACATCATGAATATCATATATAAAATATAAAAATATAGTTTCTATCATATTTCTCAACCATGATAGGTGGTAAAGTAAGAAAAAACAATATTATTTTGTGAGTCGATAGTTCACCTAACACAAGAACGGTAAGTTAGTTACCCATTAGATGGAAGTGTGTGTAAGTGAAGGTAAAAAATTAGAATAAAAACATATCAGTATATTTAGGATAATTTTCTTATTATATAATCATGTAATAGGAATAATTTATGTGGTATAAAAGGAAAATAAAATAAAGAAGCTTGAGGAAGGATGTTACCTCTTTTTTGGGTAACTCCTTTTTATTTACACAAAAGGGATTACTTGGTTAGATTTATGCCCAAAGGAAGTATTCAAGGAGAAATTTATGGATTTTTGGAGATTATTTGAGAATATTTTGGGTGAACCAAGGAGATTGAGAGGTGTAAATAAGTGGTAGGGTTGAGTTACTTTTTATAGTAGAGGAGGATTGGTATTCTTGTAAATTTTTTAAAGAGAATTTAACCCATGTTTTCCCTATGAAAAGTGGATCCAAAAATGAAAAATATTAGATAAAATGTATTATATGATATAAATATTATCATATGATCTATTTTTTATAATTTTCTATGTCATTTTTTACTTTAAGTGTAAGGTTTATTCCTTTATTAAGATAAGTTTTCTCTTAATCGCTATAATTAATTTTAATCACTTTCACTAACTTTTTTTCTATGTCATTTTCTCTACCACGAATCAACTACAGCTTCTACCCCCAGCGCTTCTGCTCGGCATCCTTGTGGTGTCGTCTTCCTTCAGCTTGGTCGTTCACCCCGTCCTGGTTTGGGATTTCTCAGCGGCTCGGTGATGCTCCCGCGGTTGGGATCTGTGGTCTGAGGATGTGGCTTCTCTTTCTTTGTCGGCTGGGAGTCTGTGGGTGGTCTTTTATGGTCTCCGTGTGAGGTTAGATGGTGGCGACGGGTTTGCATTTCTTCTTCTGTGACTTTCAGTTATATTCGAGGCTCAAGGTGAGTTTTTGGGGTTTTTCTGTTTGCGTTTTGGAAATTGGGGCGTCGCCGTCATCGAGGTACCCTGCTTTGGTCTCATGGAGGCAGCGGGGGTCTCAGGAATCGTCCGGTGAACAAGTTGTTGGATGAATTCTCTTCGATATAGGTTTTGCGGTTGGCCTGTAGTGATGGGTTTTGCGCTTTGATGTTTCATATGCTTGGATATGGTTAAGTTGTGATGTTTCTTATTTCTGTGATTTTTCTTATTGTGGTGAATCTGTTGTGCAAATCTGGTTGATTTTGTTTGGGTGGGTGTTCTCCTATGCGGTCATAGGTGCAAGGGTCTATACTTCCATATCTGCTTTAGGGGCTACTTCAGATGAGGTTTAAAGCTGAATTTTTCATCTGATCATGGCTATTTGGAATCGAACGTTTGAGAGGGTATGGATTTTTCCATCGGTACCAGGCCCATGCATCACTGCACATGACAGCTAGCTGAATAGCGATGAGAAGGTGGAAGCTGGACTGATTGTTTTATGATGGGGAGGGGATTCCCTTGTTGATTTGATTTGGTTTTATGGATTTTTATTTTTTGGAGCATATTTTTATCTCTTATGTCCTTGAAGTCATGTCAGGTTCCCCTTCATCCCTTAAAAGGGGTTTATGATATAATAAAAAAAATGGCAGTCAGGATGACAAAGCGGGTTTTTACAATAAAAATGTTCAAAATTTTGTTAAGTTTTTATATCTAATTTCAAAGTGAAATTAATTAAAATGACCTAAATTGGATTAATATATGTAAACTTTATCTAATTAAACTTTAAAACCAATTACAAATATAATTTAACCTTATAAATAAATTATATGAAAAAATAGTTTTGAATTAAAATCCAGTATTTTCACTATTCATCAAAAAATGAAACTTCAAAGAAAAGTACCAAAAAATTACCCTAATCTAATTTTTATGCTATTATTTAAAATATTAAGTTTACTTTGACATATAAGATCGGAAAAAGTTCCAAAAATTGGATTTAAAATGGGTTTGTTATTAAAAGGTGGTAAATTTATTTTTTAGATGAATATATCTTTTTATTCATAAAATTAGAATAAATTCTTATCTTATACCTATAAAATATATTGGATAAGTATCAAAAATATTGATTAAATATATTATATATAAATTTTATTATGAACATTAACTAAAATTGTTTTTTTTTTACTTTATTGAGATAAAATTGTGTTTGTACATAGAAAAATAGTTTTCTTAGAAAAGTAATTTCTTTATTTACAAATAGTTCATAAATTTACTTCTACTAATTGATAATCAAAATATTTATTTTATATACATGTGAAAATAATATTTTCATAATTTATTTAATCATATTTTTAACTTCTATTCCAACATCTAGGTGGTATCTATGATAATATTTTAATAATAATATTAATAGTATATTATAGTTCAGTAAAAAATCAGTCTTATGTGTAATGAAAGCTATCAAAGGGACTCAATATTATGTGTAATACAAGACAAAAATAATGTTTAATGTATTTCAAGATAATATAACTATTTATTATAGTTTACATAATCCAAGCCTAGTGCTTTAATATAATGAAAACTATATTTAATGTTGCATGAAATGAAAAATATCAAAAAGGTTAAATTGATTCAAAAAACAATATTTCACAAAATATCTGGGTGTTACAATAATCCCTATAATAATAATAATGAAATAATTATCTTTTTTTCATAAATTATGTTTTCCAAACAAACTATGAAATATTTTTTTGAAAAATGAATGTGTTACAATCATTGACATGGTAAGTCATACATACGCATTAGTAAAGTTTCCAGTTTTCATTGATCATGATGGAAGGAACATATGTATTATTTTATATTTACCAAAAAATTATTATAATATAAATAAAATATTTTTTATTTAAATACACTTATATATTGTAGATAGGTCATGTGGTTATGAAAAATGAATCACATCAATTCATGGAGATAGTAGTCCACGCGTATGTGTGAATCATGATATCATTTTAAAATGAATGGACTATTAAGAAATTATATGATATTTTATCATTAAATAATTATAAATATGTAATTAATATAATATATATATACATTGAATCCATCATTAAAACCATATTTTATTAGTTTTCATGGAAAATTAATTACATCAATTTGCGAGGCGGTAGTCCACCATACACACGAACGACAATTTCATTTATCACTTCATGGAAAATAATATTAGTGTGGGTTATTAAATTAAAATAAAAACATAAGTATATAGGATATATTGATGTTATTTTATGATCATGTTTGAATAATATTTTATGGTGGTGGAAGAATAAATAAAAAATTATTGGTTAATAATGATATATTTCCTAAGATAATCTCTTTAGGTTTACACCAAAAGCCTTCTTGGGAGAGTTTTATAATCTAAACAAGGCCTTTATGATGAGTTAAGGGAATTAATGAGGATATTTTTTTAGGGATTGTATAAAACCAATGGTTCTTTAAGTGTGAATAAAATATGAGAGTATGTGCTCTTTTATAATATACAAATGGGCACTTTCAAAGTTTCTTAAAATACTAAATTATTATAAGGTCAAATTCAATTCAAATACATCCAAATGGCTAGTGATTCTAGTTTTGGATAATATAAGGTAAAAATATTACTATAAATTAGTAGTTAGACAAGTTTAATTAGCGAATAAACCTAATCTCTTTATATAACCCCTAGTAAACTTGTTTTAACCTTAACCATGGTAACAAATTTTTCAAACTGAAAGGTTTATAATATTTATTATAAGATAAAAATTAGATAATAAATGGTATAGGGATAAAATTATAAATAATTTATCATAATAATTTTTATATTTCATTATTTTTAGTATTTTTAAATAATTTTCTTATAATATTATTTAACATAAAATATCATTACTGTCATGTTTGATATTATCCATTTAATTTGAATTGAAATACATGAATATAATATTAAATATTTAATATAATTAATTTTTACATTATTAATACTTATTCATTAACAATTAAATTATTTTAGAACCATAACTCATGAAAAATAAAATACTTTAAATGTTTTTAAAATCATTTAGCTTGAGTTTTCCACTATTTTCACAAGCAGTGTGTTATTGTTCTATAATCCTTTAATGTAAATATATAATCACTAAAAATTAAAAATAAATTAACATTGTGATAATAATTTATTTATATTCAAAATAAACTTTACTATTCATTTACTACTTATTTTTATCCCTATGTGAAAATAAAATATTTATTTAAAGGAAGTTGGGTGACATTTTTGTTTTTTCTTTACATAAATTATTATATAGGATAGTTTCATGGATAAGTGTCCTGTAAGTAATATAATATAGATAATAAGTCTAGAATTTTCAAAATTAATTAATCCAATAAGAATAAAGATGAAAAATGGGGGCCTTATCGCTTATTTTTAAACTAGGTTAACCCGATTTACCCTTTTAATGTGGTGAAATTTTTTTACTATTTTTAATAACCAAGAAAAGTTTAAATTATTACATAATATTAATTATGATGATTAATAATATATAATTCTTTTTATCAAATTAAATTCACATAATTAGATGCATTAAATTTAAAAATGAACCTATAAAATATGTCAAAAACATTTTTTTAAGAAATGTATTTTTGAAGTATAAGATGATATTAAATTCACTCTATGACTCGTAATAATAATTATATGAATTTAAATATATATATATATATAATTTATATATAATATATACATATATTTTAAATAATTTCTCAATAAATATTATTTTAATTAATTAAAATTGTGAAACATTATGTACATAAAAACAGTTTTTAGAAGAAAAAAAATCAATTTTAAGCCTAAAAAAATCATATACCAAAATCTAGAATAAAGAAGATTAAAATTAAGTTAGTTAAATAAAATATAACTTAATAATTATTATGATAAATTTAAAATAAATTCAAATTATAAGTGTGATTTTAAATTACATTATTTATTTATATTAAATGATGGTTTTAGAAAAAGCGGTATTTTTTACTATTTACTGAAAATAAATATTTTTATATTAATCCTAAAATTTCACCCTAATTTATTTTTGAAATTATTATTTTAAAAATAAATTTCAATTTTTACCATATAATTTCTAAAATTTCCCAAAATTAATTAAATTATTTTTTCAGAAAAAAAATCAAAAACATTTTTGAGAAAAAATATTTTTTTGAAGCATGTAAAAAAATTACTAGAAATTGAGTCCTTATTATCCAATATATTTATTCATATAATTTTTTTGGATAATTTATAAAAAGTGGATATTCCTATTCATACTTCCAATTTTAATGGCTAGGTTATAAGGGTCATATTTAATTAGTATATTGTGGTTTATTTAGGATTGTTGTTGTGTGCCATATACACTATTGAACATAATGTTCTTATTTTAAAATATTAGTGTGTTAAATTTTATGATTATATAATTACCTATAATTCTTAGGCAATATTGATGTAATTCTTGTGTTAATAGTATAAAAATCAACTAAATGAATTTAAAAACATCTAAAATGATTTTATTTCAATGAATTATACTACTCAGAGAACACATTAGATCATTATAATATATTAGTTATGGTGTATGTATTTATATTTTAATTAAATTTTTAACTTGATGCCTTTAATGTCATGTTTTGTGAATATTATCAAAAAATAATATAAATTATATTTAAAATTTTAATTTTTTAAATCATTAGAAAATAAAAAAAAATGTATAATGAATCAAGTAAATGAGAAATTTTCAGTCAATAATTATTGGTATATGTAATTTCCACCCGTATGTTATAAAATTAATTTCATAACACTTAATTATTGAACCATTTTTTATCATGGTAATCATTAAAATAGTTAACAATGTGCTAATCTAATGTGATAATAGTTAAAATGACCTAAATACATATATAAATCCCATTTTTTGTTCATATTTATACATTATACCAAAAACATTAGTTATTATGACTCTTTTGAGACATTATACATCAGTTATATAGAAATAAAAAAAATAATATTCCAAATCATTTCATGTATGTCCCTTAGATAACTTATAATGGGTAATTCCTTTCATCAATGAAAAAACATTAATCCCTATAAATCATAGAAAACATACACAAAAACATTACTATATTACTTTCTTTTATTATTATTTTTAATAAACTAAAATTACTTCCCTTTATTCTTATTATTTTGGTATTATCCTAAAACTATCCTAATCGAGCATATGGTGTAAGGAAAATGAGGTCTCTCAAAGAATAAGTATTCATTTTTAATGACTATTTCAATGTTTATTATTTTTTTACTTCATCCAAATTTTTTATATACATACTAACATAATGAATCAAGTATAATTAGTATAATAATATATTATTATGATAAAGGGATAACTATTTTCCACCTCTTTCTCATCAAATGAGAAATGAATGTATCACTCATGTGTACGTGTGGACTACTGCCTACATGTGATCATGTGATTTATTTTGACTCACCGACTCTCATCCCTAGTTGTAATGATGGATTTATTAAATATATATTACATTTATAATATAATATTGAATTGTAAGAGATAAAATATTTTCTTATTTATTTGATTTTTTCTCATTTGAAAATGAAAGTATCATTCATACATATATATGGACTACTACCTATATGAGCGATAACATTAATTTTCAATGTAATCCATTTATATAAGTCTCTAAAATTATATAAAATAAATATATATTATAATTATTAAATTAATAAGATTATATAAATATTATATTAAGATTATACCTCATCATTTTCTGACTCATTTGGTCATTATTACATAGTATTCTTTAGGTTATTTTTACCACATACATGAGAAATGTAATAATTTTTATGAAATTAATGATTAAATAATGTTTAAAATCAGTGATATTATATCATAATAAGATATAAATGATAATATTATATTTAAAAAAATAGTATAATGAAAAAGGTGAATAGACCATAACAATTTAATTGAATCATGCATGAAAAATAAAATATTTTTCACTTAGAATAGTTATTTTAATAAATTTTTATTAATATATTATTGATAAGATGTTATGAGTGCATAAAATATGATATTATAAGTATTGAATATGGTTATGAAATAGATGTTTAATAAAATTATTTTTATTATATAGGAGGATAAATGAACGTACATGGCAATTCAGACTTAATGTTATGTATTTCTCATCTCACTTTCATCTTAGTGATCCATATTCAATATTAACCATATGACTCATACATTTCATGTATATAATTTTGAAACTAACAATGATTATATTATGCCTAGGGTAAATACCACATTCTAAACTCAACTGTAGTCTCAGATTTCAAATTAGAGAGTATGTTTAGTATTTATTCCACTTTTTTAGGAAAAATACTCATGTGTGATATAAAATATATTTAATATTTTTTAAATATCAATTTTAGGCTCACCAGGCCCCAAAATCTTATGCCATCTTAGTTCTAAGATCCAAAAATATTACTAAATATAATTCAAATATTTTCATGTAAAAAAATGATACATTGAAATTTTATTCTAGATGACCTAATTAATTATAGATTCTACACATATGATCAATATGATTGTGTATGTCAGTGACATGGAGAGACTATAAGTTTCATTAAGTATGGTTATCTTTATAAATGTTGTAATATTATAAATGAATTCAAGAAAATTATACACGATATTCCAATATTCTTGAGTTTGGATATGAAATAAAATGTGGAATATGATATCTATGTCTGGGTTCAAGGGATAAATTTAACATGGGTAAAAGTTCAAACTAGAAGAAGAAAACTCAATTAGAGAGACCAAAAATGTTTTATGAAGTATCCATCCAAGGTCATTAAAACCTAATCTATGGATAAATGATGATTCCATATGATATAATAATTTTAAATACATTAAGGGTTTTGGAAACTTTATGTAATCCTCATATAAGTTATTAGTGTTACAAAAATAAATTTATTGATTTTTAATTGTATGTGATATTGACTATATATTTTAAATATTTTATAAATATATATGAAGTTTGAAATCAAGTGATAAATTTATACATCATGCATTTTAATGTAAGGGACTTATCATGCTTAGATTAATATGTCCATGATGTGTATCTTTATTAAATTACTATTAATGATAAATAATGTTTTTAAAAAAACTTGTTATAAAAAAATGAGATTAATAATTCTATACATATGATTTATGATTCAACTGATTGAATAAAATATTTTGAAAATGAGACATGGATAAAAATGTTTTATTCAAGATAACTTTTTTCCATTTATTTGTAAAAAATGTGAGATGAAATTACCAACACCCAACTATAGAAGATTTTAAAAAATAATCTTCATTTTAGAGAGAATTTATTTAAAAAAGTAGAACACCATATATTGTATGATTTGGTATTTTATTTTTTCAATGTTATTATAACGAATAAATTAGAATTTTTTCCCACACAAAGTAGTTTTTTTGTATTCTCCAAATGTTATAATCATAATATAATGGTTCGATGTCAGTAAAAGTATGTTTGAAATTAGAGAAGTTCAATGTTAATAAATAAAGTACCATACCTATATAAAATATAAGTGAATTTTTATTAATATCCTGAATATTTTAAGATATATGATTCTATGAAAAAGTTTAAAGATTTATATTTATTTTTTCATAAAATGTGAATATCACTATTTAATAAAGGATTATGAAAGTCAAAGTGAATAGAATATTATCCTAAAAGAGTTTAGGATGTTTGATTAGAAATAATTTAAATAGTTACATAATATTATTGAAAATATTTTATAGAACAAGTTTCATGGTTAATGATGCTTGTCATATGAATATTTCAATGTAGAGAGTAGAATTTAACCTGGTAACATTTTATTTTTTGAAGTTAATTAGATTAAATATTTTTAAGAGATTAAAATTTAGAATATTATTCAAAAAAATCACCATTATTCAATCTTACATTATTTATATAAGTTACTCACTAAAGAGTTTTGTTTGACAATTTTATCAGATGGTCACATAGATGTGATAATGGAATTATATAAAAATATAATAAGTTAACATTTCTAAAAAATTGTATGAAATATAATATTGATCTAGTAGTTTATAATATAAGGTATGATAGACTAAAACTTATATTGGGGTTTTTTAAGTGAACCTATAGTAGATTTAAGAATAAAAAATGTATCATATAAAATAAAATCTATTTTTTATCTTTCATTCACATTCGACTAATAAATATTGATATTGATGTATATTTTATGAAAAATAATAATAAATGACCAATTAAAGAAAGGATTTATGATTATGCTCAATCGATGTTCATCATAGAGTTTTATAGGTTATGATGAAATGTTAATGTTAGTGCGAGTGAGATTTTTGGAAGTGATGCAAAAAAATTATCATGAGGAACAAAAATAATAATTTTTCATTTATGTGTGTTAGATATCCCACTAAGTATACCACATAGAGTGTTATACACTATTTTTATGGTATAATAGGGGTTCATAGGTCATATTTGGAACCCAATACCTAGGGTTAGCTAGATTATTAACATCTAAACATACATACGTTGATTACATTCTAACATAATTCATTTTGACATAGCTAATAAATAAGTGTAATAGTGTTTTGTTGATCCAGTCATCCGTTGGAGCTCAAGAAATATGGGATTTTCCCAATCATATAAAGAATATGTAATTTGAGCCCTTAATTGATATTGACTGGGGAGTGTGTAGTTGTATCTAGTTGGTATAAATAATGTTAATATCTATTTATATGAGGGTATTATGATGTGATTATCCATAAAAATTAATGACATGTGATATATTCATCAAATGTGTTAGTATTTAATCATAGTTGATAAAATATGATTTTGATATAGGGAATTGATATATAACATATCCTATGGTCATTATATATCATAAAAAAATAAAACATAAGAGAATATATATTGTTTTGAGATAAGTATGGTGGATGTAGGTATATAGATACATGGGTTTAATTGGGATCATTCGAGATCTATTAATAGCTCGAGTAACATTGATTATTTTATGAAGCTACTCTTTTCTGGATAGGCATGTTCATTTATCCATTTTTTTGAATTTTATAAAGTTTTATGGAGTTACACATTACGTTTGATTGAATTGGGATTGAGTTTGACTTATAGAGCTTCTCTAAATGATTTTTATAGTAAATGAAAAGGTGTCTTGGATGTCTTATCAAAATTTATTATATATGATGTGATAAAAGGTTAATTTTATGATAGATTTTTAAAATTGTATTGGAAGATATCTAAAAGTGTTTTGGATATGGTTTCACTAGTTATCATATGAGATATGATATAAGGAATATTTTCACAAAGTCTTATAGTCTTTTGTGAGAGTAGGAGATTAAAGGTGTGGGTATTCCCTACAAAAATAATATATATATATATAATATATAATAGTAAATTATATGGTATGATATACCAAATTATAAATTATGATATGAGTCTTCTAAGATTATTTTATAAAATGAATATAGAAGATCATATTTTTATGTAGAAATTCTAAGGTATGATAACCATACCACATGCATTCCACGTTACCAAGTTTAGTGTATAATTGTTTGCATCATAAGGCTTCATTATGGCCTTATTAAATGTATCCCAAGAAATCATATTGTATTACCATCCCTCATAATATTGATAGAAATGATATTTCATGTTGCTGATTTAATGATTTTCACATAAAAACTCATCCATGATGATATCATTAAGAACTGTTACATGTGATTTTATGGTTAAGAGTACTCATATATATATGAGATTTTAGGATTGTCTATATTATCATATGATTATGATTTATAACTCTTGGATAAATGTAAAACCTTGATTATCGCACTCAAAACAATATAAAAACTACTATCATGCAATGAATGTGGGTGTGGTTGATCATTTTAAGATCACTAGACCTCGGGCTCTCTTACTCATCCTTCATTATGTATGATGTTCCAGCACATCATGGTCGAAGAATTTTCCTATATATATGATATTTGATTCAATAAGCTTGAAGGTGCGTCCAAAGGTGAGAGGCATTTGTTTCCTACTTTAATTATTTAAATCAAGTAAAATCGAAGTATTTAAATCATGAATGAGATATATTTACAATATTTAGGGAGAGTTACACAGTTTTAAAGTATTTCATAATTTTTAATACATATTAATTTAATATATTTACACATGAGTGTTTGTATTATGGGATTATGATCGATTCATAAAATTCAAGTAATTATTATTTTACATCATAAAATTCTATCACATTTTTTACTATTATGATTCATTTATTATTCAATGAATATAATGTTGGAGTAATCCTACAGTATTGATGGATATAACCAATAGAGAGGTACATTATTTTAATTTGGTTTTTATTACTAAATTATAAATATCTAGGTAAATACTTATGATGTTTACTTATAAATTTATACCTATTTTTCATTAGGTATCTTGGTAAATTGATGTCATATGTGAAAAATAAATCTCAAACATATGGTTCCATTACTGAAGGATATATTTTAAAATACTAATTTCCATTCTATTTTAGTTACTTGGATTTTATATAGACAAATTTTAATCAATTTTTATGTACGAATGATAATATAATTCATTTACAGTACACTAATAAAACATCAAAAAATATAACATTAGGTTAAAATATTGAAAAAGTCTATTAATTTTCATTGATATAGTTGTAGTTAAGACAACCACACATATGTGTACTACTTAATACTGATATTATTGATTCATATGTCAATGAATTGATGATATATTAAAAATAAAACTCTAGAGTCTAACTCTAAATGAGTAATAGATAATAAAAGTTATTAACAATGAAGTTATTGATCGCTTTTCACATCAAGTATGTTTTTAACCTAAAACATATTTTGAATATCAATATATTAACAATTATTCAATATATGTTATAATATTTTATATTAATTATGTATAGGAAATCATTTTTGATAGTTGATATGAGCTACTAAAATATTTATAGTATTTATCTTGAGGTGTTATTATGAATTAAATAAGATTATATTATTTCAATATTAGCGGTTTCACAATTCAATTATTAACTATGGGGATGGTTTAAAAACAAAAAAAAATGGTATATTTAAAATTTGTGATCAGGATTAATATGGAATGTTAGTAGATATTATTGAGAAACAATATCATTTGAAATTTACAATTGTGTTATTCCAATTAATGTGGGTAAATTTTAGTAAGGGTATAAGGAAATAATGCTTAAAATTTGCATCATTAAAATTTTTTCATTTAATAGATATTATTAAACAAGAACATCATGATCCAGATATTTTTTTCCTTACTAAGAAAAAATTGCATACTATATCGATGATATAATAGTTGAATGGTGGAATTCAGTTTTCCACAAAAAACAAAGAGACATATATGATATAGGTGGTAAATGTGAAGTAATATTTTATAGTGAACAACTTTAACAATATAAAAATGATGATATTGATGAAACCATTTTTATTATGGTGGGTTAAGATAAAGAAGAATAACAAGTAATGTTCATAATAGAAGCTAAATATAACATTAATATCCTAGAAGAAACCCAATTCATGATCGAATACAAATTATTATTTTTAAAACATAATTTTTAAAATATGAACCTAATGACTTGAAAATGAATTTCCAGTTTAAAGGGATTATTTTTATTAATGATACTTTTTGTAGGAATTCCATGATCAAAGAAGTTTCGTGATGAAATTAAATATTTAACACATGAAAACAATTCTACTCCTACTACCCAAAGTACATTAGGAGTAAAAGATATTTTATTTACCAATGGAGGATGGGGTATAATAGTTTCACAGGATTTTATGTCCACTAATAGTATAAATAGAGTACATAACATCCTATCTACCATTGAGAAACATATTACACTTCATCGCATACCTTTCATACTTTTTGTTATGATATTATAATATTCTTTATACTTTAATTAGTAAGTATATATATCATTGGGGATGTTTTGAAATTGAGAACTATGACCATTAATTTTTTAACATCATGAGGCTCCTAGTATGTCATCGTTTTTCGTATGTATTGCATTATGATAACATTTTTTATGGAATATTTTTATGAATTGGTTAATATATTTTATATATTTTAAAGTAATAACTAAATGGATAAAAAATTCTACATGAAATATGTTTTTAATTTCAAAGAAATAAATATAGTCATCCCAATTTATCTATATAAGGAACCCATTAGGGATACAATAGGACTCTATTATTGGATGTTGAGATAGTTACCATGTGAAATAACATCCCTCCAATATCATTATTAAAATTAGTGGAATTTTCTATTATCATGGAAAAATATGTTGACTGGTTTTTAGATAATGATATTGTGTTAATTTTATATTCATAAATTATTAAATTAAATTATATTTCTTAGTATGTTAATAATATAATGAATTATATTTATTTTATTTATAATATTGTTTAATTTTTATGAGTATAGTACGATTTAAAATCCATAGAAATTAAAAAATAGTCTAGAAATGAAATGATTTTATATAGAGACTACAAAATGAATTTAATTTAAAAAATTTGTAAATGATATAGATAAATTAGATGGTCCATAAGGTTATGCCTTGGGATAAGTGGAAGTTATTTGTTAATCATCACCAAGAAAAATCATATTGGGGATACTATTATATGTCAACAGATTAATAATATTTTATTAATAATATTTCAAGATTTATTTAAATGAAAATACTTTAGATGAGTTCTATGAGAAATTAATCTAGTGGTAATAATTATGTAATTCCCGCATAGTTGGGATGGAGAGTTTAAATAGGAAACAAAATGTCATAATACCATTTAATTTATTAAAGTTCATATCTATTCAACATCATGTAATATATTTCTTAAAATGTTATTTATGTATTTTTTTGATACACTAAAAGGATTTAGGTTATCCTATTAGATAAATGGATATCTGGTTTGATCTCTATAAAAAATGGTTGTATGTTTTGTGAATAATGTAGTAGAAAACATTAGTGAAAGAGCTTTTTTACCATTTTTTATTATTAAATTACATTAAAATTTAACAATGTTATTCCATTTTTAGTGTAAACTTAATAAAGTGTGTGAAAAAAACCATTTCCACTCAACATAGGTATCCTTATATGATTCCATGGGAATAAATATTTAGTAAAAGGGTAATTTGGTTATGTGTTTTGATTAGGTTTTGTACCATCTCTATCATTGGACTTTGGTAGGTAATGTATGTCTTTCCATTGATAACAATTCTAGTAGGGGTTTTATATATTTTTTATTATTAAGTATAGGTGGAAATTCATATGAATACAAATAATATTAAATATTAGGAGTCTATAATTAATTCCTGGTATGATCAAATTTCAACTTTATAGAGTGCATTATGTACTGTGTACCAGAGGATGACCTGAAATATTCTAGAATAAATAATGACATAATAAAAGATTTTGGAAAAAATAAGTTAATAAATTCACACTTCATTTATATATTTTATGATTTATATTTTCTTACTTGATTTTCATCATCCTCTACACACACATAAACACATATAAAATGAACAAACTTGTATTATTTTATTTATATTTTTTGTGGTTTTATTAGTTATTATTTAGAATATTAAAAATAAAATAAATAAACTCCTAAAAGAACCTCCCTAATTCTAAATTCAAAATTACTAATATATTTTTATCAAATGAGGGACAAATTTCAAATCACTTGAAAACATAATCATATAAATTTTAATCATTTAAGATGAAAAAATACACAAAAAAATATTATTTAACTTCAATATTCACTCCATAAATAATTACCCATGTATCATTTTCATTTATGAATCATGATATTAATTTCATAGTATTATATTCAATTCAATATCCAATAATACATGTTCAAAAAATAACAAAACCTAAAATTATATTTCTTATATGTATTATGGAATTTTGGGTATAAAAATAGGCCATATAATGACTTATAAATTTTAGCGACTAAGAAAAAAATTAAGGAAAATAACTGCTAATAGAAAAAGGATGCTATTATAAAATATCAATGCTAATAAAAGGTAACACATCATCATCTATTATAGTATAATTAATTTTAAACAATAGGTAATGTTAAAGATAATTCTAAAATATATACATCATTATCTTCTATATAAATTATTTCTTAATATAATCAACATGTATTAAATTCAATCCACTTGAGTATTAATTCAATACATACTAAATGGATTTCCAAATTAAAGAAAATATCCCTTGTTATATCATTAGGAATGATCACTTAAACTCTTACATTATTTTGGTGATATGGGACAATCACGAACTGAACCGGGATTCCACCCAATCCGACACCAGACCCGATTCATGGCATGTCCCGAAGGGCATTCCCGATCCCTACAGGATAGAAACTAGTGTCTAGGTATCAACAATATGCATGTCTAATGATTTAATCCATTTATATAATCATAAACAACCAAAAATAATAAACATCATAATAACAAATAACCATAACCAAACTAGGTACAATAATTTTCAGATTTAATGTTTTACAACTTCAACTAAAACCAAACATACTATAATGGAAAGGGGACAACAAAAATCTCCCAAAACCTCCATGAAATAAGAGGGAAATAACCCTCAATCCACCACAATTAACACCTATAAGAAGTGGAACACTATCAACTGAATCCACCACCACCAACAAGGTACATCTTTCCTTTACCTGGGTTATACATAACAAAGTTTACATACACCCCAAGGTTTATATAAGGTGTGATCCAAATCCCAATAGGATTCCATCCAAGATAAAATATTACATACTATAACATTAAAAGATAAGTCAATATACACATTTCCATAAGAACATTTTAAACACTTTTAAGAAACATTTTGAGGAAACCATTTTTTAATGAAAATACTTTCAAAGTGGAAAATTTCTCAAATAATCTTGCTTGAAATAAAAAAACATAAACAAGGTCTACCGTATACCGATGTCTAGCACTACATAACATAAGAATCATGTCACAAGATATAACCATAGGAAAATACCTACAGGTAACTATCATAAGTGGGACACTATGAACCTCACACCTTGGTGATAAAAATCCTCTAAATCAACTACCAACAGTGTTCTTGTGCATGATCCATTAGAGGGGATCTCGTCCAAAGGTCTAATGGTTTCTATATCATAAGCCAAAACCAATAGTTTTCCAGTGCACTGGATAATAAAGGGTAACACATACCAAGGTCTAGTGGTATCTGATCATATCACATGTTTAGTTAGTGATATAATTTTCAATCCTTCTAGATGAATCTGGGCCTCAGACACTTTTGAATCAACTAGCATACTAGTTCTAGTTCTCCCACCTAGAATACATGGGATTCCCTTTGTGATCAAATTCTATTTCACATATCACACAAATAATCACTTTCACATACACATGTCAAGCATCACAATCACACAAGGAAATAACCACTTTCACATTTTCACATTGATCCAACAATCCAAGATTCACAAGGAAAACACCATTTTCTATAAACAAAGGAAATTTCCATTTAAAATTCACACCAAAACCATTTGGAAATACATTTTTCACCACTTGAAAAATTCATGAAACCCGTTTGAAAACACCACAAAAAATAACACATTTGGAATCAAACCATTTCCATGGGCAAAGCCCATTCAAATTCATACTCACATTAAAACCATTTAATAACATGCTTCACATTACTTTCAAAATTCAAAGACACATTAAAGGTGTACAAAAAATAATCCAACATTCAAAAAAATCATTTCTTTTGGAAAATACACTTTAAAAACATTCACATGTTTAAATATCTTTGAAAACAAATTTCACACCTTTAATATAAGGCATAAAACACTTTCAAGAAGCACCACAACAAAGAACACAAGAAATATAACCAATTTCTTCTCAAAAACAAAATCCCATCACATATGAATTTCAACCTTTTCAAAAACATATTTATCACCACACAAATAATCCATGGAACAAATTTAAGCAACCAATCAAGAATATCAAACTCATATAATAATGTAAAATCATGGAATCACCTACCTCACACTTGGAAACTTATGGAAATTAGTGCCAAACCACAATAACACCACCACAAGACCATATAAAGGGAATGTTCAAAAAAAATCATCAATATTTTCCCCAAAAACAAAAGATCAAACCCTCTTTAGGTCACACAACCCACTAAAAAATAGGAACTCAATAAAGAGGGAAGAATAACCCTAGAAAGAGGGAGAAATCAAGAGGAAAAGGACTTAATTGATGTTTCCTTGAAGAATCAGGGTCAAAACCACCCAATGATTAAGGTTAAAAGGCTTAAAAAATCTTGGAGGAGGCTCCCATGGTTGAAAATTTTGAATGGGGTGTATGGAAGGTATTTTAGGATTAAAATGGAAGAGGGTACAAAAGTAATTTTACACTTTTTAATGACCTAGATAGGTTGAATAGTTTTCCCACATGGTTTTCCAAACCATGCAGCAATTGTGCATGCCTCACTATCCAATATGAACACACCACATGGTTAGCCTGCATGGTTTAAAAAACCATGTTCCAACAATGTGGTCACTACTAAAATGGAATTTGGTAACACGCTTACCTAGGCGAGGGTGCATGGTTTCCCCTAATCGTACGCCAATCATGTGCCATTTTCTTTCAATCCCAAAATAACCATTTTTTACTAAAAACTCATGGGGAACTCAAGGGATAAATGTAATCTTGAAAACAACTACAATATTACCTCAAAATTAAAACATGGATGTGAAAATTTTCCCTTCCTTAAAAACTTTTTGTCCTCAAAAAGTCAACTTGAAGCTTGATCAGAGAAAAAAATGGATAATTCTCCTTAACCCAAGACTTATAATCCCAAGACTCATGTACATCATTATCATTCTAACAAAGAACTTAGAAAAATGGAATAGACTTCCCATAAAGAAATTGCTCCTAAGAATCCACAATCTGTACCAGCTGTTCAAACATAGAAAA
Source organism: Viscum album (assembly GCA_963277665.1). Classification (NCBI taxonomy): domain Eukaryota; kingdom Viridiplantae; phylum Streptophyta; class Magnoliopsida; order Santalales; family Viscaceae; genus Viscum; species Viscum album. The sequence continues at coordinate 1,108,430,914 of OY728142.1, read as the reverse complement.
ATCAGGCTCCAATTCTAACTCCTCCCATTTTAGAACATGGGATAGATCAGGATTATACTTTTTTAACTAGGATACATAGAACATTATGTGGATTAAAGTAAAATTATAAGGAAAATTTAACCTGTATTCCACCTTTCCAACTCTCTTGGTAATCTCAAATGGTCTGACATACCTTTGTGTTAACTTCCCTTGTTTACCCAAATGATGATGACCCAAGTGAGGTTCCACTTTCAGAAACACCTGATCACCAACAGAAAACTCTAAATCTATGAGCCTATAATAGGAATAAGACATGTGAAAACTATTATATATCAACAATTGTTGCCTTATTAGGTTGAATTTTTCAGATGTCTCTTGCACAAGGCTTGGTCCCAACAATGAGGTCCCACCCACCTTATCCCAACATAAATCAGACCAATATGATCAACCATAAAGTGTCTCAAAAGGATCCATTTTAATCATAGATTGGTAACCATTTTTATATGCAAAATCAACCAATCCCAAATGTCTATCCCAAAAAACTCCAAAATCCAACACACATTCTTGGAGAATGTCTTCCAAAATATAATTATCTTGCTCTGTCTGACCATCCGTTTGAGGATGGTATGTCATGCTCAACCGGACTTGTGACCCCATCACCTTCTAAAGGCCTTCCCAAAACTGTGAGTTAAAATGGGGGGACCTTGTCAAAAACTATTTCTGACAACACACCATGAATTATCACAACCTCCTAAACATACAACCGACTCAACTCATCCACCTTGGCTGAATCCATGATTGGAATTAAATGGGGTGATATGTTCAGATGATCAATCACTACCCAAATTTCATTCCTCCCTTGGGGTATAAAATGTAATCCAATAATAAAATCCATGGTGATATCATCCAACTTCTAGGTAGGAATAGGTAGAAGCTGAAGAAAACCAAAGGGACTTTGGTGCTCTTCTTTAACCTGTTGACAAGTATAACACCAAGATACAAAGTTAACTATACCGTGCCTCGTGCCTAGCCACTAGAAATGTCAACTTGCATCATAAAACATATTGGTATCACCATTATGGATAGAACACTAGAACCGGTGGCTATCCTACATCACCACCTTCCTCAATGATAATAGCACCAAAAATCTACCTCTGAATAGCAAAACTCCCTTGGGAGTCAACGACCACTCATAGGGAATATTCCCACCATTTAAAAACTACCAAGACTACCTGCACAACTCATCACCTGGATGATATCACTGAATCAATTCCAGAAGGGAAGGTTTCAGCTGAGCACTATACAAGAATGCACCTCCACCATGATTCTTGGTCACCAAGTGAATATAAGCAGAAAGACCTATCAAGTTCTACTCATCACTAGAATCCTTTAATGCTTGCAATTGTACTTTCCTGCTCAAATCATTTTCCACCACATTAACTTTGTATGGGGTATATACTATACTGAAATCAAACCCCTAAAGGTACTCAACCCAATGATTTTTCCTAAAATTCAAATATTTCTTATAGAAAATGTAGGGTAAGATCTTATGATCTGAATAAACTAAAAACTTCTCCTTAAAAAGATAATGGAACCACATATTCAATGTATGAATCACTAATGCTAACTCTAGATCATGGATTGGATAATTATTTTCATGTGTCTAGAGTTGGTGAGAACCATAAGCCATCCCATGGTCATTCTGCATCATCACACACCTAAGACCCATACCTGAGGAATCATAATAGACCATATATCCCTTTCTAGGTTTCTAAAAGATCAAAATAAGGGCTATGTTCAACCTCTGATTAATCTCCTCAAAGGAAACTAGACATTTTGGGATCCATTAAAACTTCACCCCTTTTTAGGTTAGTGTTATCATGGATGAAGTAATCTGAGAGAAATATTGAACAACCCACCTATAATACCCTGCCATGCTAAAAAATATCCAAATTTTAAAAACATTCTTTGGTTGCTCCTGTAACATCACTACACTGATCTTCTCTAGGTCCACTGAAACCCCATGCTCCAATATTACATGTCCCAGAATCTTTACCTCCCTAATCTAGAAAGTGCAATTGGAAAACTTCACATAGAGATAATGATCCCAAAGAGTGGCTAACACAATTCTCAAATGCTACTCATGCTCCTCGTCCATCCTAGAATAGACCAATATTTAATCCAAGTATACCACAATAAAATAATTGAGGTACTAGTGTAACACCCTATTAATGAGCACCGTAAAGATTATTGAACCATTGTTTAACCTGAAATCCATTACCAATTACTCAAAATGGTTGTACCTACTTTAGAAGGTTGTTTTCGGAATATCTGACTTGGTGATATCCAAAACAAAAATCAATCTTGGAAAAATTCCTTGACCCCTTAAGCTGATAAAAAATGTCATCAATATGAGGAAAAGGATACTTTCTCTTTATCATCACCTTATTCATCTTTTGGTAATCGAAGAAAAACTAGATAGATCGATCGGCATTCTTCTCAAACAGAACTGGGGTGGCCCAAGGTGAGATTCTTGACTAAATTAATCCTTTATATTCCAAATTTTCCAATTTAACCTTTAATTCCCTCAAATATTTGGGGGAATATGGTGTGAGGTAAGAGATACCAGTTGTGTTCTCTACACCAAATCAATAGCGAACTCCACATCTAGCTCCAGAGGAAAGCCTGAAAATTCATTCAAGAATACTTATGGGAACTAATCCACCACAGGGTGTAATCCACCCTTAAGATTACCATCATCATCCTCCAATGTGATTGATTATATTTCATAAACATAGTTTCCCAACTCCAGAAGTGGAGGTCCAGCGCATCCTGACCAAGGATCCCACTCACCCTGAAAAACCTGGTTACTTCTATTAGGTGCCACAAAACTCACGTGTCGCCTATAATAATCAATGTGTTCCTATAAACACACCATATAATCCATATCAAGTATTAATTCAAAGAGTTACATCTCTAAAACCATAAAATTCCACTCCAGATCGACCCTTGACACGGTGAGTGCTCATGTCGGACACCTAAAACCCTTATCTCTATTCTTACCAAGTGGCGTTACCAACTCCATCGCATAAGGAATAAGCTCAGTTGGAAAATTTAACACATCCATAAGACAATAATAAATAAAATAAATTGAAGCACCAATATCAGAGAGAACAACAACTAAAGATGATGCAATAAGAATGGTACCTTGAACTGTAACAAGCCCTGCATCTAATTCCACTGGTGCTCGGTCCACCACATAAAGTTTCCTCCTCTCATCCTGAACCTGAGAATGACCACTATACTATGGCTCTTCCCTAAACAGACTCTACCCAAAAGATGATCTGAACCTTCCACCATGATCACCAAACTGAGAAATCGATGTCTTGGGTGGTTCTGACCGAGCATACATCCCTTTGGAAGCTACAAATCCTACACTACTCTGATATGGGAACGCCAATTTTCAAACAAAAATCAAATTTCTCATAACTATGCATCGGTTATTAGGTATGGGTGGAGAAAAACATTCATAATTAAATTTACCAACCTTTACACACTAATGGCGCATCACTGACCCATCATCGGAAGCCATAGATGAAGATATCTGGGAAGGATGGCCTAAACTACCACCTCCCTTCTTTCCATACTCATCCTGCTTCCTCTTCTTCTCAAAATAAATACAACTACCCACTTCTGGTACTACTCCAGAGAAACCATACTTTCTTCCATGATAAATTTCAACCATTATGGAATGATGGAGCACATTAGAATAAGTTTTCATCTTGAAAAAGAATACATGAGATCATATTTCTTGCCATAATCCCATCTCAAACTTCAAATCTTTCATCTGCTCATTGGAAATGATCTTAGGTGCATACTGAAATAACTCTGTAAAGTGGTTAGAATACTCCATCACAGTCCAATCTCCTTGACTAAGATCCAAAAACTATTGGGATCTGGTGAAGGAAAAAACCTCGGGGTAATACTATTTGTTGAAAATTACCATAAATTCTTTCTAGCCTATTTGATCATGCTTCCCATCTTGTACCGCTGAGTCTCACTACTTTAGATTGGGACCTTCCAACAAGAAAAAATCATGTTTCACTCTAAATTCCTCAAGAGTATCAAGAAACTAAAATATATTTTCTATAATATCAAGCCACTCCTCTTCTTCTTGAGGCTTCATGCTACCTCAAAAAGAATGAGGCTTTTTCTTATGGAATTCCTGAGCTTTGTCCTTTTTGGGACCTAGTTTGGATTACCTAACCTGAGCCAGACTAGAGTCTTCTTCTTTTCCCAAATCATGGATATCCTGAATCATATCTTCCACTAACCTCTGATCAATTGGTGAGGGATAACTCTCTCCCTCCTCTTCCCATGGTTTCATAGGAATTCTCTTAGAAGGAATTTTACAAAAATATGTAACAACTGCAAGAAAGAACCATCAACGCATATTATGAAAAAAAATTAGCAACAAAAAAATCTCAATCACTTATATAAATCCAAACATAACCAAAACATGTTAAATCAACATGACCAAACCACTTCACCCCTACCTAGTGTCTATATATAGTCTGCAACCTATATGTATCCCCTAGAGGATAAGTCAACCAAATCCTGACATCCCATGGTGACTCAAGTCCTATCACGACGTGTGTTGACAAAAAATACCACTCACAACCCAAACCTCAAGCCCCAAAAATCCTATCTCCAGTCTATCTAGAATCTTTCCCCAAATAACATGAACCAAAATTGTATGACCTGCTCTAATACCATTTTTTTCACATATCAATCTGAGATGTTGCCCAATCTGAAACCCGGCCCAATTCACGGCATGCCTATAAGGGTATTATTGATCCCCATGGGATAGAAAATAGTGTCTAGGTATAAAAAAATGATTTGGTAATTATTTCACCCATTTATATAATCATAAACAACCAACAAGAATAAACATCACAATAACTAACAACCATAACCAAATGAGGTACGAAAATTTTTAGATTCAAAGTTTTGAAACTTTAACCAAAACCAAACATACTAAAATGGAAAGGGGGAAAACTCTCCCAAAACCTATGTACAAAAAGAGGGTCATCACACTCAAGACACCATCATCAACACCTTGCAAGAAGTAAAATAATGGCAACTAGATCCACCATCTCCATCATGATACATATTGCATTTTCCTAGGTCATATATAACAAAGCCTACATACACCCTAAGGTGTATATAGGGTGTTATCTAAATCCCAGTATGATGCCACCAAAAATAAAATATTTCATGATATAACATTAAAAAAAACAACATGCACATTTCTATAAGAACATATCAAACACTTTCAAGAAACATTTTGAGGAAACCATTTTTCAAGGAAAACATTTTCAAATGGAAACTCTTTCTCAAATAAGATTTATTAAAATAAAAAAAACATATACAAGGTCTACCATATACTTATGGATAGTACCACATCACATAAGCATCATGTCATAAGATATAACTAAGGGAAATACCTATAGGTAACTAGCACAAGTGGGACACTATGAACCTCGTACTTGAGTGATCAAAATTCTCTAAATAAACTACCAATAGCATTCCCATGTACAAGCCATTATAGGGGATCCCAATCCAAGGTATAATTGTCTCTATATCATAATCCAAAACCAATAGCATTCCCATGCACAGTCCATAAGAGAGGAACCCATCCCAGGGTCTAGTGGTCTCTGATCATATCACATGTTTAGTTAGTGTTGTAATTGTTAATCCTTCTAGATGAATCTAGGCCTTGACCAATTCTGAATCAACTAGTGTACTATTTCTATTTTTTCAACTTAGAATACCTTAGATTCCATTTGTTCTCAAATTCCATTTCACATATCACACAAATAATCACTTTCATATACACATTCCAAGTATCACAAGGAAACAAGGAAATCACCACTTTCACATTTTCACATTGATACAACGATACAAAATTCATAAGGAAACCACCATTTTCTATAAATAAATCAACTTTCCATTTCACACGCACACCAAAAGAATTTGGAAATACATTTCACACCACTGAAAAATTCATGAAACCCATTTTAAAACACCATAAGATGAACACATATGTAATCAATCCATTTCCATAGGAAAATCCCCTTTCAAATTCATACTCACATAAAAAGCATTTTATGACATGCTTAACATTACTTTCAAAATTAAAATACACATTAAAGGTTCACAAAAAAGAATCTAGTATGTAAAAAAACATATTTCTATTGGAAAATCCATTTTCATCACATTATCACCATTAAATATCTTTGAAAATACATTTTTCACCTTTCACACAAGGAATAAAATACTTTCAAGAAGAACCACAACAAAGAAAATAAGAAATGTAACCAATTTCTTTACAAAAACCAACTTACATAACATATTCATGTAAAAACTTTTCTAAAAAATATTTATCGCCAAAAAAGTAATACCTATAATGTGTTTAAAAAACCAAGCAAGAATATCAAACTCATCTAGTAAATATAAAATCATGGAACCACCAACTTCACACTTGGAAACTTTTGGAAATTAGTGTGAAACCACAATCGCACCACCAAAAGACCCTATAAAAGAAATATCTAACAAAAACCATCAATATTTACCCCCAAAAACACAAGATCAAACCCTCTTTAGGTCACACAACTCACTGGAAAATAGGAACTCAAGAAATAGAGAAGAATAACCCTAGAATGAGGGATAAATCAAGAGGAAAAGGACATACTTGATGTTTTCTTAAATAAATGGGGTCAAAACCAACCAAGTATTGAGGTTCAAATGCTACAATAAATCTTGGAGGAGGTTCTCAAAGTTTCAAATTCTGAATGAGACATATGGGAGTTGTTTTAGGGTTAAAATTGAAGAGGGTGCAAAGGTAATTTTCTACTTTTTAATAACCTGTACAGGTCATACAGTTTTCCCGCACAAATTTCCAAACCATGTGGAAACCTTTCATCCCTCACTGTCCAAGATAAACATGTCACATGGTTATACTGTACAGTTTAACAAACCATGTACCAACTATGTGGTCACTACTATCCAAAATGGAATTTGGTCGCACGCTTACCGAGTTGAGGGAATACAGTTTCTCCCAACCATGTTTCAATTGTATGACACCTACTTTAAAGCCAAAAATCACCATTTTTTTACTAAAAACTCATGGATAACCCCAAGGGAAAAATTCAAGATTGAAAATAACCAAAATATTATCTCAAAATAAAAACATGGATGTGACCGAAACTAAAACTAAAATTGGAAACACGATTCACTTACAAAATTATTATAATTATATCTCCATTAAATTAAAATTTCAAGTATTATTTGAAGTTGGGAAACCCAAACATGAATAATTTTTCAATTTCCTTGTAAATCACTTTCAATATTATAAAACAATAAATTCATAGAACTTATTTTATATCCATTAGATATTAAATGTATACCAGACAAAACAAGGTATATTTTTTCATGTATAACCCTCTTAAGGATGGTGTTGTATATGTTGTCAATACATGTTATGTGTGAGGATTATTAAACAAGTATTTATGTTAATGACATGTATTGGTGATGTGAAAATTCTATCTATAATAAATTATTGAAGATGGAAGCTGCAAGAATGTGAGGATAGAAGCTCCGAAAATGAGTTTAATAGGAAATAAGCATGATTAAGTGATTTTTTCATTAGTGATGAAATACTTATAAAGGACTACCAGTGTAAGTGTCTTTTTGCCTTAATATATGCATCATTGGTTTTATATGTATATTTTTTTGAGAATAAACAAATGTTTCATCATTACCAATCATATTTTTAAACCTTAGCAAGAATGAAGAATACAGTAAAGGAATTTCAGAATAGGTGTGTTTTAGTTGATCATAATTTTCATCTATAATATTATTTGGTTGATTGTAAATATTTATCATATTTAATTGAGATAAATGTGTGAGTGTATATCTTCATCGCATGAATTCAATGCTAAAATTATTCATCATAAGACCTCATGGATCATATGACTTAATTTTAGGCCTTTGAGCTAACGGTGTGTATTTGAGTTGGTAACCATTTTTTTGAAATTAATAATTATAATCCAATTCTATTTAAAGGCAGTTCAAACAATGAACAATGTTTCCCCAGTATTTCATTACCTGCATCATGGTAATATAGTACCTACTTAAATATTTTTTGGACTTAAATTAGGGTTATGATGAATTTATACTAGTTGTGTAATGATATATCTTCTCACTGCATAAAGGTGAACTATATTTTTCTAAAATTAAAAATGGTATCGTAATTGAGAATATTTTAAAACCCCAACCCAAACCACCAAGTTTGAGATGGAGAGCCTCAAGACCTCATGTGACCCCCCATTATGAAATAGTTCATTGACTAGTAGCATGGATCCAGAAATAGTTATTGGGGATACTATACCCTTAGTATCATAGTTATACACTAGATATAAACAAAATATAAAATAAATAATAGTAATCAAGGTGGAAGAATAAATAATCATAATGTAATATAATTTGGCACATAATTTATTCAATCAAATTAACAAGATACCAGTGTGTAAAGCCAAAAAAGATTATAAGTGAAGTCATATTTGTAAATAATGTAACACTGGTGAAATCCCCAAGAGCCCATCCTGGTTCTTCTACCATATTCGTAACCCTGGATCAACTATAAACTATAAGTCCCTTTCCCATGCCCAGATCCTAATACATGAAGTCTGCATACACATTGAGATTATCATGTCAGGTGTGAGTAATGAAACCATGTATGAAACCACCACAAATGCTTTCTTAACAAGTGTGCATTGGTATAATAGGTAAATTCCATGATATTCTAGAAACCATAAACAATTATATATAGATCACTCTAGTGCTAATCTAGACACCATGATCTCTCATTGTTCCTACTTTTTCTCTAGGTTGGAAGGATAATCAAAATACATAAGAATTTACTATGAGCATTGCATAAGGATGGTAAAATATTACTCGACATATCTAAGGTAAAGGGTGTCAGTTCAGGACACAAGGTCAAATAGTGAACATTTACTTAGTATCTTTAAGGCATAAAGTTCTATCTTGGCTACTCAGTATCCATAAGGCATAAACTTCTAGGTTAGACCCTAAATATTTCATGTTCCTAACATATGTATAGGATTTTCATCATCATTTATGTGTGTTGTGTGCACTCCCACTATAATGGATAGTCATACATGATGGTCTACCTATCATGAGTATGATTTCAATACAACCAATGGTATAGAAAATTAAAAAATAAGGGAATAAAATAAAAAACCATAAAATGTCATCTTGAGAATATAGATGAACTATATAAAACATGTGAAAAACTTTATTCATGGTGACAAGATAAAATATCAATAATAATGAAAATAAATAATCAAAAATGGGTCTCATGGGATACACACATAAATCCACTTATGATCTCTATCAAGAATGATAAAAAACTATGAAAACAAAATAATCATTAAAAGTACACAAGTGTATATAATATTTCCAAATGGTAAGTAACTTATTACATCAATGTTGTTAATTATGTACTCCAATGTTTGAAAAATGTGTCATCTCATGAACCATCTTCACATACCAACCAGAACAAGATCTCATGCCAAGAACTACTAAAATAGGTTCCATAAAAAATAAAATGGGTTATAGAGAAAGGCTTGGGAAGGTACAATCCAAGGGTAGAACAATCACATAGAACATGACAATAACCATCAATGGTTCACATCATGTCTGGTTGAAGAAGACTAAACAACACTCTTGGGTAGAAAAAAGAGAAGATGGCCACTAATAGAAACACCCTTGAGTTATCATATAACCCTAATGATACTCAAGAAAGGATATTGATATAATAAAGCTAGAATAACCTCCTCATACAACACCAATAACCCAAGTATAAATAATAATAGTTGTATTTTTAGATCAACAAATAATTAAAAGAAGAAATTATTCTAAACAATAATGTCCTACCAGAGTTCATCATTAAATCATCCCAAACTGTAATCACCTAAAAATGATAATGAACTAAGGCCATAGATTAGTCAATGTAAAAACATGACTGATCTTTATAATGAAGAAAACATAGTTCTGATGAAGATCACAACACCAAATCATCCTTATCTTCATGAACATATCAAAATCACCAATATTCAAATGGGAAGAAAATTCAAGTGATTTAATCATGGGAAAATAAGTAAAAAGGGTATTAATCAACCCCTAATTATGTTACAACACATTTTGAATACCAAATGAGTTTCATTGATGGATAGTTGGGGATAGATGTTGTATTTCATCTATTATAAAGGAATCTTGATGTTGAAACAATTTCCTTGAGGGAATGGTTTCCATGTCTAGGGCATTTTCCCCTCACTAAGACCATAAAAATGTATTGACAATCCATTTTCCATTTCCCATTTTAAACAAGATAAAACCAAGTCCAAAACGAATTTCACTAGGCCATGGTGTTGGCCATTTTGAATATAAAGGTAATATAACCCCCATTTATGATTCCAAATGATATTAAAAGAACACTAAAAATCACTAAAACTTGGCTAAATCTTGATACTCATTAGGAATATATGGAATAATGGTCCTCGCATATATAGAACAAAAATATGAGTTAGTTAAAATCTACCAATATAATGAATTCTCATCCTAGATAAGCTTATTTAGTTATTATTCTCAAATAACTTAGGACACTGAGCCTGGACATCTTCCTCCCACTCCCAAATATCCTATTATATTCTTATATTACTCCATAGGATTTGGAAAAGTGGTACCATATTCTATCATATTAATTTATTTCTGCAGTCTATAATCTTCACTGGGAACTCCATGTATGATGATTCAGGGTCCATCTCAATAACCTTGCATTTGATGACATGCATAGGATAAGGAATATACCATCAAAATTGAGACACATGAAACACATTGTTTATACCTCATTAGAGAGTAGGAATACTCAAATGGTATGACACTATCCAATCCCACTCAATGGTCAATAAGGGAACAACATAACATAGGGATAGATTCCATTTCTCTATTAAATGTTAGTGAACTAACTAAGGATTCACTCTTATAAAAACTTGATCACCTATAGAAAACTCCAAATGTATCTTCTTATAGTTGGAATAATAATTCTATCTACTATTTGTTTTGATCGACATCTTCTAAATCATATTATCTCTCTCAAAGGTCCCCTATACCATACTGGGCCTCACAGCTTCTTCCTCACTAGCATCATGTCAATGAAGTGGTGAACAACATGGCCTTCCATAAATAGAATCATGAGGTACCACCTATATAAAAGCCTATTAAATGTTTTTATAAGTGAATTCAATAAGAAATATGTGATCATCACACACTCCACCAAATTCTAGAATAAAAACCTATATCATATCACCCAATATATGAATCTTTCCTTATAATTTTCCATTTATATATGAATAGTATCTATTCTCAATCTCATAATAGTACCTAAGGCTTTCTACAAGACTTGTTGAAATATTTTTGTAAAACGTTCTTCTATATAAAATATATTTATTAAGTGAAATTTATGAAAATACATTATCTAATGGATATACATATTTCACATCTCATATACTGAGTTTGTTTCAAGGATCAATAAGAATTGAGAAATTATTTTTTTCCTATCATTAATTAACCAAACAGCATCATGGATCCTTGGGGTTATCGGTAACCCATTGAAAAAATCAATCATGATATCATTACACTTCAATATTGGAAAAAAAATGGCTAGATAAAATTGACATGACACTGGTTCTCGATAATTATCCTCGATTTGTAAGGCATTGAGAAATGATTCCAACAATATCTCTCTTTATCCCTAGAAACCAGAACGGCCACATAGAGTGATGGAACTCCTTTATAACTCTAGGATGAACCATCCACTTATAATTATAGATGTATCTCATCAGATTTTATCTTATAGAAGCATGGACTATAACTATACCATGTACTAGGATCACATCATTACCATCCAACAACTACCCTGGTATCAGGCCACCACCTACTATCTTCTCTAGAATCACAGTATATTCTAGGTTGAATTCCTAACTAGACTTTCACCCAATCTACCAAAGAATATTTTATCACTAATGGATGACACATAATTGATCCCTAGTATTTGGAAGTATATGTCCTTAAAATGGAAAAAAATATCAATAAGTGGTATTGTTCCTCCAAAAGTCATTCACTATGATCTTGAACAATCTATGCCTTATAACTAAGATAATATTTAATGAATTTAAATTTACCTAGTGAATCGAATATGTAGAAGTCAAATGTCTTTAGATATTCTACCTAGATCTTCTACCTTACATAGAGGTCCTTCTATGAGGTGATTTATATAATGATATTGTAGTTTGTGTATATAAAATCACTCACCAAAGAGATAGTTTCACCAACACATCAAATAATTTACCACAAATGTAAGATCCAAGTCAAGGGTAGGATAGTTCCACTCATGTGGTCATACCTGATATGACCCATAGGCTACTACCCACTCACTTTATATCTATATTGCCTCTAAACCAACTCCTAATGCATCATAATATATGGAATATCCTATATCAGGCACTGGAATAATCAATACTCGATTTATAGTTATCCTCCATATTATAACATGAAAATCCTCTTGACAGTGGTTTAACCTCATAAACTTCTCCCCTTTCTTAATAATAAATGTCATGGGTGATGATAAATGAGAGATATCCATGATAAAACACTAATAGGATCATGCTAAACCCAGAATGATCCTGATCTCTAACACATTATAGTGATGTTTTTTATAAATAATTGCCTCAACATATATTGGTCTTGAAGATAGACATGACTCGAACACTACATTATCCATGAATTTCACCTCTTGTATCAAAATTTTACACTTTTACAACATAACATAAATCATATTTTCTGAAATTATACTCAAGACTATCCCTAGATGTTTGGAATGATAATCTGGTATTGGTGAGTAAATAATTATATCTTCAATGAACATAATGATAAATGTGTCAAGTTATGGATGAAAAATCTTTTTTATGAGATCCATGAACACTATTAGTATATTCATCTATCCAAAAATCATGAACATGTACTCATACATCCCATACCTATTAATAAACTCTATCTTTGATATAACTTCTTCTCTAAACCACAACTAAATATAGTTTGACCGAAGATCAATATTGGAGAACCATAAAGATATCATCAACTAACCAAAGAGTTTAGTGATCCTTGGAAAAGGTGAAAATCATCAGGATGGAAAATATCATGAATACTTTTTTATGGTATAAAAATTGGGTGGGAATATGTCATTGGGCCTCATGGAAATGTATGGCTAAACCAATCAAAGAAGGGGTTGTTAGCATTCTCAATATTACTGAAACCATACACTATATATAGTCTTGACTTGAATGGGAAGTTGTGGAAGGAAAATCCTTATTGGTTAGTTTTATTCAGGAGGGAAATGGGAAAATATGGTAGGAATGGATGTACAGTGCATTATCCAGTCTATCTAAATGCATGTTGAATCATTTAGAAGATTTATAGGGTTATACTCGTTGGGTGGTTGGTAGAGGAGATATCAACCTTTGGAAAGACAATTGGGCTGGAGAGAGCTTGTTTTTTCTGAGGTGTCTAGCTCCAAACATCTCATTAAAGGAGGAAATAAATAATCCAAGCTTAATGGAGTCCATTATTACTGATGAACAAAAGGTAAATTTTGAAAGTATATGCATGGTTGATGTTCTTGACCAATGTTTCTTTATAAGTTCTATATTGGGAATTTTACAATAGGGCCATTTTCCATGAATAGAGTGAGCTGGATGTGTAGAAAAAAATCTATGGTGTAAATAAATACCTAATAAAATAAATTTCCTTATTTGGTGGATCAGGAACCAAGTGATCCCCACATATGATAACGTTCAACGTAAAGGAGTGAACATTTCTTCTCAGTTCTTTTTCTATGATAGTCCCCAACTATAATCTATAGTACATCATTTTATTCAAATTGGATGGGAAATAGGGTTATGGGATTTAGTGGGGAAAATATTAATAACTACCATGATGGTTATTACATTCGTGATTTCCTCATAGACTGGTTTCAAGGAGCGGGGACTCATGAGTTGGAAAGGAAGGTGTGAAGCCTTATATTTTTGGTTGTCTGTGGGATTCTTTGGGAAGCAATAAACTCGGTGAGATAGGGAGAAAGATGATCCTTCATTTCTCTCCAAGTACAGGAAAAAACTCTCATTGTGGATCTGGGTTCGTCTATCATAGGCATGCGGAAATCTTCTACTCTATGTAGGTTTCTTCCAAGCCCCTTAGTGATCTTGAACTCACACCATGCCATATAGGGCTGATGGGTCTAATGGATTCCACATACTAGGGGTCTAAAACTAAATGTTTATGAATTATACATGGAGGAGAATATGAGGAGAGGAAGGATAGTGAGAGATAAAATAGGTTAGGTGATATTTGGTTTCAGCTCATTTTATGGTTCAGGTAGCTCTATTAGTATAGAGATAAGAACCATGCATACTGGAATCTCTTTATGCGTAAGGTTCAATATTGTGGTTGATGAAATTGAATCTGATTGTGAAGCTCTAGTATGGATTATTCAATGGAAAGAGACCCTCCTTGGGAGTTGGCTTATTATGTTAGGAAGTGTAGATTAACAATCAACTAGGGTAGTATTGTTTAGAATGTTTGGAGAGAACAGAACTTCACGGTTGATGGGTTAGATCATGCAGGGAGGGAAGATGAGGATATCATTATTTAAAGTAGTCTGGGATACTTTTTATAATTAATGAAAACATATTATATAAGGATATTCTCTCAGGGTTCATCATTTCAGGCCACCGTGATTTTTTTTCTCTCCATATTTTTTTTTATTGTATGCCTTGTTTATATTTCAATAAAAATTTAATTTTCACTCGCTAGATTCAACATAAAATTTTATATATAGAGTCTAAGAATAATGTCTTCATTTTAATATAAATGAATAGATTCACTCCATGGTGATGTAGTTATACTAATAAATCCCTTCTATTCCTAGTCTTCATGTTATACCTTGATCTCATTCATATTGGAAAGTTCTATATGATAAGGGAGTATCAATATAGGATGAGAACCTAGCACAAGTATTATCTCAAAGTTTACTCCACTATTATAAAGTATTCCTATGAATTCATCTAGGAATATATAATGATAGAGATCCAAAACTAGATGAAAATATATGTGGGATACAATTTATCCTAATGAATGATTCAATCATTCAATCTATTCCATTATCATATCAAGATGGACCATCTATACATGATCTCAACTCCCACTCACTATTCATCACGAATTTCTCTCCCTTATATGATAAAAACAATACTCATCTCCCAATTGTTGGAAATAAACATAGCTAGTCTAACAATTCTGATAGAATGAAACTCATAACATAGCATGACTGGTAAATGATGTATAGAAATAAACATTGAAGATATTAATGAATTATAAGCATTGATAATAAACAAAGAAGTAGATAGTGCAGATGTGATGAAGACCATACGTCAAATAGTAGACAGTCCCTCACCACCATCTTCTAGTTCATATCACACTATATACACTTGGACTGCCTAAGCTCTGAGGCCCTAACTCTGATATACATTAATCATATGTGTAAAAATCATTCAATCCCTATAAATAAGGCCCTATATAGATCCCTATGTCATGGATCACATCTATCCTGAACCCCTACAAAAACTCATCCTCAAACACATGGAGAATAATTGTTGGATATACTCTATTATACCACATTTTAGACACTTTTTATAAGGGGTTTTGACAAAATTTAAATATTATTTTATCATTCCATAGTTTAAGTGTTGTGTAACTATACATGTGGTAGATAAATTGGCCATAATCTAATCCACTTGCATATAAATACCCTTTTTCACATCCCTAGTCTTATGCATTCTTCTATTAAAGGAGACACTCATCGCAGTAGTATGAGATCCATCTTCCTAAGAAATGAATGATGGAAGATGAAAAATAGATTGATCTTCCTCCATCCCTTCTCAATATTCATGGCCTTTCACAAAACATCAAATTATTTCATTAGGTCAAAAGTCTATACATGTCATTTAATGTCAATACAAAGACTGATCTCGATCTTCTTGGCCTTCTTTGCTTCATTTCTAGCCAATAGTGGATAAAATAGAATTAGTTTAGTGAAAATGGAGGAGCATTCAAAAAAATTCATGGATATCTACTATATATACAAGAAACCCCACTCTCGATCAATATTTAGCATATCAGAAATGAATTATCTAAAGAACATGTCTATAAAGGACTCTTAGGTGAGACCATCATCTCTACCAACCTATCCCATCACAACCCACCACCTCTTATGGGTCCCTTTAGCATAAACGCTTCAGTATCATGTTACATTCCTCATGTAGATTGATATGGTCAATGAAACACTTAAAAATATATAGCATGTCCTCTTCATGTCAAGTCTCTCCAATGCTCTGAAAGGCTGATGGATGCTAATTCTAGAAGTCTCTAGTATTGTAGACTGTGGACCTTAGAACCCCTCCACCTTAGGAAGGACCAAGCAGTTGGACTCTTAAATGATGTCTCCCTACTTATAGTTCCATTAGAGTTGGTGTAGGAGAATGATCTATTGTACCCTCCTTTATATAAGGTAGTGTAATGAGGACGTCATCCCTAACAGGAGCATCCCAACCCATGTCATTTGGTGGTATAATCAGTCTTCTTTGATATGACATATTTTAAAACACAAAGGTAACATTAGAATGTTTAAAACCATTAATACAAATCCTAAGTAGTATAAGGGATCACACAGTGGTTCTATTAAGAAGCTAGATATAACCCAAAGTAGTATTCCTCCTAATACCTACCAAGTTTTACTATTGACGTGTGTTAGTCAATGAAAAAAATATATAGAATCCATAAAATCATTCTCAATTTGAACTAATTAATTTCACTATAGATATATTATAATGGTATAGGAAATAGATATATTACTCAATATAAAATACAAGTCTATCCCAAATATATATTACAAATAAATAAATTCAATTAAATAACTAGTATAAATAATTCAATAGGTATATATATGTAAATTTATTCTATGTGCCTAGTCATGATGCATGAATACGCCCATTTACCATAAAACTATAACAAAAATCTAATCAATGGTAACTTGGTGGACCTTTACACATTATGTGGACAATCCCATGGAAAATCCCATACTAGAGTCACACATAGACTATCCCCTTTCATAACATGTCCTTGGTTAGTCAATAGAAAATAAGAAATCTTTTATATGATATAATTTTTTAACACACAAATATGAACTACTATGTCCAAGGTGAAAAGCCTAAAGACCTCATGGGTGCCTCCACATATGCAAGAGACTACCTATTAATAGTGAGAGTCCAGACAATGTTAGTGGGGAGGTTATACCCTAAGTATAATAGTACCACATAAATGATTTAAATAAAATATAAAACAACTCAAAGTAATCAAGGAGGAAGAATGAATAATCATAATTTAATATCATATAGAAAACGTGTCATATAAATAATTAAATGGGATCCCAATGTGGAAATCCTAACCAAAGCATAAGTACATGTAGATAAGTAAATAAAGTAATAATGTGTATATACTATGGGGTCTATCCCAATTATGCTACCAACTCTAGGATCCCATCTTAACTATATTCCATATACACCTTTCCCTTTCTCAGATCCCTATACATGAATTTGGAACATGCATCAAGATGATCAGGTAGGGTTTGGGTCATAAAAACTATTATGACACCACCATTGATTATTTAAAAACTATTCACATTTATAATAAATATATTCCATGATAACAAAAAATTCACAAGAAACTAAAAGTAATCATATACCAAGAACTCTTGTGAAAACTAAACCACCATAGGCCCTGACTATACCTACATTATCTATATGTTAGAAGTATCATAAAAAGATATCAAAATTCGAGAAGAATTGGACACATGGTTCGTAACATATTACTAAACATCTATTAGGCACTGAGTCTCAGGTCGCAACACAATATTGACTAGTGAACACCTACTCAATATCCTCAAGTCATCGAGTACCACCATATCTTCTTAGTATCTCTAGGGAATCAACATCAAGTAAAGTTGTAAGATCCTATATTTTTTATGTATGTCTCTCTCTGAGTTTTTTGTTAATCTTTTCTTTCAGACAGTAATTTCCATCATGGATGGTCGTTGTTTAAATAAACACAGTCTTGGGTTGTAAGGAAACTTGAGTAAACTGAAGAGGATCAGTGTAGAGAGACTTTTTTGGGGAAAATAAACTAAATTTCATAGATGTATGCTTGTTTGAATCAATGGATCCTGAGAATAAATGGGTTAAGTTTTAATATGGGTTCTTGGTAAGTTGAGAAGCTTTAAAAGGGGTTCGGGTTGTTTAAAGGTAAAATGGGATGAAAACCCATCAGTAGAACATTTACATGTCAGGTAAAGGGTTTAAGCATTATGTAATTATTAGGGTGTTTTAATAAAATACATCTAAGGTGATGGATTTTTTGGTGTATTCCATTAAAAATATTTACACAACATGTAACTACATTACACATCATGTAATTCCCCAACCTACTATTTAAACATTATGTGATGATAAATTTTCATTTCATTGTGTATCATCTCTTCTCCTCTTGATCTAAAGAAACCCTCTAGGTAATTTTGGAGTGAAAACAACCCTTTCAGACATCTCATTTGTGTGAGAAATCCCAGGTAAGTTGTTTTGGTCCTATTTTTCCTTCTCTCCCTTAGTTCTCCAACTATTGTGGTGAAATACTATGATTGATTGAGTTGTTGGTTGATATTTATCTTTTTTATCTAGGAACCTATTTGAAATCATATAAACCTTTTTTCTAATGGTTTTTTTATTAGAAGTGTTGTGTTCTTTTCCAATTAAGTTAAGGGGTCTAAATCTTAACCATATGTTTTGATAATTTCCAAATATATGCAATATTGTGATTATTCCAACATAATGTGCACCCAATTAAATTAAATAATGAATGGTGTTATTCTTTTATTTCAGTTTGTTTCAATTGGATTCTAACCTAGTTTATGGTTACCCGTTGTGTGAGAAAACCTTGAAAATAATTGAATTGGATAATGGATTAAAGGATGTCAAGCATAACATATGACCTTAGGTGATTTCTTATTATAGAATCCCTAATTTGTGACTTATTTTATTATTGATATAACTATTAACCAATTGGGATATAAATTAAAGTGGTATTTGAAATATAAATATTAATTATCATAATTGACCATAGAGATATATGATGTGATATTATGATATCCATGTTGTATGAAATGACTTGTGTTCCATGCTAAAATTATTATATATTGAGCTTGGACCTAGAACTTTCACAATTATATGTTGAAATGATGATATTGAGTATGCTTGGACTAGTACCATGCTATAATGCTTATAGAGTGTGAGTTATGTCCAGTCCCATATTGTAATGCTTATAGGGATTTGACTCATATTTTGTAATGCTTATAGGGCTTTGACCCAGATTTTTGTGACTATACCATGGTTATATAGTGGTGGTTGGCATTATTGTATAACATGCACCTAGATATTATGGAATGGTTCCAAATCAAGTTATTTTACCATGTTTATATGGTTGTGGTTGGCATGGTCATAATTAATTCTCATATATATTTTGGCATGGAGCTTAAGTAGGTTGTTGTTGTATTTTATTAATTTTTGAATTAATTAATACACCTATTTATCACTTTATTGAATGAACTTCTTATCAGACTCTTTAGTTTAGAAATAGTGGTGTCAACCTAATTAGTTATACTCGCACCCTATTTAGTTTGTCGTTTGGTACCCGAGCAGATTATGCGGATGCAGGTTTGAACAAGGTAAAATGACCTTGTTGTTGATTATTTCCTTGCTGGATGGGATGGAGTTTAGAGGTAGGACCGATGTGGGTTTTGGGACCAAGGATGTTTGTGTATTTATTTGATTCTTCTAGTCTTTTAATTGTATTTTTTCTATCATGAAATTTAGTTACATTCCAGTATGTCATTAAATTATTTATTTATTATTTATTGGATAATTTGGTTGGATTTTATTATTGCCTTCCGCTATGTCTATACTTTTATTTCTTTTGTTTATTTGGTTTATTTTTTTATACTATGACACTTCACACTAGAGGTACAGTCTCCCCGATATACATTTCACACCCCTACAACTAGTCTGAAGCCTCTCGCATATGGGTAGGTGCGCTTGAGGTCTCGTAACCAACCCTTTTTGGCCATGTGAGAGAGTTCCAGATCAGGGGACGTTACAAAGTGGTATCAAAGGATAAAGTTTTTTTCTTCTTATTTATTATTTAGGAAAGGTATAAAGGAGACTAGGATATTTTATGACTTAGTAATGATATTGTGCATGGGTGTAGCTTACCCATATATAGGGGAAATCTGAGTACCTGGGGATGGGATTGTGGTTTGTGTTATGTGCTTATTACAGTTGATGTTATTTCACCTTGGGTGATTCAAATGATGTGTGAGGTTATTGTTTTATGATGTTTATATTTATTGATATTTGTACTCATGGCCTGGTATAGTGTGAGATGAGAATACACGCAGCATAATAGACACATAGGGATATATTGTCTTGCATTGTTCATGATTAAGGAATGTCTGTTTTTTCATGTGATATATACTTTCCTATTGAACTATGATATGAGATATATATTTCACTTGGTAGATGAAATGAGTTTTCATGTCATGCTAAAACACTTTAAATCCATTTTTATAGAGACCAGGAGTTGGTGGTTCTCTATTATCGTCACCTTTTGAGGTTGAATTTTTTGATATCCAGTTCTCTAAGGTGTGTATTTTTCTTGTAGAGAAAATGATGCCTCGTCGTATTTGACTTGATCTTTAGGATATTGTAAATTAAAATGCTCCTAACATAGCTGAACCGAAACTTATTTTAGTTCTTGAGGAGCATGTGGATGTTCATCTTCCGGGAATCTTGTTTAGGGTTATGTGATCCATGGAAAGGGAGACTGTTTGTAATGTTACTTCTATGTTTAAGTTGACAAGAGAGTTTTAACTATAGAATCTACCAATGTTTACTGTGGAAGGGGTACCCCAGGTAGCTGAGTTCTAGATCAAGTCAGTCTAGAAAATCTTCAAGCATCTTGATACACCCACAGATAGGAGGGTTAATCTTTCTATTTATATGCTTCATGAACCTTCCAAGAGTTGGTGGGACATTATGGAGGAATCTCGGTAGTAAGATAAGCTATCTTAGAAGGACTTTGAGACATAGTTTCTAAGACATTTATATATTGAAACATTAAGTGATGTAAATTATTGTGATTTTATGCATCTGATGTAGGAAGTCATGTCATTTTTGGACTATGTTGGATGTTTCACTGACCTACAACATGTTGTGCCATCTTTGGAAGCTGATGAGATCTCTAAGGAAAGAAGTTTTTAGGATGGTATTAGCTATGAGATCAGGTCACAAGTAAATGTTTTTTTCTTGAGAAATTATGATTATGTGGTGAACCAAGTGTTCATCATGGAATGGAATTAAGAGGGGCCCTAAGTAGCGACTAGGATGTTTCAGAAGGGAAATCTAGGAACTCTTCTTCGAGTGGAAATATGTGCCACTATGATAGTTTCCACCAAGGCAGTAGTGGAAAGATTAGTCAGGGTAGTGGATATCTATCTCAAGACCTTTCTCAGTTCCAGTGCTATCAATATTGAAATTTTGGCCACAAGCTCCCACGGTGTCCTTACCCCACAGTCGAGTGTTGTGTCTATGGAAAATTGGTCATATTTAGAGGTTCTGTAAGAACTTTCTGCAGCAAACCAGTGGTAAGGGATCAGGACAGGCACTGAGTTGGGAAGAAACTTAGATACCCCTTAGTAGGCAGGTAATTGGAGTTCTATAGGCCATTTAGGATGAGGTTGGGGATGTGGTACCCCAGTGATTCAGCAGCAGTACCAAGAAAGATAAATAGATCAAGGTAGTTAGACTAGAGCCTAGGGAATGGTAAAAATTAAGCTTCACATTATGCAGACTACTCCAGCTATAGTGGATGCAAGATCGTCTATTGTTAGAGGTGTGATTCTTGTATCATCTACCTTAGATTTTTTTTTAATTCAGGAGTATCGCATTCTTTTATATCTTCTCTTTTTTCAAACGGTTTAGGATTGTATGTGGAAATATTGGATGGTTTTTTAACCATCGATACATTGTTGGGAGTTCGGTTATAGAATATCAAACATTTCAAGGCATGTTCTCTAGAGATTGGTGGTTACTATTTATTTTGGTAACTATTCATGATGAAAATGATAGGTTTCAACTTGATTCTTGGTATGGATTGGTTGGTTCCATACTAGGATCATATCGACTATTATAGGAGGATATTTTCATTTCTATATCTAGAAGGAGATAGTTATTTTCAATATGGTGAGTGGGATCTTCATGTTGGTCATATAGGACCAATTCAGTCTAGATTAAATTATCACACAACACAGATAGAAAGTCTTACTCTAGATAATGGTGGAATTTAGCAGGATTCTTTTCCCCTAGTGGTAGAAAATTTTTAGTATGTTTTTTCTAATGAGTTATCTAGCTTAAATCCTGAGTAAGAGATCAATTTCATGAATAAGTTAGTGTTGGGATCATAGAGAGTTTCTATCACACCTTACAGAATGGAACCATTAGAGCTTTAAGGGTTGAAAGTTTAGTTATAAGATATATAATAAAAAGGATTCATACGGCCTAGTATATCTCCTTGGGGTTGTCCAGTTCTCTTCACCAACAATACTGATGGGTCTTTACGCTTATGTGTGGGTTATCGGAGGTTAAACCAGATGATGTTCAAGAACTGATATCCTCTTCCATGCATTGATGATATTTTTGATCAATTGATAGGTTCTAAGATCTTCTCCAAGATTTGTTTGATATCAGGTTTCCACTAGTTAATTTTGATACTGATAGACATACCTTAGACTACATTTAGGAGTAAGTATGGATTCTATGAATCTGTAGTGATGTTGTTTGGGTTGACTAACACACTAGTGGTATTCATGTCCTTAATGAATAGGTTATTTCATCATTTTTTAGATCATTTTTTGGTAGTTTTGTGGATGAAACATTAGTGTACTCCCAGATAGAATATGATCATGTCAAACATCTTGACATTATTCTGAGTACATTGAGAGAGCATCGTCTATATGACAAGCTAACCAAATACAATTTATGGATTAATAAAGTACACTTCTTGGGTAATGTAATCTAAGAGGAAAGAGTATTAGTGGACCCAGATAAATTATAATCCATGGTATCTTGGGAAATCTAAATAAAATAATTGATATTTGGATATTTCTAGGTTTAGCAGGTTATTATAGGTGCTTTATCTAATATTTTTCTTGTTTGGCATCACCAATGTCTAGGTTGAGAAAGAAAGGGGTGAAGTTTGTTTGGTCTAATAATTATGATAGATATTTTTAGAAGATTAAAGGAAATATAACCTCATCACCTATCCTCATTTTTACCTATTTCGGGTAAATAATATGTCATTTATTAAAGGAATTGTCGTGGGTGCTCTCAAATAAAGTGTGATTTTTGGGTACTTAGGTGTAGCAGAGTGGCTGACCAAGGTCATCTCTCAAAGGAGGAAGTAAATTAAAATAGATTCTTAAAGGTACTATAAAAATAAAATAAAATAAAATAAAAATAGCACTTAAATTTTATTGGGGGTTTGTTAACCATTTATAATAGAAGAATAAGTATACTGGACAAAGATTTCATTTTTTTTGTTTTTGTTTTTGAAATGAAATTTGATTAATAAAACACAATGAGAATATTTTTTAGAAAACTATTTTAAAAAGTGTAACCAATATGAATCTACCTATTAAATAACTTATTAATAATTATCATTTAAATTAAAATTCACTTAATTATGATCCCCTAATTTTATAACCCTATAACTCTATGGGAGTTAACTTAACCACAATGATGAAATGCATTGAATAATAGTCTAGTTTCATAACATGCAATCGTAGCACTCTGCATTGATTATCATTACAATACTAGATTATGATAAATAGTAAATTAAGGAACCTATAAATTCTATAAATGAGGATGAATTGAGTTTATAGATTATATTTTAACTCTAAAAATTAATCTCATGTGGTTTTTTTTCACCGATTAAGGTTTCGCTCTCACAATTCACACAATTCTCGACCTCACGTGATTTTGTGTGAATCAATCAATTGCTTTATTATTTTATTTTAATTCAAAAACATAATTCATAAATCATAATATTTTAATTATATTATCTCATTGATTCAAAATAATTAAGTGAATATGGTTACAGTTAGATCGATTACTAAGAATAATTACTCTTCCATGGGCGGTGTAGTCATCATAGAAACATTTTTCATTTGAAAAAGGTTGTTAAAAGGGTATAACCCTATCACATTTCTAATCTTGATTTACATATCAAATAATAAGATTAATAGAAGAAGAAAATTAAAAATAACATAATAAATGTATGAGAAACTAAGAGATTATTGAAAGCACAACAATATTACAATGTGAAGAAGGAGAAGGAGAAGGCTTCGATGAAGGGATCCTAGCTTCAAAATATACCCCTCTTGAAATGCCTAGATAAATGGAGTTAAACAAATTCTCCTCTTCCTTTAATCTCCCAATTCATGTCCCAAACCCTCAAAATAAGAAAAATACATATTTATAGAGTGGATGGGAGGCTAGGTTACAAATGTTTTCAAGTGTGAATGGGGAAATTTAGAAAAATAGTTTAAGTCAAATTTCACCACCTTTTTTACCTCCAAAACACATGAACCAGCTGTCCTTTTAGGATAATTATTTTTTATACATTAGGTATTTGGGATATTCTCTAAATTTGGTCCCAATCCATTCATGTATGAAGAATTTATGGCCTAAATACTGAACTGATGTTCAATCTGGAAAGTCCATTCCATCTTTGACTTCATGGCCCATTAAGTCCAAAAAAATGCATGATTTAGCTCATATGTCCTGAATGAAAGTTGTATCCCATTAATTCAGAAACAAATTTACAAAATTCTAAGTTTAAATAATACATATAAAAATATTTATGTCTGAAATACTATAGTAAAATGTAAAAGGGAAAACTGTAATTTTCATAAAATTTTCAAATGAATGATCTAATCTAAAATATTCTATAAATAAACATATTTTTTACAATTTTAGGAAAATATTTCATTTATTACAAATAAAATATTCAGTGAAATTGTGTTTTATCAACTCCCCCACACTTATCCTTTTGCACTCCTAGGAAAAACCTCATATCATCTATTTCAGAAAAAATTGTGACAAGATATGCATATTCATATTCCTCAATCCATAATGACAATATAGAAAAATTAATAATCCCATAAAGAGTCAATATAAATAAATTTTAAATTCATTTTCTTGTAAATTTTATCAAAATAAAATCTAGTGAGATTAATGACACTAATCATAGAGTAACAAATTATAGGTCCAATGTGCCATTAATTCCCCACATGTGTGTGTGCCAACCATTTCAAGATTATATTTCCACCCTTTATTCAGTATATTCAGATCAAGTAAAATAATTCTTCTTACCTAGTTTAATTCACCAAACCTATTCTACATTCCTTTGCAATCATATTTAAAGACCCACTCACTTAAGAATTCTTAAAATTAAAACCTTAATCTCCTGACCTATATATCCCCACGTGTTGTACATTTCATCACTCCCATAATTTTTTTTTTAAGTTTCACTAGGAAAAAATCTCACACTCATCTCTCAACCCATGTTTTATATCCTCGTGATACTAATTGTAATAGTTATAACAAGATCAGAGGTTGAGGAAGAGTGATTTTTGACTTTCCCAAGACACAACCCGTGTTTTTTTTTGTTTTTTTTAGGCCGTACAATAGTCAGATAACAGGTACACACACATCGTTCAATTCAATATAGTAATGAAACTGATCGGAAGTGAAATTAATGTATGGATCAAATAATGAATTTTATTACCTAACTTGACTATACCTTCAATTGAGTGGGAAAATTTTCACAATTCATGGTTGAGTGAAAATTTGTGTAGAGAAATAAATGACATAATTTACCATAAACAAATATCACAAATAATAATGTCAAAATCTAAAAGGTTTTATAATGACACAACCAATAATATCATCAACGACTTCAATTTTTATAAAAATCAACCCTTGATGATGAAATCTTACTCATGCTTATCATGACACTAATGAATTTTAAAATTATGAATTTTCTATATATTCCATATCTAAATGAGCATGTTACATGATATATTTATTTTTGAAAATTTTAATTGAAAACATAACAGAAAACACACACAAAAACCACACAAATGAAAATTCTAAATATATACTCCAAAATATTTTTCCCTCCCCCACACTTAAAATATTTCATTTTCCTCAATGTGAACTTATGAAATGATACATGCACATGAAATTAAGAATTTTAAATATGAAAAAGAATATAAAAGTGAAAGGGTTAAGAACTACCTGGTATTCTCAAGTGATGATAGAGTCGTGCAGTGTGATGAAATCAACTACATCGGTAGGAAGTACCTCAATGTATTTCTTCAAATGTTTCCCATTGACTATAAATATTCTTCCAATGTCCTATTTTGTGTTCTCCACTACACCATAAGGAAAAAAATTATATACAATATAAGTACCCAACCATCTAGAACACGACTTATCGTGCATCATATTTAGTTGTGAACTGTAGAGTATAACTTTATTTCCAATATGAAACTCCCTTTTTTTATCATTCTATCATAAGATGCTTTTGATATTTCCTTGTAGAGCCTTGAGTTTTCATATGATGACAATAAAATATCCTCAAGCTCTTGAATTTGAAGCTTCCTTTGAATTCCATCTTGGTACAAATCCATGTTGAATTTCTTTATAACCCAATATGCCTGATGCTCGACTTCTACTGGGAGATGACATGCTTTCCTAAATACAATCTGAAATGGGTATATACCGATGGGTGTCTTGTATGCTGTCCTATAATCCCAAAGTTCATCATCTAATAGATTTCTCCAATCCTTCCTATTTGGTTTCATGGTTTTCTCCAAAAAAAAATTAAATCCCAATTTGAAACCTCAGTCTGGAAATTTGTTTGGGGGTGGTATGGTGTGGTATTTTTTGTGTCACTCCATAATTATAAAGGAGGGAATCCAAATTCTGATTTCAAAAGTTTTTCCCTTGATCACTAATGATAGCCTTTGGTACTCCAAACCTGTAATAAATTTGTGCCTTGACAAAGTCTACTACAAAAAGAGAGTCATTAGTCTTGGTGGCCTTGGAATCCACCCATTTTCTAACATAATCAACAGAAACCAAAATATAAAAAAATCCAAATGAACTAGGAAAAGAACCCATAAAATCAATAACTCATACATAAAAAATATCATAGAATTATATGGTTTATTGGGGAACCTTGTGTCTCCTAGAAATGTTCTCACTGTGTTGGCAATGTGAGAATGAATTAGAAAACACATGAGCATTATGGAATAATCTAGGCCAGTATAATACAGAGTCTAAGACTTTGCTACCTGTTCATTAGGATCCAAAGTTTCCTCCACATGAATGTTTATGGAAGAATTTAAGAATAGACTCAAACTTATTATTAGGAACACACCTCCTAATAACTTGATCACTACACATTCTCCAGAGGTATAGATCATCCCAAACATAAAATATTGAACCACCCTTTAACTTTTAGACTTGATGTTTCTTTAAATTTGTAGGAATTTCAAAGTAAACAAGGTAGTTAACTAAATCAGTATACCAAGAATGAGTACCTGTGGTGGAATAAAGATGATCATCGGGGAAAGTGTCCTGAAGTGGTACCTAGTCCAAGGTGTTAGCCTATAATGTGTGAGTATGCCTAATCTTGCAGTCTTCCACCAAGTTCTCTAAACCCTTCTTATAATTTATCTCGATATCAAATTCTTGAAGAAGCAACATCCATTGGATAATCCTATGCTTCGCATCTGGCTTCTTCAAGAGGTACCTCAGAGATGCATTCTCAAAAAAAAACTACTTTAGAGCCTAATAAATATGAATGAAATTTATCTAAAGGTAATATGATAGAAATAAACTCCTTTTATTTGTGTAGTTTGATTGGTCTAAATCCAATGTCCTCGAAGCATAGGCAATCACATGTGAACATCCCTCCACCCTATGTGATAAGACTACTCCAACTACAAAGTTTAAATCATCGCACATCAGCTCAAATGGAATGTCCCACTATGGGGTTTTTATGATTGGTGGAGTGGTTAGACACTATTTTAGCTCATCAAAGGAAGCCTTGCAATAATTATCAAACAAAAAATCAAAAACCTTTTAAAGTAATTGTGACATAGGAAGAGCAATCCTACTAAAATCTTTGATGAAGTGCAGATAAAATCCTGCATGCCCTAGGAAAGTTCTAACATCACACACACATGAAAGATGAGGTAAGAATGAAATAATATCTAATTTAGATCTATCAACCTCTATTCCATGTTTTGACACTACATTCCCTAAGAAAATCACATGCTCTACTATGAAATGACACATTTCAAAGTTCAAGTCCAGATTCTTCTCAATACAATGATTCAACACATTTCCCAAACTAGAGATACAATCATCAAATGAAGACCCATACACTGTAAAATCATCCATAAATACCTCTGTGCTGGTCTCAATAAAATCATAAAAAATACTCAACATGCATCTCTGGAAGGTACCTAGGTCATTGAAAAGTCCAAATGGCATCCTCTGATAGGAAAATGTATCGAATAAAAAAGTAAATTTTGTTTTCTCCTGATCCTATAGGGCTATAGAAACCTGAAAATAACCAAAAAATATATCCAAGAAACAATAGTGTGTTTTCCCAGCTAGTCTTTCAATCATTTGATCAATAAATGGAAGGAGAAATGGTCCTTGCATGTGGACTGATTTAGTTTCCTATAATCAATACACACATTACAACTATTTTGCAACCTCATTAGAACTAATTCCTCTCTCTCATTTTTAAAAATTGTAACACCAATTTTCTTAGCCACAACATGAATCGGAATTACCCACTGTGAATATGAAATGGGATAAATCATACCTTGATCGAGCAATTTTTCAACTTATTTTTTATCAACTTCCAGAAGAGTTGGATTCAGTATCCTTTTTGGATGCCTAACAAGTTTAGTCTCATCCTATAAAAGTATCATATGCATGAAAATGGAGGGAATAATACCTGATATGTTAGCTAAGGTCCACCTAATTTACCTAATGTTCTCCCTCAATATATTCAAAAAAATTCTTCATGGTCAAAAGGTAGATTGCTAGCAATTATAACAGTTAATCTCTCACCACTCAACAAGTATTAGTATTTTAGATTTGGTGGAAATGGCTTGAGTTCCATTATAAGGGGGTGATGTATGGATGGATAAATTGAAGGAACTAAAATATGTACATAATGTACATTGGTATCAGAATATACATCATCAAAATTATAGAATAAAGCATAAAATATACTAGCATGCTCAATAGCCATGTCATAATCAGATTTCACATGATTAAAATCAAAATATGAATCCATTTCAAAATCAAATCTATGAGAGGGTTTTTCATTAGGAATCAATGTGGAAGTGCTCTTAAACATCAAACTAGAACCAATACTCATAATATCCCTAAGCATAAGAGAATAAAATTACATGGGGTTTTTATTTGGTGGTTCAAAATGGGAGATAAAAAGCATAATATTCTTATGAGGGGTACTTCATGGAGTCCATAACATTAAATATCACAACTTTATCTCCAAACTCCATCGAAAGTGTACCCACATGGACATTTATAATTTTTTTTCAATTTTGAGGAAGGGCCTACCTAAGATAATGGGAGTATGATAACTTACCTGATTATCCTCCATGTTAAGCACATATAAATCTACTGGAAAGATCATGTCTCTTACTTGAACAAGTACATCCTCAAGGACTCCCACTAGATATACTATAGCTCTGTTCTTCAACTGCACCACTAATCTCATCAGCTTCAACTCACCAACTTGTAAAGAATATAATATAGAGAAAGGAATCAAATTTATGGAGGCACCTAAATCACATAAAGCATCAAAAATTTGTAATTCTCCTATGGTGAATGGTATGGTGAATGTCCCAGGATCATTACACTTTGTTGGAATTGATAGATTTGGTGTAATGAGTTCTGACACATTCTTACCAATATTGATCCTCTCATTTCCCTTGATCCCTCTTCGATTAGTAAAAAGTTATTATAAGAATTTGGCATACCTTGGTATTTTTTTAATGGCTTCAATTATAGATGTGTTGATCTCCACATGCTTGAATGTGTCCAAAATCTATTTTTTTATCTCCACTTCATCCATTTTTTAGTTTGCACAACTCTATTTGGAAAGGGAAGGGGTTTAAGAGGAACATCATCAATCTTTTTCTTACCTTTTTCATTCTCCTTGGGCTGCTCACCATTGGTTCTTGAATGTGACTTCTCCAGAGTTGAGGTGAATCCCAGGGGAATGGTAGGTGCAAAAGTATCATTTTTTTACTTCCCACTTCTCAATTTGATGGCACTAACATTCCCCTTGGGATTTGAAGTAGGTTGTGAAGGAATATTTCTAGAGTTCTTACTTACCAGTTCATATAGGGTGGTGTAAATCTGGCTCATTTATTTCTTCAACTCTCTCAACTCCGAACCTTGACTCTTCGGCTCATTCTATTGATTAAGAACAATTTGTTTCAAAATACCATCAGTATTAGAATCTAACTTTGGTTGAGAATTTCCTTTTTGTTAAATTATTGATTATTGGGATTCAAATATCCTTTAGGATTGTTGGAAACCTTATTGTTAAGGTGGAGTATGCTGAAAATTTTGTTGAAAAGGGGACCTTTGTTGTTGTCCAGATCCATACCTCATGTATAATTGATCCTTCCACCCTTGGTTGTATGTTAGAGAAAAGGAATCATAATTCTTTTGGGGATTTGGTTTTTGTTACTGCTAATATGGTCTCCTACTAAATACTATCGTGCAATCCTCTATCTCTTATAATTGGGGGAAATAATCAGTCAGGTATCCTATTTCAGTGTAAATTTCATAAGGTCTCACAGGAGTGGGTTGGGATGTCTTTTGAACCAAAGAAATATGCCTCACCATAGTAGTCAAATATTACAACTTGGTATTAATTAAATGAATTTCAAGAGAATATGTACTTACCTGGTGTACTCCTCTAACATGTGGTGTACCTCGATCACCAAATTGTTGGAAGTTTTGTGTCATTATATCGATCAATACATGTGCAGCTACTGGTGTTTTTTTGACCAATGCCCCTCCAACTATGGAATCCGCCATGCTTCTCTCCATATGTGTGATTCCTTCATAGAAGTATTTTATGAGTATTTTCTCACTAATTTGGTGATGTGGGAAGCTTACACACAACTTCTTGAATGTAACGACCCAAAGTTTCATTAATGGAAAATCCCTCTTGATCCAGTTAAATGTTTCTTTATGAAAAATGTTTTTATAAGATGTCAACTTCTTTAGTTTTACGTTAAGATTTGTGACCATTACTTTTATAGCCGTTGAATAGTGATCATCTGAGTAGTATAAATATAAGGCTTTAACGAAACCATTTCTACTCAGAAAAATGAAGTGATGGCCTCATCCAGTAGAATTGCCCCTTACGAAGCCCATTTGTCAGAGCTCAGAAAATAGGTGGCATCTTTGGGCTTCGCCCTTGACCAAGCCCAAGCTGAGCTTCATTATGTCAAGCTTGAACAGGACCGTTTACGGGAAAAGTGGAAGTTGATAGAGATTACCACTTGAGCGATGTTATCCGAGCCGCCCCAAGAGTTTGTCACCATCGCACACCTTACCCTTAGGTCTTATGGGGATATTTTAAGGGGTTATGTAACAAATAAGTCAAACCATGTTCATGTACATTATTTTTGTATATAATAATGAATATAATTTCTAGTCATTTTTGATACATTGTAATTAGTTTTTAAAGTACAAATGGTGTTTTTAGTTATTATTTAATTAAGAATTATATTTTATTAAATTAAAGGATTTTTTAATTAAATAATATTTTAATAAAATATTATTATTAATATTAAATTAATTTTTATTAAATATAAATAATCTTATAATTTTATGAATGCAATTAAAATTTTTATTAAGGTTTGAAATCCATTTCTGTCAAAACCCGTGAATTTTTTATAAATGTCGGTTTTTATTTTAAAAGTGAAAATTCACATATTTAGAAAATTATTTAGATAAAATAAATATTATTTTTGGAATCAGGACGTCGAAATTATCCAACGGTGAATTTTTTCATAATTTTCTGAGACAGTCAAATTTTTGGATAAAAATTAAATACCATTTAAATATATAATGTGTTTTATGACATCATAATGACCCAATGGTGATGTAATAAAATACCATAATCCTTATGTTCGTCCAATATGTGTTTTATCATTAAAATAATGAGGTATTGGGTTTGTTTGACTTACTTTTCAAAGCATTAATGGAGCCCTCAAGACTTATTCAACACTTTGCCTTTTTAAATTAATTTCCATGGGAGTGTGACTCACCTCCACATAAGCAACCCTAATTTTTTAATAATTTCAGACCTTGACCTTTTAAAATATTGTTTTCCTCTTTCCTTTTCTAGAAAACATAGGCAAATACCATGGGATGGTTTGTGGTTTGGATTATTTTAATATAAGGGGTCCCAAACCTAAATAATAAAGAATTCCCTCACCTTTCCTATATAAACCCACCCAAGCTCCCACTTCCTCCTCACTCAAAGCCCTTGGAGTTCATCCAACCTCTGCCCAACTCTCTCTAGAATCCTCTCAAGGTGCCCCAATCTCCCAATAATCCTCTCACAAGCCTCTCTCTAGCCTTTGGAAGCACACTTCCAAGTAAGGGTTTTTTCTTCCTTTCTCATTTTTGTCAATTTTCTTTAAGTTGTATTGCCCTTTTAATTTCAATTATGAATGTTGGGGTATGGTTTCTCACCTCCACCATACTGCCCTCTTATTTTTTTTAATGATGGGAGACCCCTTTCTCTCTCATTAAATGCCTCCCATCTACACCCGTTACTATGCTGAAATTCTGAAAGGAACTTTTTTTCTCCTTTTTTATATTCAAGCAATACTTTTGTATCATGAATCTAAATTCCTTTTCAATTGTTGGGACATGTATCTATATGACCTACTTACTATCCATTACATGTAAATATGATGAGTAACCCCTTTCCCTGTCATCAACCATTTTTATGAATTCTTATGTTACGTCGTTACGCTGCCGAAATCACACCGATTTTCTAAGCCAATATCATTGTGTGGTGAATACCATGCCCATTTCTCCATCAAGGATATTCACCTTTATGCACATTTAATTATTGATTATAAAGTTTCATGTATTAATTCCACATTCATTTATCGTGTAATAAATGATTATGTTTTATGAATCCATGTTTTATAATCCATGTGGCACACTTATGCATGAAATGAAATGTTTAAGAAGGGTGCGCCCTTATAGCGCTCCAATGCATTGGGTAAAGTATAGTATCATGATAGGTCATGTGAAATGATTGTTGACTCATGCTAATTCAAGTGCAACGAGGGTTTACTCGTGCTTCAAGTGCAATGAGGGTTTACTCATGCTCCATGTGCAATGAGCCTTGGCTCATGCTAATTCAATGTTAAGTGTTGTTGCCACATTTCCATGTTATGATTATCGTGATTTATCATGTCTTTATGTTCATGTTACTCTTATGATCTATTGATATTACTATTTCCTAACATGTATTGAACTCCTCATGTTATTCATTGTGTACTCCCTTACTGGGCTTTATAGCTCACCCTTTTCCTATGCATGTCCTCAGGTTATCCCATGCAATGCTAAGTACGAAGGAATGTAGTGGTCATGTAAATGAAGTTTTCAATAAAGATGTTGTATTTCAAGTTTAAAGTTTTTATGTAATGATCCTAAGCCCCAAAGACACTAAACCTCTCGATCTTCTTTGTTGTATCAAGTGAAGTTATATGTAATAAAGCATGTTTAAGTTATAATAGAAAGAAGGGTTGTCATAGTTGGTATCAAAGGATAGGTTTAGTTATTTTTGGGATTAGGAAACCCTATTAAAGCCTTAGATAAAAGACTAAGTATAATAAAAACATCCCTAAGTTTTGGTAAATACTAATTAAGTGGTTTATCAAACAAATACATCCTTTTCTGGATACGATCAGGTAGAGGCGGCTCTGGCACAGATGTATCCTAGAGGTAAAACCTGAAAACACCGCTTTGAGCTAGACTCGAACGGGAACTGGTGCACGACAACGGGCCTTGCTGCACTCTTGGTTACGACACTCCCGGGGGATATGTTTTGATAAATTCACAATCTTAGTATGAACCCTTATTAAGGGAAAAATGCCCCTAAGAATATATGTTAGAAGGAAGATCATGAAAATCCTGGATTGAATTCTATAGACTCATGAGTTAAAGAGATTAAAGTTTATTTATAAGTCATCAACTTTTGTCTTTGGATTACCCTTTATGTGTTACCCCTAAATTTCCTTTTATTCCAGTCAATGGCTGGTAATAGGAGAACTCAGGCTAACAACCGTTGTGAAGATCAGTGTGATGATTGTACTAATGAGATGCCCAATCCAATGGGAGCGGGAATCACGAACTTTGTCACGCTTCTCTCTCAGCTAACTCAAGTTTTGAATAGAAACACGGGTCAAGAGGAACGTTCAACCCCCCCTAAGAAGGAACAAGTCGCTATCGAGAGCTTCATGAGACAAAGTCCTCCTACTTTTAGTGGATCATCTGATCCCACGATCGCTGAGCAATGGATCAACTCCATTGAAAATATCTTCTCTATCCTTCAATGTTATGAACAAGAGAAGGTTCTCCTGGCGGCTTATCGTATGGAGGTTGAATCTGATCAATGGTGGACGTTGATCAAAAATATGAAGCCTGAGGAGGAGATCGAGGATTTGGAATGGAAGGAATTCCGGAATATGTTTTTCGATAAATATTTTCCGCGCACCCTCTGTCTTAAGATGGAAAGGGACTTCCTTTCCCTTAAGAAGAAAGATGAAGAATCTGTGGGAGCATATGAGGCAAACTTCACAAGGCTTGCACGATATGATTTCGGCTTTGTCGTTACCCCTGAATGCAAGGTTGACCGCTTCTTTGGTGGGCTGAAGCCTAGCTTGCGGAAAGCATTAGCGATCCGTGACTTCGACAGCTATGAGGAAATTGTCCGATGTGCCCTCAAGGTTGAAATGCAGATTGGAGAATCACAGGGGTATCATGGGGACAAGAAGCGTAAGGTTGACTTCAATGCTGGTGGTCCGATGGATAAATCCAACGGCGCTAAGAAGTTCCAGCACCCCACTTTCCAAAAGTGTGGAAAGAAGCACCCTAGAAATTGCCTTAGGGGGACAAGAAAATTATTCAGGTGTGGAAGAGAAGGGCACCTAGCTGTTAACTGTCAGCAAGAAGGACCCGCGGCTGCGATAGAGTAGAGGAACGCTCCGTTCGAACCTCAATGCATTGTTCAATGCTACAAATGCAAAGAACCGGGTCATTTTGCAAATCAGTGCCCTAATCCAAGGGTTATCAGAGGCAACCAGCAACCTCCAAGACAGCAAGGAAGAACTTTTGTCATCACTTCTGCCGAAGTGAACCCCGACAACGAAGTGGTGACAGGTACGCTAGTTATTCATTCAAGAATAGCGAACGTACTTTTTGATTCAGGTTCTACGCATTCTTTTATATCTCAAAAGTTTAGTATAAAAATCCCTACACCACCACAAATCATGGAAGTAAAGATGTCGGTGAGTATGGCAAATGGGGAAATCATTGCATCCCATGAGTATAAGTCCTCCCCTCTTATAATCTGTGGATTTATTTTCCCGGTGAATCTCATCATAATCCCTTTGCTGGAATTTGATGCAATTCTTGGCATGGATTAGCTTTCCTTATATAGAGCCAACATAAATTGTCGGGAGAGGGGAATCACACTCCATATGAAGAATCGACCCCCGATTCTTTACAAGTGTTAGGAGGAAGATGAATCTCCTTTAGCTCCATCATCTCAAGCATGGATATTACTGCCTTATGAGCATGCATATCTGGATCAGATGATTGAGTCCAAGGAAGAAACCACCCTTGAAGAAATGTCTATTGTGAGGGAATTCGCTGAAGTATTTCCCAAGGAACTTCCTGGTCTTCCTCCAAGAAGAGATGTTGAGTTCTCAATTGAACTTATACCTGGGGCGCTACCAATATCCAAGACTCCATATAGAATGGATGTTGTTGAGCTTGAAGAGCTGAAGAAACAACTACAGGAGAATCTGGATAAAGGGTTTATATGCCCAAGTGCATCACCATGGGGTGCACCAGTCCTCTTCGTCAAGAAGAAGGATGGGTCAATGCGGCTTTGCATCGATTATCGTGAACTTAACAAAATCACGATAAAGAACAAGTATCCTCTCCCAAGAATCTATGACTTGTTTGATCAGCTGTGTGGAGCACAATACTTCTTCAAGGTGGACTTGCGGTCGGGATATTATCAAGTAAGGGTGAAGAAGGAAGATATCCCCAAGACTGCTTTTCGTACAAGGTAGGGGCACTATGAATTCATAGTAATGCCTTTCGGACTCACCAATGCTCCAGAAATATTCATGGACTTGATGAATAGAGTATTTAGAAATTACCTAGACAAATTTGTGGTAGTCTTTATAGATGAAATTCTTATATACTCCAAAACCAAGGAGGACCATGAGGAGCATTTAAGAACTGTACTGGAGACTTTGCGCAAGGAGAAGCTCTATGCCAAGTACAGCAAGTGTGAGTTTTGGTTGAAGGAGGTCTCATTCTTGGGACATATCATCACAAGCAATGGGATATCTGTGGACCCCTCCAAAATAGATGCAATTGAGGGATGGATGAGTCCAACATCGATAACTGATATCCGTAGCTTCTTGGGGTTAGCTGGATATTATCGACGATTTGTGAGAAATTTCTCATGATTTTCCAACCCTCTTACCAAGCTAACTCGAAAGGGAGTAAAGTTTTCTTGGAGTGGTGAATGCGAATAAATCTTCAAGGAGTTGAAAAGGAGGCTTATCACTGCACCCATGCTCACTTTACCCACAAGTGGGGAGCTTTTTGTGGTATTCAGTGATGCTTCGAAGAAGGGATTAGGATGTGTGCTGATGCAGAATGATAAAGTGATATCCTATGCCTCAAGGCAGTTGAAAATCCATGAGCAAAACTATCCAACGCATGATCTGGAGTTGGCGGCGGTGATCTTTGCCTTGAAAATCTGGCGGCATTATCTCTATGGAAAGAAATGTGAGATATATACTGACCACAAGAGTCTTAAATATATATTCACACAGAAAGATCTTAATATGCGCCAGAGAAGATGGATAGAGCTCATCAAGGATTATGATTGTTCAATACATTACCACCCTGGGAAAGCGAACAAGGTGGCAGATGCCCTAAGTAGAAAGGATCCAGCGATTCTATCAATGATGAGAATTGAGAAGGATCCAATCTTCTTAGGCTTAATGAAGATGGATGTGGGAATCATAAAGAAGGGAACATCATCAATCCTTTCACAAATGATTTCTCCACCATATCTTTTGGAAAGGTTAAAGGATGCTCAAAAGGATGATGCGGGAATCCAAGAAAAAGTGGAAGCTATCAAAAAGGGAAAATCCTCAGATTTTAATGTTAATGAAGAAGGAATTGTGCGGTTTGGGAAAAGACTATGTGTTCCATCAAGTTCGGAGATGAAGAAGGAACTTTTGGATGATGCACATAGTTCAAATTTCTCTATTCACCCAGAGAGCACAAAGATGTATCGAGATCTCCGAGAAAACTTTTGGTGGGATAATATGAAGAAGGAGATCGCTGAATATAC
Organism: Viscum album; assembly: GCA_963277665.1. NCBI lineage: Eukaryota > Viridiplantae > Streptophyta > Magnoliopsida > Santalales > Viscaceae > Viscum > Viscum album. The sequence continues at coordinate 1,108,392,751 of OY728142.1, read as the reverse complement.
ATCAAAGTGTCTGGTGTGTCAGCAAGTGAAGGCATAGAGGCAGAAGTCTAAGGGGATGATGCAACCATTTCCCATACTAGAATGGAAATGGGAGAACATCACCATGGACTTTGTCACTGGACTTCCAAGGACATCCAAAGGCAACAATGCAATCTGGGTTGTTGTGGATCATCTTACAAAGACTGCACACTTCATTTCTATTCGAGAGGATTTCTCTTTGGATCAACTGGCACGGATATATATCAGGGATGTGGTATGGTTGCATGGAGTAACACTATCTATTGTTTCTGACCGAGATCCAAGATTCACCTCTAAGTTTTGGAAGAGTCTTCATCAAGCTCTGAATACTGAACTGTTTTTTAGTACGGCCTATCATCCTCAAACTGATGGCCAATCCGAGCGGACTATCCAAACACTTGAGGATATGTTGAGAGCGTGCTCAATGGACTTTAAAGGAGGATGGGATCAACATCTTCCTCTGGTTGAGTTCTCTTATAATAATAGTTTCCACTCGAGCATCCAAATGGCACCATATGAAGCCCTATATGGGAAAAGGTGTAGAACACCGGCATGTTGGGATGATGTCGGTGAACGTAAGATGCTTGGACCAGAAATGGTCGAAGAAATGGTGGAGAAGGTGAAAACCATTCAGCAGCATATCAAGGCAGCCCAAAGTCGACAGAAGAGTTATGCAGATAATCGTCGACGAGACCTTGAGTTTAAAGTCGGAGACATGGTGTTTTTACGCATATCTCTGTGGAATAAGGTCATGAGGTTTGGAAAGAAAGGGAAGTTAAGTCCAAGCTAAATCGGGCCCTTTGAGATTCTTGATCGTGTTGGGGCTGTGGCCTATCGACTAGCACTTCCACCTACTATAGCCAAGGTCTATGATGTCTTTCATGTATCCCTCTTAAGGAAGTACATACCGGACCCTTCACGTGTACTCTCTTCCTAGGTGGTACAATTGGAAGATGATCTTTCTTATGAGGAGAAACAAGTGAAGATCTTAGATCGTAGAGAAAAATTTCTACGAAATAAGACAATGCCCCTCGTCAAGGTGTTGTGGAGAAACCACAAGTTTGAAGAAGCAACTTGGGAGTCGGAGGATATGATGAAGCTGAGTTACCCACATTTGTTTTAGTGTGGGAAAAGGAAAATTTCAAGGGCGAAATTTCTTAAGGGGGGAATATTGTAACGACCCAAATTTTCATTAATGGAAAATCCCTCTTGATCCAGTTAAATGTTTATTTATGAAAAATGTTTTTATAAGATGTCAACTTCTTTAGTTTTACGTTAATATTTTTGACCGTTACTTTTATAGTTGTTGAACAGTGATCATATGAGTAGTATAAATATAAGGCTTTAACAAACCCATTTCTACTCACACAAAGGAAGTGATGGCCTCATCCAGTAGAATTGCCCCTTACGAAGCCCATTTGTCGGAGCTCGGAAAAGATGTGGCGTCTTTGGGCTTCGCCCTTGACCAAGCCCAAGATGAGCTTCATTATGTCAAGCTTGAACGGGACCATCTACGGGAAAAGTGGAAGTTGATAGAGATTACCACTCGAGCGATGTTATCCGAGCCGCCCCAAGAGTATGTCACCATCGCACACCTTACCCTTAGGTCTTATGCGGCTATTTTAAGGGGTTATGTAACAAATAAGTAACACCATGTTCATGTACATTATTTTTGTATATAATAATGAATATAATTTCTAGTCATTTTTTATACATTGTAATTAGTTTTTAAAGTACAAATGGTGTTTTTAGTTATTATTTAATTAGGAATTATATTTTATTAAATTAAAGAATTTTTGAATTAAATAATATTTTAATAAAATATTATTATTAATATTCAATTAATTTTTATTAAATATAAATGATCTTATAATTTTATGAATGCAATTAAAATTTTTATTAAGGTTTGAAATCCATTTCTGTCAAAACCCGTGAATTTTTTATAAATGTCGGTTTTTATTTTAAAAGTGAAAATTCACATATTTAGAAAATTATTTAGATAAAATAAATATTATTTTTTTAATCAGGACGTCAAAATTATCCAATGGTGAATTTTTCATAATTTTCTGAGACAGTCAAATTTTTTGGGTAAAAATTAAATACCATTTAAATATATAATGTCTTTTATGACATCATAATGACCCAATGGTGATGTAATAAAATACCATAATCCTTATGTTCGGCCAATATGTATTTTATAATTAAAATAATGAGGTTTTGGGTTTGTTTGACTTACTTTTCAAAGCATTAATGGAGCCCTCAAGACTTATTCAACACTTTGCCTTTTTAAATTAATTTCCATGGGAGTGTGACTCACCTCCACATAAGAAACCCTAATTTTTTAATAAGTTCGGACCTTGGCCTTGTAAAATATTGTTTTCCTCTTTCCTTTTCCAGAAACCATGGGCAAATACCATGGGATGGTTTGTGTTTTGGATTATTTTAATATAAGGGGTCCCAAACCTAAATAATAAAGAATTCCCTCACCCTTCCTATATAAACCCACCCAAGCTCCCACTTCCTCCTCACTCAAAGCCCTTGGAGTTCGTCCAAACTCTACCCTACTCTCTCTATAATCCTCTCAAGGTGCCCCAAGCTCCCAATAAGCCTCTCACAAGCCTCTCTCTAGCCTTTGGAAACACACTTCCAAGTAAGGGTTTTTTCTTCCTTTCTCATTTTTGTCAATTTTCTTTAAGTTGTATTGCCCTTTTAATTTCAATTATGAATGTTGGGGTATGGTTTCGCACCTCCCCCATACTGCCCTCTTATTGTTTGAATGATGGGAGACTCATTTCTCTCTCATTAAATACTTCCCCATGTACACCCGTTACTATGCCGAAATTCCGAAAGGAACTTTTTTTCTCCTCTTTTATATTCAAGCAATACTTTTTTATCATGAATCTAAATTCCTTTTAAATTGTTGGGACATGTATCTATATGACCTCCTTACTGTCCATTACATGTAAATATTATGAGGAACCCCTTTCTCTCTCATCAACCATTTTTATGAATTCTTATGTTACGTCGTTACGCTGCCGAAATCACACCGATTTTCTAAGCCAATATCATTGTGTAGTGAATACCATGCCCATTTCTCCATCAAGGGTATTCACCTTTATGCACATTTACTTATTGATTATAAAGTTTCATGTATGAATTCCACATTCATTTATCGTGTAATAAATGATTATGTTTTATGAATCCATGTTTTATGATCCATGTGGCACACTTATGCATGAAATGAAATGTTTAAGAAGGGTGCGCCCTTATAGCGCTCCAATGCATTGGGTAAAGTATAGTATCATGATACGTAATTTTCAATGAGTGTTGACTCATGCTAATTCAAGTGCAACGAGGGTTTACTCGTGCTTCAAGTTCAATGAGGGTTTACTCATGCTCCATGTGCAATGAGCCTTGGCTCATGCTAATTCAATGTTAAGTGTTGTTGCCACATTTCCATGTTATGATTATCATTATTTATCATGCCTTTATGTTCATGTTACTCTTATGCTCTACTGATATTCCTATTGCATAAAATGTATTGAACTCCTCATGTTATTCATTGTGTACTCCCTTACTGGGCTTTATAGCTCACCCTTTTCTTATGCATGTCCTCAGGTTATCCCATGCAATGCTAAGTACGAAGGAATGTAGTGGTCATGTAAAGGAAGTTTTCAATAAAGATGTTGTATTTCAAGTTTAAAGTTTTTATGTAATGATCCTAATCCCCAAAGACACTAAACTTCTCGATCTTCTTTATTGTATCAAGTGAAGTTATATGTAATAAATCATGTTTAAGTTGTAATAGAAAGCAGGGTTGTCATAGTTGGTATCAAAGGATATGTTTAGTTATTTTTGGGATTAGGAAACCCTAGTAAAGCCTTAGATACAAGACTAAGTATCATAAAAAACATCCCTAAGTTTTGGTAAATACTAATTAAGTGATTTATCAAACAAATACATCTCTATCTGGATACGAGCAGGTAGAGGCAGCTCTGGCACAGATGTATCCTAGGGGTAAAACCCGAAAACACCGCTTTGAGCTAGACTCGAACGGGAACTGGTGCACGACAACGGGCCTTGCTGCACTCTTGGTTATGAAACTCCCGGGGGATATGTTTTAATAAATTCACAATCTTAGTATGAACCCTTATTAAGGGAAAAATTCCCCTAAGAATATATGTTATAAGGAAGATCATGAAAAGCCTGGATTGAATCCTATAGACTCATGAGTTAAAGAGATTAAAGTTTATTTATAAGTCATCAAGTTTTGTCTTTGGATTACCCTTTATGTGTTACCCCTAACTTTCCTTTTATTCCAGCCAATGGCCGGTAATAGGAGAACTCGGGCTAACAACCGTTGTGAAGATCAGTGTGATGATTGTACTAATGAGATGCCCAATCCAATGGGATCGGCAATCGCGAACTTTTTCACGCTTCTCTCTCATCTAACTCAAGTTTTGAATAGAAACACGGGTCAAGAGGAATGTTCAACCCCCCCTAATAAAGAACATGTCTCTATCGAGAGCTTCATGAGACAAAGGCCTCCTGCTTTTAGTGGATCATCTGATCCCACGATCGCTGAGCAATGGATCAACTCCATTGAAAAGATCTTCTCTATCCTTCAATGTTTTGAACAAGAGAAGGTTCTCCTGGAGGCTTATCGTAGGAGGGTGAAGCTGATAAATAGTGTATGTTGATCAAAAATACGAAGCCTGAGGAGGAGATCGATGCTTTGGAATGGAAGGAATTCCGGAAGATGTTTTTCGATAAATATTTTCCGCGCACCCTCCATCTTAAGATGGAAAGGGACTTCCTTTCCCTCAAGCAGAAAGATGAAGAATCTGTGGGAGTGTACGAGGAAAACTTCACAAGGCTTGCACGATACGCTTCCGGCTTTGTCGTTACCCCCGAATGCAAGGTTGACCGCTTCTTTGGTGGGATGAAGCCTAGCTTGCGGAAAGCATTAGTGATCCGTGACTTCGACAGCTATGAGGAAATTGTCCGATGTGCCCTCAAGGTTAAAATGGAGATCGGAGAATCACAGGGGTATCATGGGGACAAGAAGCGTATGGTGGACTTCAATGCAGGTGGTCCGATGGATAAATCCAACGGTGCTAAGAAGTTCCAGCACCCCACTTGCCAAAAGTGTGGAAAGAAGTACCCTGGAAATTTCCTTAGGGGGACAAGAAAATTCTTCAGGTGTGGAAGAGAAGGGCACCTAGCTGTTAACTGTCAGCAAGAAGGACCCGCGGCTGCGACAGAGGAGAGGAACGCTCCGTTCGAACCTCAACGCATTGTTCAATGCTACAAATGCAAAGAACCGGGTCATTTTTTAAATCAGTGCCCTAATCCAAGGGTTACCGGAGGCAACCAGCAACCTCCAAGATAGCAAGGAAGAACTTTTTACATCACTTCTGCCGAAGTGAACCCCGACAACGAAGTGGTGACAGGTACGCTAGTTATTCATTCAATAATAGCGAATGTACTTTTTGATTCAGGTTCTACGCATTCTTTTATATCTCAAAAGTTTAGTAGAACAATCCTTGCACCACCACAAATCATGGAAGTAAAGATGACGGTGAGTACGGAAAATGGGGCAATCATTGCATCCCATTAGTATAAGTCCTCCCCTGTTATAATCTGTGGATTGAATTTCCCGGCGAACCTCATCATACTCCCTTTGGTGGAATTTGATGCAATTATTGGCATGGATTGGATTTCCTTATATAGATCCAACATAAATTGTCGGGAGAGGGAAATCACACTCCATATGGAGAATCGACCCCCGATTCCTTACAAGTGTCAGGAGAAGGATGAATCTCCTTTAGCTCCATCATCTCAAGCATGGATATTACTGCCTTATGAGCATGCATATCTGGCTCAGATGATTGAGTCCAAGGAAGAAACCACCCTTGAATAAATGCCTATTGTGAGGGAATTCGCTGAAGTATTTCCCGAAGAACTTCCTGGCCTTCCTCCAAGAAGAGATGTTGAGTTCTCAATTGAACTTATACCTGGGGCGCTACCAATATCCAAGACTCCATATAGAATGGCTGTTGTTGAGCTTGAAGATCTGAAGAAACAACTATAGGAGAATCTGGATAAAGGGTTTATACTCCCAAGTGCATCACCATGGGGTGCACCAGTCCTCTTCGTCAAGAAGAAGGATCGGTCAATGCGGCTTTGCATCGATTATCGTGAACTTAACAAAATCACGATAAAGAACAAGTATCCTCTCCCAAGAATCTATGACTTGTTTGATCAGCTGCGTGGAGCACAATACTTCTCCAAGGTGGACTTGCGGTTGGGATATTATCAAGTAAGGGTGAAGAAGGAAGATATCCCCAAGATTGCTTTTCGTACAAGGTACGGCCACTATGAATTCATAGTAATGCCTTTCGGACTCACCAATGCTCCAGAAATATTCATGGACTTGATGAATAGAGTCTTTAGAGATTACCTAGAAAAATTTTTGGTAGTCTTTATAGATGATATTCTAATATACTCCAAAACCAAGGAGGACCATGAGGAGCATTTAAGAACTGTACTGGAGACTTTGCGCAAGGAGAAGCTCTATGCCAAGTACAGCAAGTATGAGTTCTAGTTTAAGGAGGTCTCATTATTGGGCCATATCATCACAAGCAATGGGATATCTGTGGACCCCTCCAAAACAGATGCAATTGAGGGATGGATGAGGCCAACATCGGTAACTGATATCCGTAGCTTCTTAGGGTTAGCTGGATATTATCGACGATTTGTGAGAAATTTCTCACGATTGTCCAACCCTCTTACCAAGCTAACTCGAAAGGGAGTAAAGTTTTCTTGGAGTGATGAATGCGAAGAAAGCTTCAAGGAGTTGAAAAGGAGGCTTATCACTGCACCCGTGCTCACTTTACCCACAAGTGGGGAGCTTTTTGTGGTATTCAGTGATACTTTGAAGAAGGGCTTAGGATGTATGATGATGTAGAATGATAAAGTGATATCCTATGCCTCAAGGTAGTTGAAAATCCATGAGCGAAACTATCCAACGCATGATCTGGAGTTGGCGGCGGTGATCATTGCCTTGAAAATCTGGTGGCATTATCTCTATGGAGAGAAATGTGAGATATATACTGATCACAAGAGTCTTAAATATATATTCACACAGAAAGAGCTTAATATGCGCCAGAGAAGATGGATAGAGCTCATCAAAGATTATGATTGTTCAATACATTACCACCCTTGGAAAGCGAACAAGGTGGCAGAAGCCCTAAGTAGAAAGGATCCAGCGATTCTATCAATGATGAGAATTGATAAGGATCCAATCTTCTTAGACTTAATGAAGATGGATGTGGGAATCATAAAGAAGGGAACATCATCAATACTTTCACAAATGATTTCTCAACCATATCTTTTGGAAAGGTTAAAGGATGCTCAAAAGGATGATGCGGGAATCCAAGAAAAAGTGGAAGCTATCAAAAAGGTAAAATCCTCAGAGTTTAATGTTAATGAAGAAGGAATTGTGCGGTTTGGGAAAAGACTATGTGTTCCATCAAGTTCGGAGCTGAAGAAGGAACTTTTGGATGATGCACATAGTTCAAATTTCTCTATTCACCCAGGGAGCACAAAGATGTATCGAGATCTCCGAGAAAACTTTTGGTGGGATAATATGAAGAAGGAGATCGCTGAATATACATCAAATTTCCTGGTGTGTCAGAAAGTGAAGGCAGAGAGGCAGAAGTCTAAGGGGATGATGCAACCATTGCCCATACCAGAATGGAAATGGGAGAACATCACCATGGACTTTGTCACTGGACTTCCAAGGACATCCAAAGGCAACAATGCAATCTGGGTTGTTGTGGATCGTCTTACAAAGACTGCACACTTCATTGATATTTGAGAGGATTTCTCTTTGGATCAACTGGCATAGATATATATCAGGGATGTGGTACGGTTGCATGGAGTACCACTATCTATTGTTTCTGACCGAGATCCAAGATTCACCTCTAAGTTTTTGAAGAGTCTTCAACAAGCTCTGAATACTGAACTGAACTTCAGTACGGCCTATCATCCTCAAACTGTTGGCCAATCCGAGCGGACTATCCAAACACTTGAGGATATGTTGAGAGCGTGCTCAATGGACTTTAAAGGAGGATGGGATCAACATCTTCCTCTAGTTGAGTTCTCTTATAATAATAGTTTCCACTCGAGCATCCAAATGGCACCATATGAAGCCTTGTATGGGAAAAGGTGTAGAACACTGGCATGTTGGGATGAGGTCAGTGAACGTAAGCTGCTTGGACCAGAAATGGTCAAAGAAATGGTGGAGAAGTTGAAAACCATTCAGCAACATATCAAGGTAGCCCAAAGTCGACAGAAGAGTTATGCAGATAATCGTCGAAGAGACCTTGAGTTTAAAGTTGGAGACATGGTGTTTTTATGCATATCTCCGTGGAAGAAGGTCATGAGGTTTGGAAAGAAAGGGAAGTTAAGTCCAAGGTATATCGTCCCCTTCGAGATTCTTGATCGTGTTGGGGCTGTGGCCTATCGACTAGCACTTCCACCTACTATGGCCAAGGTGCATGATGTCTTTCATGTATCCCCCTTAAGGAAGTACATACCAGACCCTTCACATGTACTCTCTTACGAGGTGGTACAATTGGAAGATGATATTTCTTATGAGGAGCAACCAGTGAAGATCTTAGATCGTAGAGAAAAAGTTATACGAAATAAGACAATGCCCCTCGTCAAGGTGTTGTGGAGAAACCACAAGTTTGAAGAAGCAACTTGGGAGTTGGAGGATATGATGAAGCTGAGTTACCCACATTTGTTTTAGTGTGGGAAAAGGAAAATTTCGAGGGCGATATTTCTTAAGGGGGGAATATTGTAACGACCCAAAGTTTCATTAATGGAAAATCCCTCTTGATCCAGTTAAATGTTTCTTTATGAAAAATGTTTTAATAAGATGTCAACTTCTTTAGTTTTACGTTAAGATTTGTGACTGTTACTTTTATAGCTGTTGAACAATGATCATCTGAGTAGTATAAATATAAGGCTTTAACGAACCCATTTCTACTCAGACAAAGGAAGTGATGGCCTCATCCAGTAGAATTGCCCCTTACGAAGCCCATTTGTCAGAGCTCGGAAAAGAGGTGGAGTCTTTGGGCTTCGCCCTTGACCAAGCCCAAGATGAGCTTCATTATGTCAAGCTTGAACGGGACCGTCTACGGGAAAAGTGGAAGTTGATAGATATTACCACTCGAGAGATGTTATCCAAGCCGCCCCAAGAGTCTGTCACCATCGCACACCTTACCCTTAGGTCTTATGCGGCTATTTTAAGGGGTTATGTAACAAATAAGTAGCACCATGTTCATGTACATTATTTTTTTATATAATAATGAATATAATTTCTAGTCATTTTTGATACATTGTAATTAGTTTTTAAAGTACAAATGGTGTTTTTAGTTATTATTTAATTAAGAATTATATTTTATTAAATTAAAGGATTTTTGAATTAAATAATATTTTAATAAAATATTATTATTAATATTAAATTAATTTTTATTAAATATAAAGGATCTTATAATTTTATGAATGCAATTAAAATTTTTATTAAGGTTTGAAAGCCATTTCTGTCAAAACCCGTGAATTTTTTATAAATGTCGGTTTTTATTTTAAAAGTGAAAATTCAAATATTTAGAAAATTATTTAGATAAAATAAATATTATTTTTGGAATCAGGATGTTGAAATTATCCAACGGTTAATTTTTCATAATTTTCTGAGACAGTCAAATTTTTGGGTAAAAATTAAATACCATTTAAATATATAATGTGTTTTATGACATCATAATGACCCAATGGTGATGTAATAAAATACAATAATCCTTATGTTCGGCCAATATGTGTTTTATCATTAAAATAATGAGGTTTTGGGTTTGTTTGACTTACTTTTCAAAGCATTAATGGAGCCCTCAAGACTTATTCAACACTTTGCCTTTTTAAATTAATTTCCATGGGAGTGTGACTCACCTCCACATAAGAAACCCTAATTTTTTAATAAGTTCGGACCTTGGCCTTGTAAAATATTTTTTTCCTCTTTCCTTTTCCATAAACCATGGGCAAATACCATGGTATGGTTTGTGGTTTGGATTATTTTAATATAAGGGGTCCCAAACCTAAATAATAAATAATTCCCTCACCTTTCCTATATAAACCCGCCCAAGCTCCCACTTCATCCTCACTCAAAGCCCTTGTAGTTCGTCCAAACTCTTCCCTACTCTCTCTATAATCCTCTCAAGGTGCCCCAAGCTCCCAATAAGCCTCTCACAACCCTCTCTCTAGCCTTTGGAAGCACACTTCCAAGTAAGGGTTTTTTCTTCCTTTCTCATTTTTGTCAATTTTCTTTAAGTTGTATTGCCCTTTTAATTTCAATTATGAATGTTGGGGTATGGTTTCTCACCTCCCCCATACTGCCCTATTATTGTTTGAATGATAGGAGACCCCTTTATCTCTCATTAAATGCCTCTCATGTACACCCGTTACTATGCCAAAATTCTAAAAGGAACGTTTTTTCTCCTCTTTTATATTCAAGCAATACTTTTGTATCATGAATCTAAATTCCTTTTAAATTGTTGGGACATGTATCTATATGACCTCCTTACTGTCCATTACATGTAAATATGATGAGGAACCCCTTTCTCTCTCATCAACCATTTTTATGAATTCTTATGTTACGTCGTTACGCTGTCGAAATCACACCGATTTTCTAAGCCAATATCATTGTGTAGTGAATACCATGCCCATTTCTACATCAAGGGTATTCACCTTTATGCACATTTACTTATTGATTATAAAGTTTCATTTATTAATTCCACATTCATTTATCGTGTAATAAATGATTATGTTTTATGAATCCATGTTTTATGATCCATGTGGCACACTTATGCATGAAATGAAATGTTTAAGAAGGGTGCGCCCTTATAGCGCTCCAATGCATTGGGTAAAGTATAGTATCATGATACGTCATGTGCAATGAGTGTTGACTCATGATAATTCAAGTGCAAAGAGGGTTTACTCGTGCTTCAAGTGCAATGAGGGTTTACTCATGCTCCATGTGCAATGAGCATTGGCTCATGCTAATTCAATGTTAAGTGGTGTTGCCACATTTCCATGTTATGATTATCATGCTTTATCATGCCTTTATGTTCATGTTAATCTTATGCTCTATTGATATTCCTATTGCCTAACATGTATTGAACTCCTCATGTTATTCATTGTGTACTCCCTTACTGGGATTTATAGCTCACCCTTTTCTTATGCATGTCCTCAGGTTATCCCATGCAATGCTAAGTACGAAGGAATGTAGTGGTCATGTAAAGGAAGTTTTCAATAAAGATGTTGTATTTCAAGTTTAAAGTTTTTATTTAATTATCCTAAGCCCCAAAGACACTAAACCTCTTGATCTTCTTTGTTGTATCAAGTGAATTTATATGTAATAAAGCATGTTTAAGTTGTAATAGAAAGCAGGGTTGTCATATTGAATCTCTCCCAGTACCCATACATTGACTATCCTTGTGCTTACTTGATCCTCTATATCTACTTATGAATGTAATAGGTCTTTGATACTGGAACAAATATCTTCAAGAAAATACATTTAAAATCATTCCAACATGTTATATCTTCAGGTTGTAAGTAATACATTCAATCTTGTATAGGTCCATCAAGTAAAAATGGGAATGCTCTTAGTTTGATTTGATCTTAAAATAAATTTCTTGGTTTTAGGGTTGAAAAAACCACATTAAATCCTTTTAAATATTTTTTGGATACTCACAAGATAATCCATGAAATTTTAGAAGTAGTTTAATTAACCCAAATTTCAGTTCAAAGTCCGATTCAATATTTGGGTATGCAATACAATTTGGTTGATAGTTAATATCCTGTGTAGCCAATTCTCAAATGGTTATATTAAGTTTATTATTATTATTTTCATCCATTGGTTCTTGTTTTATGTTTTATTTATAATTGCTTTCAATTTCAATGTTCTTAGAGTGTAGGAATTCTCTAGTTATGTAAATGTCGACACTTCCCATAGACTGAGATTGTATGATTCGAGACCTAAGGCTACATTCAACCTCAGGGTCTAAATCAAATAGATATTCAGGATTGGATCATGTTATAAATCATAAAAATTGATAAAATTATACCATAATATCATGAGAATAAGTTTCAAGAGATGGTCTAAAAGAGAAGAAAAGAGAGAGGAAGAAGAAAGAGAAACAAAAAACAAACAAAAAATGAGAAAGGGGAAAAAGGAATGAATAAATAAGAGAAAATAAAAGGATAAAAATAAAATTAAACTAATACCTCTAATTAGTTAAATAAAATATTTTCCTCCCTATAAATGGTTCCAATTTTAAAGGTACTATCGTGGGTTCTCTCAAATAATGTCTTATTTTTGGGTACTTAGGTGCAGTATAGTGGCTGACCAAGGTCGTCTCTCAAAGGAGAAAGTAAATTAAAACAGATTATTAAAGGTATTCTAAAAATAAGATAAAAGAGAAGAAAAACACTAATTAAAAATTATGGGGGTTTTTTTAACAATTTATAAAATTATGAGAATAATTATTCTGGAATAATTTTTTTTTAAATGAAATTTGATTAATAAAACACAATGAGAAGATTTTTTAGAAAACTATTTTAAAAAGCGTAACCAAACTGACTCTACCTATTAAATTAATTATTAATCATTATTATTTAAATTAAAATTAACTTAATTATGATCCTCTAAATTTATAACCCTCAAACTCTACGGGAGTTAACTTAACCATAATGATGAAATGAATTGAACCCTAGGCTAGTTTCGAAACATGCAATCATAGCACCCTGTGTTGATTGTCCTTCCAATAATATCTTATGTTTAGTGGTAAATTAGGGAACATATTCATTCTTTAAATGAGGATTAATTGATTTTAGATATTATATTTGAACTCTAAAAATTAATCTCATGTGGTTTTGTATCACCGATTAAGGTTTCACTCTCACAATTCACACAATTCTCAACCTTGTGTGATTTTGTGTGAATTTTTAAATTTCTTGATTAGTTTATTTTAATTTAAAAAAAGATTTCATAAATCATAATATGTGAATTATATTATCTTATTAATTAAAAATAATTAATTTATTATGATTAGAGTTAGATCCATCACTAAGAAGAATTACTCTTCAATGGGCGGTGTAGTCATCGTAGAAACGTTTTTCATTTGAAAAAGGTTGTTGAAAGGGTATAACCCAATCACATTTATACTATTTATTTCTAGATAGAATAGGAATATTAATAGAAGAGGAAAATTGAAAATAATATAAGAAATAGAAGAGTAACTAAGAGATTATTGAAAGTGCATTAGTATTACAAAGTGAATAAGAAGGAGGAGGCTTCGATGAAGGGATCCCAGATTCAAAAGCTCTCCCACTTTAAATGCCTATAGAAATGGATTGAAACCAATTCTTCTCTTCCTTAAATATTCCAATGCACGTCCCAAACCCTAAAAATGATAAAAAATACATATTTATAGAGTGGAGGGGAGGCTAAGTTACAAATAGTTTCAAGTGTGAATGGGGAAATTTAGAAAAATATTTTAAGTCAAATTTCACCACCTGTTTTACCTCAAAAACGTGTGAACAAGTTGTCCTTACAGACTAATTATTCGTGATAAATTATTTCCTCAAGCTATTCTCCAAATTTGGGCCCAATATATACATGTATGAAGAAGTTATGGCCCAAATACTAAAGTGATTTCCAATCTGGTGAGTCCAGTATAGCTTTGAATTCATGGCCCATTAAGTCCAAAAAAATGCATGATTTAGCTCATATGTCCTGAATAAAATTTGTATCTCATTAATTCAAGAACATAGTGTTGTACCTCTCGTTCCCCTCGTTGTTTGATTTTCATGATCACAATCACCTTAATATTTGTCTAACATTGTTTTAAGTGTTTTTGTTTTATAGGCAAAAGATTGCCAAGGGAATGGCCCAAGAAAGCATCTCAAGTGGACTGAAATTCAGTCCACCGGCCAACCGGTGTGATAGCACCGGCCAGCCGGTGGACCTGGCAGAGGCATTGCCCACTGCCAGGCTCCACCGGTCAGCCGGTGGCTCTGTCACCGGCCAGCCGGTGGCACCCAGCTCAAACAATGTGAGCTACTGTCTTCCCACCGGCCAGCCGGTGGCTCCTCCACCGGTCGACCGGTAGAGCCTGGACCAAATCTCCTCTCCTCTGCCAAGGCACCGGCCAGCCGGTGGAGCTGTACCGGCCAGCCGGTAGCCCAGTCAAACTAGCCGTTGGCTTTGACCAGTCAACCTTCTTTTGGCCTCCAACGGCTCCGAGGCCTTTTCCAACGGCTCCAAAGCCCTCCAACGGATACTTGAAGGTTCCTAGCCTATAAATAAAGGCCTAGGAAGCACCGGATCATTACCCAAGCCACCGGACACATTTTTGATCATTTTGGCGAACCTCCGGCGGATTTCCTCAAGGAACCCAACGTGCTCCAACCAACTTCCACATCCAAGAGCACCTTCAAAGAAGCTTGGAAGCGGCCTTCAACATCTCCATCCAATCAAAGGCGCCCAAGGCTTCTCAAAATACGGTTTTTGTTGTATATTTATTTTGAGCTTTAATTTTGGGTTTGTGCCTACAAACCCCAACACCTTTTCTCATCCCCCTTTCTTTTGGGTTTCACATCACCACTAAGGTGTGAAGAGGTTTCTTCAAGCCTTTCCTTTTAAAAGGCTTGTGTCACGGTGAGCTAGCTTTCACCCGTTAAAAAGGCTAGTGGGTTCTTGCTATTCCATTGAAAGCAAGTGGGTTCTTGCTAAACCAATAAAAGCAAGCTGTAATAGGTCCTAGTGCTACCTCAAAGCCTAGTGGGTTTCTTGCTAAAACCATTGAAAAGCAAGCGGTAGGAATCTCTCAACGGTTGAGTTGGGAGCGGAGACGTAGGCCGGGTTTTGGCCGAACTCCGTTATCAATTTCGTGTGTCTTGCCTCCTTTATTTCCGCTGCATTCAACTTTGATTTTTAAATTGTTAATCATTTTTTAAAAGGCAATTCACCCCCCCTCTTGCCATCATTCCCCGTTTTGTTCTGACCCATCAATTGGTATCAGAGGACGTATTTGAATAATTCCCTAAACGGTTTCAAATTAAAGATCCTTTTTGATGGATTCTACCGCTTCAACCTCTTACGCCCCCGAAGGCTTTTCTTTGGATCGTGCTCCATTCTTTGATGGAACCGATTATTGTTTTTGGAAAACCCGCATGACCACATTTCTTAAAAGCATTGGTTATCCTATTTTTAAAATTGTCATGCATGGTTATACTCTCTCTAGTAAAGATGAATCTAAATGGACCCCCGCCGACATTCCAAATTTCGAGCTTGATGGCAAAGCCATGAATGCTCTACATTGTGGGTTAGATAGAAATGTTTTTGATCATATTTCTTCTTGCACATCTTCACATGATATTTGGAAATGTTTAGAGCTAACCCATGAAGGTACTAGCATGGCTCAAAAGCAAGAACCCGCTCGAAAGCAAGAACCCGAGGCAAAATCCATACCCGCTTGCCCACTTCACAAGAAAAGGGCCAAGAAGAAGAAGAAGAAGGCTTTAAAGAAAACTTGGAGTGATAGCTCCTCCTTCTCTTCTTTCTCCTCAAGTAACAATGGTAATAATTGCCTAATGGCAAAACATGAGGTATCTTCCGACTCTTCTTCCTCATCATCCTCTTGTTCTTCAAATTCAAATTCTTTCAATCATCTATCCTATGAAGAACTCTCACATGCTAGAGACCAACTTGAAAATGGTTTTCATGAACTTTCTTCAAAATTCGTTGCTTTAAAAAAGTCTTTCAAAAAACTCTCCTCCGAAAAAGAACAACTTCTCAAAGAGAAGGAGGAGATGTCTCTTAAAATCCAAAATTTTCCCAATGTTGATTCCATGGAATCAACCATCAAGGACCTTAGAGAATCCTTGGCTAAGTTCACCCAAGGGGAACAAAATCTGACCAAACTCTTAGGTTCCCAACGCATTTCCCGAACCACTCAAGGACTTGGCTATACCAACCAAGCCTCCTCCTCCCATGCACCCACTGTTTTTGTAAGGGGGAGCTCCGCTTACAAATTTTGTAATTATTGAAAGAAACCCGGGCACATGATATATGAATGTAATTGCAAAAACGCCCGGTATGGTAGGCCCAAATCAATTTTTTATTCGGATGAATTCTATAGGAGAAGACCCGCTACAAGGCAAGTGTGGATTGAAAAATCCCTCTTAGCGAGTCTCTCCGGGCCTAAAAGTGTCTCTTTTCAAAATCCCTCTCCCCGGTGATTTATTGTTTTTATTTCGGGGGAGTTAGGTTCTTTTAAGCCTTTTTGTGAATTAAAAATTTTTCATTCAAAATTCTCATTTCAAATTTTTTATTCAAAACTTTCGATTCAAACTTTCAATTTCAACTCTTGGTTTCAAATTTCAAAATTCATTTGGTTTTTGATTCAAAACTTTCAATTCAAACTGTTATTCAAATTTTTCAATTCAATTTCCAAAATTTCAATTGATTTTCAAATCCCATCTCTTGTTTTTCAAAGTTTTCCCTCAATCAAGTTTTATGCCCCACGCTATTTTGATAATCACAAAGGGGGAGAAATTTCTTGATTGATTGGGGGAGAATCTTTTCTCTCATGCTTAGTATTTATTTTCAATTTATCATTTAAAAGCATGCCTTTCATTTATGTTTTTACTTTAATTGTTTTGGTGATTGTGATCATCAAAATAGGGGGAGATTGTTGTACCTCTCGTTCCCCTCGTTGTTTGATTTTCATGATCACAATCACCTTAATATTTTTCTAACATTGTTTTAAGTGTTTTTGTTTTATAGGCAAAAGATTTCCAAGGGAATGGCCCAAGAAAGCATCTCAAGTGGACTGAAATTCAGTCCACCGGCCAACCGGTGTGATAGCACCGGCCAGCCGGTGGACCTGGCAGAGGCATTGCCCACTGCCAGGCTCCACCGGTCAGCCGGTGGCTCTGTCACCGGCCAGCCGGTGGCACCCAGCTCAAACAGTGTGAGCTACTGTCTTCCCACCGGCCAGCCGGTGGCTCCTCCACCGGTCGACCGGTAGAGCCTGGACCAAATCTCCTCTCCTCTGCCAAGGCACCGGCCAGCCGATGGAGCTGTACCGGCCAGCCGGTAGCCCAGTCAAACTAGCCGTTGGCTTTGACCAGTCAACCTTCTTTTGGCCTCCAACGGCTCCGAGGCCTTTTCCAACGGCTCCAAAGCCCTCCAACGGATACTTGAAGGTTCCTAGCCTATAAATAAAGGCCTAGGAAGCACCGGATCATTACCCAAGCCACCGGACATATTGTTGATCATTTTGGCGAACCTCCGGTGGATTTCCTCAAGGAACCCAACGTGCTCCAACCAACTTCCACATCCAAGAGCACCTTCAAAGAAGCTTGGAAGCGGCCTTCAACATCTCCATCCAATCAAAGGCGCCCAAGGCTTCTCAAAATACGGTTTTTGTTGTATATTTATTTTGAGCTTTAATTTTGGGTTTGTGCCTACAAACCCCAACACCTTTTCTCATCCCCCTTTCTTTTGGGTTTCACATCACCACTAAGGTGTGAAGAGGTTTCTTCAAGCCTTTCCTTTTAAAAGGCTTGTGTCACGGTGAGCTAGCTTTCACCCGTTAAAAAGGCTAGTGGGTTCTTGCTATTCCATTGAAAGCAAGTGGGTTCTTGCTAAACCAATAAAAGCAAGCTGTAATAGGTCCTAGTGCTACCTCAAAGCCTAGTGGGTTTCTTGCTAAAACCATTGAAAAGCAAGCGGTAGGAATCTCTCAACGGTTGAGTTGGGAGCGGAGACGTAGGCCGGGTTTTGGCCGAACTCCGTTATCAATTTCGTGTGTCTTGCCTCCTTTATTTCCGCTGCATTCAACTTTGATTTTTAAATTGTTAATCATTTTTTAAAAGGCAATTCACCCCCCCTCTTGCCATCATTCCCCGTTTTGTTCCGACCCATCAATTGGTATCAGAGGACGTATTTGAATAATTCCCTAACCGGTTTCAAATTAAAGATCCTTTTTGATGGATTCTACCGCTTCAACCTCTTACGCCCCCGAAGGCTTTTCTTTGGATCGTGCTCCATTCTTTGATGGAACCGATTATTGTTTTTGGAAAACCCGCATGACCACATTTCTTAAAAGCATTGGTTATCCTATTTTTAAAATTGTCATGCATGGTTATACTCTCTCTAGTAAATATGAATCTAAATGGACCCCCGCCGACATTGCAAATTTCGAGCTTGATGGCAAAGCCATGAATGCTCTACATTGTGGGTTAGATAGAAATGTTTTTGATCATATTTCTTCTTGCACATCTTCACATGATATTTGGAAATGTTTAGAGCTAACCCATGAAGGTACTAGCATGGCTCAAAAGCAAGAACCCGCTCGAAAGCAAGAACCCGAGGCAAAATCCGTACCCGCTTGCCCACTTCACAAGAAAAGGGCCAAGAAGAAGAAGAAGAAGGCTTTAAAGAAAACTTGGAGTGATAGCTCCTCCTTCTCTTCTTTCTCCTCAAGCGACAATGGTAATAATTGCCTAATGGAAAAACATGAGGTATCTTCCGACTCTTCTTCCTCATCATCCTCTTGTTCTTCAAATTCAAATTCTTTCAATCATCTATCCTATGAAGAACTCTCACATGCTAGAGACCAACTTGAAAATGGTTTTCATGAACTTTCTTCAAAATTCGTTGCTTTAAAAAAGTCTTTCAAAAAACTCTCCTCCGAAAAAGAACAACTTCTCAAAGAGAAGGAGGAGATGTCTCTTAAAATCCAAAATTTTCCCAATGTTGATTCCATGGAATCAACCATCAAGGACCTTAGAGAATCCTTGGCTAAGTTCACCCAAGGGGAACAAAATCTGACCAAACTCTTAGGTTCCCAACGCATTTCCCGAACCACTCAAGGACTTGGCTATACCAACCAAGCCTCCTCCTCCCATGCGCCCACTGTTTTTGTAAGGGGGAGCTCCGCTTACAAATTTTGTAATTATTGAAAGAAACCCGGGCACATGATATATGAATGTAATTGCAAAAACGCCCGGTATGGTAGGCCCAAATCAATTTTTTATTCGGATGAATTCTATAGGAGAAGACCCGCTACAAGGCAAGTGTGGATTGAAAAATCCCTCTTAGCGAGTCTCTCCGGGCCTAAAAGTGTCTCTTTTCAAAATCCCTCTCCCCGGTGATTTATTGTTTTTATTTCGGGGGAGTTAGGTTCTTTTAAGCCTTTTTGTGAATTAAAAATTTTTCATTCAAAATTCTCATTTCAAATTTTTTATTCAAAACTTTCGATTCAAACTTTCAATTTCAACTCTTGGTTTCAAATTTCAAAATTCATTTGGTTTTTGATTCAAAACTTTCAATTCAAACTGTTATTCAAATTTTTCAATTCAATTTCCAAAATTTCAATTGATTTTCAAATCCCATCTCTTGTTTTTCAAAGTTTTCCCTCAATCAAGTTTTATGCCCCACGCTATTTTGATAATCACAAAGGGGGAGAAATTTCTTGATTGATTGGGGGAGAATCTTTTCTCTCATGCTTAGTATTTATTTTCAATTTATCATTTAAAAGCATGCCTTTCATTTATGTTTTTACTTTAATTGTTTTGGTGATTGTGATCATCAAAATAGGGGGAGATTGTTGTACCTCTCGTTCCCCTCGTTGTTTGATTTTCATGATCACAATCACCTTAATATTTGTCTAACATTGTTTTAAGTGTTTTTGTTTTATAGGCAAAAGATTTCCAAGGGAATGGCCCAAGAAAGCATCTCAAGTGGACTGAAATTCAGTCCACCGGCCAACCGGTGTGATAGCACCGGCCAGCCGGTGGACCTGGCAGAGGCATTGCCCACTGCCAGGCTCCACCGGTCAGCCGGTGGCTCTGTCACCGGCCAGCCGGTGGCACCCAGCTCAAACAGTGTGAGCTACTGTCTTCCCACCGGCCAGCCGGTGGCTCCTCCACCGGTCGACCGGTAGAGCCTGGACCAAATCTCCTCTCCTCTGCCAAGGCACCGGCCAGCCGGTGGAGCTGTACCGGCCAGCCGGTAGCCCAGTCAAACTAGCCGTTGGCTTTGACCAGTCAACCTTCTTTTGGCCTCCAACGGCTCCGAGGCCTTTTCCAACGGCTCCAAAGCCCTCCAACGGATACTTGAAGGTTCCTAGCCTATAAATAAAGGCCTAGGAAGCACCGGATCATTACCCAAGCCACCGGACACATTGTTGATCATTTTGGCGAACCTCCGGCGGATTTCCTCAAGGAACCCAACGTGCTCCAACCAACTTCCACATCCAAGAGCACCTTCAAAGAAGCTTGGAAGCGGCCTTCAACATCTCCATCCAATCAAAGGCGCCCAAGGCTTCTCAAAATACGGTTTTTGTTGTATATTTATTTTGAGCTTTAATTTTGGGTTTGTGCCTACAAACCCCAACACCTTTTCTCATCCCCCTTTCTTTTGGGTTTCACATCACCACTAAGGTGTGAAGAGGTTTCTTCAAGCCTTTCCTTTTAAAAGGCTTGTGTCACGGTGAGCTAGCTTTCACCCGTTAAAAAGGCTAGTGGGTTCTTGCTATTCCATTGAAAGCAAGTGGGTTCTTGCTAAACCAATAAAAGCAAGCTGTAATAGGTCCTAGTGCTACCTCAAAGCCTAGTGGGTTTCTTGCTAAAACCATTGAAAAGCAAGCGGTAGGAATCTCTCAACGGTTGAGTTGGGAGCGGAGACGTAGGCCGGGTTTTGGCCGAACTCCGTTATCAATTTCGTGTGTCTTGCCTCCTTTATTTCCGCTGCATTCAACTTTGATTTTTAAATTGTTAATCATTTTTTAAAAGGCAATTCACCCCCCCCCCTCTTGCCATCATTCCCCGTTTTGTTCCGACCCATCAATTGGTATCAGAGGACGTATTTGAATAATTCCCTAACCGGTTTCAAATTAAAGATCCTTTTTGATGGATTCTACCGCTTCAACCTCTTACGCCCCCGAAGGCTTTTCTTTGGATCGTGCTCCATTCTTTGATGGAACCGATTATTGTTTTTGGAAAACCCGCATGACCACATTTCTTAAAAGCATTGGTTATCCTATTTTTAAAATTGTCATGCATGGTTATACTCTCTCTAGTAAAGATGAATCTAAATGGACCCCCGCCGACATTGCAAATTTCGAGCTTGATGGCAAAGCCATGAATGCTCTACATTGTGGGTTAGATAGAAATGTTTTTGATCATATTTCTTCTTGCACATCTTCACATGATATTTGGAAATGTTTAGAGCTAACCCATGAAGGTACTAGCATGGCTCAAAAGCAAGAACCCGCTCGAAAGCAAGAACCCGAGGCAAAATCCGTACCCGCTTGCCCACTTCACAAGAAAAGGGCCAAGAAGAAGAAGAAGAAGGCTTTAAAGAAAACTTGGAGTGATAGCTCCTCCTTCTCTTCTTTCTCCTCAAGCGACAATGGTAATAATTGCCTAATGGCAAAACATGAGGTATCTTCCGACTCTTCTTCCTCATCATCCTCTTGTTCTTCAAATTCAAATTCTTTCAATCATCTATCCTATGAAGAACTCTCACATGCTAGAGACCAACTTGAAAATGGTTTTCATGAACTTTCTTCAAAATTCGTTGCTTTAAAAAGGTCTTTCAAAAAACTCTCCTCCGAAAAAGAACAACTTCTCAAAGAGAAGGAGGAGATGTCTCTTAAAATCCAAAATTTTCCCAATGTTGATTCCATGGAATCAACCATCAAGGACCTTAGAGAATCCTTGGCTAAGTTCACCCAAGGGGAACAAAATCTGACCAAACTCTTAGGTTCCCAACGCATTTCCCGAACCACTCAAGGACTTGGCTATACCAACCAAGCCTCCTCCTCCCATGCACCCACTGTTTTTGTAAGGGGGAGCTCCGCTTACAAATTTTGTAATTATTGAAAGAAACCCGGGCACATGATATATGAATGTAATTGCAAAAACGCCCGGTATGGTAGGCCCAAATCAATTTTTTATTCGGATGAATTCTATAGGAGAAGACCCGCTACAAGGCAAGTGTGGATTGAAAAATCCCTCTTAGCGAGTCTCTCCGGGACTAAAAGTGTCTCTTTTCAAAATCCCTCTCCCCGGTGATTTATTGTTTTTATTTCGGGGGAGTTAGGTTCTTTTAAGCCTTTTTGTGAATTAAAAATTTTTCATTCAAAATTCTCATTTCAAATTTTTTATTCAAAACTTTCGATTCAAACTTTCAATTTCAACTCTTGGTTTCAAATTTCAAAATTCATTTGGTTTTTGATTCAAAACTTTCAATTCAAACTGTTATTCAAATTTTTCAATTCAATTTCCAAAATTTCAATTGATTTTCAAATCCCATCTCTTGTTTTTCAAAGTTTTCCCTCAATCAAGTTTTATGCCCCACGCTATTTTGATAATCACAAAGGGGGAGAAATTTCTTGATTGATTGGGGGAGAATCTTTTCTCTCATGCTTAGTATTTATTTTCAATTTATCATTTAAAAGCATGTCTTTCATTTATGTTTTTACTTTAATTGTTTTGGTGATTGTGATCATCAAAATAGGGGGAGATTGTTGTACCTCTCGTTCCCCTCGTTGTTTGATTTTCATGATCACAATCACCTTAATATTTGTCTAACATTGTTTTAAGTGTTTTTGTTTTATAGGCAAAATATTGCCAAGGGAATGGCCCAAGAAAGCATCTCAAGTGGACTGAAATTCAGTCCACCGGACAACCGGTGTGATAGCACCGGCCAGCCGGTGGACCTGGCAGAGGCATTGCCCACTGCCAGGCTCCACCGGTCAGCCGGTGGCTCTGTCACCGGCCAGCCGGTGGCACCCAGCTCAAACAGTGTGAGCTACTGTCTTCCCACCGGCCAGCCGGTGGCTCCTCCACCGGTCGACCGGTAGAGCCTGGACCAAATCTCCTCTCCTCTGCCAAGGCACCGGCCAGCCGGTGGAGCTGTACCGGCCAACCGGTAGCCCAGTCAAACTAGCCGTTGGCTTTGACCAGTCAACCTTCTTTTGGCCTCCAACGGCTCCGAGGCCTTTTCCAACGGCTCCAAAGCCCTCCAACGGATACTTGAAGGTTCCTAGCCTATAAATAAAGGCCTAGGAAGCACCGGATCATTACCCAAGCCACCGGACACATTGTTGATCATTTTGGCGAACCTCCGGTGGATTTCCTCAAGGAACCCAACGTGCTCCAACCAACTTCCACATCCAAGAGCACCTTCAAAGAAGCTTGGAAGCGGCCTTCAACATCTCCATCCAATCAAAGGCGCCCAAGGCTTCTCAAAATACGGTTTTTGTTGTATATTTATTTTGAGCTTTAATTTTGGGTTTGTGCCTACAAACCCCAACACCTTTTCTCATCCCCCTTTCTTTTGGGTTTCACATCACCAATAAGGTGTGAAGAGGTTTCTTCAAGCCTTTCCTTTTAAAAGGCTTGTGTCACGGTGAGCTAGCTTTCACCTGTTAAAAAGGCTAGTGGGTTCTTGCTATTCCATTGAAAGCAAGTGGGTTCTTGCTAAACCAATAAAAGCAAGCTGTAATAGGTCCTAGTGCTACCTCAAAGCCTAGTGGGTTTCTTGCTAAAACCATTGAAAAGCACGCGGTAGGAATCTCTCAACGGTTGAGTTGGGAGCGGAGACGTAGGCCGGGTTTTGGCCGAACTCCGTTATCAATTTCGTGTGTCTTGCCTCCTTTATTTCCGCTGCATTCAACTTTGATTTTTAAATTGTTAATCATTTTTTAAAAGGCAATTCACCCCCCCTCTTTCCATCATTCCCCGTTTTGTTCCGACCCATCACATAGTTACAAAATTTTATGTTTAAATAATACATATAAAAATATTTATGTCTGAAATACTACAGTGAAATGTAAAAGGGAAAAAATGGAATTTTCATCAAATTTTCCAATGAATGATCTAATCCTAAATATTATATAAATAAACATATTTATCACAATTTGAGGAAATTATTTCATTTATTATAAATAAAATATTCAATAAAATTGTGTTTTATTAGTGTATTATGATGCACCGAGAGTTGGAATTAGAGCAGTTCTAATGTAGTAGGAATGAGTGGTTGCGTATGTCTTCAAGCAGTTGATACCTCATGAGAGTAATTACCCTACTCATGATCTAGAGTTAGTAGCAGTGGTACATGACCTGAGATGTTTGAGAAATTATCTCATGGGTTAGAGGTTTTTGGTGTACACGGGCCACAAGAGCCTCAAGTACATCTTTTCTTAGCGAGACCTAAACCTTTGGCAGTAGAGGTGGGTCGAGTATCTACAATATTTAGACTTTGAATTGTATTATATATATGGAAATGGAAACTTCATTGAAAATGATTTGAGATGAAAGAAATAGATATAGGTGGTATGGGTGTCTTATGAAAAGTGGAGGATATTGGCCCTTTTGTATACATGCATCTAGATGTTCAGGAATCTCAGGGATGGGTAGCTCTAACTTCAACATTTGTTATATATGTGCTTTTGAACCAGATTAAGACCAAGTAGTTGTCTAATCCAGAGGGCTCAGTTCTAAGAGATAAACAATATGGTGGGGATACACCATTAATATTTTATCTAATAAGTGGAAATTATATTATTTTCCATGGCCAAGTATGGGTTCCTATGGGCTTATATGAGGAGATGATGAGGGATTTTTATGCTTCTATATGGGTGGTGCATCCGGGTTTAATAAATATGTATTGTGAACTTCGTAGATAGTACTGGTGGTCAGGAATAAAGAAGGAGGTGGAAAAAATCATGGCTAGATGATTCACTTTTCAGCAGGTGAAAGTTGATCATTAGAGGCCAGTTAGGATTTTGCAGCCTTTTCTCATTCCTAGATTGAAATGGGATGATTTCACAATATATTTTTGATAGGATTACCTAGAAAAAATCCTAAGAATGATGTTTTATGGATTATTTTATATTGACTAAAAATGTATCCCACTTCATACCTATCAAGGAAACCTTTATAGTTGATGATCTGGAAAGTCTTTACATGTGCAAGGTGGTTCGGCTACATAGTGTTCTGAGGAGTTTTATTTTAGAAACAAATCCTTGTTTCACATTACATTTTTTGAAGGGTCTTTAGAAGGCTCTAGGGTCATAGGTTCTGTTAAGCACATCCTATCATCCACAGACTGATGGTCAATCTAATCAGATTGGAGGATATGTTATGAGTCTATGTTTTGGATTGTGGTGGTTCATGGTAGAAACATGTGGAAATGATGGATTTTAAATATAATAATAGCTTCCAAGAATTGATTCAAATGAAAAAAAAATTAGGCTTTGTATGATAGGTCATACCATTCACCTCTCTATTGGCTGGAGGTAGGTGAGTCGGGACTTGTTGGGCCTAGTCTTGTGAAGGATAAATCTGAGTAGATTTAGTTGATCATACGTCGGTTGGTGACCATTCAGAGCAAGAAAAAAATTTATGTTGTCCATCATATATTACATCGGTAATTCAAGGTTGGCTATCATGTTTTCTTTAAGGTGTCACCTAGGTTGGAGAAGCATTATGTCATGAAATAGGGAAATCTAGTGCTCAATTTTTTTCAGACTGTTTGAGATAGTGGCAAGGGTCAGTCCATTGGCATACTATTTATCCATTCCACAGTGTTATAGTTCCATTCATGATGTGTTCCATGTGTCACATCTATGGAGATAACATCTAGAACCTTCCCACATGATATACATAGTAGATTTTGAGATTTGTGTTGATGTGTCTTTTAAGGAGCATCTGATACTAGTTGTGGATCATAGTGATAAATATCTTCTGGGTAGGACAATACTATTGGTTCAAGTGTAGTGGTAGAATGGGAGAGTTCAAGAGTATACCTAGAAGATGGAGTCTAATATGTGAACAGAGTGTCCAAACTTGTTCACGACGACCTTATAGTGTTTCTTGGAGCAGCTTGGGGATGAGCTATTATATGATGGAGAGGTTTTAAGATCCCTTATTTTTTCTAGGAATGTCTCTCTTTGAGTTTTTCATTAATATTTTATTTAGGTTTTGTTTCCATTGTGGATGTATGTCATTTGAATAAACTTAGTATTGGGTTGCAAAGAAACTTGAGGAAACTGGAGAGGATTCATGTAGAGATCCTTTGTTGGGGAAAATGATGTAAAGTTTGGGGATGTATTCTTGTTTGAATTAATGGATCCCATGTATGGATGGTTTAGTGTTAACATTGGTTCTTATGGATTTGTAATGTTTTAAAATGGGTTTAGTTTGTTTAAAGGAAAAATGGGTTGAAAACCCATCAGTAGAACATTTTCACAGTATGTAAAAGGTTTACACATCATGTAATTGTTCAGATGTTTTAATAAAATAAATCTTAGGTGATGGGTTTCTTAGCAAATTTCATTACAAATATTTATATGATGTGTCACTACATTACATGCCATGTAATTACTCGACCTGTTGTTTAAACATTTTGTGTGGATAAATTTTCATTTCATTTCATAACAGCTCTTCTCCTCTCTACCTAGGGAAACCCTCCAAGAAATTTTGTAGTGTCAAATTTCCTTTTGGATGTCCTATTTGTGTGAGAAATACTTGGTAAGTGGTTTTGTTTCTATTTTTACTTCTCTCTCTTATTTATCCAACCATTGAAGTGAAATCCATTTATCTATTACATTGTTGGTTGATATTGATCTGTTTTGATCTAGGAATCACTTTGTAATCATCAGAACCTTCTTGTGGGCATTTTTCATTGGAAGTGTTGTGTTCTTTGTTAGTTAAGGTAAGGGGTCTAAATATTAACCCTATTGTTTGATAATTGGAAAGTATATGCAATATTGTGATTTTTCCAATATAATGTGCAC
The DNA here is from genome assembly GCA_963277665.1 of Viscum album. Taxonomy (NCBI): domain Eukaryota; kingdom Viridiplantae; phylum Streptophyta; class Magnoliopsida; order Santalales; family Viscaceae; genus Viscum; species Viscum album. The sequence continues at coordinate 1,108,365,794 of OY728142.1, read as the reverse complement.
CCAATTAAATTAAATAATGAATGGTATTATTATTTGAATCCTTTTTGTTTCAATTGGATTCTAAGTTGGCTTATGGTTACTCGTTGGGTGAGTGAACCTTGAAAATAATTGAATTGGCTAATGGATTAAAGGGTTTTTAGCATGACATGTGACCAAAGGTGATTTTTTGTTATAGAATACCTAATTTTTGGCTTATTAGATTAATGATATAACTATTAATCAATTGGAATATAAATGTAAGTGGAATGTGAAAGATAAATAGTAATTCTCATAATTTACCATGGATATATATGATGTGATATTGTGATATCCATGTTGTATGATAGGACTTTTGTTCTATGTTAAAATTATTATATATTGTCCTTAGCCTTAGAATTGTCACACTTATATGTTGTAATGCTAATATTCTGTAGGCTCAGCCCAGTCCCATGATGTAATGCTTATAGAGAGCGGGTTATACCCAGTCCCATGTTGTAATTCTTATAGGACCTTGACCCGGATATTGTAATTCTTATAGGGATTTTACCAAGATTATTGTGACTATACCATGGTTATATGGTGGTGGTTGGCATGGGTGTAAGATATGCTTTGAGAGATTCCATCATGGAACTAAATCAGGTTATTTTTCCTTGGTTATATGGTTGTGTTTGACATGGTCATAAGACATGTTTAGATATATTTTGGCATAGATCCGAAGAAGGTAATTGCTATATTTTATTAACTGTTGAATTAATTAATACACCTATTTATCACTTTATTGTATACACTTATTATCAAATTGTTTAGTTTAGACATGGTGGTTTTGACCTAATGAGTTATACTCATACCCTATTTGGGATTTCGTTTGGAACCTGAGCAGATTATGTGGATACAAGTTTGGATAAGGGAAAAGGACCACGTTGTTGATTTTTTTCTTGCTGGATGGGCTGGAGTTTATAGGTGGGACTGATGTGGGGTTTAGGACTGGGGATATTTTTGTCTTTATTTAATTCTTCTAGTCTTTTACTTATATTTTTTCTATCATGACATTTAGTTACATTCCAACACATCATTACATTATTCCTTTATTATTTATTAGATTATTTAGTTGGATTTTATTATTGTTTTCCTCTATATATATATATATATATATATTTATTTATTTTGTTTATATGATTTATCTTCTACTTCTATGACACTTCATATCAGGGGGTATAGTCTCCCCACTATAAATTTCACACCCCCACTGCTAGTCGACGGCCTCTGGGGTATTGGGAGGCATGTTTGAGGTCTCATAACCAACCTTATTTGTCCATGTGAGAGAATGTCGTATCAGGGGAAATTTCAATAGTAATAATCTTTTCATGATCATGTCCTATGTGTAGTTCCATCATCATCAGCAGCATATCTCATGTACACTTCCCCTATAAGTGATATTCATAAATGATGGTACACCTTTCTCAAGCACCAAGACAATAATTCTAAAGGAGTGAAAAATATACACAATAAGGAAGAGCCTAAAATAGAAAGTTATATCATTTCATAATGAGAACATATCAGAAGAATATACAATATTTGATCAATTTCAATCAAGGAAACAAGTTATTGTAACAATATTCTTGAATATCAATAATTGAAAATGGTTCACATGGGATACACACATACACCACATGTGATCTCTATCAATAATGGCCAAAAAACTATACCATCACTAGAATAATACTAAGAAAATAAGAGTTTACAAGAGCTTAAAATGTTAAGTAACTTCCTACCTCAAGGTTGTTGATGAATTTATCCATAATTATTCAATGTTGTCATCTCTCAAACCATGTTTAGTCACAAACCAGAAAAAGATCACACCCAAATAACTCTATAAAATGGTTCTATATAAAATAACATAGGTTATAGAGAAAGGTTAAAAATGAGAAAGACAAGGGTAGAAAAATGATATAACCCAAAAAACACTGTCAATCGTGATCTTCAAGTATAGTTGAAGAAGTTGAAATAGAACTCTTAGTTAGTGATAGGGGAGAAATATACCAAGAGAAAAACCACAAAGGCATCATAGAATTCCAATGATATTTAATAATGATTTATTCTATTCAAAAGTTGGGATAACCTCTTTATAATACACCAAGAACACATGTATAATCCATAATAGAATTATTCCTTGATCGAATAAGAACAAAAATAAAAAAAATCATCCAAACAAGAATGAACTACCAAAGTTATTCAAGGAATATAATAAAACTAGAATCACTAGCAGAGTCATATGAATCAATAACTTATATCATTAAAATGAAAAATAATATTGATATAAACGAGAAAGTCTTGGATGATTTTCATATCATCAAATCATCCCTCTTTTAAAGAATATCCCAAAATCACCATTATACAAATGAGAAGGAAATTTCATCAATTTAATAATGTAAAATGAGTAAAAAATTTATTAATAGACACCTAATTATGTTATAACAATTATTGAAGACAAAACACAACTCATTAATAGAGATCTGGGGAATAATGAGGCATTTTAGCTTTTAAAAAGCTATCCTAATGCAGAAATGTCATCCACTGGGGAAAAATTCCCATGTAAATGGTGTTTTTTCCTCACAAAATCATCCAAAACTACTTGAAAAGGTGTTTTACATTTCCCATTTTATACAAGAGAAAATACAAGTCAGTACGCCTTACATAAAAGGCACTGTGTTGGCCATTCAAAATAGAAAATCACTATAAATCACTTTTATGGTTTTAAAAGCTACTCAAATCCTAGTTATCTTCACCCAAGAATTGATAAACTCGTATACTTATAATGAAAGGATAAAAACAAGGCCATCACAAATATGAAACAAAAATATGAGGTCTTTACAACTAGTTTATAGGCCAAACCATGGTTTGATTATTTATTGAAAAATGATATGTCTAGTTACCATAAACCTTAGTGATGATAGTTTTTTTCAAATAAAACAACCTATGTGAAACTATGAGACAACACCATATTGAATTTGAAGTTGTGGTGACTCAACATTGAATATAAGTGTTCCAGATCATATAAATAATATCCATATAACTAGAATATTATAGAGGATATGATTGTAGAGAGTGTTGCACCATAAATAAAGGATTTATGATTACAAATATTGATTAATTACTTTATTTAGTTATGGAGATATTATTTCATACATATTTCATAGAGTTATATTTTGAAGAAAATTATCTTGGGCCTTAAGGTAGAATAAATAGTGGTCTTTTACTTGATGATAAATGATTCTGATTTAGTTGATTCATGCCATATATATTCAAGGAGATTTCCAAAACTATTTTTGAATAAATATTCATCCAATATTAAGGAATATTGATAAAAAGAAATAAAAAATAAAGTGTCTGAATTTATGAGTAAGTAGAAATGATAAACTTCTCTATCAATAAATAATAATAGAGAAAAACTTTTAGATATTTTCCATGAAGGGTATAAGAATAAGATCAATTTATATGTAATATATGTTGAGGTTCATACATTTATCAACAATAATTATACAAAGGGGTTGTTTATTCTTTTTATGTAAAATTTTAACTGGTTGGTTCCCACAATCAAAGGTGTGAATGGGTACAACCTTTTGTGAGTTTTTTTATTATACTAAGGGATTTGTGTTCATTGGATACTAAACGCAACACATATGGGACATAGTCATCCTTAAATGAGGTAAACATCATAAAAAAATCTATGTCTATTTTAATTTGGAATCATTAAGTATATTATAAGAGAAGTATTGAATAAATATGAGAGTGGAAGGAAAATTTAAATTACCATATACACCAATTCACCCCCTCTCAGAGTGTATCATCCTTTGTGTGATCCAATAATTGGTATAAAATCAAGGTTTGATCTTTTTTTTTATTGAAAGTTTATTATAGATCAACATAATTATGATAGTAGTAAACCCATCCCTTAATTTTATAGAAAAAAGTTATATTCATGGAAATAGAGAAAAATAAATTATATTCCACCTATATGGAATTATATTATTGATTTAGTGCAATTTGGATTTATTTTACTTGATAAATACTCATCATGGTATTTGTTCGATAAAAGAAACATTGAATATAATGGGATGGATATGAATGCATTATTATCTTCTCTATTAGACAAGGATGTTATAATGATAATTGGTTGCAGAACTAGTAATTCTATTTTGAAGAAGATTCGTAACATTAATGATTGAATAAAAATAGAGAAAGTAAAAATTATTTAGAATTATGGATATAAATGTAAAGGTGTTAGAATTTAAGAGGATTAAATTTTTGATTAATTCCATACCAAAGTGAGTCTAATTGTCCACACTTTTAGAGGGGTTAGATAAACTCTTAAAGACTCTACTATTTTGAATAATCTAATGAGTATCTTATGAGATAACTTAGATGATATAGTATCAACATTATAAAATTAAGATATATATATATGACTTTATAATAGTCAAACTCTACAACACACTCATTTTATATAAAATGAGAATAGGGCATCCCTGAAAAAAGGCAAAGAAGTGGAAAAAAAATCTTCTAAATCTTTTAAAGTTATAATGATTCAAGAGAAGCAGGACAACATTGATGAAATAGAAAACAAGGAAGTTTATTCAGAGACTTTTCTCTCATGTTAATAAAATTCACAATTCAGGGAAGAGGTAGGTATTGAGGAAAAATACCTTTAAAATGATTTATTTTTGGAATTTTAAGTCTTTTCTCATCTAAATAATCAATGTTTTTTAGACGATAAAATGAAATTAAGGAAGTTACTAAGAAAAACATGAATAGGAGCAATATTTTAAGAGATAATTCAAACGTAATGATGAATCTTTCAGTAATTTATTTCATAATAATTTTGTTTAAAATTGATAAATGTGTGTTTGATAGTAAAGAAATTAGTGATGATGTGAAAGATCCTAGAGGTATCTCTAAAAGAATTCAAATGGAAGAAGAGGAATGGAAAGAATAACCCTATGATGATGATTCACAATATAACATTTAGTATATTGTAGATGAAAAATAAAATAATATTGAGTATATAGTGATAATTTAAATCATAATATTCTTTGAATAAATAAAAAGGCTGAGAGAAGAAAAAATGTTGTGAACATAAAGCACAGACAAATAAAGGAATATACTATATTGAAGATTGATATTGAAAAAAATATAAAAATCATTGATTACAAGATATCAACCGTTATCCTAGTTGATATGGAAATTGATAAAATTAGAAACTAGAACACCAAATTCAAGAAGTTTTACGATAAAATTAAATGTAACTAGAGAAATTTTATTAAAGAATAAGGTGAATGTTCTATAAAACCTACAACATGTAACTATTTCATGAAATATGTATGATATTTTAAGTTAAATTCTAAAAAATATCTATTGTAATGTGAAACTACTTTTAATGAGGGGATATCTCAACATTCTCCTGGTAGTGCGACTCCACCTCCTAGGGTTCCAGGATCTTCTATATAGTGTTTCCAATATGATTTTAAGGATATTCTTGTTAACATATTCTCTTATCAATATCTATATTTATGGATCTGATTGTATCTTTAATCATTTATCTTTTTTAAATACTTCTCATGTTCCCATATCTGCTCGTCTTTTTAATCATCTTTATCGACTTCCATCCTTTATTGTGTGTCACCCTTATCTTCCATAATCCTAATATATTCTTCATATATGGGATACCCCTTCATTAATTTGAGTTTTTATGGTGTTTCATGGACCTTTTTAGTGGTGGTGATTTATTATTCAGGTAGTGGATGTTTAACTGCTTCAACATCTCTCCATGGTGGTGGTTCTTGATATCCAGGAGGTGGATTGGCTTTCCTTGTGAGGTGGTGTGTGGTAGTTAGGTGTTTGGTTATTGAATGATGGGTGGGGATTGTGTATAAATGGTTTTAGTGACCTTTATGGTGATGGTGGGAGAATCAAGTGGATGGGGGTAGGGCTGATCCAGTTTCCTATTTAGTTTTGGGCACCTGTGGTGATGGAAATAGCCTCCAAGAATGGAGTTGTAGGTGTTGATTTTTAGTTTATGGTTCTATAAGTATTTGAAATTTTGGGACTGGTTTTTTTATGAGGTATAATATTTCTCTATGCGGTTTGGATCTTTTTTCATCGCATTTTGTTGGTGGTATATCTTCTTCCAGGTGTTACTGGGTGGGCATCCTCAAAATATGGATTGGTGTGATGACACCTATCTTTCAAATATCTATTCTCGTTATTGGATGGATGGGCACTTTGAATTGATTTTTTATATTAATTTTGGTTTTGATTTTCATTGAATCTGGTTGACTTATTGTGAGTTCTTCACAAGCTTCATCAGGCGGGCAGCTCGAAAGAGAGATAGGTGTCTTGGCGCCTATCATCAGGTTATTTATTCACTTTTCAATATTGGAGGGGTGCTCTACCTTGTTTTGTTTCCATTATGGAACCACTTCTTGTTAGGGGGATGATGCATTTTCATTGAATGGTTTCACAATTCATTATCTATTAGGGGAGCGATAAAAAAATTTCCCTTTCTTATCTTGAATTTTTCTTCTCATTGGATAGTTAGAACCACTCTTTTTCCTTCAGGTTTGGTTTCATTAGCATTTTTTCCTTTTTTTTGTTATGGGTTCCCTCTTACCCCATTTTTTAAAATAGGATCTCTTATTTTTCTTTTTAATGAATAGGACTTAACCCTCAAACTATTTAAAAAAACTAATTTTATAGAAAACACAAATGACATATTGCAATCTAGAACAACTATGAATTATGAGAAAAAGGTTAAATATGATAAAATATGGAGGTATAAAAATTCAAAAAAATCCTCTACATCAGTAATAAATTTTCAAGTAATAATTATTCGTGAGATCTTCTCATCAAAGGGTTGAGATAGAACAAGATAAAAACTCATTCAGTAATAGATTTTTTATCAGAACCAAAGACATCAGGGTTACTACTAGTGTTGTGGTTGTTTTAACCACAAGGCATAAAAACTTTCAACATAATATATCTTTACCTAGAATATAAAGAGAGAAATAATAAATGGGAGGTGGTAAAAAAAATATGAGGACTCGAAAAAGGCCATAAAATCTTGAGAAAATTGTTGACATGAAAAACATATTTTAAATCCTATATGAATCTTATGTATAGTGTGACCAAGAAGGGAACACCTAATATGTGTTTATTGATTTTTTCCTAACTCAAATAAATATATTTTAGTGGTTTGGAATCAAAACCAAATTTAGAAACTTGAAAATTAATCTAAAGTTTAATTTATATATTTTATATTTTAAATTCCATAGATCATGGATAGTTTTTGTTCATATTAAATGAGATTTTATTTGAAAAATCATAAGAATAATTAGAAATATGAAGGAGGAGATAAGATATTTGGTAATTATAGTTCAATAAAGTCCAATTTTTTTGTACAAAAATTTTGGTAAAAATAAAATCTTTCAAGATAATGTATTGTTTGTAGATAAACTAAACCATAATTTATTGAGTGTATCAAAACTATTTTATGTTTTAAATGAAGTTATATTCATAAAAAATGGATCCATAATCAAATGAATAAAGTATGGGTCTTTGTTAAAATAGTTTTGGGAACCCTAGGAAATCATTTTCAAATTTGGGAAGGAATTGTAGGTTGTTATTTGAGAGAAAAATCGTAAAATAGTTTGTGGAATAAAATAAATAGTCACCTTTTCTAAAATAATTTGTAAAAACTATTCAATAAAAAATAGGTGTGGAGTATAAATTTTTTAAATGGGATACCACTAGTATTTGAAAAACATGGAAAAAGTGAAATATGGATAACCAAACTCATAAGGGGTATAAAATACAAACATCAACATTTCTTGAACGGATTCACTAAGATGTATGTCATATAATAAAAAATAATACTTCAAATAGAGAAATATATTTCATCACATTCATATATTATTTCACATGGTTGATAAGTATCAGGTTCATGTTACACAAATTTTAGGCATTTGATATATTCAAGAGTTTTAGGTGATTTATATAGATGCAAACAAGCTTGTAGTTGATGATATTAATATTAGATATTTTTATTGAATATTCTAAAAAATAGTTCACATATTATCTTAACAAACTTGACTTTAAAAATTAATCTAGTTCTCTATATACTCCTCAAAAAATATATTAAATAAAATAATTAATTGGATTCTGGTTGATATGGGAAGAACAATTCTAGCTGAAAAATACATGTTAATATATTACTAGTTATATACCAATAAAACAACATGAATAATTGAAAATATATGTATCTTAAGGACAAATATAAACATGAATCCCTATGAAATGTGGTTCAAAAAAATCAAAATGTTAAAAAAATTATGGTATTGGGGAGTCCTTTCCTAATCATTAAGCATGATAGAAGTGGTATTAAGTTTAATAAAATTTTTGAAGATGGATACATTCACAGATACACACAAAAAGAGAAATACTAAAACTATTAATACATAAAATATTAAGAAATTTTTCACATTGATGGGGTCACTAATTTTCAAAATGAAGAATAATTAAAACATCTACAATGATTTATGATGAGGATATCATTAAAAATTCTAAACCTATTGATGAAGATGTAGAAAAAACATAGATTTATATTGATGATTCAATTTCTACATTTTCATGTGATGAATATATAGAACTAAATACTAAAGGGGTAAATCCAGGGATGAAAAATCATTTTGATACTGGTAACATTATTTGGGATCTGAATGATAGCGTGTAGAATTGAAGGGAGATCATTACCACTAGCCATTCTAGACTATTGTCAAATGCAGAGCTTTAGATAGTTGAGGAAGCTTCTTATCAAAAGGAGTGGATTTGTGCTATGAATGAATAATGGTAATAGTTTAACAAAATCATGTGAACTTTTTTTGAGTCCCACTGAAATAAATATTATTATAGAAAAACTAGATATCATAAATAAGATTGATGATAATGGTGAAGTGTCTATAAATAATATTAGTTTGGTATACATGAGACACTAACGAATTTAAGGTGTTGAATTTTATTAAAAAAATTATTAGTTTCTAAACATGATTCCACTATAAAATTCATTTATATAAAAATAATAATAAGCATTAAAAAATTATATGGATGTTAAATTATTTTTTCTAAATGGTAACCATTATGAGGAAGTGTACATAGAAAAATATAAAAGCTTTTCTACCATATTAAAATTATAAAAAATGTGTTTATTGTAAAGAAAACACTTTTTTTAATAAGTCTCCACTTTCAAGATATTTAATGATCATTAGTATCTAAAAACCATGAAATTTTCAAAAGGGGTTGTGAAAAGTAATTTGTATATAAAAAATACCAACACCACATCACTCATTATAAATGTGTGTGTGGATGAAATAATATTTTAATGTAATAATGAATGATTTTGTAATGAGTTTTTTAGGAATAAGAAATAAATATTTAAAACGAAAATTATTGGTGTAATGAGGATCTTCATGGGGATATAAATTATCCAAGGAATGGGTTAAATTTTTTTCTCATAAGAAAATTATGCAAATAATCACTCAAAGAATTTTGAAATGCGTAAAGCTGGAAGGGTGTACATAGCTACTCATGTGGGAACAAAAATGAGCTAGGATGTTGAAGAGAAATTTGTTAATTAGAAGTGATTTATAAATTCGATTGGTGTTATTATGTAATTAACATGATTATTTTCTAACATTATGTATGATTTCACTATTCTTACCCAATATCAATATAATAAAAAGGAAACACAAATTTTGGATGCAAAGAATGTCTTGGGATACGTATCAAATGCTTTTAAATAAGGGATAATGTATAAAAAGATATGATAATTGAGTAAAATAGACTTAACTAATACTATCTAAGTAGGGAGTTTTGATGATATAAAATCCTCATTGGGTTAAGTATTCCTCATCAGAATAATTTGTGGTTCAATACATTCAAATAAGAAAATATTAGTGGACCTCAATTACACTTAGGTTGAATATGTGGCTACATTTTGTGATGCTAAAAAATATGGATAAAGTCGTAGTTAAAACATTTGAATTTTTAATCCACTAATCCATTGATTATTGGCTTTCATAATCATAGTTTCATACTTCTATCAAATAATACAGTATATTATACTGAGGTAGAAAAAATTAAATAAAGTGTCATTTTCTATAGGAAAAGTTTAAATGGTGAATTATAAGGATGATACCAATTCCCAATAAGTAATGTTTTATATTATTATTTATATACCACTCACAATTAAATTTATTTAGAAAACAAGTCTTAAAATTGGAGTATACCCCACTACTACTCTTTAAGTTATGTAATTGTACAATTTTAATTCTATATAATTTTTTATTAAAAGTCATGAGAAGATGTTTTATAAATAGGTATAAATATATTTCATATATTTTTGAATTTTTATAATATATTTGGTGAGTTTTACAAGAATTGTTTTTTTAATAGTATAGATTATTCATTTTTTATCATATTAAATATAAGACTAAGAAAATTTTCTTTTAGGGACAACATTGATGATTGATTTAGTCACACTTTTTTTCTATATATAGCTCAATCATGTATATGTAGAGATGAATGATTCATGATTGTTTTATATAAAAATGTTTCAGGGGATCCTTAAAAGCTATTTATTTTAGATAGCATATTGATAATGTGGATATAAGTATGTGTTATCAAAAATAATCCCAAAGGGGGATATTTTTTTAACCCTATTGAAGATATTGTTGTATGTTATTCCAATACCTATTTTGTTTGATGATTAGTGAACTATTATTCATATTAAATGCATGTATTTATAAAGTGTAAATATTATCTACAATAAATTATGGAAGATAAAAGTTCTTAGAATGTGTGTATAGAAACCCTATAGATGAGTTGAGATTGATTATGTGAATTTTGTATTAGTTATAAAATATTCAAAAAGAACTACAAGCATAATTTTCATTTTTCTTAATCATGTGTTTCATTAGTGGACTACATAATTCTATCAGATAAGTAGAATAAATTTCAACTTGCACCATTATGTGTTTGATCCTCAATACACTTGAATAATTTAAAAAGGCGTGTCACTATATGTGCATTTCATCTAACCCTATGTTTCATTAATCCAAGAATATGTGTGAACATAATCCATCAATAAATTTATTTGATTGAAAGGCATGAGGGAATGTATTCACTATATGACTAATTCCCTGAAAGACCTCTTTATAATACTTCGTGGACTATATGAATTCACTATAAGCCTTTCAGCTAACCGTATTCCTTTTCAGTTCACAAGATTTTTTGAAATTAATATGGGTAATCTTATGTGTAGTAATGGTCATTTTGATATAGTGTACATGTCCCCCTAATTTTTAGTAGCTATGTCAAGGTAATACAACAATTTCATATAGTTTTTTTATACATGTATCAGGGTTATAATGAATTTATATTAGTTTTGTAATGGTAAACCTTCTCACTTTATACAGGTCAATTACTTTGTTATGATATTAAAAATGGTAATAAAATTGAGTCCACACTATAGGAAATCTGTCGTGTGATATATGGTTAAAAAATAGCATGTTGAGATATTTCACATCATAATGATAATAGTTTTTGTCCAAATAACCACCTGTGAGAAATAGAGAAACAAAACTACATCATAGAATTGGATATCATAGATCTATACTAAATATAAGTTTTACATGACTTAGAATGAGGGACCATGTCAAAAAACATGATTAAGGAGATTATTACGGAGACTCCTAAGCCATAAATAAAGGACCCCCAATTGAAACTATTGATCCATTGATTCATTCAGTTATAAATATATTATTCCATAGAGATTTCATGGATTTTTAGTGTGAATAAAAATATTCAGAGTATTGAGGATGATTAAAAGGAAGGCCTTGAATAAAAAATAATTGAGTTTGAATGAATTTATTCATTTCACTGTGATTCGAGGAGATTTCCAAAAAAAATGGAAACAATATATACACAATGTTCATTGAATATAAAAAAATGAAATAAAAAAAAGTATAGTAAATATTTCTCATTAAGGAGAACATATACACTACCATGTAAAAGAAGAAGAATTGAGATTAGCTTTAGGATATTGACTATGTATGATGGAATACAAAGATCAATTTATATGGAGACCGTGTGTAGGCTCGTATATTCATTAGTGATAATTCTTCAGAATGATTTTTTCTTTAGATTTTATACTGTCACTGGTTAGTTCCAAAAAAATGAGTTCATTATTATATACTTGAAAGAGTTCTTATTGATAATTGGGTGGAAGCACTATGTGTGTGAAAATAACCCTTACACACTGAGGAAGTTTTCATCCTTAAAGAAGGAAAACCTCATTATCAAATTTGTTGTTTCTATTTTCTTTTAGAATTAGTGAGTATCATGATATATAGGTTTTTTAATAAGCATGATATATGAATGGAAATTTAAATTACCATATAATATAATCTACCCCCCCCAATGTGTATCACCCCTTCTATGATTCAAAATTTTAATATTTAATTTCAATTTTCAAATTATTTTAGGGCTCCACACTCAAACAGGATTCTTATTATTATTCATAGAAGATTTTATATTCATATGATGGATTTTATAACTTGAATATAAATAGTACATATTATGAAAACCATACAATTGACCATGAAAATATATTAACACACTCCTCACAATAAATAGTTAATGTACATGGTTTTAAGAAAATACTCCCTACCAAACAAAGATAATTGATATATTTTTAAGGGCCATATAGTTTTCCATAACCATGGTATAAATAGTGAAATATTTTCTAAAACCCATGAAATATGCTAAATATTCCCAAATATATATCATTCATCATAATTATACCCCAACAGCCTCAATACATCTAGGAAACCAAATAATGAATATTTATTATATTATTTATCATTTAAAATTAATTTCTATTAACCTTAAATGGATTAAAAATATAATTTCTCAGTTCCATTTATAAAAAAATTAGAATACATCAAATCAATACTCACACTCATAAATCAAACTCAATTTTCATTAGAATATACATAGTTATTATTTTATAAATGTTTTATAGATTCCACATGCTTCATTTTTATTGAATTTATGTGGCCCATAAATCTATGATTAATTTCACAGTAGAGTATCCTCTTTCATCTCAATGAATAACATTTTCAAGTATGATAAATATTTATTATTTATTGATATCATTTATGTTGTATAAATATGTTAATGATTGTCATGTCTTAAACCACAAATCATGAAAACAACTGACAACCTTACTTAGGTATATGCCCATACATATACCTAAGTTATCAAGTATACTCATCTCATTCCTGAGGAAACACAAGGCCCAACTCATTATCGCAAATCTCAATTGTTCCATGAAGGAAAGAATACCATGAAGGTAACACCACAAGGGTAAGTGCCACTAAGGTAACGCCACACAGAAGAATACCACAAAGGTATCACCACGAAGGTAAGTATCACAAAGATATTCCGCACAGAATAATACCACAAAGGTAAAGACTCATCTCACACAAATATAACTTAGGTATGGTAGTAAAGATTATTAGATGTAACTACTAAATCATCTTACTCTGTTCAGAGGCAGACCCACGTAGGATCCTAAATCATCAGACCCACGTAGGATCCTAATACAGCAGACCCACATAGGATCCTAGAGTAGTCCCATGTGGATTCCTAGAGTGGATCCAGGTAAAACTCTCGAACATAGACCCACATATGATCTCAAATCATATACCCACATAGGATCCCAAAGCACAGACCCACATAGGATCCCTTTCTCATGTTACAGCCAGCCACAGGGTTCTTGCATTAAGCTCGCTTGATTTCGGTAGGGTCCTCTCCTCAAGCCACAGGTCGATACTCCAACTACCGTGAAGTCCCATGAATAAGTATCCCAAATCACCACCACGTGATAGGGGTCTCAATGCAATAGACAGTGCGTCAATCGAACGCTTGGTCTGTAAGTTATTGGCCTTTTAGTCCCAAGGGCCTGATTGGATTTGTGTCTGGTCCAACCCAACCATACCCCAACTTTATCCAAAACTCAATTGGGGTATACCAAAAGGACTGTCTCGATTCAAGGTTTCTGGTGCCATATACAGTTCATCAAACATATGCTCATAGCTCAAGTTATGGCTGAAAGAGTGAAAATGGTCAAAGTTGGTCCGGGTCCGGTCCGACCTGGTCGGATCGACCCAGCCTGACCTGGCCTAACCTGGGTCTAGCCCTGGGTCTGACCCATCCCACTGGGTTTGACTCGGCCCGCTGGGTCTGGCCCAGCCTGCCAGCGTGGCCCATGATGGGTGGCCTACGGCTGGCCGGACGGCCAGCCCTCTTCTCCGTCGCCGTCGCGCGTCGCGCCACCGCCAGTGGCCGGAAGCTATTCGGTCTCCCTCCTTTGTCGTCGCGGCCTCATGTCGTGACTCCTTCACGCCAGTGGTACGGACGCGCTCTTACATGGCCGATGGTCCACGACCCTCCACCGGCAGTGCGATTGCGTCGCCGCCATCTTTGCGGTCGACTGGTGTGTCGGCCACCGCTCCCGAGTCCTAATGACGCCAGTCACTGGTACCATTCATCATCCTCCTCCATTGTGATGAATGTATCAAAAACCACAAAAGGTTATGGAGTGTTCGGTCCATGTTCATTTGGTCCGCACCCTTCGTATTAGAGCGGTAGCAAGCGGCTCATGGAGAGAGATTCAATGTAAAATAAATTAATGAAGATCAATCAAATCACACCCATACCTTGTCGTTTTTTGGAGGAGTCAAGAGGTAGAAGATGAAGTCATTGAAGAAAGTCAATGTTTGTTGCTTCCACAAAGAGCTTCCAATCTGGGCTCGAGGTCAGTTCCTCATTCTTCGTTGGAGAGGGCGTTCTTCATTGGAGGAAGTGTTTCTCCAAAGTTATCCCCTTTTCCAACAATTTCTCCAAGGAAATGAGGATCCAACAAATTAAAATGGGTTTATTGAATTAATTTATGTTGGCACAATTAATTAATTGGAGAGTTGAGAGGTTTCCCCCCCATTAAGAGGGGTTCGGGTGGTCCCCACCACCATGAATTCAAATTGGGAGGTTTTTCTAGCTTGGGTGGTCCCTGCCTCCATAATTTCAAAAGATAGGTTTCAAAAGAAAAATAAAATGTTAATTATTTTATTTTTCTTCTTCCATGAAAAAGTGAAAAACTATCTTCCACCCTCGACCTACTATGGTCTAGGTGAAGGTCTCTTTAAGAAAATATCAACGCTTCGAGTTCAACGGTGTCCTCGTATTTCAATTTCGAGAACCGGTTCAAAAGTTATAAAAACTCGCTCGCACATTTACTATACGTACTAAAAAAAGTTCAGAAATTCAATCCGGGCACTCCGGGCCTCAAAATCATGTGCCGTCAATTTTTGCGGACTCGTAAAATTCCCATATAATTAAAAAAATTACATGGAATTTTTGAGTCTTTATATTCTCCCCACCTCAGGGTTTTGCATCCCTGAAAGCTTCCTAAAACCCCTTCCATAGACGGGAAGTGAAACGTGCATCACGATCGGAGACAATCGTCGAGGGTACTCCATGTAGCCGCACAATCTCCTGCATATAGAGGCGTCCCAATCTCTCTACTGAACCATACTCTCTGATCGGTAGGAAGTGGGTTGACTTGGTGGGTCAGTTGACGATCACCCAAAAAGAATCATGACCCCTGGATGTACGTGGAAGTCCTATCATGAATTCCATGGATATCCTATCCCACTTCCACTCTAGGACCTCTAAAGGCTGAACTAAGCCTTCTGGTACCTGATTCCCCGCCTTCACTTGCTGACAAGTGAGGCACCAAGAGACAAACTCTACTACTTCTTTCTTCATTCCCAACCACTAGTGTTGTCGTCGGAGATCCTGGTACATATTCGATACTCCTGGATGTACCGCTAGAGGGGATGTGTGGAAATCCCACAACACTTCCTCTTGAAGCAACACTGGTACCATGGTATGTCCTCTTAAAAGGATGATGTGCTCCCCACCTTCATAAAATCCATCTCGTGCCTGAACTAAGGATATTTGAACAGGTCGAGCCTCGTAATCAGTGTCTCCATGTTTTGCCTCCCTAACTCGCTGAAGAAGTGGGGGATTGACTGTAAGATACTGAAGAAAAGTTGCTCCATCTTGTTCCACAAAGGATATCCGTAAAGCATCCAGCTGCTCTGTCGCCTCACCTAGAAGCTATATACTACATCTCCTACTAAGTGAATCTACTGTAATTTTTCTCTTCCTAGGAGTATAGACTATCTATAAGTCATAGTCTAGGAGGAACTTGATCCAACGTCATTGTCTTAGGTTCAGGTCCTTCCGAGAGAAGATATACCTAAGAATCTTGTGGTCTGAGTAGACTATAAAATTTTCACCCATCAAGTAATGTCGCCACATTTTCAAGGCAAAGACCACTGCTGCTAACTCTAGGTCATGGGTAGCATAGTTCTTGTCATGCTATCTCAGCTGTCGATAACCATATGTGATAACTGCTCGCTCATGCATGAGGACACATCTGAGCATGATCCTTGATGTGTCGTAGTAGACTACGTACCCAACACCCTCCTCTAGAAGCCTCAAGATAGGGGAACTAGTCAACCACTGCCTCATCTCTTGAGAACTCCGTTGGTATCTCTCCAACCACACGAAGGGTTACCCCTTCTTCGTCAACGCTGATAAAGGTGATGCAACTCTGGAGAAATATGGCACAAACCTCCAGTAGTATCTGGACAAACCAAGGAAACTTTGTACCTTCGTCACACTCCTGGGTGGATCCTAAGCAATTACCGCCTCAATCTTCACTGGATCTGACACAACTCCAGCCTCCAAGATGACATATCCTAGAAATTGAACCTCTCAAATCCATAACTGGAACTTCGAGAGCTTACCATAAAGTTGGTGCTCTCAGAGTGTGTCCAAAACTATCTGCAAATGATAGGCATGCTCCTCCTTAGTAGCCGAGTAGATCAGAATGTCATCGATGAAGAACACCACAAAGCAATCAAGATATGGATAAAAGATCATGTTCATGAGTCCCATGAACATAACTGGAGCATTGTTCATGCCGAATGTCATAACCAAGAACTCATAATGGCCATACCAAGATCTGAAAGTTTTCTTATGCACATCCTTGTCTCATACTCTGAGCTGGTGATAGCCTGATCTGAGATCTATCTTTGAGAACCATTGTGCTCCCTTTAGCTAATCAAATAGGTCTTCAATCCTTGGGAGTGGGTACTTATTCTTCACGGTCACCTGGTTCAGGCGCCGATAGTCAACAAAAAGTCTCAAGCTCCCATCCGCCTTCTTGGAGAACAAAATCGGGGCTGCCCAAGGAGAAACACTAGGCTGGATGAACCCCTTCCCCTATAAGTCCTCTAGCTGTACCCGCAGCTCACAAAGCTCCGTAAAAGCCATATGATATACTGGTGTAGATATCGTTCTCGTACCAGGGTAAAAATCAATATAAAATTCTACCTCTCTGCAAGGAGGTAGACCTGAAACATCATTAGGGAAGACATCTATGTACTGGTCCACCACTACAGGATAGCTCGGACTCTCCACATCAACCACTCTGAGGGTAAGGCTAGCCAAATGATGAGTGATCGGCTGAACTATCCTCCGAGTAAGTCCATATTATGCTGCAAAGGCTCCCTTCTCACTGGTGAAGGTAAACCTAGTCCCGTCAGTGCACACACACCGCACTTTGCGCCTAATACAATCAATCTGAGCATAGACTATAGATAACCAGTCCATACCCAATATGACGTTGTAAGGCCTCGATGCCGCTACTAGGAGATCCTAGTCGAAGATCTAGCCTCCTAGAGTAAGTTCACACTACCAGCACCAGTTTGTAATCGTTGAATCCTCTTACGTAGGAGTCTCTAGCCATAAAGATTGAGCCAACGGCTCCGTCGGAATCTCTGAGCTCCAAACGAGGGCAGTGTCAATTAAAGAATGATTGGAACCTGTGTCTATAAGTATTGCAGCTAAGGTGGAGTAGACACAGATCGTACCTCGTATCATCTCCAGAGCACCATGGTTGTAGGCCTCAGCTGCCCGGAGCTGATCTCATCCCTATCCACCTACTTCCTATGGTCAGGGTGGACCACCTGGTGGCGGTGGCGGTAACATATCGAATCGTCTCCCACCGTCAGCTACACGGTCAGGTCCTCTACCACGTCTGCCTACTCCCTGCGGACCTCCTTGGTCGAACCTCTGTCTCTTCCTAGGCGGTACTTCGACCATCTGCTGATCATCCATACGGAGGGTCGGGCAGTCACGAGCCATGTGACCCTGCCTACTACATGCTTAACATTACCTGCTCCTCACATGAATGGCTTTGTATCCCGTGCCCTGCAAGACTGACCCTGAATCCTGTGGTCGTCCACCTGTAGGTCTGGCCTGCTTGGACCTCTGCGACATCTATCTGCTACCAGCTACATAAGACTCCACTACGTGATGTCCGGTGGTTGGTATCATTGTCGATTAATGCTCAGCAAGAAAACTCTTTAATAAGAGGGCTCGCTCTAACACCCCCGCCTATGTCAGGATACTGATAGAAATCATCGAAGCCCTGATCTCCTGACCGAGTCCCTGGTCGAAGGTCCGAGCTCTGAAGAATTGGTCCCACACCATATTAGTGGAGTAGTGCGAGAGGTCAGTGAACCTCACTGAGTACTGACCCATAGTCATGTTTCCCTACTACAGATGAAGAAGCTTCTTTATGCACACTACACGAAGGGTCGTTGGGATAAACTTTTCCCAAAATAGGCTCTCAAAGTCTGCCCAAAGAAGTTTCACCTCGTTGTGAACCTAGAGAATCAAGCTCCACCATCTGCTTGCAACTGCCTGTAGAAGACCGGTGAAAAGGATCACCATGAGATCAGTCAGTGTCCTTACCAGTTGAAAGACTCTCACCACAGCCTCCAGCCAATCCTTAGATTCCTGTGGGTCTGTATCGCCCCTGAACCTGGGTGGCCTCTGGTGCTGGAACTCATTCAATGTGCTCAAGCAGCGTTCACCCTCTGTTAATGGGGTTGGTGGCATAAGTGTCCCAATAGGTAATTGTAACGTTGGTGCCTTCGCTAGTGCCTCTACTGATAAAGGGCCCTACACCGAGGCCTCATCGCTTGGTGGCCTATCATCACATACTATACCTAGAACTCTAGTTGGTTGGATGCATGGAGGCATCCTAAAAAGAAACAGGTGCGCCACGGTCAATAAGTTATACCTATTGAGCTGACTCAAAAAGATCAGAAAGAAAACTTTTCAAAACACACATGCAATCGGTGTTTTCATGCACCAAGTTAGAAATCATAAGTTAGGGTCCTAGTGTATGGATACGTCGACCGCCGTACAAACATTGGA
This sequence comes from Viscum album, assembly GCA_963277665.1. Classification (NCBI taxonomy): domain Eukaryota; kingdom Viridiplantae; phylum Streptophyta; class Magnoliopsida; order Santalales; family Viscaceae; genus Viscum; species Viscum album. Next base: position 1,108,346,345 of record OY728142.1, on the reverse strand, counting down.
TCCCCTAAACTAATAACCACACTTACTAAACTTAACACTATTGTCGTTAAAAAAAAGATCATAGTTAAATGTTCTAAGGTAGAACCGACTCCCCTGATACCAATTTGTCACGAACCGTCCCCCGGGGCCCGTGCTATGACTACCCCAAGCCCGCCTTCCATAGACTAGTGGATGGCGACTAGCACCGAAAGGAGTATTCCCTAAAACTGAGAAGGCATTGCTTTTATAACCTGTACACACACACAACCAAGCAAACAAAAAGATACAAACACAATTAATTGATCCCAACTGGAAAGTACAAGTAAACTAAAAGTACGAGTAGAACTGGGAAGTACAAGTAATCTGAAACAGCTCCTGTGAACACTTACCAAGGATCCTACCTAAAGAGTAGGTACAGCACTCGAACGGTCATCTCTATAGTATTCCTTGTCTAATGTACACATCTGAGCAACCTCCATTCTTGTTAATCTCGTCCTCAGTCAGCACTGTCTGTCGTCTGCACCAAACACAACAAGGTGCGGGCATAGCCCGTGCAAGGGTGAGTATAACGATACTCAGTAGGGACCCTGATACCCCTGAAGGTCTCTTAAAATCCACAAAGGATAAACCACAAAGCATGAAAACAACTAACAGCCTTAATTAGGTATATGACCATACATATACTTAAGTTATCAAGTATACTCATCTCATTCATGAGGAAACACAAGGCCCAACTCATTATCCCAAAGCTCAACTGTTCCACAAAGGAAAGAATACCATGAAGGTAACACCACAAGGGTAAGTACCACAAAGGTAATGTCACACAGAATAATACCACAAAGTTATCACCATGAAGTTAAGTACCAAAAAGGCACACCACACAGAAGAATACCACAAAGGTATCACCACGAAGGTAAGTACCATAAAGATACGCCACACAGAAGAATACCAAAAAGGTAAAGACTCAGCTCACATAGATATAACTTAGGTAAGTTAGTAAAGATGATTAGATATAACTAATGAATCATCTTACCATATTCAGAGGTAGACCCACATAGGATCCTAAATCATTAGACCCACGTAGGATCCTAATATAGCAGACCCACATAGGATCCTATAGTAGTACCACGTGGATTCCTAGAGAGGATCCATGTGATACTCTTGAACACAGACCCACGTAGGATCCCAAATCACAGACCCACATAGGATCCCAAAGCACAGAACCATATAGGATCCCTTTCTCATGTTACATCCAGCCACAAGGTTCCCGCACTAAGCTCGCTTGATTCCGGGAGGGTTCGCTCCTCGAGCCAAAGGTTGATAATCCAACTACCATGAAGTCCCACGAAGAAGTATCCCAAAGGACCACCACATGATAGGGGTCTCAATTCAATAGATGGTGTGTCAATCGGACACCCAGTCTATAAGTTATTGGCCTTTTAGTCCCGAGGGCCCGGTTGGATTTGTGTCTGATCCAACCTAGTTGCACCCCGACTTTATCCAAAACTTAAGTGAGTTATACCAAAAGTACCGTCTCGATCTAAGGTTTTTGGCGCCAAAGACGGTTCATCAAATGGATGCCCGTAGCTCAAGTTATGGATGAAAAGGCAAAAATGGTTGAAGATGGTCTAGGTCTGGTCCGACCCGGTCAGACTGACCCGACCCGACCTAGTCTGGGCCGACCCAACCCGGTTCGGGTCGACTTGGCCCGACCCATGTCTGGCCTTGGGTCTAATGCAGCCGGCTAGGTCTGACCCGGCCCACTGAGTCCGGACCGGCCCACCGGCGCAGCCCGGCCCTCGATGGGCGGCCCACGGCTGGCCGGACAACTAGCCCTCCTTCACAGCGCAGTCATGCATTGCGCCACCACCAGCGGCCGGCAGCGAGCTGTCCACCCTCCTTCACCATCGTGGCCTCGTGCCACGGCTCCTGCACGCCGGCGGCGCAGACGCACGCCACCACCTCCCCTTCACGCGGCTGGTCATGCGTCATCCACCGCCTCTGCTCTGTCGTGGCCAATGGGTCGCGGCGCTCCACCAGCGGTGCGGTTGGGTTGTTGTCACCTTTGCGGCTGGCCGGTGTGTTGGTCGCCGCTCCCGAGTCCTAACATTGCCAGTCACTGGTATCAGTCATTGTCCTACTCCATCGTGATGAATGCATCAAAAATCACAAAGGTTGAGGAGTGGTCGGTCCATGTTCGTTTGGCCCATACCCTCTGCATTAGAGCAGTAGCAAGCGGCTCATGGGGAGAGATTCAACGTAAAATAAATAAATGAAGATCAATCAAATCACACTCCTACCTTATCATTCATTGGAGGAGTCAAGAGGTAGAAGATGAAGTTTTTGAATAATGTCGGTGTTTGTTTCTTCTACAAAGAACTTCTGATCCAGGATCGGGGTCAGTTCCCTGTTATTTGTTGGAGAGGGCGTTCTTAGTTAGAGGAATATTTTCTCTAAAGTTCTCCCCTTTTCCAACAATTTCCCCAAGTAAATGAGGAGCCAACAAATTAAAATAGTTTTATCAAATTAATTTACATTTTCACAATTAAAGTTGGCACAAATAAATGTCACAATAAATTAATTAGAGAGTTGAGGGGTTTTCCACCATTAAGAGGGGTTTGGGTGGTCCCCACCACCATGAATTCAAATTGGGAGGTTTTTCTAGCTCGGGTGGTCCCCACCTCTATAATTTCAAAAGAGAGGTTTCAAAATAAAAATAAAATGTTAATTATTTTATTTTTCTTCTTCCATGAAAAAGTTAAAAACTATCTTCCACCCTTGACCTACTGTGGTCAAGGTGAAGGTCTCTTTAAGTGAATATCGGCATTGCGAGTTCAACGGTGTCCTCGGATTTCAATTCCGAGCACCGGTTCAAAAGTTATAAAAACCCACTCACATGTTTACTGAAGGTACTTAAAAAAGTTCATAAATTCATTCCAGGCACTCCGGGCCTCAGAATCATGCACTGTCAATTTTCACAGACTCGTAAAATTTCCATATAATTAAAAAAAATTACATGGAATTTTCAAGTCTTTACATTCTATCCAATACATATAATATCAAAAGGAAATATTGGATCACTTGAATTCTAAAGTACCTTTTAAGTTTAGAGTTTTAGATAATTAAGACAAACTCTTTCATAGACAATAGCCTTGTTTTTAAATGATCATTCCTCCCACTTAACCTAGATTTTCTTATTTTACATTAAATCATAATCATCATCCATATGAAACCCTTCTATACATAATTCATTCAATGTCATTCTTAATAATCTGGTGAAAAGGAAGCATAAGAAGGGTGAGATTAAATCCTTGGTTAGGGTAAACATATGCATTGATAATTGAATGTCATCAGTGAGTATAAGAATTCCATAAGTTTATTGTGTAATAATCAAAGAGTATGGTCATAACTATAATATCCCAATTTTTTTAAAGATAATAAGAACCCTATTATTGATAATTTATAATTTTTTTATAATAAAATGTGATTTTTTAATAAAAAGAACTTAATAAATATTTTAAAGATTTTTCATTAGAGTAAAATCCCAGTTAATACCTTGGAATATTATATAAAATATTTTTAGAGTCAAGTGTTGAGTAAGTGTCAGATTCTAAGCCCTGTAGAGTCTCAGTGTAGATGGAATAAAATATTAAATGTATTAAATTATGCATGTGTGATTTATCTAAAATAATTGAATATTTATCTGATAGTGCATTTTATGAAAAATCTGATACCACCATTAGGTTTGGGGTGTGAATTTTACCCTATGTATGGTATAACATTTATGTGTATCGAATGTTTGGTCAGGTCGCTCATAAAGATATTTTATTTAATATTTTTAATATATTATTTATTCAAAATAATTAAATATCTCCCAAACAGTACATCATTTGAGAAATATGTGACCATTGTTATCTCTAAAATGTGGTGTTTACTCTAAGTGGGGTATAAATTTTATGCACGTTGGGTGTTTGGCAACATCGCACATGATAAAACCATTTTCATATTTATTTATTTGTTTCATTTTTTAAATAATAAATAATTAATATCTCTCAAACACTATGTCGTATGAGAAATATAATATAACTATTAGGTTCAGGACATGGGGTTTACCCTATGTAGGGCATAAATTTTATGTGCAATAGGAAATTGGTGTTATTTAATTTTTATGTTAAATAATTAATTTTAATTAATTAAAAAAAATGTTTTTACTATTCATTCATCTTTACAAATGTGTAAACCCAATTTTTTAGCATATTAGGTTTCAAAAACATTCATTTAACACCCATTTTTTATCATTTCAATCACCAATGCATTAATGGGTAAAAATTTAACACTTTGTCATTGATATTCTGTTGAATATCATATTAAAATGGTGAATTAATTTTTTGGTTTTGAAACCCCATATGTGGCTTGGGTTTTAAATGGACAAACCAATCAGATTATACTGTAGTTTATCTGGATGAATCCAATAGAACTTGGTGACCCTCTACATGTGATAGGTGAAGCCTGGTAGATCTGATTTGGGTGTTCTAGGTGTGCAGTGGCTATGCTTCATTCTTCCCTCTCCTCTTCTCGCAAAGGATTTCTAGGTTTTTTGTTTCTTTTTTTATTTATTATTTATTTTCTTTATTTTTTACTTATTACTTCCTAAATTATGGAAAAATGGAGATTTTATATAAAAAATTTTGAAACCTAAATTTTCAAATCATAATTCTTAAACCAATTAAAAATGATAATTAAGAAAATTATCAGAAGATGGGTAAAAATTTATTAATAAATGGTTTTATCATCTTAAAAAAAGATGATTTATAAAAAAATATCAAAAGATAAATTATCAAATTATCAAAGGATTATTAATGAAAAATTGTTAAAGAATAGTTTTGATTGATAAAAGGATAATTTATAAAAATTAACATGGAATTTTTATCAAATGATAATTTTATCGAATTATCAATGATAATCCCACCAGATTATCAAATGATAATTTTAGATAAAATTATCAAATAATGGGTGATTAAAATTATCAAAAGATAATTACAAAAAATTATCAAATAATAATTGCATTAAATTATTGGATATAATATTATTCAATTTTTAAAAAGGATAATTATAAGGTAATTATCATGTTTCAAGATTATCAATCATAGGATAATAACATATATTATAAAAATATAATTATAAGGGATAATTTATAATTAATTATCAAAAGATAATTATAAAATTATAATTATGAAAAAATTTCAAAATATAATTATAAAATGATAATTGAAAATTATGTTGGATAGATAATGTATTATAGCGTGTGATATTTTATTTTTTTTGAAATAAATATCTAATTTTGGTTCTAGTAACCCTTGACGACCATTTATCTTTGAGTTGTTGGTGATTACAGTAATAAAGTCGTAAATAGGTGTATCTAACCACATAGGGTGGTTTATCCATGTCATTGATGACGATGAGTTTGAGGTAGGACATTCCTTACCTTTATGGGCCTTGTATATTTATGATGTTATCATGATGTGATGTTATATTAGACTAATTTTTTCTTGTTTTGATATGAATGTGGGTGTGTGAGTAGCCTTGGACGTACTTGTTTATGTGTAATTATCATGACTTTGATCTTGGTGTGGCTTATCATTCCTTACTACGACATGTATTGTTTGTGTGTTGTATAGCCTATGGAATTATATTGTAGGTACCAAGATACTCATGTGGAGACTTGAGGTTGGGTGTATGAGGTTACCCAACTTGACATGGTCCTAAAATCCTTAAAGGTGGTGTGGTAACCCCTATAGAGGTGAAAGTATAGTGACTAGATGGCGGGTACTGAGATACTTAGGTGGATCCTTGAGGTTGGGTGTATGATTTTACCAAACCTGACACGGTCCTAATGCACTTAAAGGTTGGAATGGCTACCCCTATAGAGGGGAAGGAATACAGGATAGCTAGAGGACATTAAAATACACAGGTGGAGCCTTGAGGGTGAGAGTTAGGTGGTCTAGTGAACGTTTACCCATCCTAATGTAGTCCTAAAATCCTTAAATGTGGACATGGATACCCATTTAGAGGACAAATAATACTAGCTTGCTGTCAGATACTGATCATGGATTCCTATGTACTTGGGTCGTGGGTTATTAAAAGTATAAACAGACTGAAGATAGACCCTATGGAATGTTCAGTGTTCCTGTAACAACCACTAGAAGGGTGGGGTGAGCTATGAGACCTTGATGGAGGTACGTGTGTTCTATACATTCTTACCAGCAACAAGCCAAAGCAGGTGAGATCAGGGTTTGTGGTAGCTTGGTCAGCACATTTTGACTCATCACATGTATGTTTATTGAACATTTACTTATGTTGTGATATACACTATTATATATATTGTTCCCTTATAGTAAGGATGCATTTGTGGTGTTCTACTAAGTCTTGTTCTCACACCCTACTCAAGAATTTCGGTGCGCTTGTAGATTTCATGACCAGATATCTGGTGAAGGGAAAGAGCCCTATAGTGGACATTGAGTGGTGGAGCATAGAGCTGGAGTAGACTGGTACAGACACCAAAGTACCCCAAATATGTTTTTTTTATTTACTTGTTTTGTATTTTCTTGTTTCTTATACTTTGGATGGGATTACCACTTTGGAATTTGTTCTTATATATATGTTATAATTTAGTTTCTATATTTACACTAATTATTTATTATTTTTTGTATTGATTATTATCGATCCTATAACATGATACTAAGCGTATAGTCTCCCCACAGATGGACTTAGACTCTCGTTTCTAGTTGGCAGCCTCTTTCATACAGGGAGTTGTGCATGAGGTCATTTAGTATCTGAATCAGAATCGGTGGTTTAGGTCGAGATGTTACAATAACAAAAGAATATCCATACTCATCAATACCTAGATTATAAAACATGAAAACATTTCATAAGTCTTTAACAAAGTAAGTGTTCATTAGAATCAGTAATCATAAACTATGTGATATCAATATCTATAAAAGGAAACATTTATATCCATAACAAGCATAATGAAAATGAATTATTATCTTAGGATATTATCTTCATATCACTTTTTACAAATGGAATAACCAATATGGTTGACTTCCTTCTTCGGGGTATACAATACATTGTAGGGCTATCATAAACCCACCTATACTTGGTTTATCAAGGGACCACCCATCATTGGTTTATCAAGGAACCACCTTTCCTTAGTTAATAATGTAACCACCTATCCTTGTTTTATAACATAACCACTCATCCATGTTTTATAATGGAATCTCCCATCATTATAAACAATGTCCATGAATTGTATCATGAATAATGTACCTAGATATTTCATTTCATTATAAACTCATTAAACTAACTATTGTTATTTTTAGAACATGATTAACCCATTGAAAAGAAATGGGTTCTATAACAATCTCTTCGAAACATGGTTAACTCATAGAAAAGAAATGAGTTCCATAATAATCTCTTTGAAACAATAATGATCAATCTAGAAAAAGAATGAGGATAAAATCATTACAAAATAACCTCAGTGGAGAATAATTAAGATCAAGTGTTGTTGTAATTTATGAATGGAAATACCATTTAAATATTTCATAAAACATTATTGAGGAAAATACCCTTTTTATAACATAACCCCCCATACATGGTTTATAACAGAACTGCCCATCATTATAAAAAATTTCCATGAATTGTATCATGAATAATTTACCTAGAGCTTTCATTTTATTATAAATTCAATAAAACAAGCATTATTATTTTTATAACATGATTAAACCATTAAAAATAAATGGGTTCTATAACAATCTATTTTAAACATGGTTAACTCATGGAAAAGAAATGAGTTCCAAAAAAAATTCTTTAAAATAATCATAATCCATCTAGAAAAATAATAAATATGGTATCCTTACAAAATAACCCCAGTGGAGAATAGGTAACATCAAGTGTTGTTGGTATTGATGAATATAAATACAATTAAAATATTTCATAAAATGTTATTAATGAAAATACCCATTTTACATTGATAATAACTTTTAAAAAACTAAAAAATTACCAAATGTTATGAAAATAATTTTCATTGAAAATAAACATGGAAATATATAGATGAATATTAAAGGATAATAATGGACATAAAGGTGGGAAAATCAGTTCATGTTGTAAAAGTTAAATCAAAAAATCTTTTTAAACATTTTGAAAAGGAAGTCAAAAGTGACCCATTTGTAAAACAATAATAAATTTACTTTTATTAAAGTTTTAAAATATGGTCAAAGACCATGGAAAATATAATTAGGAAATTTTTTGTTTTTATAAATAACATTTTTGAAATTATTTAAGAAATAAGTATATTTAATATAAAGATATCCAATTTAAAATAAACTACATGATCGGTATCGGTTAAAAATGAATTTTTTATTATTATTTAATAAATAAGGAAGGAAATTGAAATAAATAATGTTAAACACATTAATATAAAGTTTAGAAGAATAATATATGGTTTATGAAAATGATATCATATGATTTCTTCCAAAATAACCTTCAACATAAACAATCCCAAAAAGAAAAGAGATTGTAATATAAATCCTTTGTTGATTTGGTACTCATCAATCACAAGCCACTTAAATGAATAATATAAAATAATACTTGAAATATAATGAACATAAGGATTTTCATTATATAACATTTCAAAGGTAATTATATACACCTCATAAATGAATATAGGTGCATATCATAAACATATGTCTCAAAGAAATAGAATTTTAGATGATTAACCCTTACAAAAATCATACCATTGAATTAAGAAATAATAAATGAATCAATTAATTGTATTAAATTTAAATCCACAAAAAAATTAAATATAACATAATATAATCAAAATTCATTACACACATAATCATATTATATCAAATACATTTAAAAAATATTATAACCCAATTAAACAAAATTGAGTTATAAAATTCTTTATCGCTTGGTAACATTGAATTCAAATCCCCATGGAAGAAATAATTAAATTTGAAACATAAAATACCCTGATTTATGAAGGATTAATTTCATTAAATGTGAAAGGGTATGTATATACACCATGTAAAAGGAATTAGGTTCATAACAATAAAATATTTCCGGATGAAATTAAATTGAGTTAAAATCCCTTATAGTTTTTGAAATCTATGGATCAAAAGCCCATAAAAGAGAGAAATTTATATGGATTTTTAAATCCCAAAAATTTACTTAGAAATAATCATAATATATATTCATGTAAAATATATACACCACAAAATGAAAATTAGTGATTAATATGGAATATGTATCACCAAAGTAAAAGCGAGGTGAGAAACCCTTTCCTCGAGTCTAGACCTTCCATGTGTTTCCTTTAACTCTTGTATGGTAAAGTTATATCAATTATTTTATTTAATAATAAATTTTTCCAGGTTTAATAACTTATAATTAAAATATTTATTTATTTATTTCAATGACTTCAAACACTTAATTAGTTAAGTTTGCGTTAGGTGTTTTGAGGATGTTCGGTTCATTGTTTCAAAATGGATTTAGTGTATTGATTGTGGTCAAAGAGGTTATTATTTAAAAAACTACATAATAATTATCATGACATGTTTATAATATTTATACATAAATTATACTTTTAAACCCAATCAAGAATTATGGTTATGGAAAATGATCTACATTATGATAATGGTAACACTAGGTCGTACGTACGCATGAGTAACGTTTCCATTTTTATATGATCATTATGGAAAGAAGGTAAGTATTATATTATCATTATATAATTATCATTATTTCATAAATATTATTTTGGTTTATTAAATAAACTTATATATATCATGCATGTGATGTTGTGATGAAAAAATAATCATATCGCTTCATGGAGGCGATAGTCCACACGTACGCACGAATGACATTATCATTTTTCAGTGTATGAAAGAAAATGATATATTATCTATTCATAATGATAAATATATCATAAATATAATAATTGTATCATTTATATCACATATATTCTTTATATCTAACATTATTATTTTCCATGTAAAGTGTTAGTGAATAACGAATCACATCGCTTCGTGTGGCGGTAGTCTATTGTACACACAAGCGACTTTATCGTATCCCCCATAGAATGGAAATTGAGAATTTTTATTTGATATAATAAATAAAAAAGTATAAATATATTTAAATTATCATATATTTACTTTAAATCCACTATTATAAAAAGTATTTAGAGGTGGTCATGGGAAAAATGACATTGGTTCGCGAGATGGTAGTCTTTTGTACACACAAATGATGATTTTGTATCCCATTTAATATAAGAGGAGATGGATTTATGTTATTCCATTAATATAATAACATATAAATATATTTTAGATACTATTTTTATATTATCATAATAATTTAATAATATTTTAAGAATTTTGAAAAATAAATAAAATAAAAATGCTCGGTTAAGTATGATACCTCTTCTTCAGACAACCTCTTTGGGTTAGTAGAAAAATTATTCATAGGGTGGACTAATAATAAAAATAAGGATCTAGGTCATGTATATAGATGTTAGTAAGATATATGGGTAGTTATTTTTTTACCCAAATGGATTTTAAGGTGTGAAAGGGTGAGGAGAGATTATCGCCTTTTATATATGAGGTGAGTGGCACACTTGTAGTTTTTGATGATTAAAAGGTGTAACCACATTTTTCAAAAAAAGGAACAAAAATAGACCATTAAGAATAAATATACATGATATGGTCTAAAAATATACATATAATCTATTTTAGAGAAGTTTTTAAGTCTTTTTAACCCTTATATTTTTAGTTCAATCCTTAGTAAACCTTTTTTTACCTTAACCGTGAAAATTAATTTTTACTGATGTTAATATTAATTATGGTAAAAAATTAAGTTTACCATATAAGAAAATATAAATTATTCTTATTCCAACTATGTAATAAATTTTAAAAAAAAATATTCCAGTAATTATAAAATTTAAATTTAAATTTAAACCAGCAAACTCGATGAAAAAACAGGTTTGCAAGAAGTGTATTTTTCAAGAAAAATATGATTTTATAATAAATTTATAACTAATAATAATCATTTGATAAATATAAATAAATATTTATTGATATATAATATATAAATTTAATTTAATACATAACTCATTAGGTACTATTTTAATTAATCAAAATAGAGAAACATTATGCACTTTAAAACAGTTTTCGTAAAAACCCAATTTTTAAACTAAAAAATAAAGCTATACTAAAATAAAATATAAATATTATTCAAAATTAATTAATTGGATTAAATATAAATAAATAATAATTATTTTAATTTAAATAATATTCCAAAAAATAATGGTAATTTTAAATTACTTAATTTATTGAAAATAAATGACATTTTTACAAAAAACGGTATTTTTTACTATTCACTGAAAAATCAATATTTTCTGAAAAATCCCAAAATTTTGATATAAGAAAATTTTGATATAATAAAATTTTTATATTAAATTTTTAAAAATTATTTTTAGTTTTTCAAATACATTTTCTAAAATCTCTATAAATTAATTATAAAATTTTCTCACAAAAAGGAACATAAATCATTTTTGAAGAAAACAAATTTTTAATAAATAAAATTACTTTAATAAAAAAGATTTTTTATTTAATAATAATTTATATTGATTAGTAAATTTATATATATATATATATTATAAACTAGTTAATTCTATTCATTACCTCTAATTTAATGGTTATGTTATAACGGTTAAATATTTCACAAGTTGTTTAAGCTTGATGTTGCATGTTGAATATGATATCAAATATAATGATATTATTTTAAAACCTAAGGGTGTTACAGTGTTTTGGGGTGGTGTTATATGTTATAAATAAGTGATAGAAGCACCAAGATGTATGAAATTCTGGTGTGAGAGAGGAAAATCAGTGGGAAATTGGTGTGGGGTAACCCTTATTGATATGCTTCTTATTATGTTATTATACTTCAATTGTGATTTTTAGTGAGCATGCCTTGGTAAGGATTGGGTTATATATTTTAGTAGTTTAGGTGATATTTTTTTTCTATTTTCTCATAGGTTCATTATATTCTTCTTTCACATGTGTATGAGATACTTTATTTTTCCTATTAAGTATACATGAATGCTCAACCTATGTATATAAACTGATTTTTAGGTTTCTAGGAGGATTATGTATACCATAATGGACATTATTATCCTAAACCTCTTAATAATTTATATATCCCTGATTTAGTTGTATTTTTTTATTAATTTTATCTGTATCAGTTTTATTTATACACGCATTATGGGATAGTTTTTTGACTCTTTTTTAAATTATATCATGGAGTTACTTGAAGTTGTTTTATCCTATCTCCTGATCCTATATTATTATAAAGATAACTCCTTTTATTTCATGAGATTTTTCTACCCTTGATTCTAACCTCCAACCCGGGGCCTACTAGGGGTTGGACTCTAGGGATTATTATCTCTCTCTCCCTTCATTATGGTATGTTTGGTGTGATGGGTCATGAAAGAGTGGTATCAAAGGCTAATGGTTGAGAGATTGGATGGATTTTGGATTTTGGAATAGTGAGGATTGCATGGGTTGGTATGGAAATAGTTCTAGATAACCTTGGTGTGTGGCATAATCCAGGGAGACTAGTTAGGACACATGATTTTATGTCCCCCCATGATCCAGTGTATAAGCTCAGAGCTTATTGAATGACTATATGAGGTGGACCTATTTTTAGGGTATAGAACTATGAGTGGAACATTCATCATAATGAAACGAGTTCATGTTTCAATTGGAAGGTCTTATTTATGGGAAAAAATCAAATGATAAAAAAATGAATTAAATGAATCTTAATAAAAAAATCATACTACCTTGGCTTTATAAAATCATTTTTTTATTTCAGTTATGGATCATGTACATCATCTACGTGTAGTTTAGGCAGTAGAGGTTCAGTAGGATAATCTGATTGATTATTTGAGGGTTGATCTGGTTGAGGATGATGATCAGTGTAAGAATATGTTTCATGCCTTTCTGTAGCAGAATTTGGGGGAGTATGAGGGAATTGATTTAGATATGGAGACGGACAACTGGTTAGAGGATCTTAAGATCTCATTTAGTTTGTTCTAATCCCCAACGGAGTATTTGGTCCATTTATTTGTTATTCATATGTGAGGAGATTCATTTTAGTGATGGACACTATATCTAGTAAAGAGGAATAGGTGGATGTTTTATGGGTTGACTTTTAGAAAGAGTTCAAGGTAGAGTTTCTGTCATCGACTATGAATGAAGTAAAGAGGTAGGAGCATATTTCTCTTTAGTAGGGGATTATATCAGTGTAGGAGATGGGGATTATGTTCAAGGGACTTTTATGGTTTTCCCTAGATATTATTTTATAAGAGTATTCCCGTGTGAGACATCTTGAGTAGGTTCCAAATCTATCGATCTAGTATACAATTACTCTCTTTACATTTCTGATATATCTGGAGGTTCAAAATAAGGTGGAGGTGATCGAGTAAAAGAAATTGTGAGGTGGTTTTCCATGATAGGGAATCCAACATGGTTCCTTGAGAAGAAGATTTATCGACGGAGGGTCTTAGGTTCCAAGGCCTTCAAGGATTCAACCAGCAAGGAGTCGACCTCAACATTCTAATTTTTGGCCTTCTAGGGTAGTGTTTTCCATGATTTTACAAGGTACTTAGGTCCAATGTTCTTTTTCTATAGATTTTATGGCCATAACTAGAACCAATTTCCAATGTTTCTTTGATCTTAGTTTGGTAGAGGTAGTTAGTTTCACCTTCAGCTTCGGTAGGGGTTGTTAGTGAAGTCATTTCGACAACAGGGATAGTAGGTTTATGCTCTATTGAGGGGATATGGATCTAGTATAGGACAACCTTAGGATGTTCCCTAAGTTTAGGGGGGTTATCCTATGTGTGGTTATGGAGATGTCCATTATTGGAGAGTTAGAGGATCTGGGTGTAGTCAGTTGCATGTGGTGGAGGCAAAGGCGCTAGAGGGGGCTTAAATATTTTGACGTACACTCATCTTTTCATCTACCCTCATTTGTTCATTATTTAATTTAAGTGTTTTGAAATCCCTTTTCTCACTCACTCTAGTCTATTCATTGGGACTAGACATAGAGAGGCTTCATATTCCCTTGGTGTTGACTACGCTAGTTGAATTCCATCCCATCTTGTTTGATGTGTTCTGGGGGTTCAAACTAATGATGGGGCCACATCAGTTGTAAGGATACATTTTCTTACTTTAGATGAAGTCGTATTATGTTATACTTATCATCAAATAGTTTTATTATGTGCATGATATTATTGACTACTTCCAGAGGAGATTCATGTTCTTATATGTGGATGCTTAGTGTGTGGTTTTCATTGGCGAGTGGGGTTATTAGGTGGGAGTAGACTTGTGGAGCCCTTTATTTCTTTGATGGATAAGTTTTCTATGGAACCAATATATTATAGGATGGTGGAGGTTCCCAATGTCATTGGGTATTTTTTGAATGTTTTCCCAAGAAGATTATGATGTTACCCCATTGATGTGATGTTGATTTCAGGATAGACTTATATCCCAATTATTCTCTAATCTTTATATATCCTTATTGGATGGAACCTTCTTTGTTGTAGGATATAAGAATTCAGATAGAAGATATGATGTGGAAAGTCTTTATCTGGCATAGTGTGTCATCATGGGGTTCTCTTTTGGTGTTCTCTAATAAGTCTTCTGGTATTCTAAGGATGATTATAGTCTACCAAAGGTTGATTCAGGTAACAAACAAGAACATTTATCCACATACATGGATAAGTAATATTTTTTTACCAACTAAGAAGCAAGAATTGGTTTTCTATAATCGATATATGGTCTTTATTTCACTAGTTGATGATAAAGGAGGGTGATATCCTAAATATTGACTTCAGATGAAGTTATGAGAACATAATTTTTTTGGTCATGTCGTTTAGTGTCATGAACAAACTAGTTATGTTCATGGGTCTCATGAACTCTGTGATCCTTGATTTCATAAACCAGTTCATAATCATGTTCATCGCTGAAATATCGATCAACTTGAAGTCAAAAGAGGATAATTTTGATAATATCATATCTGTCTTATAGGTTATTTTATTCCACTAGCTTTATAGAAAGTTTTCCAAGTGTAATTTTTGGATATGATAGGTGTACTCCCTTTGGAATTTTATGTCACAACAGGGTGTGGAAGTGGACTTGTTGATGGTCGAGGTAGTTATTTCATGGTTATAACCCATGAACATGGCATAGGTTTATAATTTACTTGGTATTACATGATATTATTGGAGGTTTTTGAACAATATCTCTTGAGTTTTATAATCGTTTATATAATTTACTAGAAAGAACCGGTATTTTTTAGACCAATCAGTGTTAAGAAACATTTGGTTACCTAAAAGAGAAGTTTTTCAGTGCTCTAGTGCTCTAGTTTCTAGAGGATGGTGTGTTGTTTGAGGTGTTCTATGACTCTTCATGCTTGGACTTGGGATACATGTTGATGCTTCAGAAAGTAGTGATCACTTATGGTTCTAGGTATTTACACCCCCAACGAGCGTAACTTTTACACCCATGATTTTGATCTTGTAGAGGTTATGTTTGTGCTGATGTTATGGAAGCATTAACTCAATGGGGAGAACTTTATAGTCCTCATGTATCACAAGAGATTAAGTTATATCATTTATCAGCATGATATAAATCTAAGAAAGTGTATTTTTATTGATTTTCTCTATGATTATGAACTTGATATCTCCTATACCTTAGTAAAGGGTATTTTAGTGGTTGACACTTGGATTAGAAAGTCAAGAAAGGATGTTGTTTTAGAGTCAAGAGATTCTTGGAGAGAAATGGAGGAATTAGAAGCCCAAAAATTGGATGTGATTGTGGCTTATGGTAGAGGATATTTGTTTCATATGATAGTGTGTGATTATCTAATGTAGTAGGTGGTAGAGACTCAAAGGTAGAAGTGATGAGTGATCTTGTCTACTATTCTTATTCTCCAAAGGGATGGTCAAAGGATGGTCAAAACTAGATGTTGTTTCATGGGAGGTTATTTTTTATGGTAGATATGTACAAGGGTGTCCTTTATGAGTTTCATAACTCGCCTTTGGTGGTACACATGGGAGTTTACAAGATGTATCATGTCTTGAGATGGTATTTTTGTGGCCCGGTATGAAACAAGAAGTGCTAGATTTTTTAGCTCGGTTCTTGGTTTTCTAGTAGTTATAGGTTGAGAATCATGTTCCTAATGGTTTTTTGCATCCTTTTTATATCCCTAAATTTAAATGGGATGACATATCAATTAATTTCATCATAGGGTTACACCGAGATCAGGGAGGTTGTGATGCTACTTTGGTAATCGTAAATCAGTTAATAAAATCATCCCACTTAATAGCGACCAAGGTGTTTAGTGTCATGGATTCTTTGTTCAAGAGGTATGTGGATCATGTGGTTTGGTTTCATGGAGTTACATGGTCAATTATCTTAGATCGGTATGTTTGTTTTACCTCATGAATTTGGAGGGGATTGTAGCATTCTTTTGGAACTCAGTTATGCCTCAACACTACTTTCCACCCTTAGATTTATGGGTAGATAAAGTGGAATTTCTAGACACTGAATGATATATTATGGATGTGAATATTATACTTCAACAAATCTTGGTAAATACACATTCCTTTTGGTGATTTTTCTTATAAAAAACAACTATTACTCATCCATCATCATGGCCCCATTTGAGGATTTGTATGGGTAGTCATGTCATTATTCATTGCATTGGATGGAGGCTAGGGAAAAAATAGTTCTTGGTCTTAATGTGATGTAGGGAATGACAGATTGGGTTCATCTTGTTTGTGAGAGGATGAAAGTGGTGCAGGACCAATATAAGTCTTATTCTAATCGCAGGAGGAGGAACTTGGAGTTTGATGTTGGAGGTCATGTGTTCCTAAAGGTATCCCCTAAACATTGGTGGTGGTGGTTTTTTAGGGGGTAAGATTTATCCTAGGTTTTTTATCCCTTTTAATGTGTTGGGGTGAGTTGGTGAGGTGGCATATCAGTTGGCATTATCACTGCTACTAGAGAGGATCTACAACATCTTCCATATATCATAGATTCATCGGTATATTTATAATGACTCACACATCATCGACTATGGAGAGTTAGATATCATGGATGATACAACATTTGTAGAGTGGCCAAAAGAGATCCAGGATCATCTAGATAAGGTTTTTTATAGAAAAACTAGTTCATTTTTTCGCATGTTGTGGAGGAATGGTGTCCTAGAGGAGAGTACTTGGGAGAAAGAGATACATATGCATTCCCAATACCCAAAGCTCTTTTTAGTTTTTCATTTCTTTATTTTGATCTTTAATGTGATGCTTGGATCTATATGTTTTATGAGAAGTGAAATTTTCTTGATATATGATGTGTGATAAAGCTTCTTGAATATGAAAAGTGGAGGACCTGATTCCTAATTGAGACTCATTATACTCTAATGTGATTGAACCCATGTAGGAGATTCTATGCCACCCAGAGCTGTTGGTATCTTGACATGGAGGGTGAAATTACCTAATTTATGTTCTTAGTTAGTGAAGTGTTGTGTGATGGTTGTAGTGGTTGTTGGTTTGGGTTTTATAGAGGATAGATGGTTTTTTGGTGATGTTGTTGTGTGAAATGTGGTAGTTTATGGTCGATGACATATGATGTGGTTTTGTTCCTAGTGAGAGGTGGTGATGTGGATTCATGGTGATGTGGTTGTGTGGGTTTTTTTGTGGCATTTGGTTTGGTTTTTTTTATGGTGATATCATTTGAGGTATGATGATATTCTTGAGAGGTATCTCAAAGGGTGGTTGTTCAGACCTCATTCTTCTCCTAGGTTTGGTTTTGATTCTCAGGTAAGAGAATAGTTTGAGTGGTATCTTATGTAATGACCTACTCCATCCCATATTTTTACTAATTTCGGTGGTTTGATAAGGTTTGTAGGAACTCTCCAAGGGTTCGGTGGATGTTGGAACTATATTAGAACTATAGTAGCATTTTTCAATATAAAATATGGGTTTATGGCCTAAGATGGTTGTTGAATATTATGTAGCTGGTGGTTTATGGATTATATGTGGCTGAGATAATGTGCATAAAATAAGTTTTTTCCATAAGGATGGGTTATACTGCCTAAGTTAATTACTTCTTGAGGTTCCATGTTTTTAGTGGAAAGGTATTTTATAACCTAAAAGTTTATTTTTGACATATGTTTTTCAAACCTGTGGAACTTATGATGTAAGATAGGGATTTATGCCATATATAAAGTGGATTACAACCTATATTTTTTTTAGATAATTCCTCACTCATTCAGTCGCTTGTCTCGCTATTTTTTTAGGAAAAATCTAGGTTGATTTCAGTGATCTTACAGCCCCTTTCCTCCTGCTTTGATCCATGGGATACGGTGATAGGCGTATGGTAATTGGTGGTGACTCATCTTCCCTTATCTCATTGTTTTCCTTACATTTTTATTTTGAGAATCCTCTATAGTTTTGTTTTCTTGGTTCTAGGTATATGTTGAGAAAAATTTTTGACAACCCTTTGGTACAGTTTAGGTTGATCCAGGGTTTTCATATGTGGTTTTGGTTTGTAGGACATTTATCCTTCACCTTGAAATGCACAGTGAGATTGGAAAGATTCTTCAAGGTAGGGAATCACTTGTTTCTAAATTTTTTGTATCATGAGAGAAGGGTTTTCTAATTTTTATCTATGGGGATAGTTGTATTGGGATAATTAATGATAAATAATTAGTTTACTGGAATTTAAGGGGAAAGTTAATGATTCAAATTCTTGTATACATTTGATGTTATTATACTATGATGGATTGTACGGGCTTGATGCCCCGCTAAAATTCATGGATATTGGGGGATTTTTTTTCATAGTGTTTCTTGTGATTATGAAACCTTGTTGTGGTTCTTTGGAATCACCATAAGATTCATATTAGCTAAACATATTAATTTGGATAATAAAATTGTTTCCCTATAATTTATGGTTGGTGTGATAATTACCTTAAAATAAAGAATTTTAATTGATAAAAAATCCATGTTTTTATATCTATAAAATGATTTGTGATGTGTCGTGATCTATGAATATATTGTGGGGTGGTGACCTAGGTTTATTTTGGTGATATGTGGCATGGTTTTGCTTCGGGATAGCTTATGGTGGGGGTCATTCATGGTAAGAGGATGTAGTGAGGTTTTTTCCTTCATGTTCAATGTAGCCTAATACTCTAGTTATAGTTGTGATGTGACTTCCCAATTTCTTTCAAGAAATATGAGATGTGATCGTGCTGTGAGATGGTGGCCTAGGCGTCTGCATGTGTGATGTGATGTGATTGTGTTGTGCGGCCATGGTATATGTCATATGAAAGAGTTAGAAGCACTAGGACATACAACTTTGGGGTTTGAGAATAAAAAATTGTTGTAAAAGTGGTATGGGGTTCTCTTTATTGATATTCTTATAATTATGTTATTATACATGGCTTGTATTATTTGTTGAGAATGCCTTGGTGAGTTTTGGGTTGGATAGTTAACCTATTTAGGTGTTGTTGGTTCTACTTTTTACTCACAAGTGTATTAGTATACTTCTTTCACATGTTCATGAGAGACTTTGGTTTTCCTACTGAGTATAAATTTATGTTCATCCTATGTATATAAACAAATATTCATGTTTCCATAAGGATTACATGGACCGTGTAGGAAATTATTAGCCTGGACCTCTAGATAGTTACAATTTCACTGTTTTAGTTTTCTTTTGGGTAATAATTTTGGATAAATTTATCTATATGATTATTATACGTTAATTTTGGGATGATTTTTAGATTTATTTTTATATTATTTCATATATTTTCTTGCATTTGATCCATATGATCTCCCGATGCTATATTATTATAGATGGAATGCCTCCCATTTTGTAATATTTTTATACCCTTAATGCTAGTTTCTAACCCAGTTCCAACTGAATCCAGGACTCAAGGGGTCATTATATTTCTCCCTTAATTGTGGTATCTTTGGTGGTAGAGGTTTCTGACTCTTCAACCTTCTGGACTTAACAACAATTTTTGAATGTTTATTTGTTCTTCTTTTTTGATGCACTTCCACCTAATCTGGAATATTTTATCAAGTTACTTCAATAACTCCCTTTTTCATTCACTCTTCACATATTTTATATTCTATTTTACATGTACATATTTACATATGTGAGAATAGTTATCCACCCTTGAAATGTGGAAATGTGATCTCCCCTTTAATTATTAATCAATCTTTGTCAAATATACTACTTAGATAGATATTAAATATTTATATGAATCAAGATTATTCATTTTCAAATATTTTATAAAAACCAATTATTTATAATACACATATTAAATGGAAAACATATAGTGATATTATAAGGAAAGGGCATCGTGTACTATATTGCAAATATCTCCCACAATAGTCACTTCATCAAGCACTGCATCATTTTTTCACCTCATGGAATGATGGGATCTTAAATAGTAGAACCAACATGGACATGTATTTCTCTTCAAATATATTTTTAGCATTGATTTATACTTCACATATAATAAAAAATTCATTATGAATTTATGAAGGTCATCTAGAATCATGGAATAATTATATGACCATGATTTTTAGAACTATTTAGAACAATGCAATATTTCATGGTTAAACTATATGAAATAACTTCTAGAAAATTGTCATATTTGTTAATTTTAAGAGAACTCATATTTTTTATAATTGGTTAATTCCTTTAATAATTCAATAAATCATATAAAAATATCACGAGTTCTACATGATTCATCCCTTATCCATATTTCTGGGGGTGACTCTTGTGAAAAGGCCATAAGTCTTATGTAATCTTCTAAAACTATTAAGGAATTTACACAACCCTTATGAAATCTTCCACATGTCTTGTGAAATCTCTAAAATTCATATGAAATATCCCATGGGTCATATGATATCACTACATGTATTATTAAATCTATATAGGCCTTATAAAATGTTTAATAAGTCTTATGAAATCACTAAATTTTATACAACATATTTAGGAGTTATCCAATTTCAAAACCATCTTTCTATATTTCATTAGTAAAATATAGAAAAATTTAAATTCACCTCAAGTAATTTCTAACCTATACAAATAAATTAGAAACTATTATTAACAAATTATAAAAATGTATAAAAAAACAAAAAAAACATCATCCTCAAGTGGTTATAACAATCCCCCCTTGTATTTTTTATCAATTAGAATACCATACATTTATGTTTTCTATTTGAATATTATTTTAAAAAAATTCCCCCTTAATCTAAGAAATGCACATGAAATTTTTAATATAAATATATTTTTTGTTAATTAATGACACTAAAGGAGAAGAGAAGATGCAGGAAGTGCTGAAAAATTCTTCAAAGAACAAAGACATGAACTAATATACTCTAAGGGTACATGAGATAACTCAGTATAGAAAACATAAGTAATATAGGAAAACAAAGATATCCATTGTGAATTTGACATGAGATACATGATTAAATTAATCAGTACATATATTGAAATAATATTTTTCTAACATTTTTTATGAACCCACTCAATAAACACATAAAAATAGTTTATAAATATAATATTTCCTCCCATAATGATTATGTATCCCCTTATTTAAATATTTAAATATAAATAATGAGGGGAGGAATCTCAAAAATATTTTATAATCTAGCGTTGAGATATGGAAAAAGCTTCCATATGCATCCATAGCTTCAAAAAAGACTTAGTTATTAGTGGTTTGGTGATAATTTCAGTTATTTATTCCTTGGATGAAACGAATTATAGTTTCAAAATATATTTAGCAACATTTTTCATCAGAATGTAATATTTAATATCAATCTGTTTTCATTTAAAATATTGTACAATAATATTTTATATAATTATGAAACATTGATTAACAAAGCCAATTAGTAGTGTAAATTAATAATAAAATCTATATAATGAATACCTATCTTTATCCAAATCATTTATATTATTTCCTATGATTAAAACACATATTTATCTTTTTTAGAAATTTAACGAAATGATGAATTCTTCTTATAGTGTAATGCAACAAATATCTCTATAATAAAAAAATATATACATAATGTGGACTTCCTATCATCAACTCCACCTACCCAATATATATATTTAATCCCCCAAATAATCTAGGTCACCCTTCTTATGACATATAAATTCATATATAAATTTATTTGAAATATATCTCAAACAACTTATTTCTATAAAAAGATGATATTATTTTGGATTTGATTGATACATAGCTCAAAGAGTAACTTCATTAAAAATGTATTTTATTGATTTTTTCAAATAAATGATTTTTCCAATTAAACTTTTGAATTCAATCAAATTTATTGTTTTCAATGCATCATACTTTCTTAGGATTTTTCCTATAATAATTACTATAGGTGAAAATCAAGACTCTTATATGAAAAAACGTTTTAATAGCTCCCTTTTATAGGTTTATTATGAGATGAAAATGTGAAACATTGTCTGGGATACTTATAAATCCAAAAAAACACCATTTGTCCATGTAATTACATCTCAAATTTCTTTTTCATTTGCTTATAAAATTTTTCACAGAAATTCTCTTTATCGATGGAAAAAAATAATACCATCGTCATACCAATTTAAAAAAGTGATGTGATTTTGGTATTCTTTGTTTATTAATGTTATCCACCTGACCTTTTTAAAATTACATGGTCCTCAAATATTCCTCCATTTTGAATTACCAAGCTATTTGTGCTTAATTCAATCCACATATAGCCTTTTTAAATTTTCACACTATGTTTCCATTTTTACACAGCATAAATCATTCAGGATGCTCTATGTATGCATATTTATTTTAATCACCATTAAAAATATAGATATATTAACCATTTAAAGGAAAAAAATATCAAGTTTTTAATATCATGATATTTTTTTATTGGTTTGTGCCTAATAACTTGAATAAAGGTTTCATCAATGTCAATGCCCTCAATTTGTAACATATCCTCCTTTCTCAATAATATTATTCCAAAAAAACATTTATAATTAAAATATATATTTTACCCTTTATCCTAGAGATATTCACCCAATTTACATTCTTTTCTATTTTATATTAATTTATATTCATTTCATAATTCAATTATTTATGCTCAAATGTTTCTTCAATAGTCTAAGTCTCAATTTATAATGGAAAACTATTGTGACTTTATCCTAGGATTTTTGTTATTATTTTAACCCTGGGATTATGAAAAATAAAAAAAAATTCATCATAAATATGCTTCTTAAATAAATCCTTTATTCTAGTTAGATTTAGTTATTTAACATCCTTACTATAATAATAATAATCTAAATCATCAATCGGAATCTATGTGTTCTCTTTAGATTCTATAGCTAATTCGGAACTAACAACGTCATCTTCATTATCTTCCCTGATGATTTTTATGATGATTTTTTTATTTTCAAAGACTACTACATCATAAAATTACACAATACTTTTACATTTATTTTTATAACATTTTTTTGAACATCCATTTGGTGTGTAACAAATAAATATTCCATATTCTTTTTCATTAATCTCTCTGCAACATCTTAGTCTTATATTGATCAAACATGGGATCCAAAACAATATGAATTTTGTTAAATTAATATTATACTTAAACTAAAAATCATGATTTGTGATGTATGAATATGATCTCAAAATAAATCTATTTTTTATGATTACATATGTCATAATATCTTGTTTATAAAAAAATATTTTGGTCTCATACTCAGAAAAAAAATCTTTCTAGGTAAAAAAAACTTCTATTTATTTTTAGAAACCCCATTTTGTTAGGAAGTATGTAGAGTAATAAAATCATTCTTAAGGCCAGGATTATCATGATATTCTTAGAACTTATTGTTGGTATATACTATTCCATTTTTATATCTCAACCTATTCAATGGAAAATTGATCTATTATTATAAATTATTTTAATTCTTATAAATATATCCAAGGAAGGGGAATTGTGAGACATAATAAAGATACATTTCATTCTATTGAATTAATCAATAAATGAGATGATGTATTTGTATCCATTTGTTAAAATTAATTTTATAGGTCCGCAAACATCAATGTGTAGAAAATATAGTAGTTTGGGAGTTATAATATCAACTTTGTTGTGACTTTTTATCTCTATTTTCCTTTCTAACATGTTTTATGAAAAGTATTATTTTCTCATTTAGAAATTGGATATATCTTATAGCTTCATATATTATCATCATCTTATTAATCTATTGGCCAAAATGGCCCTAAATTTTATGCCACAAATTATGTTTAGCTTTCATGATCGTGTAGGAATCAGTCCTGGTACCTCAAACATGAAACATGTTATATGAGGATCTCAATTATGTACTAATATATACTCCATATCATAGAATCATCACTAAAAAATATATTTTTTATTTTTAATAGATTATTTCAATATTTAAAGAGTTATGATATTCCTAAAAAATTATTTTTTAGGCCATCAATAAATAAAACACAGTCGAGACTGATATGATTTTTCCTAATGTTAAACATTCTAACTAATTTGAACTTTAATGACCTATCATTACTGATGGTTTTAATTCCTACTTCATACCATTATCATTCATATAATTTAAATCATTACTAATGTGATTATATGAGCCACTATATATAATCTAAATGTTTTCAAATTTGCATATTTAATTAAATCTTCAACATAATTATCCTATTATTGTATATGTCTCTTATTAAACTCATATATAATTTTATAGAATAATTTAACTAAGATGAAATGAATATAAAAAATAATTTTAAATATTTAAATCTTGATCATATATCTTACAAACTTGTTGTCAATCAAAAAAATTATTTTTCACTTCAACCTCATTCTCAAGTTCTTTGGATTTTTGATTGATTCTAACTTAATTTTATTGTATCTCCCTTTATTCATGGTACCTTATTAGTATTAGTAAACACATCATATACCAAAAGATTCAATATTTATGACCAAAAAAATCTATAACAATAATAATAAGCTCAAATTTTCTACCATTGATAAAAATTTTGATGCTTCATTGGTTGCTAATTAAACCAATTTTACGACATCCAGTGACTTGAATTAATAAAATGATTTTATCTAATTCTCTATAATGTTTAAAGGGATATTAATGAATATTCTCTAATGTTTTTCTCAATCTAGATATGAGAATAATTTCCCTATACTACTTCTTTTTAGTTAGTCTATATTATTTTTCACCACTAGACTCTTCTATAAGCATGATTTTATTTTAAACTAATCCCTTATAGACAATACATTTTAGTTTTCTACTTATAAAACAATAAAAATGATTTTTTTTCTTGATACATTATACAACATCTAAATAAACCCTAAGAAAATTTCATATGAACTATAATACTTCCTCTCAATTTAAACAATATACAACTTCTATTTTTCTTCCACTTTTTCACTAAGGTTGATTGTATGATTATTTTCATCTATAATAATCTTCTTTATAGTAATTTCATGATTAAAATTTTTAACATCATTGATCATATTCTCTTTTACAATACAGATTATATTTTTCTTATCTAAGTTATTTTTTATATGATAATGTTAATAATTCACTCTTCTAATTTAATTCAAACTTTTTTTGACGAAATCCATTTTATTATTATATAATAAATATATATATTGATTTCAATTCTAATATTGTACTCCAATATAGAGTATCGATACTTAGTTAAAAAATCTATATTAATATGTGAGTTATATTATTATGAATCACTTTCTACTTATTCTTGAACCGTGAGAAGCTTTTGAGAAGCTTCACTGTAAATATCTTCTTCATTACTACTTCCACACTATTAGATATACCCTTGTTAACTAAATGAAAATTTATTCTTCAAAACATGGGTGAAATTTTCTTCTTTAATTTTGATTTTATTTCCATTTTTGAACATCTATTATTAGTGAATTCATTGATTTATTTATATCTTCACTTTCACCTATTGTTTTTATGGGACACTTTTTAGAAAAATATATCAATTTTCTATAAATATATCATTTGGAAGGTATCTTACCAATATACATACCTTTTACACATTTAAAACTTATTAAAATTATAAATATATCTTTAAATATGTCCTCCATATTTTACACTCCATTAGATTTATTATGGGTATATTAAAGCATTATATTTTCCATATATTTAATGGAAATATAATTTTCATTTTTGACCTTGATCTTGGGAGATTATCATCTTCTCATCTAATAATTGATGAGGGTGTTGTGAAGTTCATCCACTATGAAATCATCAAGAACTATATATTCAAAATCTAATATATTATCATCATAAATATGTTTAAGAATTATTATATGTTACTTTAATATTGTGTATTATTCAAGAGTTACTCTAAATATTTAAATTACAAAGAATGTCATGTAAACTCGAGTGAAAAATTCGCCAACTGATTCATATTCTGACATTCTAATATATTCAAACAATTTTATACTATGATGAAATATATATTTTTAAATTATTTGTTTCCTTTATAAATTCAATGATAGTTTACCCAAATCACACTTATAGTTTTTATCCCATGATTTTTGTGTGTTCCTTTTTAGATAAAGGATATAATATAGAATTTATTTCCTTTCAATCCACTTCAATGTAATTTTTATCAAAAAGGTACCACACTAAAGTCTCTATAGGCATAGTGATGCCATATTAAAGATAATAAAGAATATTCATTCCTAAGAGATAGTTAGTATGGAACCATTATCTCTTTAAAAATATGAAATCACTTTCAATAAAAAGTTTAAATACCTTTGTTATTTATGGAGTTATGTTAATCTGTATTAAACATAAAGGGAGATCATTGAGATAAAACATAGATAAGATGCCAATTATTAGGATCAGATGGAATGAGATAAACACTGATATGGGTGAATTAGTGATTATAATTTTTTCCCAAATTATAACTTCTTTCCTTATTATTCAATACATATATGTTTAATTCAAAATCAATATACATTTAAAAGAAAGGCATGTATAGATTGTGTACAAAGTTTCCCTCTATGATTAATTTCATGCCACTAGTGTGTGGCTATTATTACCACATAATGTTATCCATTTATTATCATGAATGAACTTAGGAAATGATATAACCAATAAACTATAAAACTATTAACTTTAACAAAAAATTTAAGAAAACATTAACTCGATGTAATAATATGAAGAATTTTTCATTTAATAATAGTAACCACATAAATCATATATTAAAATGATGGGGTGGATGTTGTCATCTTATTTATAGAATCTAAATAAATCTATGTCCATCCCTCTATTCTTCTTTCATTGATACAATTCCACTTCTTCAAGAATGCATTATTGGGCCTATTCAATAGCTCAAAATTTTATAATATACTAACATATTTTATATTCATTGTCATGTGTGTATATTTCCATATTTGAATATAGAAATCCCTCCCTAAAATGTGGTGGTATAATGTCAAATTTACTTTTCATTTAACATCATTCACAAATTTTATTTATACTGATGATAAATCTCTATAAGATATAGAATTATTCATTTTAAAATCATTAATAAAAATAACTTCTTTTTAATACACGTCATCATAAGAAAACATAAAGTGGTATAATCATGAAATGATGTTATATGTTTCAGAACAAGGCTCTCTTACAAGAATTTTATCATCATATACTAAATTATGGTTATATCCTCATGGAGTGATTTCCTCTTGAATAGTTGAACTAGCATGTGATGGTATTTATCTAGAAATATATTCATGATATAGATTTATATATTGTGACCCATAAATAATTAATCCTCATTAATACATCATGAAACTTCGCTAGAATCATGGAATAAGTAAAAGTACATAATTTTTAAAAAAATTCAGAAAAACACAACATATCTTGGTTACTCTTCTAGAAATAACATATAAAAAATAATTATCCTTGTTAATTTAAACCAAAGTCAAATTTGGTTAACTAATGAACTCTTATAAAAATACCATATGTCTTTTTAAAATCATATAATTATTATTCCATTTATTACTTTTAAAATTTTATTACTAATAGAGTAATCTTATAAAAGGACTAAATGTCTTATGAAATATTCCCCATGTCCAATGAAATCATCTATATATCTAACAAAATAAATAAAAATACCATGAAATATCTAATAATTCTTATTAAAACATCACAATTCTTATTAAAATGACTACAAATATTATGAAATTTTTTAGAAGTAATTTGAAATCACTATAGATGTTATGAAATCATTAGGAATAAACCAATTTTTAGATTCAACAAAAAATTCCTAATTTCGTTAATAAAACATATAACCACATCAAATCAAATCCTGTCATTTCTAATCACCAAAAATAAATTCTAAAGATTCTTGAACACATCATAAAAATGTGATAACACCAAATTCAATATCAACCTAAAGTGGGTTCAATAATTTCAAATTGTAAGGTTTATATATCATGAAAATTAATTTAAAAATAAGAATGTGAATGTCAAAATGATTAAATGTGATTTTCACTAAAATAAAACTATTACTGATTTAGAATGTATTTTCTAATGATATTAGGAAAAAAATTGTATCAATTTTAATGAAATTATTGATTGTTTGGTAATTTATGGTATATTTAAAATAATTATACCTCCATGTTTATTGGAATTGATATAAAGGGGAAATAATTAGGCCTATTTAATTTTATAAAAAAAAATATTTTCATTTAGATTGTGTCTTGTCTGGAGTCATTTTGAAAGGGGTGTATTTAATGAAGGATTAGTTTAATATATATTTTTGGTAGTTATATATGTAAATTATTTTTTATTATTAATTAAAAGAAAGATGAATTTCTTTTTTCAATACATTTCATTTTTTATGCAATTTGAATATGTTTTAAATCACATTTCATATTATTTGTCAAGAATTATTTGGTGGTATTGGTATTGATTTAGTTAGATATTGCATGTTTACTTGGTTAGGACATCATTATGTGTGGTTCTTTTTTATTATAATATAAATAGTTTGTAATTTGGTTATTATAATTTCATTATTTTTTTTAAGGTTTCACTCTATTTTTTAGAGAATAGAATTGTTATGTCATGTATAGTTTTGAAAAAAAATGAAATTTTATCATTTATAAAATGATAGTATTGATTTTCTTAAGATGGGTGACATTAAGTAAGAAATGGTTCGTTGGGTTAGATTCAAGGTGGACAATTGATTTCAATAGAAATTTTGAAAATGATTTTTTAGTTTTATATCATAACATTTGGTTACTTATGTAGATAAAATGATTTAATGTAAGGGGTATTTGATATATTTGAGTGAAGGATTTTTTAATTGATGATTGGATTGAGCTGTGGAAACTGAATCTTTAACCCTATTTATTTACCCTAGAGAAATTTTTTTATTAAAATTAAGATGTAAATTAGAAGAGAATTTTGGATTTGGAAAATGAGGTTGTTTATTTTGGAAAATTATAAGTTATGGTGATGATTTTTAGGGTGGATATTTATAAAATAACTAATTTTGAATTTAAATGATGTAAAATAGTCATACTTATTAATAAATATTAATTTTATATGTTTTGGTTTAATTTTTTGGGTTCATAAATGGAAAATCATCCGTAAACTAGTAATATTCATAAAAATGTATGATCTACCATATTTTTAATTATTCGCATTAATTTTATCAATGATCCCAAATACTCAATGTATTAATCTTATAAAGAATTAATGGAACAAATACTAATCATGCATACTAACCCTAGTTTTCTAAAATAATGCTCTAGAATTAGTTTTTCATTTGGGTACACTAGTTAATGACCATGCATATTTACCATTCAATTTTTAAAATGTACAAAAACAATATTTATCATCCTACTATTGACCTTGAATCACATTTATGTTTTGGTTATGATACTTATACATGTATAATATCATAATAGATGTTGAAAATAATAATTAAGCTTCAAATGATAATAAATTTTGATTTGGGTAATAGTTTAGGGCTTACAGGCTATCAAATCCATGATAATGAAGTGATAAATGAATTTTTCTATAGGGAGATCTCATAGAATTATTTTTTCATAATAAGAGATTTTTAAGGTTTTTGAAACTATATTATATGTTATTGATACTTAAATTTTCAAGGGTGATGAATTTTCAAGTCTTTTTCATTGGGACATTTTATTTATTTGAGGTGTGATTTGGATCTTTTTTTGGAATTATATTCTTATAGTTCTAGTAATATTATATTTTGGGTTATTGATGTGTTCTTATCATGTTATTTGAAAAAATAAAATATTTCCTAAGTTAAAATGTATTAAAGTGGTTAACCAAGGTTTTCTCTCGAGAGGAGTGTGAAAAAATCACGTTTTTCACTTGAAATTGGAGAAATAAGTGGAGGTTGCTTTTGAAATTTTTTTATTTTAAAAAGAAAGAAAGAAATAAAATAAAACATGAAATCAAATTAATGAAGTGAGTGATGGGATCAGGGTAAGATCACCTTTTTCAATTTCATCATGGTCATAAAAATCATTTCCCTTCTCTTTCTATTTAATGATAAATGAAATACTCCTTGATCGATTTTTCAATCACCCTTGGTTGAAGGAAACAATGGAAATCACTCATGTGTGCATGAAAATAAGTAAATAATCCTAAACTAGTAATTCGGGTCCAAATAGGGAATTTTTTATCCTTATAAATCTAGAAACAATTCACTTATTCCACACACATTCCAATGATCACTAGACACTCACCACTTAACACAATCTACTCGATCGAGACAAACTACACTAGGTGGAGGGAGTTTAAAGAAATCCAACCAAAGATGGAAAAAATGAATGACACAAAAACCATAAATACAATATCATTTATATAA
The DNA here is from genome assembly GCA_963277665.1 of Viscum album. Classification (NCBI taxonomy): domain Eukaryota; kingdom Viridiplantae; phylum Streptophyta; class Magnoliopsida; order Santalales; family Viscaceae; genus Viscum; species Viscum album. Next base: position 1,108,315,340 of record OY728142.1, on the reverse strand, counting down.
TTTTTCACTAATGAAAATATAATCCATTCAATAAAAAATAGAGTTTTAAATTAAATCAAAATACTTCGACATTACAAAAGGAAACACCCCCCTCCCTAATCACTCGAAAGTTTTACCCCTCCATGTGAAGGATAATAGGGTTGAATGGGGAATAAAAGAGAATTATGAAACTAATAAAAAACAAAATAGAAAATCTATATAAATTAAAGGTTCCAATCCTCCAAAAAAACTCCTCTTTCTCCTTATTCAATCCTTTTAATAGAAGTGGATACACATATTTATAAGGTTGAGGGGTGGAAAATTTTCCCTCCAGTTTCTGTTCACATAAAACTTGTGATTATTTATCATAGTAAATGGCTGAATATAGGGAAGTTTTATTAATAAAATATGTTCCTATTTATATTTTACATGTTCCCTAAAAATATCATCTTCTTTTTATGAGTGTAAAAAAATTATACCCCCATTACTAAAGAAAACGTTTTTTGGATGAAGATGATCTTCAACTTCCTCCACTTTTTTCACATTAAATGGATGACTTAATGAGAGAATTTATCCATGAAATTTAATGTGATAATGATTATTAGAGTGATATTTCAAATAAATATGTAATAAATACATTTTTAGGTCTGTATCCTGAGATATACCTCATTTACTAATATGGGGTCCATTCTGTCGTCCAAACAGATTTTTCAACTTGATTGATTTTTTTGGGACTATAAATTTCTAATTAGTTATGGGTATAAAATAATTAGTTGTTTAATAAGAACAAATTAATACTAAAAAAATAATCACTCCAATTGAATCAAAATTGTAAAAGTTTTTCTTTAAATACAGAAGTGGTAGAAAACTGTTAAAATTTCAGAATTAAGCGGTTTTCACATTTTTGCCCAAAATTCACCAAAAATACTAAAATGGTGAAAATAAGATCATATTTATTAATTTGAAGGGATTAAATAATTTAAAACATTTTAATAATTGTAAAAATATTATCTCTATCAATTCCCCCATACTTATAACTGATACTCCTTGACAAGTAAGACTCAAAATCAAATCAAAACAAATTCAAAACACATACCCTTGAGATCCACCAATTTGAAAACAAGAAACAAAAGATATCATTTATCCTAAAACCCCATTATTTAAAGTTATATATTTAGATCATTCAATATATTTTCTCTTCATTTCTCCTTCAATGCACACAAAACAACTACCTTATATGAATTTTATATCATCTCACAAATATCGATTTTCAACAATGCTTTTATCATCCAAACTCATTAAAGGGTAACCATAGGATTGATAAATTCTTAAATATAAACCCAATGTGACTCAAGGAAATGTGTTTATTGTTATTACTTTACAGGTTTGTTCTATGGATTTTGATTTGTGGGATTTAGAAATCAAAATTTCTGAGGTTAAATTATGAGGTCTTGGCTCTTTTTGAAGAAAAATTGCATGATTCTAATTTTCACTTAGGTATGGTCTCCTCCTCAGTCCACATAGTAGAAAATCATCTCTAAGAAACTTAAAAATCTCATGGATATCCAAAAATATAAAAAATTCAGCAGAAAAAATAATATTTATCTTTTTCTTTTTTCTTGAAAGCTCTAGAGCTTTATTTCTTCTCTAGAAGCTCCAAACATGCACAGCATCTTTTATAATGAAAGCTCTAGAAAGGAATAGATTTAAATGGAATTATTTTTTAGAAGAAAATAAATCTCTAAAACATTTTATTTATCACCCAAAGTTTCACCAAATAAGGTAGCACAACACACGACATCTTCCCCCCACACTTAAGTTCAACTAGATCATGCGATTTAACTTCAATGGAAAGTTGGATAGGGAAAATTAACTTGTAATTTGGATAACCTAACAGGTTTTTCATGGATTATAATGGATACAAGGATTAAATTTATAAGTAAGTTCAGAATAAAAATATTCTCTTGAAAAAGGGGGCTTTAAAGCCAAATAAATGACTCAATCATTTAAAACACAAGTACCTAAAACCATTATGTTTTGATATGAATAAATAAAATTCTGGTTAAATTAAGAATAGTTCAGTTCTCTCAATAAGTTATGTGAATGTAATGAATATGATAAATAGGGTTTATAATCCTCATGGGAAAGTTATTTCAAATATAAAGATATTTTTATGTGGCATGGTATTTAGAAATTAAATTACTTTTCAAGAAATTCCCAAATATTTGAACATGAAAAAAAGTCATTTTTCACATTCATTTAAGCTTAGATTCATGGAATAAATTGGTTCACTTGTTTAAATGGGTTTTAAAAATTAAAAACATAATCATTTCATCTCAAAAATTTCAAAAAAAACATAAAAATTGAAAAAGAAACACACAAAAATTTAAAAAACACACATTTTTTCCAAAAATAGAAAAACAATAAATAAATAAAAATCCTAAACTATAAAGGTTACCTCGTCCATAATTAAATGATGCAATAACCACAATGCATTCAAGTAGATTTTATATGTAATCATATATAAAATTGAATCACTGTAAGTAATTAATTGTAAAGGAGAGGTACGACCTGATGGATTTTATTGATAAACAGGTTGGAGGAGTGTGGTCTCCTCTACTGGATCTAATGGCATAGTCCCATGGAATTTATTTAGCTTATGTCCATTAATATTGAATGGATCCTACTCTCTTTCCTTCACAATATTTATAGAACCAAAAGTATATACATGAGTAACTATAAATTTAAATTCCCATCTGGAATGAAGTTAACTTGGCATCAGCTTGAGTCTTGAGTTGAATAACAACATTGTATCTAGAGGATGGAAGTATTTTGGTTGGATCATCTTATCATGATCAACTCGTGTTCACTCATTGTAAACCCTATAATATTTAAAATATTCCCTTATAATTTCTTCTATCTCTTACAATTTAAATCTTATCTCTTTCACAACACTTTCAAGATCCAAATTCATCTTTCTTATATCCCAATACTCCATGCTCTAATTCCACAAGAAGATGATAGATTTTCTCATAAATAAACATATATAGACCCATTACTATCTAAGTTTTTTAGGCTATTATATAAACCTATGATGTGTCTTTAAACCTTTGGATATAATCCTTCATGTTTGGTTTTGAAGTCTTTTCCAAAATTCCTATGATTTCTCTATTGGACACTTTAACTTGACTATTAGTTTGTGGATGATATGGAGTTGATGTTTTATGATGAACTTTGTAATTATTTAGTAAATCCTTAATTATCCTATTGCAAAATTAATTCCTCTAATCATGGATGATGTATTTGGGAACTCCAAACCTATAAAATATGTCTTCCCTAACCAAATCACAAAAAACTTTAGCATTATCAGTCCTTGTGGATTTTACTTCCACACATTTTGAAAAATAATCAACTTCAAGAAAGATATAATAATTTCCAAATAAAATTGGGAAAGTTCCCATAAAAGCTATCCCTCAAAAATCAAAAATTTCATGAAAAATAAGTGAATTTTGGAAAATTTCTTATCTCTTTGAAATATTTTCAGAAAACTGACATTTTTACACCTTTTTCAAAATCATGAGCATATTTAAAAAGTATGGGAAAATAAATTCTAGATTCTAAAACCTTTATTGAATTGATTTGTGTTCCAAAGTGTTCTAAACAAGTTAAAGTGTGATAAAACTCAAATACAGAATCAATTTTACTTTTAGGTGAACATATTATTATCACTTGGTCATTGTAAATCTTCTAAAGAAATGGATCATCCCAAATGTAATATCTGGATTCATATTTCATTTTCTAAATTTGGTGGGAATTTAAATGATATAGGACCTAAAATTTTACTAGATAATTGAATATGTCGGCATAACAAGGAACTTATCCTTCAATCAAGTATAACTAATCTTATAGAATGTGATCATTTAGTGGTTCTTTGTATGGAATTTTAGCTTCAGTGGTATTGGGTAGTCTACTTAAGTGATCGACCACTTGGTTCTCAGCTCCCTTATTATATTTTATTTCTATTTTTAACTCCTACAGTAGTATCATCTATCTCACTAGCCTCAATTTAGCTTCATCCTTATTCATATTACATAAGAGTTGTATGATCAGAAAACATAGTGACTTTAGTTCCAAACAGATATGATCTAGATCTTTCTAAAGAAAATACAATTTATAAACTCTTTTTTTGTGGTTATGTAATTGAATTGGGGTTAATATAAGGTTATCAAGTAATAGGAAATTAACTTTTCCATGCTTTAAATTTATTGAGAAAGGTATTGTCCTATTACTTGTTTGGAAGCATTACAAAGTAGCTCAAATGGTTCTTATCAATTTGAAGATTGCATCATTGGTGGTGTAATAAATCTCATTTTCAACTCATCAAATGCTACCTAAACACACCATTGAAATCAAAATCATTATATTTAAAAATTAATCTATAGATATGGTGAGAAATATTACTAAAATCTTTGATAAACCTCCTGTAGAATCTTACATATCCTAAAAATGATGTAATATGTTTCACACAAGTTGGGAAAGGTAATGAATTTGTCGCTTAAATTTTTGATTTATCCAATTAAATTCATTTTTGTAAAATTAAATTCCCAAGGAAAATTTATCTATCAACCATGAAATGACTCTTAAAAATTTAAACAATATTCTTTTTAATGTAGTATTTCAAAACTTTTTTCAGGTTTTTCAAACAATAGTCAAAAGAATTTCCAAAAACTATGAAATCATCCAAGAAAACCTTAGTAAAATATTATATGTGATCAGAAAAAATACTTATCATGCACCTATGAAATTTATCTAGAGAATTTCATAATCCAAATGGTATTTTTTATGTGAAAAATGTGTTAAAGGGGCAAGTAAAGGTAGTCTTCTCTTGATCGTAGAGAGAAATAAGTACCTAAAAATAACCTAAAAATCCATCCAAAAAAAATAATGAGTCCTCCATTACAATCTATATAACATATGGTCAATGAATGGGATGGGGAAATGATATTTCCAAGTGACTTGATTTAACTTCCTAAAATATATGCACACTCTCCAGCTATTCTGAATTCTCATAGGTATTAATCCATTCTTTTCATTCCTCATGGTGGTTAGGCCAGTTTTTTTTTTGGAACTATGTGAATGGGACTAACCCATTGTAAATATAAAATAGGATATATGATCCCATATTATAATATATTCTTTATATCCTTCTTCACAACCTCTATCAAGGTGGGATTCATCCTTCTTTAGGTTTGTCTGATAAGTTTGGAATCTTCATCAAGAATAATTCTATGTGAGCATATTTTTGGGTTTATTCATGGGATATCACCTAAGTTCCAACATATTAATTTCACATTCTCTCTCAAAATCTCAATCAAATATTTTTCTTGGGTTTCAGATAGATTATTATCAATTATCACTAGTAATTTCTCTCCCTCTATAAGGTACACATATTTCAAATCAGTGGGGAGTGATTTTAATTCAAAATCAAGGGGTTGCTCAAGGGATAAAATTGAATTGAGGTTCCCCACTTCCAAAGGTTATACCTCCTTTACACAATAAATCATATCATCTTCTTCATCATTTAAAAATTTATCAAAGAAATCAGATTTTACCTCTTCTTCCCACATGAAATCAGAATCTCTAGTGTTTTGGGAATTCACATATTCAGTGATATTTTCAATGGAAAAATTATCTCTTAAGGATAATAATTCATTTCACATAAATGATTATTCAATTGGATCAATACCAAAATCATGGGAGAGTGAAAATAGTGAGTGATCATCTAATGGATGCCTCGTGGATATAAAAATATTAAAGTGGATAGTGTTATCACTGAACTCCATGGTCAGTGTCCCTTCATAGAAATTGATGATGGTTTTGGATGTCTTTAAGAAAGGTCTCCCCAAAATTATTGGTGAGTGTGATGGAATCCTATTTTCTTCCATATTCATCACATAGATGTCAACTAGGAATGAGAGATCTTTGACTTCCACAAGGATATCCTACAGAACTCTTGCTAGGAAAATTGTGGATCTGTTTTCATATTGGACCACCACTCGGGTGGGTTTTAAGTCTCTCATATACAAATAATTATATATTGGGTGAGGTAATATATTAATCGTAAAACTTATATCACACAAATCATTAGAGAAATTTAAAGATCCAATGGTACATGGAATGGAAAATTTCCCTAGATCTTGACACTTGGTTGGAAATTGTGGTGTGATAAGGGATGAGACACTTCTTCCCAAGTTCATCCTCTTATTCCCTTGAATTATAATCTTCTTGGTGCAAAGATAATTCAAAAATTTAGAATTCTTTGGATTTTTTTTTGAGTTCTTCAAATAAGGGGATATTAATTTCCACTTTCTATAAGGTGTCTAGAATTTATTTTTGAAGCACTTCTTCCTGAAATCTCTTTGATTATATAATTATTGATAGAAATGGTGGGGGTAAGTATTTCTTATTCCTTTTTTATCCTTTCAATGGTGTTTCTTATCTCTTCTTCCTCATCCTATCCTTCTCTTCCTCTTTACTTTATTCTTCGTGGTTAATTTTCAAAAAAAAATCAGAATTCCCAACTTCATTCTCCCTCAACATGGGTGGTCTTGTTTCAGGTTCATGGGTTGCTGGTGGTGGGAGTTATTTTCCACTTATTGTTTTTATCAGGATGACGTTATCCTTTGGTTTTTTTACCATTTGAGTTAGTAGTTTTACTGGTTTTTTGGATATAATTTCCACAAGACTTCCCACCATGTTTTCTAGCTTATCAAATATATCCTCTAGGCCCTAAACCTTGGATTGTAGCTATTATATAGGAGTTTGTGTGCTGGTGGATGGTTTATAATAGGGGATTTAGAAATTTTTTGTATGGTGGTAAGAAGGTTGATTATAATATTACTTTTATTGAAATGGTAGTGGGTTTTGGAATTGTTACTGGAATGGGGTCGGTTTTGGAACTGTTTTTGGAATGGGGGTATAGCTTGATTCTGATGATTTCAAAATACATATTGTACTTAGTTAGGATATAGACATCCTATATTTTGTTGTAACTGACTCATATAAAAGTTTACTACACAACTTCCCATTCCATGTATTTCAGCACACTAGTTAGTGAAATGATCATGTGATTAGCATAAACCACATAGCTTAGTCGGTGATTGTTATTCACTCACTTGTTTCAGGGCCATCTGTCTCACCAAACTAGTTATCTATTAAATCATAGTTTCTAATAATGGTGATGGGTAATAAGTTCTTACCTTATGAATAACTCTTATTACAGTACCTCTTGTACCAAACTTTTGCGAGTTCTAGGAAATCTTCTCAATCAAGACCTTGGATTCTTATAGTGAATTTTCAATCAATGCGCCTCCATATGATGCATCCAAAAGGTTTTTTTCATTGTCTAGTAAGCCTTGAAAAAATAATATAAAAAAGATATGCTCCTATATTTCCTAATGTGTGAAGGTGGCATATAGATTTTTTAATCTTTCTTAGTACTCGTAAAGGGTTTCTCCATATGATTGTATGATGGAATAAATATCCTTTCTAGTAATGGTTCTTCTAAAGGAGGGGAAGAATATTTGAATGAAGCATCGCACTAATTCATTCAAATCAGGTACATATCCTGGTTGTATTCCATGCAACCATTCTTTGGTAGTTCCTTCCAATGAAAATAGGAATGTATTCCACTTTACCTGGTACTTAGCCACTCCTCGGGGTCTGAAAATAGAGAATACATGTGTGAACTCTTTAATATATTTGTTTGGGTATTCTTCTGCCAAGGCATGAAATTTTGGAAGCAATGGTATCATGTTAGGTTTCATCTCAAAATCATTTTGTAACTTTTTCATGGAAATTTGATTATTTTGATTAAGGAATTGTGGTTCATAGAGGTCTATAAGAGTTTGGTTCTGATTTTCAACCATGATGATAGGATCAGAGTGAACACTTGAACTTTCACTTGAGTTTTCGAGATAAATTTATTAAAATTTAGATTCAAAATTAAGGTTTCTAAGTCTATTCAATAATATTCTTTCAATTTCAGGATCTAGTGGAAATTATCAGTGTTTGTGGTTCTAGTCATGCAATTTGAAAAAAGAATTGGCACCACTTCCCTAGAAATGGAAACATATTTTGACACATTCCTTTCATGGGGTGTGATAAAAACAAATATTTACTAAGTTAAAAATGTAGTAAATTGGTTAACCAATTTTGTCTCTATAGAGGAGTGCACAACAATCACGTTTGTCACTAGAAATTTGAGAAATAAGTGGAGCTTATTTTTTAAATTATTTGATTTTAAAAAGAAATAAATTGATAAAATAAAGGATGAACTCAAATTGATAAAGAGAGTGATGTTTTTAGGGTAGGATCACATTTTCCAATGTCATCATGATCATAAAAACCATTCCCACTCTCTTCATATTTAATGATAAATAAAATAATCCTCAATTGAGTTTTCAATCACCCTTGGTTGAAGGAAGTAATGGAAACCACTCCTATGTGCATGAAAATCAGTAAATCATATCCAACCCACCAAGGAAATCCTTAATAGAAAATTGTTTCTCCTTAGAAATCTAGAAACAATTCACTTATTCCACACATGTGCCATTATCACTAGACACTCACCACCTAACATTATATTTTCAATCGAGACAAACTGCACTAGGTAGAGGGATTTTAAAGAACTTCAACCAAAGATGGAAACAATGAATGACACCAAAACCCTAAATACAAATGCATTAAGATAATTGGGAACCAATGAAAATAGAAACCATTTAATAAAAAAAGAGTTTAAAATTAAAGCATATGACTCTAACATTATAAAAGGAAACTCCCCCTTCTCAGTCACTCAAAAGTTTTACACCTCCATGTGAATGGTGATGGAGTTGAATGGGGAAGAAGAGATAATTATGAAACTAATAAAAAAGAAAATAGAAAATACAAAGAACTTAAAGGTTCAAATCCTCCAGCACATACCCTCTTTATTCTTATTCAACCCTTTGAATGGAAGTGGATGTACATATTTATAGGGTTAAGGGGTGGAAAAATTTCCCTCCAGTTTATATCTATAGAAATTTTGAGATTATTTTTCATAGTAAATGGTTGAATCTCAGGAATTTGTCTTCATCAAATTTTTTCCTATATCTATTTTCCATTCTTCCTCATCTCATCTTTTTTGTAAAAGTGTAAAAAAATTTATACCAACATTGATAAATAAAACATTTTCAGATTGAAGAGTCTCTTCAACTTCCTCTACTTTATCACATTAAATGGATTCCTTAATGAGAGAATTTCTCCATGAAATTTAATTTTCAAATGAGGCTTGGAGTCTTATTTTAAATACAGATGAAATCACCACATTTTGAGGTCTTTAGGATGAGATATACCTCATTTACTAAGGTGGGATCCATTTTTTCACTCAGGTATATTTTTCAAATTAATTTATTTTTATGGGCCTATAGATTTTGAATTAGCTCTAGGTCCAAAAGAATAAGTTGCAGACCACAAAAAATAACACCTATAAAAAAGAATCACTTAAATTGGATCCAAATCATAAATGTTATGCTCAAAATACATAAGTGACAGAAAACTGTAAAAATTCCAAAATTAAGAAATTTCACATTTTAGCCCAAAATTCACCAAAAATAAAAAAATGATGAAAATCAGATCAAATTGATTAATTATAAGGGATTAAATCATTGAAAAATATATTAATAATTGTGAAAATTTTAACTCTAATAGTTATTATCTTTTGGATGTGAAGGGTTTTATGGTTTCTTGTTGTTGATTAAAATGTCATGGTTTTGAAAAATAAATTTTGAAGGAAATTTTAGGAAATTATGAGTGTTATATCCTTAGGTTATCTAGTGAATTGTGAAAGATGTTCATATTTTTTTGGATAATATATATAAAAGATATTTAGATATAATATAATTTTATATATTTTGTGTATACAATGTTTTTTTATATTTCATATGTCATAACTTATGTTTGTTAGAGTAGACTGTGTCCTTTTCTTGTTTATGGATTCTTCTAAGTATAAGTTCATATAAGATTTAATCATTTAATCTTGTATTTATATTGAATTTATGATTATTTTATTCTTGATACATATAAAATTATTCTTCTACACTTTATGTACATTCTATTGAAGAATATCATGGAAAGGTTTAAAATGAATTTATGTAAATACCTTAATGCTCAAGATAATTCCTTTTGTTAGGGATTTTATTGGTACGATTCCATTATTAATGTATGTATGTTTATAAACTAGAAGCTGATATTTAGAATGGTTATGATACTTTTTGACATATGAATTATTCACTGAATCCTATTGAATTTTAAGGTGATGTTTTTAAAATGGAAATCGGTTTTCATTAATGTTTTAGTTGATTGTTTATGGGTGAAAAGTGTCATTTATTTAGGGATGATTACATCACCCACCCATTTATAAGTGAATTATTTAAAAAATGGTAAAAATGTGATAATATTGAAAATTTAAATATCTGTTGGTATTTCAAGGTCAGTTTTACATTCTTAAGACCATTCATAGTGAATGTGGATGGATTTTTTTTTCTTATATGGTGAGGAATGCATGATAATATTAATGATCTTGGGACTATTAAGGGAAATCATGTATAATTTCAAAATGCTCTGACGTATTTTATTAACCTAAAATATATTAATATGAGTATTATAATTTTTATGTTTTGGGGGTTATATCCAAGTGGTATCCCCCCATAATTCTACATCAAAAGACCCTTGTTTAAAACAATGCAGGTGGATCATTTCTGAGTCACTTTAGAATTACAGTAGCAAGTATTGTAGAGGCACTATAAAATTGGAACTATTCACCCAAATTAGGCCATTGGGCACAAAAAAAAGGAATTCGGGCTATAGATCCTTCCTGATACCAAATAAATATGGGATATAGGGCCTCTAGTCCATAAAAAGTGGGCATCAGGGATTTGTTTTATTGTATTTAATGACAAGTGGAGATCATAAAGGTGTGAAGGTGGTGTCTGGTGATCAGTTGGACTTGAAGGGCGCATTGATGGAGTGGATATGAAACACCTGTTAAAGAACCTGATTATAAAGACAGTGATGACATGTCATAGATGTGATGTTAGTACATCAAACTAGAGTAGATGAATAAAAGTTTATGGGAGGAGTTGTGCTAGTGTGAGGTCTTGTTCTTGGGTCTTCAAGCATATATTGGCCTTTAATCTATTAGACTTTTGGGCCATGTAATATGCGGTGTTAGGTCTATGAAAAGGTTCCCTGTCGACCTAGTTAAATAGAGGATTATCGAGAAAATAAAAATATCATACTACTATTCAATCAGCATTATAATAATTATCAAGATTCTATAAGAATATTAAAGTGTATTTGAAATGTTTGTGAGTGTGTGTGGCCATATCTAAGTTGAATAAATGGGTTTCATTGTTTCATGTGAAATATTATTACTATTTATTTTATAATAATAACAATTATTATTTATAATACTACTATTACTTCAATGACTAATACTACTGTTATTTCCATTGTGGTTAATAGTGTAAGTGGTGGAAATAAGTTTGTAAATGATATATTATAATTATTTTTGTTTAGAAATTATAAATGTTAGGTGTCTTATATTATATTATATTTTATTATAATTATATTAAAATTATAGAATGGATGGGGAATTAGATATAATAAAATAGTGGGATTCCATCTTTGGGTCTTTCATGGATGGAGGTCAAAAGGGGGAGGAATCCCTTTCATCTTTATCATTATATTATTATTATTCTTCTCAATACTGAATTTGAGGAAAATAGTTATTAGTTTCTTAAACATTCCATCTCTTTATTATTCCTCATCTCTTCCTATTACTTTATTTTTATAAATTCATAATTTATGGATATTGAAAGGATTTATTTTCTGTTTTGAACCATGTACTGAATTGAATATTGAGACTAAAATTGCACGCATAATTTGATGTTGATGTATCATTGAATCATTTATCAGGGTGTATTTTAATACTCAAGGGTATATGAAACCTAATTACTCATTTGAATAAATTATAATATTGGTTACTTTCATTTCACTAAGTGTGTTTAATGATTTATCTGCATTTTATTTTTTATTATCAATTGTATAATTTAATGATAAGTGATTTGCGAGTTTTTTATGAATTTTCTAAAAAAGGACTAGGTTAAAAAAATTGAATTCTATATCGGAAAGGCAGTAAGGGCCCTATCGCTTTTCCTATTTATTGAAAGGAGGTAGGGGTGTGTTGTCTTTTCCTCTCATCGATGTGGATCAATGACATCGAAAAGGTGGTTGAGGGGCAGCCCTTCTTTTGCCTAAATTAAAGGAAAAGGTGGCCCAAGAGCGGCCACCTTTTGCCTAACGTAAAGAAGAAAGGCGAAAGGGGTGCCAACTTTCCCTTAAGTGCCTATAAAAGGGCACCCCCCCCACTTCAAAATTCCTCCATCTCTCTAAATTCCACTCTATCTCTCTAAAATAAGCTTCCTTTGTGTGTGGTGGTTTTGGTGGCCTAAAAGAAGTGCCAGTTTTTTGAGAAGCATCATTTAGAGATATTTTTTCTTATTTATTTTAAATTTATTTATTTATTTGATTTGTTTTTATTTAGTTCTAAATATGTTTTTCATTTAGTAGTTTAGTTAGTTATATATAGTTTATAAATAATAGTTATTGTTAATAATGATTAAGTATAGATTAACTAATGAATAGATTAGGATTAAAGAATGATTACATATAATGATTATCTACTAATAATTAACTAATTAATACCATATGATTAACTAATTATTAAGTCATAATTAATTAAGGATTGAGTATTGTTTAACTAATTATTATATAATGAATAAAGAATGACTAACAAATGATTAATTAATGATTAAAGAATGATTAAGTAATGATTATAGAATGATTAACTAGTGATTAAGTAATGATTAACTAATGATTAACTAATGATTGAGTAATGATTAAGTAATGATTAACTAATGATTAAAGATTGATTAACTAAAGATTAAGTAATGATTAAAGAATGATTAAGGAATGATTGAAGAATGATTAAGGAATGATTAAATAATGATTAACTAATGATTAACTAGTTATTAATGAATGCTTAAGGAATGGTTAAATAAATATTAACTAATGATTAATGAATGATTAAGGAATGATTAAAGAATGATTAAAGAATGATTGACTAATGATTAAGTAATTATTTAGGGGTTTGGGGCGGCGGTCGCGGGGTCGAGTGCCTGGGCCGGTTTCTTTCCTTGCATGTGTTGTGATAAAAAAAATTAAAAGACTAATTAAGAAATGATTAAAGAATGATTAACTAATGATTATAATATGATTAATGAATGATGAAGTAGTGATTAAGTGATGATTAAAGAATGATTAAGTAGTGATTAAAGAAATATTAATGAATGATTAAAGAATGATTAAAGAATGATTAAATAATGATTAACTAATGATTAAGGAATAATTAAAGAATGATCAAATAATTATTAACTAATTATTAACTAATGATTAACTAATGGTTAACTAATGATTAACTAATGATTAAATAGTGATTAAAGATTGATTAAGTAATGATTAAGTATTGATTAAAGAATGATTAAGAAATGATTAGAGAGTGATTAAAGAATGATTAACTAATGATTAAGTAACGATTAAAGAATGATTAACTAATGATTAACCGATGATTAACTAATGATTAACCAATGAGTAACCAATGATTAACTTTTGATTAACATTGAATAAACATAGGATGAAAGATGGAAAACTGTATGACAAAGAGGGTTAACTGCACACATGATTTGTTACTCCCGTGATTTAGATGATTCATCCCTTATTGCACACATGTTTAGTTAATGTCGATGGATATGTTTTAGATGAATCACATTCTCTTTATAAACCATTGAACATACATTTAGGAAAGTTAAAAATTATACTGCAAAACATTAGTGTCATCTTTTAGAATATAAGAAAATGTTCTAAAATTTTGGTAGCATAAAGATTAAGTGGTTATCTAAGCAATCTAATCCTTATCTGGACACTACAAGTGGATGTGACTATGTCACAAATGTACCTAGGAGTAAAACCTGAAAACACCATATTGAGTTATACTTGATCAGGAACTAGTGCACGACAATGAGCCTTGCTGCACACCTGGTTTGACACTCCTGTGAGATATGCTATAGATGATTCATATTTTCTTTATAAACTACTGAAATACCTTTAGGAAGATTAAAAATTGTATTGCAAAACATTAGTATCATATTTTAGGATATAAGAAGATGTTCTAAAATTTCGATATCATAAAGATTATATAGTCAACCCTCATTGTCAATAGTATTCACATAATGTTCTAGAAAGTGAGGTAAAAAGAAGAGGAAACATAAAATCGGTGTATTTATCAATGATAAAATGAAGATTATGATCATATAAAGTGAAATAGACAAGAAGAGACCTATTAAATAACGCATGAATGCTTTACAGCAGATAAGAAATACCTTGACATTTTTCAATAGAACCGAGTTTGAATGATATGATTCTGACTTCAAAAGTGAAGTAAAATCCAGCTTATTTTCAAGTGGTTTCTTAATAACATCTTCTAAAGAGATATTCATAACTTTTGAATTTTCTAAAGCTTTCAGCCTTCTAATGACAGGCCTCATCGTATGATGCTGATTTCATCAGAAGGCTAAAAGCTTTTGAAAATTCAAAAGTTAAGTACATCCCTTTGGAAGATGTTATTAAACTACCACTTGAAAATAAGCTGGATTTTACTTCACTTCTAAAGTCATGCTCATCTCATCCAAACTTTGTTCTCTTGAAAAATGACAGGGTATTTTTTATTTGTTGTAAAGCATTCATGTGTTTGTTCTTATCCATTTCAATTAATATGATCATAATTTTTATTTTATCATGGATAAAGAAACTGATTTGATGTTTCCTCTTCTTTTTTACATCAGTTTCCAAAACAATTTGTGCCTTATTTTCTAATAAACTTTTATATATAGAAGACAAAATGTTTATATATATAAATATATAAAATCATATCTTATAAAACACTCTTTCCTAGGTAAAAAACATAACTAAAACCACTTTACACTACGGGAAAAATGGCTATTGGTGACGAGCAGATTACCCCCATCGCAAATAACTATTATTTGTGTCAGGACATTACCGCTCGTCGCAAAAGGTTTGGCACCAACTATGCGCCAAACCGCGGGTAAGATTATTTACAACGGGTTCCTATTCTCGTCGCAAATAACTAGCGGTCGTTTTTACTATTTGCGACAGGATTATTGCCCAGTCACAAATACTTTGTCGGCAGGTACTATTTGCGACGGGGCTCGTCGCAAATAAGTTTTTAGCGTCCCACTGTAATTAATGTGGGTCGAGGCATTTGCGACGGGCTCCGTCGCAAATACTCTCATCGCAAATAATCTAACATATATATACCTCATCAGTTTTTCCTCTTATTTCACTCTTTACTTAACTTCTCTCTCTATCTCTACTGAAATTTTTCCTTCTAAAATTTTTCATAGTTTAAATTTTTAAATCTGACCGTTATCTGCGACTTTAATATTCCAAAAGCTTCAGTTTCAAAGTATTTATCTTTTTTTTATTTAGCAAATTTATTTTATTTTCAATTATTTATAAATTTTGTTAATTAGATGTAAATTAATTAAATTAGAATTAAATATATATTTTTCAGTATTTATTTTTATGAATAGTTATATCTAAGTGTTAATTAGCAATAAATTGTAATAAATTGTAATAATTTTAAATAATTTGTAATAATTAGTAATAACTAATATTAATTAGTAATAACTAGTAATAAATTGTATTAATTGATAATAATTAGAAATAATTAGTAATAATTAGAAATAATTAGAAATAATTAGTAATAATTAGTAATAATTAGAAATAATTTTTAATAATTAGAAATAATTTGTAATACTTAGAAATAATTTGTAATAATTAGAAATAATTTTTAATAATTAGAAATAATTTTTAATAATTAGAAATAATTTGTAATTATTCTGAATAATTTGTAATAATTCTGAATAATTTATAATAATTCTGAATAATTTGTAATAATTTTGAATAATTAGTAATAAATTGTAATAATTATGATTAATTAGTAATAAATAGTAATAAATAGTAATAAATAGAAATATATTTTAATAATTAGAAATAAATAGTAATAAACAATAATAAATAGTAATAAAAAGTAATAATTAGTAATAATTATTAATAATAGTAATAATTAGTAATAATTAGTAATAAATAGTAATAAATAGTAATAATTGGTAATAATTCGTAATAAGTAGTAATAACTAGCAATAATTAGTAATAATTAGTAATAAATAGTAATAATTAGTAATAAATTGTAATAAATTGTAATAATTAGCAATAATTAGAAATAATTAGTAATAATTCGCAATAATTCATAATAATTAGTAATAATTAGTAATAATTAGTAATAAATAGTAATAAATGGTAATAATTAATATTAAATAATAATAATTAGTAATAAATAGTAATAAATAGTAATAAATAGTACTAAATAGTAATAATTAATAATAATTAGTAATAATTAGTAATAATTAGCAATAATTAGTAATAATTACTAATAATTATAAATAATTATAAATAATTAGTAATGATTAGTAATAAATGGTAATAAATAATAACAATTAGTAATAATTAGTAATAAATAGTAATAAATGGTAATAATTAGTAATAATTAGTAATAATTAGTAATAAATAGTAATAAATAGTAATAAATAGTAATAAACAATAATAATTATTAATAATTAGTAATAATTAGTAATAATTAGTAATAATTAGTAATAATTAGTAATAATTATTAATAAATATTAATAAATCGTAATAAATGGTAATAAATGGTAATAATTAGTAATAATTAGTAATAAATAGTAATAAATAGTAATAAATAGTAATAATTAATAATAAATAGTAATAAATAGTAATAAATATTAATAAATAGTAATAAATAGTAATAAATAGTAATAAATAATGATAAATAGTAATAATTAGTAGTAATTAGTAGTAATTAGGAATAATTAGGAATAATTAGTAATAATTAACAATAATTAGTAGTAATTATTATAATTCATAATAATTAGTAATAATTAGTAATAATTGGGAATAATTAGAAATAAATAGGAATAAATAGAAATAATTAGAAATAATTAGAAATAATTAGCAATAAATAGTAATAAATAGCAATAAATAACAATAATTAGGAATAATTAGCAATAGATAACAATACATATAAATAATTAGTAATAAATAGCAATAAATAACAATAAATAATAATAAATAGAAATAAATATGAATAAATCATAATAAATCATAACAAATTCGAGTACATTGATAAACTGACATAATTTTTAGCGGATTGACGACATTCCTTTTGATCAACACCTCATCTCCTTGCAACTTTTTCCACTAAAATCAGTATGAAAACTTTACTCTGAAGTACGAATATATATTTTTGTTTGCACGAGAGCATGGAGAGCACTACTCTCTATACTCTTGTGCATACGAAAATGGATATTTGTACGTCAGAGCAGACTATTCATAGTGCTTTAAGTCGGAGAAAGTTGCAAGGGGATGAGTCATCGTGCAAAAGAGTTGATGTCAATTCGTTGGAATTTGTGTTGTTGGTAATTAAGAATAATTAGTACAAAATTTCTGAAATTAAGTATAGTTAGTGGTAATTAGTATAAATTTTTATAAATGAGTGTAGATTAGTGTAAAAGCTTAAAAAAATAGTATAAATAACTATAAAATAATAGAAATTATTATAACTTGCTAGAAAATAGAATTTAACTGTCTTCTCTTTTTTAGATAGTGTTTATCTTATATCTAATTATACAAAATAACTAATTATTTCATATTTTTTAGAAAAATATGGAACGAGGAAGTTGACAACAGTCATTATTAGATGACCGTGCTTGGATAACTCAGTGTAGGAATCTAAACAGTTCTGGTTTAAATCCTGTATATGTTGAAGGTGTTCAAGCTTTCTTATCATTTGCATTATCAAAACCAAAATTTGTTTCAGAAGGGACAATTAAGTATCCTTGTAAAAAAATGTGTTCTGAGGACGTATGACACATTTGACAACGTTGGAGCTCATTTATTACATTTTGGTTTTCAATCAGATTATGTTTTTTGGTATCAACATGGTGAATGCAGTTCCAGAGAAGATATTAATAATTTAGTTCTAGATCCAGCACAGTTTCAAATTTTAGTATATGATGTGGTAGTTCTGTCTATTCAACAAACTAAAACACAGGTTGATGTTGATTTAACTCCTGAGTTGGAACCATCTCATTTATATGAGTTGTTGAGGTCTGTTGAGGATGCCTTATATCATGGTTGCAAGATAATAAAGTTTGAAGCAGTTACTAAATTTATGGCCATTAAATCAGATGATGGAATGTCAAATAGTTGTTTTGATCAGATATTCTTTTTGTTAAAAACACTGATACCTGAAGGAAATGTGTTGCCTGCAAATTTTTATGAGATCAAGAGGTTGGTTCATAATTTGAGTCTTGGTTATCATAAGATTCATGCATGTTCAAATGACTGCATTTTATATTATGGTGAAAATGATTTGTTGGATAGTTGTCATAAATGTGGACAATCAAGGTATAAAGAAGCTCAACTAGGGAAATTTGGATTTGTTCCTATAAAATAATTGAGATATTTCTCGCTCAAACGCAGATTGCAGTGTTTATTTATGTCTCAAAACACAACATCATTGATGTCATGACACAAAGCCAACATTTAAACCAGTAAAAGCTTAAATCATCCCTCTGATGGTGATTCATGGAAATATTTTGACCAAGAACATCTATCGTTTTCTTTATAAGCCCAAAACGTGCAATTGGGTCTTTCTATTGACAGTTTGTGTCCATTTGGTTCTTACGGTAGTTAGTATTCATGTTGTCCTGTCTTTATAACTCTACATAATTTACCTCCATGGATATTGATGAAGGATTCATATATCTTTTTGACCTTATTAATTCCAGGTCATTCGAAAAAGAATATCGATGTTTATTTGAAACCATTAGTTGATGAGTTGAATTCACTATGGAGTAATGGTTTCAGTATATATGATGTTGCTGCAAAACAAAACATCCCACTGAAAGCTGGATTGATGTGTAAAATTAGTGACTTCCCAGCATATGGCATGTTATCTGGCTAGAGTACACATGGTCCAAAGTTATGTTTGTATTTTATGAGAGACAATAAATTGTTTATACTTGTCAATGGAAAAACCTTATTTTTTCAACTATCATCGCAGATTTCTTCTAACTGGTCATCCTTTTCAAAGAAACAAATATCATTTCAGAAAAGGAACAGTTAAAAAAAGATGGTCCTTCAAGAATGATCTCAGGTACAGAGTTGGAATCAATTGTCTCTTCATTACTTACCATCACATTTGGACCAACAATAAATCAACAGAAAATTGATGGGTTTGGAAAAGAGAATAATTGGATAAAACAAATCATTTTTTGGGATTTTCCATATTGGTCTGATTTGTTGGTACATCACATGTTGAATGTTATGCATATTGAGAAGAACTATTTTGATAATTTATTTCATATAGTTTTGGATACTCCAAGAAAGATCAAAGATAATGTAAAGGCATGATTAGATCTTGCCCAAATTTGCAAGCAACCAGAATTTGAACTATTTCAAAATGCCAGATCACAAGAGTTAATGAAACCAAAAGAATCTTATACATTTTCCAAAAAGATTCATTTAATATTTTGTCAGTGGATTATAGATTTGATACTTTTAGATGTTTATGCTTCCAATTTGGGTAGATGTGTCAGAAATGGTCATATTACTGGATTGAAAAGTCATGACTCTCATGTTTTAATGGAAAAACTTCTGCCAATTGGATTAAGTGGTTTGTTAAATCCTATTATTTGGGATGTGCTTACAGACATATCATATTTTTTTCGATACATTTGTGCATCAACATCAGACTATGATGTCGTAAACAAACTACAAGAAGATGTCACTTTAATTTTATGTAAATTGGAAAAAATCTTCCCACCAGGGTTTTTTTGACTCAATGGAACATTTTATATTACATTTGTCTCATGAAACAAAATGTGGAGGTCTGGTACAATTCTGATGGATGTACTCATTTTAGAGATACATGCAAAAATTGAAAAAAAAGTACGTAACATAGCATCAGTTGAAGGCTCAATTGCATAAGCTTATTTTCAATAGGAAATTTCTTTTTTTTTTGCTCTCATTACTTTCAATATGAATATCCTTCAAAACACAATGGAATGATTCATAACGAGGGAAATGTTAACAATGACATGATCAATCAATTATCATTTTTCAATCAGCCTAAACTTGGCTTCGGTGGAGTTCATGAATGATGACTTTCAGATGATGAACATCACAAAGATCATACATATATTCTTCTCAATTATGAAGAAATTACACCATTTGTATTATAAGTTCTTTTATCACTTATTCTATAATTTTTATAATAATACATTAATCTTATTTTATTTTTAGGTTATGTGATAATCATATTAAGAAACAGTTTCCACAAATTACAGCAGCTGCTCTTGAAGAATGGTGTCAAAAAAATTCATACTGGTTTCAAAAATTGGTAACATAAATTATTTTTCATTTGACATAAAAAATTAATTTAATACTTGTTATAGTGGTAATTGTTTTACAACTTTTCAGGTATCTCAACATGCTAATAAAATTGATAATCGATTGTCTGTATTGAGTAACCCACTATCAAAAATGGTTAAATATTATAATGCATGTGTGGTGAATGGTTTTTGATTTCATACATGTGCATATGGAGAATCAAAAAAACAATTAATAATGGTGTTTTCTTGAGAGGATCACATCATATAGAAACTGAAGTTGACTTTTATATAATATTGGAAGAAATCATTGATCTGTGTTATCTAGGATAACATTACATAATGGTGTTTAAATATCAGTTGTTGGATACTGAGAGAGGCTTGCATGTTTATTTGATCTATGAAATCATTGATATTAAATATAAAAGTCTTCTTGCAGTAAATGAACCATTTTTATTTGCTCATCAGGCACATCAAATTTATTATGCAAATTACTGTGCTATTTCAAGGGAGTTGGGTGATTGGTGGAGCATAATAAAAATTAAATCTTGAGAGAATTTTTTTACTAAAAATGAATGTGGTTCCACTAAAGTTCAATGAATTGAAATTTTTCAAGAGACTGCTCTGAATCCATCTTTTTCAAGAAGAGACATGAATATCATTGATGACACCCCACAGTTAAGGGTCGATGGTGATGATGATGTTAATGATGTTACAACTAAATTTGAAATGACAAGATACAATGAAACTGAAACTAATGTGGAAATTGATGATGTTGATGAGGAAGATGAAGATATTGACATCCATAGCTATGAAGATGATGATGAAGATGGACATTGACAGAGTAAAATGATGGTTATAATCATATATAATATATATTTATATATAATATTTATTTTCAACTGTTTGCTAAAAATAATCATTTTGTGTTTTAGATGGTTGATGATCTGTATCGTATGTTACAGGAGACTAATCTACCTTTAGACAAGCAGGAGGTCGGATCAGCCGACCCTCAAACTGTTGGCAGTTCAGGGGGCACCCGGAGGGGGCGTGGTCTTGCCTGACTGATGATTCCCAACCCTATACCCGAGTGACATTCACATCTTAGGTTTGATCCACACACACAAAGGTATGTTTACCTGTGAATTTTAGTTAGTTTTCATTAATTTATTTATATTCTAATTGTTTGATTAATTGTTCTTTTTTCACATCTTTACGCATATAGCGATTGGACAGAGGAGCGTTATATTGCGCAATTATTTTTCTAATTCATGGGTGTCATGGGATCATATTCTCTTCGATGTTCAGCAGCGCATGTTCAAGCATTAGCTGGTATGTAAATAAATAATATTTATTTTGAAATTAATTTAATTAATAACGCGATATAATAAATTATTTGTAGGATTTGTGGTATCCCATTGAGGAGCGCATGCGTGAGGCTATTTGAAAGGCATGGCAGGGAGCTATGCATACGCGTTGTACTCGGTTTTTTCACAATTTGAAAAGGAAAGCAATGGAGAAAGCATGAGTGTATGAGTTTGATAAGACATGTCGCGTCCACCGACCTGATTATATTTCATCTTAGGTTTGGGATGGATTATGTACACACTGGTTGAGTAGGCCTGCCTGAATGGCCCAAAGGCCTTCATTTTTTATTGATTTTGATAACCCCCCTTTCAAGGGATGAGAGGGAACCCTTACAAGGCCCGTAGGCTCAGAGATTACATTGCCCGTAGGCTTAATAGATTACATGACTCGAAGGTCTTAGGGAATTCAACCAGACTATCTACAAGGAACCGCCCCTCCCCAGCATCTGCATCTTGATAGTAGCACTCCACCTTTGCATGACCGTCTGGCTAGGCTTCCCGTGCAAGCACAGGCTGGTACCGATGGCATAGTCATACCCTCTCTTTTTGACAATCCATTTGGCTCTGCTCTGGTGAGTGTACCTGCTCTGAATCCTCTTCTGGGGCTGCTCCTTTTTTGTAGTGTGTCTGGGCCTGCATTCATGTGGCTCGAAGGCCTTGGGGTGGCCCTAAGGCCTTAAGGTGGCCTGAAGCCCTTGAGAATCAACTGGCCCGAAGGCCTTGGGTGGCCCGAAAGCCTTGCAGGACCCGAGAACCAAACCAGTGGCCCGAAGGCCCAGATGGATGAATAGTTCTGGCTGCTACAGTACCGAACAGTGTCTGCTACAGTACTGCTACAGTAACCCGGAAATAAGCCTCCACCAGGATTTGATCCTGGGTCTCTTGGATGCACCTAGCGATTCCTCACCAACTGGACTGAGGCTCTTGTGCCACTGGTTGAGTAGGCGGTTTCATAGTAGATCATCAGTAGGTCGGCAAAATCGGGGGCGAAAAGAGGTGACACATCGAGTTGGTAGTCGTACGTTCAATGCGCATATGAATCATATGGTAAGTACATTTTTTAAAAATATTGTATATAACTTTAAATGTAAACGGTTTATTTTATATTCATATTGGCAATCACACAACCTGATATTACGGAGTACGATGTTTATAGGAGGATGTACAGTGATCCAGCCACTAGAGAGATTAAAGGTGTTCGCCAACATCAAATTGTGGTCAGTATAAGTTTTTTTTAGTATTAAATTTAACTACAAATAATATTTTAACTATTTTAATTTTAAATTGTAATTGAAGGAATCATATGAGGCCGCGACGTCTCAGACAGATGTTGAGAGTCAGGTTGAGACTGATGGTCAGACCAGTGCCCCCCGATTTGATGAGGCAGCATAGATGCAGGCGACTCAATATGGTTTCGAGAAATGTCGAGTTGTTGGCATCAACTCTTGAGTGACCCCTGGGGGTTTTATGGAACATCTACGATGTCAGCATCCATCTTGAGAGGAGCTCACGGAGAGTCATCTTTATCTAATGCACAATATCAGGAGTTGTTGCGAGCTCAGAGTGAGCTTATAGATACTACGCGTAGGGAGTAGGAGGAGATGCATCAGTGGCAGCAGCAGCTGCAAGAAGAGTTCCTCCGACAACAGCAGCAATAGATGCAGGATGAGATGTGTCGATGGCGGCAGGAGCACGAGTAGGAGCAGATGGAGTACATGCGACGTCTGACTCACAGTTTAGGGATGAAGTTCCCTCCACCATCTCGTTCAGCTCCTCCAAACGACCCTTTTCCTGATCAGTGATGTATTTTTATTTTATGATGAAATATTTGAATACATTTTTTTTGTAATATTAACTTTTTAAAGTTTTAAATAGTGTGTTTTATATTGTCTCGAAAATTACAGTTTTTTATTATTAATTTAATTTTTTATTATATTTTTTATTTTATTGTATTTATTATTTTATTAACGAATATATTTTTATATTTTTGTGAATACTTGGGTTTTTATTATATTACTAATATTATTATTTCATTAATATTAATAATATTATTATATTAATTAATTATTTTAGAATTAATTTCATTTTACGAATATTAATATTATTATTTTATTTATATTAATATTATATTATATTTATTATTTGATAAATAATTTTATTCTATTAAAATTAATATTATGATTTTATTTATATTAATATTATATTATTTTTAATATTATTATATTTTTTAATTTATTTTTTTTTAATTTTTTTAACTATTTGCGACGGTTCGTCGCAAAAGGGGTTATTTTTATTTATATTTCGAGAAGTAATTGCAACGGTCCATCGCAAAAGAGTAAAAACCAGGAACTGTGAAGCTATTTGCGATGAGTTGTTGGTCCTTCGCAAGATAATTTCTTAAAAAAACACCATTTTTTCGACGGTTCTGCTGCCCGTCGCAAATAATCGATTTTGCGATGGACCGTCACAAAAAATAATATTTGCGACGTCGTTTTTCGCGACATGTCATTTGCGACGGGACCCCGTCGCAAATGTCCCGTCGCAATAATCTATTTTTTTCTGGTAGTGTTAGAAATATGTTGTGAGAAGCATGAAGACATGCCCTTTTCTTTTGGTAAAAAAAAACTTCATAAAACAATGGGAATAAACATGTCATGTCTTACATTCTAACAGTCATAACGTCATGCTGACCATAACGTTATATTTACATTTTATGACTCATTAGAGGGACATTGTGTGCTGATCACTCTTGTATGCATGTGCACATGATGTATCTGGGGCTACTGGAGGATTTTGATTAGGTCAGGAAATATAGCCGGAGATCTATGTGTTTGGTTAACACTTACAGAGCATTATGCACGACACGCTGCTCAAATCGCACGAATCTCGGCTGATGCGTCATCCTTATTCAGATGTGGGCATTAGAGCGCATCCCTCCTATCTCCCCTGATATTGCTAGTCGGGAGGTGCCTATCGATGTGTTACGTGACGCTCCACATGGACGTTAGTATGATCACTCATCTCTATTGGTTTCTGATGCTAATATAAGTTATTGAATTTAATTTCTTATTATTTCTCACTTTAGATGTTGTATTTTATAGGTGGAGTCAGACACACCACTTCATCAGCGCTCTAAGACACCATTTGGGTGCATACCGTCTCATATTGGACAGTCTCCTACCCACCGATGTAAGTATATACAATCTTTCATTGACTAACCAATTTCATAATATCATCATTTTTAGTTTTGAGTAACAAATTTTTTTGACAAATCTCACTTGTCATTTTAGATTACATGGATGTCATACTGGGAATTATTAGACCAGTTGTCTGCATACCGCACTACTGGACTTCATGATGCTATGATTGCAGTATCTCTCATTTTCTTTCATATTATTGAGTGGCATCCGCCTGATAGAGTCATGCATCAGTTTTTCTGTGTTCAACGCATTCCATTTCCACTAAGACGGTCACCAGAGCTTCATTACGTGAAGATGACAGGGAGGCAGGATGTCGACCGACACCGACGACATGCCAAGTATATCGACCTCTGGGGCAGACGAGCATCGCTTCATATCGAGGGTGTACATATGATGTGATTTCATTTATCACATCAGGTCAAGTATGAGTCATGGTATATACTGAAGTTTATACAATATCTTACTCCACACTGTAGAGGACTTCATGATCTTGTAAGTTAATAATTTTTCATTAGTTTGTTTATTGTACTATTTTCTAATGTATTTTGAATCTATTTACAGCATACTCGAAAAAAACGAATTATTCGTTTGTCTGATCCAGAGGAGGAGGAGGTTGCTAGCCTGGCAGCGATCCATGCTGCAGCGTAGGGGACGATGTCAGCTTATCATGTGGTTCACGATAGTATCTCCGATTGTTCACCCCAGGGAAATGATATTCCTGCCCAGGAAGTGGAGGTCTCTGCTCAGGATCCTCCTCCAACAACTGCTGATACTGATGAACCACAACAACGATGGTGTAGATCACGTCGTGTTGCACTGAGGCCTCACCTGTTCCACAGGCAAAGGTCGGCCCTCTAGCAGTCCAGCCTCAGCCGACTGGGGATGTGCATCAGGTGGCATGAGATCCATTTGTGTTAGTAGGATATCTAGAGTTTTCTCCGAGTACAGATTATCAGGGGTTATTTCTCATGCCTCCATCTTTCATGTCAGATCCTTCGTAATCTGTATTGTTTCCCCAGGCGATGATGACAGATCCTTATACTCACCTATTGAGAGAAGGATCAGGTGCGCATGACGACATCCAGTTGACACCTCCTCCCATTGAGACACAGACAAAGAACCCGACAGTTGAGGTTCCAACGCTTGAGGATCAACCCTCTCTAAGTCATCATACTCCACCCCAGTGCAGAGGTCAACAATCTCAATACAAGCGTCTCATTCGCACACCATCATGTGAGACGAGACCTCACCGTAGAAAAGTGACTATACTCGTCCATTTATATGTTTTATGTATATTAAAATTATGAAATTCTTTTTACTATCAACCATTTTTACATGTTTAGTCGCTATTTCAATTTTCATTTAGATTTAAGTTACAGTTTATATTTTATAAGTTTTCAAAGTCGACTACTTAAAACATAAGAAAAATTATTAAATTTCAAGTAGGTAACTTTATAAACTTATAAAATATAAACTATACAAACAATCTAAATAAAATTTAAAACATAGCCCAAACATCTAAAAAGTTGTTGAAAATAAAAAAAATCATAAATATAATAGATAGTTGAAAATGATAGGGATATAAAAAAAGATTATAAATACAATTGTAATGGTTTAAAACAACACTATAATGTGCCGCTAAAATTACTTTTCATTAATTGTTTTTCAGAAATAATTGTTATTTATAATTATTTTTTATATGTTCAGTAAGTGTGTCAGATATCATTTAGATTGTATTTATATTTTATAAGTTATGGACTTTCAAACCCACCAACTTCAAACATTGTTATGTTTCATGTTGGTGACTTTGAAACCATATAACTTATAACATATAAATACAATCTAAATGACATTTGACTAAGTGATTCAATATATAAAACATAATTGAAAATAAACAAAATCATAAATATAATAAGTAGAAGTTACGTTACATGTCACAAAATTTATTACTTAAAAACATTACATTTTTCACTTTCAAATATTAATGGATATAATTCTAAACAAAATAAAATAAACACAATATATATATCATAATATACAAATATATATATATATATATATATATATATATATTTAAATATATAAACACATATTTTTAAAATATTTTTTTTGTCAAAAGGCAGCAGAAACCCTGCCGCCTTTCCACTTAACCTAAAGGCGGTAGGGCCTCTGCCGCCTTTTCAATGCAGATTTTATTTATTTTTAATGTAATTTTATTTGTTTTTTTTAAAGCTCATAAAAAAACTAATGATCTGCGGTTTTATGATTCCCTATAAATTGATGTAACCAATTTTTCTTGCATTTTCAGGAAAGAGGGAAACAAAAAAAATCCTAACTAATCGTGTGTGAGGAGGCTCGAAATTGAGACTTTTCAAAACACGCAACCACTAAGCTGCGCCCATAAAGCCTCTTTCTTGCATTATATTTTACAAAACTTCATACGGATTATATTTTCAAACCATTATATATATATATATATATATATATATATATATATATATATATATATATATTGTGGTTTGGTTCCATAATCCGGTTCGTCCCGCGGCCTGGCTGCTTAGGGTTTTGGTTCATCTCGGAGTGAAAGAAAGCCGCAGCTCCGTCAAGCCTCGGGGCTTGTTCAGGGAAAGGCTTCTTCATTCTCAGTCCCGACGCTGCCGGTATCTCTGGTCGTCTTTTCATCTGCATATTACGCATCCATGAAGAAATGTGAAGTGCCGTGTTCTTTTACTCTGATTCAATTCTGATAAAATGCAAGCCATTCGTCGGAATATCCGGCTGGTCTTGCGGCACAATAGCGCTGCAAAACCTCAGCCGGAGTCTATCTCTAACCGCGTCTCTCACCGTTTTCGTGGGTTAAACTTTAGCAGAGTTCCTCTTCCGTCGTCTGATGGAATTTATGCGGCCGGATCTATCAGTTTTTTATCGAACATGAGTGCTCGCTACTCGTCGCCTGCATCTTCAAATCTGGGTTCTCGTCGTGAGTTTTTTACATCATCAAATTACAGTGGCATGCCTTCGGTATCACTGTTACATAGAAGCCCTAAGCTCGGATTTCTACACTGTACATCCATGGGGCTGCCTTTCTCCCACAGACGTCTCTTAACAATGGATGCTGATGATGAACTCGTCTCCCAAGATTCGTCTGCCTCTGAATCCGCATCTCTCAGTGATGTTGCTCCCGGCCGGCGACGTGCAAGATTTAAGAGTCTTCGTAAAACATCTAGGTTCATAATGCAGATATTAGATAAGGAAGCACTCGAGGAGGTTAGAAGCCAGAGAAGTATTCCTGAAGTTAGGCCTGGTTATATAATTGATGTTAAAATGCAAATTCTAGAGAATAGAAGACGCATTTCAACTATAAAGGGCATTGTTATCGGTAGGAATAACTGTGGCTTGCAAACTACAATTCGAGTAAGAAGGATTGAAAGCGGAGTTGGTGTTGAGACTATCCTCCATCTGTACTCACCCAACATAAAGGCCATAAAGGTCCTGGAAAAGAAGCGAGTCCGGACGGCGAAGCTTTACTATCTCAGAGACAAACGGCGCAAGCTGAAGGAAGTGAAATAAAGCTCCACAACATTTGTTGTAAAGGTATTTGGGTGCATAAGTGGCCTTTGATCTTTATTCTCCTGTCATTATTTGCGTTTGAGTTAAATTGGTTGTGACCATCTTGTTGGCTTGGGCACAGGTGAAGGCTGAGCCCGTCCACACCTGAATCCTGTACTGCTTTTGGTATGCGCCTCCACAGTTATCCTTATCCTAAGTGGAAAACTTGTTATAAATACTTCAATGATAATATTACACACTACCAGTATCTTTAGTTTGTTATTTCACTCTAGCTTGGGGATTTTCCTCTTTAGATGGCAAGTGAGAGTATTCTGGCTTTGTGCTAGTAAAATTTCTTCATTCACATACAGGATGGTTCTATAAGTGAAGTCCTTGATTATCTCATTAGGGCCCTGGGTAGTTATCTGATGAAACATGATAAGTGAATCATGATGTTTAATGATTTAATTTATCCATTTAAATTAAAACATTTCTGCAAGAATGATAAATGTGGCTATTTTTTCATCACCCTTTTTGGTCGATTTGTTTTTATGAAGCAATATCTTATTCGATTTTGAGTAAAGGAGATAAAAGACTTTGATAATTCTTCTCACCAACTCTTCTGTAAGAAAAAGTAATTTTATAATTATATTTCAAATAGAATAATCAGTTTTTCCTTATAAGGAATTTTTATAGAACCGATTCGGGGAATCCCATTAGGTATGTATATATTCACACCTTATATATGCATTATAGTGAATTTTCAGTTTTTGTATTCCTATATTGGATTTCAATAAAAATGATGGTTGTGTTCATGTCATTGGTCATTGTTGGGACATTGTTCTGACAAGAAGATCAGAGATGGGTCAGTGGTGTCCATGGAAGACAACATGCATTTTTTCCATGAGTATATTTTTGTTCATTGTTCAATAGAAATCCAATTTATAGTTTATTGGGATTTGAGGGAAACCGTTCCCCCAAGATGTATATTTATCCCCTGTACTTGTCATCATCCTCTGGCGGTTATGTGGAATAAGCTTGAGGTTATTGAAATGTCAGATTAGGATTAGGGTAAATCTTGGATGGTTAATCAAAAATGGTATCAAATATAGGTTTTCTGAAGTTTAGTCTAATATACAGGAGATAGGGCATTAGGATTCACGTGGTACATTACTGAACCTATATAGAAGATATCTTCTGTAAAGAAATAGCTTTTATCATGGGTTTCCTAGTTGAGAGATAGGGCATTAGGATTCGAGTGGTACATTACTAAACATATTCGCAGTACTTGTGTTTCAAAATGAATTTTAACTATATTTTAAATCCAATATTTGATTATTTAGAAAATAAAAATAATTACTAGAGTGTACCTACTTTGTTACATGGTAGGCTCAGGGTGGGGTACAAAGGAAATAAATCTGCAGATGTGAAGGTTCGAAACCAGAACCTCTTCAACTCACCACCATAGGTACAGTAGGGGCGTAACCACTGAACTGCACCTCATGGGGCAGAGTGTAAGTACTTTGTCGATTTGTTATATAAGCATTATCATTTTTATAATTTAAAGGTTTTTTACATAATAGATTTTAAATACTAAATTATGATTCGTTTCTATGTTTTAATATACTAAATTTCTAATAAAAGGATAAATTTTATAGGTGTTGTATTCTATTTGATAATTGAATGAAATTATTTTGGATATTATTCTGTGACAATGTGTTACAATTTTTCACGTGAAGAATTTATTTTATGACTTTATTTCCATGTGATATAGGATTTATCTTTGATACTAAATGACATAATAAAATGAATTGATTCTGAAATATAATAGATTTTAAATGTTATTTGAGAAATGTTAATAGTGTGTTATTATCCTGTATTAGAATGTTGTTTTTTGATATGGAAGTATTTATTTTTATTTTACATTTTAGGTAATCTTGTAGTAATTTATTTTGATCTGTTCTATATTTAGGAGAAATTTCATAAAAAAATTATATCCTTTCTAATGATTTAGAAGGTGTTTTGTAATTATTAAAGGAATGTTGTATTTGTCTTGAATTTTTTTTTGGGTCTGATTTAGTCTACACCATGTAACTGCTAATCAATAAATTATAAGATGTCTGTTATATCCGTCTTACCGTCTGTGTAAATATATTTTACACTCGCACTTCGGCATTATTAAATATGTATTTTTGGATAAAACTCGTGAAGATGAGTCGGAATAATAAGTGATGAGATATAGTGATTTTCTAATGAATTTTATATGCAGGGGAGAAATTTATATCTATAGGAAATTATATTTTATTAGAGGAAAAACATAAATGTGGTTGGATATACACGAATAAATGGAAATGAATGATTTTTTTGGTATAAATGGGGAATTTTATGAGGATAGCGTGTCAAATTTTTTTTATCTAGTACAAATAGATTATATTGGTGTCTGTTGAGCCGAAGTGTTTCATTTTTTGTTGTGTCAATATTTGTTAGGAGAATTGAGAACGAAGTGGTGATGCTTGGAGAATCTTTATAGATTCTTTTAAATTAATTGAATGTCCTGCTTTGAAAATTATCTTTGTAAATATGATGATTTCTTGAACTGATATTAAAGCCGAAGGACCTATACAAATGGGATTTAATGATGTGCACATTGCTTACATCAAGCAAAGGCCATGTACATTCATGATGGATTTTTGAATAAATTCATGAATTGTTTTTGAAGAACAATTTTGGGAATTATGGCAATGTTATGAATTTAATATGTATAAATATATTGGGATTTACTAAAAAAATTGGTCAACAATATGCTAGCCAAAGGTCCTGGGCAACCATTGTTGAGTTGGGCAAGGAGGTTAACCTTACCTGTGACCATATCGGCCAGATGTGGCATAGATCCCACAAGGGGCACACACGAGTCGTTGCAAGTGAGTGGGCTGGCACATAGTTCTCACAGGATGTGCGTTGGTGAGAATACTACAGCGGTGGTTGTGAGTAGGTGAGGTGTGACTCATGTAGCCCGTGTGTGCATTATTGTGGATGGTGAACCCCATTGCCAGCCCAAGCTGTCCATGGAACACATAATATTAAATGGGTGATCTCGATTGAGTGCTATACCGCTATGGGACTCGACTTGTGTGCTCATAGTTCACTTGTATTAAAACACGTGACCTTCTCATTGTCTGTTAGGTCATTTCATTTGAGCCACCTGATCATGTGTTGTGATCATCTTCTACCTTTGGACACTCGGGTTCATTAGTGCATGAATATTGTTCCATTTATGAAGCCGCAATAATCATACCAAACCAAACCACAAGTAGTGAACTTAAGCCTCATCCATGATAAAGAAGGCTGAGTTGACCCTTTAATATCATGATGATTCTGAAAAAAGATTTCATATAGTTGATGAGCTTCACATAACTAAATGTGCTATGTAGCCGATTAAATGAAGTCTGGAAAATCAAAGTTTGTTGATGTTGGGAGATATGAGATTTGTAGAAATCACACACTTGAGTATCACATGATGATAAATGCAAAGCGATCATGCAAAGTGATCACATGAATCATGTATCCACTCCAGTGCATTGTACCAAGAGCGTCAACATTCAATGAGATCCCAAAATCTTTGAGAAGACTTAAATTAGCTTGAATATTAGAGAATTGGTGGTGATAAACCACATATAAACAAAGGATGGGTCGAGAGTTGAGGTTTTCTTCTATTCAAAATATTTGAGAGAGACCTCTTGTTTTAGGAAAACAGAGCAATCACATGATCCATTCATGGAAAGGAGGAAAATCGTGCGTTCTATTCATGTGATAAAGATCCTGTGATGAAACTTTTTCTTACATGATGGTGGTAAGGATTTTAGGTGCATTCGTGAACCTCCATGGTTACATGAAGGTAGGAGAAGACTCTTGTCGACAACCCTTGACACACAGAGGGAGATTGAAGAAGTTTTTGTGATCCAACGTGAGGATACACATATCTTGTTATGTGAAGAAGAAGAGAGTCCATGAGAAGAACTTGATCTTGTACAACTTATGAGGAGGTGTCTAATATATATAGTGTTACGTGAGGAGAAGAATACATGAAATATTGAATGTTTTTTGTCTCAAGAATTTTAACAAGTTGAGAATTCAAGAAGGAAGACTGAGATGATTGTGAAAGTTCTATCTTGCATAAAATAATATAGATGAAATTGTGTGCAACTCTTACCCACAAATAATTGATGTCGGGACATCATCAAACAAGAGGATGATTTGTTGCATGAGCATTTAACTGAGGAATATTTGATCATTCACTAATGATTAGAAGATGAAGAGATTGAAGGTAGAATATTTTTGAAGGAGAAGACTATCAGGTCTGAGAATTCAGAAAACTAAGAAGAATCAGATCATTTTAGATCCGGTGTGATTGAGTATCAAGATCGACAAGCTTATTCTAAAAAGCTATTGAAGATCATGAAGTTGTACACGAGCGAAACAGATCCAACACACTTATAGAGGAAAATATATTTTAAGTTGTTTAGTAGCAACCCAGAGAAGATACAGATCTTACTATCTATTGATTAACAACATTGAGAAGAAAAATGGAGATCGTGATTGGGGCGTCCAACCGGTAACTAAAGAGGCTCAAGATCGACTAGAAGATCAATGATTAGGATGTATAACTATTTTCTTCTCTATTAATTATGACCATTGATAATATTATAGTGGATGACTTATGTTGGAGAGTCTAACAAACATGAAAAGAAGTATGTCTTTGTACCAAACTTTGTAAATATTGTGTGTTGCGCTCTATCTTATTATTTCTTCATATGAAGTGAGATTGTGAGGTATAACTAAGAAGATTGAGGACCATAACAAGTTTGTGAGGTTGAATAAAAAATAGTTTGTAAATACCAGACCCCTAATTCACCCCCCTTAGTGGTCAATCCAGCCTGGAGTTTTACAATTGGTATCAGAGGCATATTCCCTCTTAATATCCAAACAAGTTATTATGAAGTACAGATTTCATGAAATGAGTGAATTTCATATTATCACGTGAACATTCATCACATGATTATATTCCATATTATTATATGATTAATTTTAACCACATCTATTTTAAAAAATAAGGTTGAGGATTTATAATTAACAATTGAAAAATATAAAAATATAAGTAGAAGACACATATCCCATACCTTGTTTTTTCGCTTATAAGTCGTTTCACCCAAAATAGAGGAGATAGGAAGATTTATCTAACTTGGGAAATCACATGTTTGGAATCCACAAGTAGTGCTTGAAAAAATAAGATGGTTTCCTGACTCTAATATAAAAGTTTCTGGACTGTCCAAAAAAGATGAAAAAAAGGAAAAGTAAAAATAGGAAGAGAAATCAGATTTTAAAACTAATAAACTCATCCCATTATTTTCCAATTAAAATAGTTTGATATTCCCATTCATTTCTCATTTAAGTTCTCATTTATCTCAGAACAAAAACTGTGAATAAATTTTAGAATTTGAAAATGTTAAATATTATTTTGAATAAGTCAGAAGAAATAAAAACTGTGATTTTAGTCATTAAAAAATTGTTTAAATGGAGTTTACATGGTTTTTAGATCAAAAGGAAAGAGAAAATCTGAAAACTAGATAAAAATAGACACCCATATGTAACTCATGTATGCTGTGTACGAGTAACATAATTTTACACTTATGTAGATGGAAACCCTTACATGGTCTTCAATATTCAAGGCTTACCTTTTATAAAGTGAACAAACATACCCTTACACATTTATAGAAGACATGGGATGACCATTATGAGATTAATAAATGATCCTTATATGAGTTGATACCCTTATACGAGATGCACATTACCCTTAGACAACAAGTTAAAACATGGGATGTCCCTTACATAAGTAGACATTTACCCTTATTTAATGGGAGTCCTTGATACCTTAACCCGATGAACACTTTCTACATAATGTTAATTTTTTTTAACTTTATGCAGTTACTATAGTCTAAGGTTACCCTTACATAACCTTTGTAAATTATTTTTTATCTTGATGTATTCTCTTAAAAATATGTGTTAGCTTTTGCAGTGGCATGTTCATTCTTAAGGGTAAGAATAAACAAAAAATATATTTAATTTTCCTTTTATGAAAGCATATAATTAATTATGATAAATATTTATCATGATTTAAAAAATCCTAAAAAATCATAGAATCACTTTAAAAACACCCAATGTAAATTTAAAATACAATTTTTAAAAATTGAAATTACAATAATAATGTGTAAAACCATTTTAAAACAACTTTATAAATTAAATATATTTTTTGAAATAACTTCTAAATTTATGAAAATTTTCCCAAACTGCTTAAAATCTCATAATAGGAAAGGAAGGGCTCTAAATAATATGGTCCCTTAAATTAGACTCTTATCAAAAAAATTATCATCGTTGAGAATTAAAATAAAACTAGGAAGGAGTGGGATTTGATGGGGGAATAAATGAACCAATCCTCAAGATACATATCAATGTTATTTCATTTTTAGAGAACTGTAACACCCTAAGATTTTATAAAAAAAATATATTTTTTCAATTATATTTAATTTCATCAATAACTTGTGTTACATGCAACATCAAGTTTTAACGAATCCTGATATGATATTAATATTATTATTTATACACATTATAAATTATCAGTTAAACATGATGGTATAAATATGAATAACCAAATTTTTAAAATTAAGTAAGACAGTTTTATATAAAAAATATATTGACAAATAATTACATAATTTTTTGAAATATCTTTATATACATTGAAAATACATTTCTTTTAAAAAAGAATTTTCATTTCTTATTGTGAACAAATAATAATAATAATATTTCTATTTTTTTAGAAAAATTATTGTAAAAAATAAAATTAAGTTATTAAATCAACATATAAAAATTAAATTAGAGTGAATTTTTGAGAATTTTAAGAAACGATTAATTTATTCGATGAATTTTCAAATGATGGTTTTTATTAAAAACTTATTTTTTTTGTATAAATTAGTTACAATGTTAAATTATTTTTTAAAATTATTTTCAAAGTATTATTAGTTAAATAATAATATAATAAAACCAATTTAGGTTATTAGAATCAATTAAATTTTCAATTTTTGATATAAAATCTTTTTATACTTAAGAAAACTTTCTCTTTGGAAAGCCCCATATTTATCGCGTTTGTGAGTTTTATTTTAAATTTAATTTTTACAGTTCTATTAATTGAATTTTGGACAATCGAATACCTATATAGAATAATATTAATTAATATTATACAATAAGTTAAAATTAATTTTTTTATTATAAAATGTGAAAACAGTAATAATTAATTACATGGTTATGGTTAAAACGAGTTTACCAGGTTAAGAAAACAAATAAGGGTAATTTCTCTAATAAAACATTCCTAAATCATAATGTAGTGGTATATTTCAAACTTAAACTATCTATATTTTTAGTCTAATGTCATTTGGAATAAGTTTTCTTGGGAATGACTTCACTATTTTGGATTCTTTTTGGATTTTTCCGAGTAGTTTCCATGTGAGTTCCTTTACCAACTTACAAAAGGACCACTCCACTCCTATCATATTAAAACATAAAAATATATTTGAATTATAAAATACAAATCCAAATACCTTCCATAATTCCCTCAACACATCCTATATTCCTTTTTTTTGATTAGAAAACCCTACTATGAGTTATTTAGTTGTAAACCAAAAGAGATTCTCTAAAGAAGAGGTATAACTCTTAGCTGCGTGTTATTAATTTATTTATTCATACACATCCTTAAACCATTCATTAAATAATATAGTATAATGAAGTTAATATCTACCATATACTGATATTTTTTTATGTACATGGAAAAACTTATATCCATCTTCAATTCTATCAAATGGGAAATGAAACCATTGATCCTGTATACGACGGACTACAACCTCACATATCGATGCAATTTGTTTTTCATCACCAAATATAATGGATGAATATAATGATGGATTTTAGATATTTATAATATATTTATGGAATAATTATACTTGTGGAATAATAACATCACATCTACCTTCTTACCTTCCGATCCATTTGAAAATGATAATGTCACTCGTGTGTATATGTGGACTACCTCCTTCATGAATCGATGTGATGTGTTTTTCAATATATTTTAACATGGATGGTAATATATATAGATTTAATGATTATATATGATATATATCACATAAAAATTAGTCTTTAAAGGTGATATATTGTTTACATTTCTTTCATTACATCCTTTGAGAAAATTAAAATAGCATTCATACGTACATACGACCTACTATCTCCATGAATAGAGTAATTCATTTTTTACCTCTAGAATTAATGGATTAATATACATACATGTATAATGAATATATATATATATGATATTTATTTCAAGGTTAAAATTATTTAGTTACGTTAACCATGATCTAATTAAAAGGATAAAAACTACCAAAGAAAAACATACATGAAAAACGAAACAGTTATTACCCATAACATGATTTTAATAAGTGATTGTTGATAAATTGGTAATAAATGGTCATAAGTAAATCACATATGGTATGATATATATGATTATGGTTTTTAATAGATTTATAGTAAAAATA
Source organism: Viscum album (assembly GCA_963277665.1). Lineage (NCBI taxonomy): Eukaryota > Viridiplantae > Streptophyta > Magnoliopsida > Santalales > Viscaceae > Viscum > Viscum album. Next base: position 1,108,277,907 of record OY728142.1, on the reverse strand, counting down.
TATTTATTATATAATATATTCGAGTGTGTGAAAAGGAATTCAAAACTTAAGGTAAGAGAATTTCGTCTCAAATTTTCTTATATGGGACATATGTTTTGTTATGCATCTATCATCCTTTATGAGGTGTATATACATCCAATTTTACATGTTATATCATGAATATATTTATACTAAATATATTTATAGTTTCATTTATTATTATACTTTCTTGGGGCTTACGATTTAGATGATACCCAACTGGAAAAAGTTTTATGTTACAATCTCATTTTTTATCAAGACTGTTTATGATTAAGTTTAAAATGGTAAAATATTATGATATACCTCTCATGAAACTCATGTATATTATTATCCACTGGTTATTTATAGATAATACATTATTTCCTTTCATTTCCACTATTAAAGGATTAATCCTACCTACAAAATATTTTTATGAAAAATCAACATTATTTCTCTCTTCGATCGGAATTCTACATTCTTCCAGTTTGTTATTTTCTAAAAATTATTCAAAAATTGTTTTTTCTATTATAAAATTATTTTTAATGTAATCTTTACCAATGTTTGAATTTTTTAAAAAATGGTTTTAAAAGTAATATTCTTTTTGTTTTCCAAACAAGGCATTTTTTGGATTTTACCGATAATGTGAAAGAATCCTCATTTTAATTTGTATGACATGAAAGGTATTTCCTACTATAATGACTGATCAATTATTTAAATCTTCATTTTCATGTTCCCAAGTTTATTTTCAAATAATTATTTTTAATATATGAGTTTTTTTATTTTAAATAAGTGATTTTAAAATGTAAAAGATATTTTTCTCATGAAATATTCCAAGTGATATTTCAAAATCATTTTCCATTTAAGATTACATAATTTTATGTTAGTAAATATTTACTAAGGATACGATCCAAGGATAACACACTTATTATTTATTTTTATTTTTTACATTTATGATGGAATTGTTTTTATGAAACATGTTCTTTTTCAATGAGTTATACTAAGATGGAATGATAAAATGTTTATGAAACCCATTTATTTTCATGGGTTTGGATATACTAAATGTTTTTTGATATTGTGGAACACAAATGTATGAATTATGTGATGGGTGTGACCTATATCTCCCTAAATTTCATTTGATAATTTTTGATATATTATTAGATAAATTGGAATTGAATGAGAAGTGACTTAGTTCAGTAAGGAACTTTTCCCACAATGATTGTTATGAGAGTGAACTATGACCACTAATATGGTTTAGGGAGTGAACTTAATTCACTATGATTGTATTGGGAGTGAGACTTTACTACTATGATGGTTTAGGGAGTGAACCCAATCCACTATGATTGTCTTGGAAATGAGTATTGACTACTAAGTAAATTATTTTTTATGTTTATATTTATGCCACAATTCATTTTCTTATGCCAATGTTATGATCTGATGGAGCATTATTTGAACTATTTATGATTAATTCATATAAATAGCTAATCATTATTCCATAACTCAATATTATGATCATTTATATTCATGGTATGGTTTTCAAATGTTAATATCCTATTCTCACACCCTTATGCACATGTTATGCTTATATGATTGTTAATATGTCCATTAGTTAACATTATTGAGAATCTGTGCTCACCCTTTTTTATGTTTCATTTCCCCTAGTTATGAAGAAAGGTTATATGTATGATAAGTCTATGAGGGTGATAGTTATGAAGAGCATAGTGTGAGGTGATTTATTTAACTTATGAACCATTTGTTTATGTATTCTTTTTTTAAATACACTAAACATTTATAGTCCTAATGTGTGTATTTGTGAGATAAATTGAGTATGAATCTATAATGATTTAATATCTAAGTATAAAAATCACGGGTCACTATTATTGGTATTATAGGAAAGGTTTAGTTAAAATTTCAAAGTAAGATGATAAAATTTTAGTGAGAAATTAAGGGATATGTCTAAGGATAAGTGTAAGGATATGTCTATGTATAAGAAAATATCTTGGAATATTTGTAAAGGATAAAGAGATTGGTTTCCATGAAATTACATCCCTATCTGAATAATACAAGTGAATGTGTCTCTAAAATAGATGCACCTAGGGGTATTATCTCTAACAAGGGTAAACTAATCTAGAGTCAGTCATAACTTGGTAAAAAACAAGGGGCCTTACCACACACCTAGTTTGACGCTCCCAAGGGAAATGATTTGGAAATTCACAATCTCTTTACAAACCATGATAAATGATTTGAATAGATAATGATTATGAATTACCTTTTCTAACCTAATCTGTCATATATTTAAAAGATGATGTCAATATTTAGACATCTTATAAATGATTTATCATGATTATTTGTTTTTTCACAATGATTATTATTGCTTACTGTATGTTTTTTTTGGTTTAATCGATTGTTGGAACCCAAAGGAATGTTTGAAGCCTACGGGAAATGAATTCCTCTAAGGCCTACGGGCCATGTAATACTTACGCCTACGGGCCTTGTAAGGGTTCCACCTCACCCCTTGAAAGGTGGATTATCAAAATCAATAAAAAAATGAAGGCCTTAGGGACATTGGAGGATTGTTTCCATGTTAATGCAGAATGTAATGAGAAATTCAATTATTTTCCTCTTGAGAAGCAAAATATTATGGGATACGAAATAAAAAATATCATTCCTAAACTCCCACAACTCTCACATGATATGAATCACGTTGGGATTCCAAATGAGAAATGGTGGGACAATGTTATGTTGAGTCCATTATGAGAAAACACCCACATTCTTTCAGTGTTTACACTAATCCACTAATCACTAAATAATGGATAAATACCATCAAAAAGATATTTTCCATTTTCCAGTATTTAGATCTTGAAAAATTCATTTTTGATGTCTATTTATTGGATGATGAAGCAGATCAATGGTGGAATCCTTTCAAGAATATGAGGAAACATGATGAATTTTTCCCCATGGTGTGGGACGAGTTTAAGTGATTATTTTTCCATATATAATTTCCCCATTTTCATTATACGAAAATTTATAAGGTATTCCTTAGGATTAAGCAGAAGGATGATCAATACATTGGTACCTATGATGAGACTTTTTCAAGACATGTGAGGTATACTTCTTGTATTATCATAAAACCTATAAGTAAGGTTAAACGATTCTTCAATATCTTAAGACCAAGTATCTGATTGGAGTTGTCTATAAGGGACCTCAGTAACTATGAAGAAATCATTCTATGTGCTATCAAGGTGGAAATGGAAATACAAGTTACCCATCAATCTCATGGTTTTGATAAGAAATGAATGATGGAATTCAATGTAAAGTATACACATCATGGAGAGAAGAATATTATATTTCACTCATGATATATGTATGGAAGTAAACATGGAGGAAAGTTTATTTAGGGAGTTGGAAAATGATTTTAGTGTGGAAGGGAAAGTCATCAGGAAATATAATGCCAAAATTTTTAGAAGAAGTTAGATAATTATGTGAATAGAGAGAAACCTACACAAAATTAACCACACACAATATACCATTTCAAATGCATGGAGAATGGGAATTATGATAAATAGTGCCCAGATCCAAAGGTTAATGATGATGACCGATGTCAGTAAGCACTTAAGCTATGAAAAATGTGAAATCTCATGCGTTCACTATTTCAGATAAAGGGTACCATAATAATATGGTGAAAGGTGCACATAAAATCCACTATAGAAATGATAATGTATTATTTTACTCTGGATATACCCATTATTTTATATATTTAGAATTTTATAATGGTGTTATAGTGTAACCTCAATGATCAGATGTTGAATTAGTAGTTAAAACCCCTACTGTCCAGATGATCACATCTCAAGTCTATGATTTTTCTATAGTTGAATTTTATGGGAATGTTCTTCCTAAAAATATTATCATTTTCCATCTACTTTAATTATATGTTATATTAGGTATATCATTCTCTTCTCTATATAAATCCCACAAAAATTGTTTAGTAAGGAAATTCACCTTTCATATTCTAAACAAACCTATGATCGTATATGATTCTGATGATAAATATGAAAATCCAATGGAGATCACACCCATTGTATGGGTCTGGATTCCTATTCCAAAGTAGTGTTTATATCATATGGTTGGGGATAAACTCAACATTGATGATATTCCAATTATGTGTGAGTTTATTGATGTATTTCTAGAGGAATTTCCTATTCTTACACTAAATTGTGATGTTGGGTACTCAATTGAAATCATACATGGTGTAACTCATATTTCAATGAAACCCTATAGCCTGAATGGACCGAAGGCCTTATTTTTTTATTTTATTATAGATAATCCCTCTTTTTAAGGGATGAAGGGGAACCCGTACATGACCCTTAGGCCCAAGACACAATGCCCGACACGACTCTCAATACATGACTCGAAGGCCCAGAGGCATACTATGCCCAATACATGACCCATAGGCCCAACCCACAGGAAATGACCCTCCCCTAGCTTCTGCATCATTGATCACCTAGCTCCCCACCTTTCATTTCTGATTGGCTAGTATTTCCCCGTACAAAGCTGCACGGTGCCTGGTCCCGATGGCGGTTGCCATACCCTCTCATTCTTCCAATCCGGTAGCTCTGCTTCTGGAGACTGCTAGTCTTGTTGCTCCGATCCTCTTCTGGGGCCTTCTCTATGTGAACTGGGCTAATCCATGGTCTTTGTGGCCCGAAGGCTCTGAGGCCCGAAGACCTTTGATGACCCGAAGGCCCTGAAGACCCGTAGGCCCAAACCGGTGGCCCGAAGGCCCAAATCAGGTGAATAGTTTCGGCTGCTACAGTGCTGAACATTACCTGCTACAATACTGCTACAATACTTCTATAGTACCAGAAATTTACCTCCACCCGGTTTTGAACCTAGGTCTCTTGGATGCCAAGCAGGAGCCCTTACCACTCGGGCACGGGCTTGTTGGCCAATGAAACCCTATAGAATTATACTAATTGAGTTACAAGTATTGAATAAGAAACTCCAAGATAATCTTGAAAAGTGATTCATTCGACCAAGTGTGTCACTGTATGGTGTACCCATTCCTTTTATTAAGAAGGAATTTGGATCAATTAAAATTTTCCTTGATTATAAAGAATTGAATAAGATCAAAATAAAAAACAAGTATCCACTACACCATATTGATGAATTATTTGAAAAACTTCACAAAGTTCAATACTTTTCCAAGATTGACCTTTGTTTTGGATATCATCAATTTAAGGTTAAGAAGGAGGATATAGCCAATAAAACACTTTGTACACCGTATAGTCACTATGTGTATATTGTGATTGATCTTACTAATGTCCCACTACCATCATATATATTTTTTAATAGATTCCTTAGGAGTTATATGTATCATTTCATGTTAGTCATTATAGATTATATTCTTATCTATTCAAAGAGAAAGTAATAGAAGTAATATCACTCGAGAATTGTGCTAAAAACCCTAATGGAGTAGATAATATATGAAACATTTTCATACATTGAATTTTGTCTTAAAAAATTTCAATTTTTGGGTCATATAATCTCATACGAAGGTATATGAGTGGATAAATAAAAGACATAGGCTATTAAACAATGTCCTAGACTAACCATGATGACTAAGATCTATATTTTTGTTGTTATGGGTGGATATTATCAACGGTTTGTGGAGAATTTCTCATGGATATCCAATCTTCCAACCAAGTTAACTCAAAAGGGAGCCATGTTCCTTTGGAAATATGACTGTGACAAAAATTTTGATTAAAAAAAGAGAAGATTATTCACTTCACCAGTTCTTAGTTTACCCTATAGTGGATAAGGGTTTTTCATTTATAGTTATGCATCAATGAATTGATTGGGACGTGTCCTCATGAAAAATGAAATTGTCATAACATATGAATCAAGAAAATTGAAGGTTTATGATCAAAGTTACACAACTCTTGATTTGAATTTAGAAGTGGTAATTTTATTATTAAAGATATAAAGGAACTATCTTTATTGATAATGGTGTGACATATATAATGATCATAAGAGTTTAAATAATATATATTCACACCAATTGAGTTGAATATGAAATAGAGAAGGTGGTTATAGTTGATTAAATATTATGACTATTCAATATATTACTACCCTGGAAAAGTGAACAAGGTGACCGATGATTTGAGTTAAAACTATCATGATATATTATCTATGATTAGAATGAAAAAATATCCAATATGCAGGTAATTTTTTTTTTGGAAAAGTCTTTATATAAATTAAAAATAAATTTCTTGACAAAAAATGAATTTCATTTCATATTGTGAATAAATAGTAAAATTAATTTATTCCACATTTATAAAATTTACATGAAAAAATAGAATCTATTTCTATAATCAATATATCAAAATTATCTTAGAGTGGATTTTTGATAATTTTATGAAAAGATATTTTTTTTTGAACAATAGTAAAATTACTTTTTTTTAAAACATACTTTTCATATAAGGTATTTTAAAAAATAAATTATATTTTAAAATGGTAAAAAATTAATATTAGTTCAATAATATAATATTAATTAAATTTATTTCATTGGAATCAATTTTATGTTCATTTTTCATAGAAAAACTTTTTGTACTTATGAAAATACTCCCTTTGGAAAACCACTTCTTCGTTACCTACACAAGTTTTATTTTAAATTAAATTATTCCTCTTCAATGAATTAAATATAGAAAAAGGATTTCATATTTATAATTATAATAATTAATATTATATAATAAGTTCAACTAAATTTTTGGTTACAATGAATAGTGGAAGAAATAAAAATTTATTATTACAGTTAAGGTTACAACAATTTAACCGTGGTGTTAAACCAAAAGATGTGGGCATGTTTTCCAATTAATAATTCATAAATACTATTATCAATATGTATTTAAACCATATAATATTTTTATATATAATTTATTCTCACTTTTATGCCTTTTTCTTGGTAATGAATTTATCATTTGGGATTCTTTTTGGAATTTTCCATGTAGTTTTCAAGTGAATTCCTTTCCCAACTTATAAAAGAACCTATCCTATCCTCTCCACTTCACACTTAAAAATCATTTCGAATCATACAATACATGACTAAATCACATCCTTCCTTCCTTACCCACTTCATAGAGTCCTTTTTTTGATTATTAAACCCTTCTATGAAATATTTAGGTGTAAACCTAAAGGGGTTCTCAGAATAAGATGCTTAGCTCTTTACCATGTGTTATCATTTTATTTCTTCTCCCACCTCCTTAAAATATTATTCAACTATGATGATAAAATAAAATCATTATCTCTAATATTATTTGATATTATCATGTTAGTGTAAAAAATTATATCCATCTCCACTTCCATCAAATTGTAGACAAAACTGTCGATCGTATGTACAGAGGACTATCGCCTCATGTATCAATGTAATTAGATTTCCAACACCACCTATAAAATATGGATAAAATGATGGATTTAAAATATTTATATATTATTTTGAAATAATTATACTAATTTAATTATAATATCACATATATATTTTTACCTTCCAACTCATTGGAAAATGATAAAGTCGCTCGTGCGTATGTGTAAACTACCACCTCCATGAAGTGATGCAATAATTTTTTCATTTTATTTCAATATGGATTTTAATAAGGGTAAATTTAATGGTTATATATTATATATATGATATAAAAATTAATACGTAAAGGTGATATGTTATTTACCTTTCTTTAATTACATCCTTCAAGAACATGGAAGCAAATTTCATATATATATATTACCTACCATCCCCATGAACAGTGTAATTCATTTTAACTCTATAAATTCAATGAATTATAATAAATAAATGTATAATGGATATATATTATATTTATATTATGGTAAAAATTCTAGATATGAAATAATAAATATCAATGTAAAAGGACCAAAACTACCAAACACAAAGATACATGAAAAAAAAGCAGTTATTACCTGAAACATGATTTTAACAAGGAATTGTTAATAAAAAGGTAATATTATGTCATAAGTAAACCATATATGGTATGATATATATTATTATGGTTATTTAATAGATTTATAATAGACCTATATTTATTATATAGTATTCCCGATAGTGTACGATGAAAGTTGAGACTTGAGGTAAAGGAATTTCGTCTGAAATTGTATTATTTGGGACATATGTTCTGTTATTTACCTAACTTCCTTAATGAGGTGTATATAAAGAAAATTTTATATGTTATAACATTAATTTAATTATTTTAAATACAGTTAAAGTTTCATTTATTGTTATTCTTTCATGGGGATTACAATTTAGAAGATATGCAATTGGTAAATGTTTTATGTCGTAATCTCATTATTTATTCAGATTGTTATTGATTACATTTCCAATGATGAAATATTATGATATAACTATCATGAAAATTATATATTTTTTTAAAATATGATTATTTATAGAAAATACATGTTTTTTCCTTCATTTTACTATCTTAAAGTATTAAATATACCAAAATAGTTTTTTTAAGAAAAGTCGACATTATTTCTCTCTTTGGTCGCAAATACTTTTTCTTCAATGTTAATATTTTATAAAAATATATTAAATAAACTTCTTATTACTCTAAAATTACCATTTAAATTCATTTTTACCCACATTTTAGTTTTTCCCAAAAATGGTTTAAAAAGGAATCTTGTTGACATTTTCCATACATGGCCCTTTTAGATTTTATTGAAATGTGCAAGGAGTCTTCATTTTGACATGTGAAACATGAACAATATGTCCCACCGTCATGACCAATCAATGATTTAAAGAATAATTTAAATGTTTTCATTTTTATTTTCAATTTTTTTTAGTATTTGAGAAATCTATTATTTTAATGAATTTATTTCTAAATAGAAAGGATATTTTTCATCAAGAAATATTTTATTGAATCTTTCAAAATCAATTTTCATATATGATTACATCCATTTATGTTAATTATGATTTACTAGGGATTTTATACAAGGATTCCATACCTTTTTATGGATGGTTTATGGTTATGATGGAATGATATTTTTTAAAATCATTAATTTTTCATGATTTATACTATGATGAAATGATAAAATGTTTATAAACCCCATTTATTTTCATAGGTTCTGATATGATGATTTTTTAATGATATTATGGTAGAAAAATTTATGGATTTTGTGAAATATGTGACCTATATATCCCTCTAATACATTGAGTAAAGATTGATATCTTATAGGATAAACATGATTGGAATGTGGAGTGAATCTAGTTCAGTAAGGGTCTTTATCGACTACGATATTCATGGGAGTGAAAAATCACTAATATAATGGTTTGGGGAGTTAAAAAAATCCACTATTATTGTGTTGGGAGTGAACCTTTACTACAATGATGAATTGGGGAGTAAACCCAATACACTATGATTGTCTTGGAAATGAGTCTTGACTAGTAAAGAAAATATTTTTTTATGTGTATGTGTATTCCATAATTCCTTGAATTATGTCAATGTTATTCTATCATGGATCATGTAATTTTATTATTTTATGATTTATATATTATGAAATGAAAATATTAATTCCATAACTCACAATTATGACCATCAACATGCAAGGTATGGTTTTCAAATGTTAAGCTATGAGTATTCTTTTCTGATCATTGATATCTCCCATCTTAACCTTTATTGGGCAACTGAGTTCACCCTTTATATTTTTTTCTTTCCCTACTTTTTGAATAAAGCTATTATTTATTATATTTACATGAAGGGTGAAAGTTATCAAGAACATAGTGGGAGAAAATGTAGTTTAATTATGAACCAATAGTTTATGTATCCTTATTTCCAAAGAAACTAAGCCATTATGTTCCTCAGATGTGTATTCGTGATATTTATTGATTATTCATCAATTAAGATGTAATATATATGTATTATAATTATGGGGAGTTATTACCACAACCACTAGAGGAATAATGCATATATATAAAAACATTTTAGAACAGTTTAAAAAAATATCCAAGGGGAGATACCTCTCAAATAGCAACAAAGCTATTAATAAAACATCACATGATAGGAGGAAATATATATAATATACGAACAATATATCATACATCTTATCCAAACAAAAAAGTATTAAATAACTTTGAATAGTGAACATAGATCCGTGAATCTTATTCCCAAGAAAGGTCACATCAATAGCCACACAAATAACCAATACAAAACAAAAAATCCATGAAAATACAATCAAACAAACATAATATTAAAATAATACTTAAAAATAAAAAAATTAAAATATAAACAACTCAAATTGATTAAGGAAATGTGATATAATACTATTTAGGAGAAAAAAACCTTTATATTTATCTTTTCAAATATTTTATATAGGAATTACATCAAATGGAAATCTATAAATACTTTATTTTCATTTATCATAAAGGAAATATTGATTCAAAAAAACCAAGAATTTATCATGCTTAACATATCTCGAACAAAGTATATTAATAAGATTTTATAATGATTTTTAACAGAAATTGAGATTCTAATTACAACATTTCCTTTATTCAAAATTTAAAAGTAGTTAAAAATATAAACATGTTTTGAAATACATCTATTTCATTCAATACATTTATCCGTATATTTCATATGAAAACATGTTAAATTTCAAAATAAGATGATAATTTTTTTTCACTAAGTATCTTGTGTTTATAATTTGTCTCGTTAAGAAATCTACAAATGGGATACCTTTTATACAATTCTTTATAATAAGGTATTAATCCAAATATTATTTTAGAAAACACATTCAATACATTGGAATAAAAACTTTTAAAATAAATACGTGGTTCATGGATGAATTTAAATTGTTACTAAAAGAAATATTGTCACCAAAAAGTAAAATTTTCGTACAGCATCTCACTAAATATTATTTTAAAATATGAAGAAAAATTCAAAGGATCACATACTCAATGTAAATTTTATATTTCCAAAAACAATTTATATTTAACATGTGTTCCATGATAAATCACATATATAAACATGTTACGTGCTTTCATCAAAACATTTTCATCTAACTAACAAAACTTTATAATTATCTTTAGTAAATTTATATTAATACACATAACATTGAATACATGGAGAACTCAAATTTCACATATGAAATGAATTAAAAATATAGTTTGAGACTTAAATTATCCACTTTATCCAGATTTAAATTTTTTCCATGTTTTTTAACATATTTTCATTCACCAGGGGACACTTATGAAAATGATATAGAGGATAAAATGTCCCAATTTCTATTTACCATTTACCACAGTTGTATTCCATTACATAAAAAATAAAAAATTAATATCATATAACATTAAACAATCATTAAAATCACCAATATAAATATAAATAGATCTCCCATAACTATAGAAATCAAAGGAACCCATTTACCACACCATGATATTATACTCCGAGGGAGCAACTAAATCACCCACATAGCTTTAATTCATTTTGTAATATAACACATCATGATGGATGAAGTGATCCATATATTTATATGATCATGGAAATAAGATGAAAATTATATGTACAAGGGAAATACCTTATGAGGATTTAAACACACAAGTCTACAACCATTTCATAAAGAAATATGCATGCACAACCCATATTGTACAAGAATTTAATTCAAAATAGAGAGTGATTAATCCAAAATGAGGAAAAAATAAATTAAAGGAAAACATAGAATATTCTTCCTTCCCCAAACGAGGGCCCATATCACTATAAATGAGTTAAGAGTATATTAATTAAATATGGAATACATAGAAGGCCCCATTTACTCTTACCAAATCTCTACCACACCAAGCCTAATATAAGTGTCATGGATGAACATGATGATGATAGTCCACTCCCCCATACCAAATAATTTCCCAAGGTGAGAGTAAATAGTGACCCCTATCCCCTAGACTATACAAGTTCATGAGGAGAGAGTAAATAGAATGATGTAAAAAAGGTAAAATAAATTACATCCCTAGACTATATATCATTCTCAACACTAGAATAAAGGAAAGAGTCATTCGTATGACCTATAAAGGATAGGTTTGGTCTTTAATCTAAATGATTGAAGGGATAAAAAAGATCATGAATCATGGAGTTATTTAGTGGGATTAAACAAGTGATCAGTTTCCCTATAGTAATTTGAATGGATAATAATAGAATAATGATGATAAACCTAGTCATATATGTTATGTGGATAAAAAAGGGTCTTAGAAAAAATAAGTAAATATGAAGGTCTCACAATACATATCAAGATTAGGGATAAAAAATCCCATAACAGAGGGGGGGGGGGTATAACTTCCATAAGATACACCTTTATGTAAAAAAAGAAACATGTTTTGAAAAATGATCTCACAAAATTCCTCACAAAGAAACTAACTCCTCATAGATATTGAGAAATAAAAACCAACATGGTCATGTTGACCCATGCAACATCATCACAAAAAAGAAGGACAATTCTCTCTCTCTCTCTCTGAGAATGATTCATATAGACATATATCATTTTAAACTCTAAAAAAATATCTATCCCATGATCCAAATGGATCCATTCAAATTGTAAATAATTTGTTGATAAAGAACATAGAGTTTCTAAGATCAATTATTTATCTCATATTCCACCACTCTATGGTGATTTTCTAACAAATCATGCTAATATATTTAGTATTAACCTGAAAGTGTTATTAACCTAGATTCACTCCTATAAAAAACATAAGTTAGGGACTTATAACATTGGAAAAATTTACTTTAATTAGTTACTTTTTTAACCATTTCACATTGTCTACCCCATTCAAAAACTGGTGCATACATGTCTATTGCATGATCCTTTCCTAGGTATCTACCCTGAAAGGAGCATAAATTTTCTTACCATGTCCAGTATACCTAAAGGTGTGAATGTAAGATCATAGGGGTGCATAAAATTCCTTTTTATAGCCAGCATTCCATGCTTACACCACATACTAATCCATGATAATAATGATTCCCAACCAATACATGCATTATAACTAGTGAATAACTCCAAAAACTATCTTACCTCTCAACCATCACCTCTGATACCACCATTCCATGACCCACTCCCATCAACAGTACACCTCTTGGGCCAACAATTAGAGAATATAAATAATGATGTATGAATCCTACCACTAATATACCATTGATTTGTGACCATCACTAAGGGTATATAATCACACATATGGAAAGAATTATCCTATAATGATTTTAGAGGTAGGAGATAAGATGAGAAAAACCATCAAACAAATATTAATTAGAACAAAAGTAGAACCCAACCCAATACATGTTATGAATGTAATTAAACAAAACATAAACAACTAAAAATAGTAAAATGGATCCTCATAGGTTACCGTGAATCTCCAATGGCTCTTGAACATCACATAGAACTAGAAAAATTCCACATTTTCACCAATAATATCCTGTTGACCTAAAAAATAATTTATACATACATATGGTGTGCATAACATGTATACTCAGTAAGATCCTCCCAAAAACCTCTTGTTAAAGGTTTTTAAAGAAGTATACTAAATCCCTATAAGTAAACAAATGAATCTAACTCTCAAACTAAAAAAATTTACTATTGTTTTCCATCCTAACAATTTTTCACCGTCCATGTATCATATATAAGAATTACTATAATAAAAATCATAATACCAAATGAAGGTATCCCACTATCACTTCCCCAATGGTTTTCTACTCTAACCCAATGTCATACATCCTGATACATCTATCTACAAAAGTAAGGTAACCCAAAGAAACCTAGAAGAATTAGGCCAACCAAAAGACACATAGGATAAATTAATATAGAATTCACCCCATGCATCACATAATCCAATCTTCCACACCACATCCCAATATAGTAATCAAGTAGTTTTCTGGATCCTCTATGATATGTATGTCTTTTATTTCACATGAATCTATTACTTACCATACAAGACATAACTATAATGTCTATTATAATACTATATCCTAATATATATATATATATATTTTAAATAACCAAAACACATTATGACCCTCTAAAAACTTATATGGGAAAGATAACCACTGTTCATACCATCACATTATACTACCAAGAGAAGTGAGAGGGATCAGAGGGTTTTATTCTACCATCCATTCCTCACCAACATGGATATTGGTAAAAACACCCTCCCAAATTCCATTGGGTGGTAGTCTCCCTACCAACATGGGTGTGGGGGCGTGGTAACATATGAAATCAAAAAACATACAATATATATATAAGATTCAAAACATCACTACGGGAAATTACCTAACCGTAGACTCATATACTACTAACATTACACATGACTCCCAATTACCACCTCCAAGGACAAGGTATAAAATAATAATGCAAGCATCAAAAATTATTTTACATAAATAGTTAATTAATAAATAATTAATTATTTCCATGATTAATATTTTAATCCTATTAATCCAAGTGTAGATGGAACCTTTTATTCATTTCCTGTATTCTCAAGTATGTCATCATCATAAACAAGTATCAAGAACCAATCCATTTCTTTCATTTATTCATTATCATTTATAAACATCCATGTACTATCGGGATTATCTAGATATAAGATATAATGGTTTCATTCATAGCGTATAGTATCAAATTGCTTCCCACAATTGGAAAATTATTACACATATATCAACCAACCATTGGCCATTAAACATGATGTTTCAATATCAAAGAAGAATCCCAGCTTCTAGGTAAAATAATAATTGGATAACCTAGCTTCATCCTATTCTATAATTATGGGTGCCATACCCAACACCACTTCACATCATATAACATTTTTAATACCATGAAATAATAATAATCATAACTAGAAACATGTTCCACCATCACATCCTTATGCATCCCCTCACATATCATCAAAATATCCAGCACTGTATGCCCCCTTCACATACTTGGGCATACACACCCATTATTTAAACAACACAAGGTTAATATTAAATCATATAAAGTTTATAAGTCAATAATTAATAAATACATATTAAATTTATTATTAAATACATAATTTCAAATGAAAGTGTTGACAAACCAAACAAGGCATTCCATCCATTATCAACTACATCAGACCCACTCTTATCTGAAATAATTATTTAATAAATAATTAAATTTTAATTTAAGAAATTAATTATTTGATTCATTTAAAAATTAATCATAGAACCAGTTTCCTCAAATAATTATAATAATAAATATTATTTATTTAAATTGGAATTCCACCATAATCTACCTTTTCATAATTTAACAAGCTCGATGATAATTATCTCAACATGCCTATTTCATTATAACAAAGCATTGAAAACATTAATAAGTTATTTAATATCCAAGAATATCAACAATGAATTAGAAACATAATAATATATAGAACATTATATAGTAAATATTAGAGGAAAAAAATATATATTTTGAAAATTGGTGATCACACAACCAAAATTCTCCAAATAAGAAACTTATTATTTCCATATGATATTATATTTTCATTTCAAGAATTTAATACAATCATGTGATAAACATATATAATAATGATTAAGGTTATACATGTAAAATAAATTTCTTTAGTATATAAGGGAAAGAATATAACATGATACAATCTCCATTTCATTTTTTAATATAAAAAATAATTTACCAATTATCATCTATAATATTTAAGAATTAAAACATAATACCACACTGTTATCTATTTATACCACCCCCTTAGATAATTTCATGAATTATTATCATTATTTATATAACATCCCATTATTTATTTCCCTTTATTTTGATAATATTACATGTTTTAAAGTTATCCTATTGCAAACACTAACAATTATTTCATGAAAAATATAAAAATATGCAACATGTGACAATCATTTTAAAGAAAAAATAATGATATCAAAACATGCTAATTTTTTAATGAAGTATTTTTCCGAACATGAAATATAAATTTCTATTAATTTAATATTTCATGATAAATTCATCATGAGATACTTCTCTCTTTTTTAACAATAATATGATAAACAATCATCAATATTTACCTTTAATCATTTCATATTCAACCATTTTAATTTTAGAATATCACAAAAAATTTCATAATGTGATTATTTTTCATATCATTATCCGATGATGGTTAATTTAATCCATTTGAATAAAAAATATAAAGAATGGTTAATTCACATTTTCATAGTATAATAAATAAGGAGAAGCAATAGATCACATACCTAATACTTTTCTCTTTAAATTAATTACACCCAAAAAAATAGAGAGATGTAGATTTCTACAAATTATAAAAACACAAGTATATAATTCAAATGAAATTATTGAAAAAAATGGTTGCAATAATCTAAGTGTAAAGATTCTATATTTTCTAGACATGAAGGAAAATATAAAAGAAAAAAATTTCAAGGATTTTTTTTTTAAAACTACTAAACGTATCCTCATATTTCATATTTAAAACAATATGTAATTATAATTCATTATTTTTATGTTATATTTTATCTGAAAACATGATTGAGATAAAATTCAATCCTTTGAAAACGTTAAATATAATTTTAAATGTGTTAAAAGCAATAAAAAATGATTTTCGGATTTAAAAAATCATAAAAATGAGATCACTTGGTTTATATATTGAAAGGTGGGACAAAATAATAAAAATTGATAAAAAATATACCAATAAAAAACTCATAAACACTACATAAGGGTAACATGGTTTTTCCATTATTTGGATGACCACCCTTATATAGACTTTAGAATCCACGACTTACATTTAAGACATGAACAAAATTTTCCATTCTCATACAAGGAAAACATGGGATAACCTTTACATAATATAAGAGACAACCCTTACACATGTCTATACCCTTAAGTGTGATACAAATTACCCTTTACAATAATGGAAAACATAGGATGACCATCACATGACTAGGAAATTACCCTTATAGGATGGGAGTTGATGCTACATTCAAACAATGATCAACATCTCCATAATGGTAATTTCATTTACCTTTAAAGAGTAGAAAAAAAAAATCCAAATATTCCCTTTCATAACATTTGGAAATATATTTTTAACCTTAAATAACCTATTTAAAATCATTTTTACCCTTACATAGAGGCATGGTCATTCATAAGGGTAAGAATAACCTTAAAAATATTATAGTTTAATTTTTCAAAAAAAAAATTAATTAAGAAAAACAATTATCACCATTTAAAAAATCCACAAAATCCATAGAATATCATTAGAAATGACAAAATTAAATTCAAATTAAACATTTAAAGATTTAAAAATACATTATTTATTTTTAAATAGTTTTAAATGTCTTTTTATATTACAAAATAAATTTTAACACAACTTCTAATTTTTGAATTTCTTATGAACTACCCAAAACCCCAAAACTAAAAAGTAAGAGATTAGGAAAATATATAACCTTAAAAGTTTAGATAAAATTTTATGTTTGGATGATGTTAAAAAACACTTTAATGTGATTACAATTTATTTTTATAATATCATGAGATAAATTTTTAGGATTACTGTTTTGATTTATTTAATTCATTTTTATTCAAAATGGTTTTCTATAGTAGAAACATGGTGGCTAAGGTATGATGGAATAAATATGAAAATATCCTTAAAAATTTTAAATCCATAATTGTTAGAGTTCAATATGAGTAGCTTATATATCTGTTAACTCAATTATCCTAGGAAACATATACTATAACCCATACAAGATATAAACAAAATTATATACAGTTTGAAAATGTCAAAAGTATGAAATTTCATGAAATAAAACCCTTAGTAAATTGGGGAATAATCTATCCTAGTGAAATTTAATATATTGATAGACACATTGGATAAGATATTTGTTGTTTTAGGATATACAGAGAAACAAAAGGAAACTCTTTCTTTTTAAAATTTTTATGTTAAACTGAATAATTTTTTTATATGATAACAAATGAAATAGAGAAAAATGAAATTGACGACATAAAATTTATTTCCATTAAGGATATTTTTCTTGATAAATTTTTAAATAATATTATTTTACTTTGGATGGATTGGAAATTTTAGGAAACGAAGGGAAGGGAAGAGCACTTAGTTTCCTATTAGTAAGTAAATTTCATTAGTATTGTCAAAAATCTATTGATTTTTTCTACACCATGAGAGAAAAATTGAAATATTTTATAATGATCTAAAATAATATTTATGAATTACTTAGTCATATAATGAATTTAAAAGTAATAAATAAGTATTTAGATTTGTTGATAAAGTAGGGATTGTGTTTTCTAACACTTATGTGTTTCATGAATAGAAGAATAAGTTATCTTCAAGGTTGAATGAAATAGATAATCAATAAATAATGAAATTTGGATGTAAGTCTCTAACATGTTCAAATGCGATAAAATATATTTCAAGGAATTTTTGACTTGATTAGGGGGTTCTTATCTATGTAGTATGTTTGTACATTTTTCTCATGAATGAAATAAAAATAAAAAGGGTAATTGTTAGAACAACAATGAGAAACCAGTAGTAAGGTTTTTTTTAATTAAAATGAGTTGGGAACTATTATGATATGTGTATAATTAAAAACACAATAGGAGTAAAAAATCATGATTGTAAGATTAATGGTCTTAAAAAATAATTTGTTATTATATATATGGATATTGGACTTGAAAATAATGTAGTGACTTCTAAATTACATCTTTTAACTGATTATTACAACATAAAATTTCATTTAGGGTCTATTAATTCTTAATTATTTAGAAAATTTCAAATAAAATGTAAACATTTCTTTAATAAATTAATATATAATTTTTTTAAAAAACTATAGGTGGATGTATTAATTCTAAATAGGTTTATAAAATCCTTTATATTATCATATGTGGATTTTTTAAGAATATGTTTTTTTCTTACCCCTAATGGAATTTTACATCATTTTTGGGCATAAAATGACTATAATTTTATCTTCTAATGAAATATTATATATATAATGAAGTCAAATTAATTTAATAGAGTTTGTTTTTTATCAATATACAATAATGAGTTTATATTTTTTTGATTAGCTCCAGGGTAATTAATATTATTTGAACATTTATCATTGGTATAGGTATCATTAGATGAACATGATTGTGAAATAAACTATAAGGATTATATTTCTTTCTAGGTATGGTAATAATGAGTTCTTGATTATGCATTTTATGTTAGAAAATTCATCTGTTGTATTTATAGATCCTATGAATGTATTTGTTTTCTTAGTATTCAGAAATATATATAGTGGTATTCATTGATGAAATTATGGTATATTATAAAATCTATAAAGATAATGAGAAAAAACTATAGATTATTTTTTATGTAATAAAATAAAATACAATCCATGGGAAATCTAGTAAAATAAGTTTTTAGTTACAATTGTTATCTTTATTTGGGAATATTGTTTCAAAATATGGCATAAATATTGATCCTTCAAAAAAAAATATGGGTGAAGAGTGGCCATGAATAAGAAATTTTATGAATACTCAATGATTTCCATGATTATAAGATTATTAATTAAGGTTTTGTTGAAAAAGTTTCCAGTTATCTATCCCTATAGCCATGTTAACTCGAAAGAGAGTTACATTATTTTGGAAAAAGGAATATGATGAATGATTTCAGAAATCTAAGAGAAGACCAGTTAATGTTTTATTATTATCCTTACCCTCATGAAACATAGATATATTTTTTAATTATAATGATGCTTTATTTAAGGGATATGATTTTGTTTTTATATTAGATACTCAGGTAATTTCACATGCATCACAACAATTGAAACACCATATGGATAATTATCTTATGCAAGACCACGAGATGGATATATTAGTTTTTTATTTAAAACTCATTACTCTTCCACTATATGGAAATAATAGTGAAAAATATACTGATCATGAAATTTTAAATTATATATTCACTGAAAAAGAGATGAATAAGAGGGAGAGAAGGTTATTGGAACTGATAATGGACTATGATTTCCTGATTGTTTCTTATCCAAGTATGAAAATCAAGGAATTTGATACATTTATTTGAAAATATAATGATCCACTAACTATGTTATGTTTAGATCATGATCCATTATTTAATGATTTAAGGAATACTGGATTGAAAATAGTATATATATAAAATCTTATTTTTGTGTAGGTTTATGTGAAGTTATATTTTTTAGAAAGAATTAAGAATTCCTTGAAATAAGATCACAACTATAATGAAAATAAATAATTCAATTATAATTGTAGGTTTATGAAGTTTAATTTTTTATAAAATATGTGTTATAATATTTAATAAGACTATACGTGAAAAATATAATTTTTAATTGAGGAAATAATTATTGAGTAAGGATCATATTTCTTTGTTTTTTATTTATCCCATTAGAACTAAGATATATTGGTATCATTGGGAATATTATTGGTTGGATTGAATTTAGAATTATATTTATAATTTACTATGAAATGATTGACTTTTCAGTAGGTTAACGATGAGTTAAAACTACCAAAGAGGCTAACATAGACATTTTATATTCTTCAGTGGAAATAGGAGAATATATACTTGGATTATATGGTGGGATTATGGAAAAAAACTTTTGTTATAATTAAATTTGGGCTATTGTTTGTTGAATGACTAAATATATGTATTTACCTCCTTTTCAACATATTATATCATTGTATATTATATCAAGAATTTATATTAAGTTGATAGTATTATTACGTAGAACCCTTCTCTCTATTGTATTGTATCAGAATAAAAGATTTAAATCTATTTTTAGTTAATGAATTCAAGTGTAGTTTAGCACTGAAATAATAACATTATAGGTTTTCATCCTGAATCTAAAAGATATCCTGAGAGAAAAATTCAATCATTGGAAGATATGATTTGGGTTTTCTAGATATATTATCAAGGAATTGGCATGAACATATTTCATTAGTGTAATTTTATTATAATAAAAGTTTTCATTTTTGTATATAAATGACATCTTTTGAGGAATTATATGGAAAACGATGTTGAATGATAGCATGTCGAAATGAGGATATTGAGAGAATGCTGTTGGGAACTATATTAGTAGAAATTATAGTTAAGAATGCAATGGTGATTCAATATTTCATAAGAATATATCATTTTAGGAATAAAAGTTATGTTTATAATTAGAGGAAGGATATCTCATTTAGGTTATAAGATTAGGTATTTATTAAAATATATCTATAAAAAGGTGTGATGAATTTTTTATGAGAGAGGAAAATTATTTCAATGGTTTATCAAAATAAATAAAATTTTAAAAAATGTTGAATCCATTGAAAATCGGGTGGTCATACCTTCGATATTATCTCATATACATGATGTGTTTCACGTTTCATTGTTAAGGTAATATATACCTAAAACAACTCATGTTTTGATTATTGAAGTGGTAACGTTAGAAGGGAATATATCTTATGAGGAAAATGAAGTTCATATTCTAGATCATAGATAGTAGGTATTTTTGAATATGGTAAAAAACATGGTTAAGGTATTATAAATAACCATAATATGGATTAATAAGCATGAAAATAAGAAAAATATATAATGGAAAAATATTCACATTATTTAAGTAACGAATAAAATATTTCCGATAAAAATTTATTTTAGGAGGAATAATGTGAAAACATAGGTAACATAATAAATAAATAAATTTTATGATTTATAATTATTAATTTTTTGGGTTCGTATTTATTATAGTTTTATGAATAATTTTATTTAATTTTTAAATTAGAAGATGAATAATTTTATTTTACAAAATTATTTTTCCATGAAATAAATGGATTTATTGGAAATTAATGTTAAAAAATTTGATAAATTAATATTGATAAGTTAGAAATAATTTTTGATAATATAATTTCATTATATTCTTAGGATAATTCTATAATATTTTGTTAAAAAAGATTACTTTTGGGTGAATAGTGAAAAATAAATATTTTCCAAGTATTGTGATTTTTAGGATATTATCATGATTTAATAACGAAATGAAAGATTATAAAGCCCCTTTATACTCCATTTATATATTTCAAAAGAAATACAATTCATTCATAAGTATAATTTCAACTTAACAATCTATATTCTACATTTTAAAAATCTATGTAATGTTTTTATTCAAATAAAAAGTTTCTTTGATTCAGCTCTTTTAAGAATGATTTAAAAAGGTTTTATACAGTTTTATTTAGTTTCAAAGTCAAATAAGTAATATTTGTTTAGAAATAATATAATTATTTCCATGATAATCTATTTTATAGTTGTTTTTTGTGTAAAATTATTTTGATACTCAAAATTAATTATTCCATAAACAATTTTTAATTTTATTTTACGAACATATATTAATTATGTTTTTACTATATTTTTTAATATAATATTTTAAATAGATTATATATTTTAAATAACCAATTTAATTTTTTTAATGAGGTTAATTTCATTTTTGATCATAATTAATAGTTACCATAGTAAAATTCAGTCACCACATTAAGGGTTAAAAGTGTTAGGGGTGTAAAAATTAGAGATAAGACTTCAAATATCTATTTACTATGTCAAAATTTTATTGGATGAGTAAATTTTGACCTTAATTTTTCTCATCTATGAAATTTTTCTAAATTTTATCAACATCCCCGTGAAAATGACTATATATTATTTCATAACATTTAATATTTTTGAGAGTGTCACCCCCTTAGTTATAAAAGAGAACCTCCTATCCCCAAATCTATAGATGAATTGAGAATCCTAGATTGACCTAGATATACCAAAATTTCTCCCCATGTAAAATTTACTCCCCATATCTTATATGTCCTGGTCTCAGCAAATAAAAATTCCAAAAAGTCTTATAAAATTATCCAAATGATTATATCCAAAGAGGAGCGATAAGTGTTAAATGAATTCCAACAAGTTTATATCTTCCTATAAATGATTAAAATAAAATATATTAAAAATAAAATAAAATAATTAATATATTATCAATTGTTAAATTTTATTATATTGATGTAACAACTATATTCTACCTTTTTTACATTATATGGGGAATAAAACATTAACTTTGCATACATGCAGAATATTGCCTTAAAAAATAGCCAGGTTTCATTTTTTATCACTACCTAAAAGGGATATATTTAAATATATATTTAATGGATATATTTTATTTTTATGAAATATTAATTATTCAATAATTATATGATATTTTCTACCTTCTTAACCACCTATATGTTGAAAAATGGAAACACTACCCATACCTATGTGTGGAATACCATCTACACAAAGCGATGCAATTCATTTTTCAACAACGCCTTACATGAATGGAAATAAAGATTTATTTAATGAATACATATGGTATTTATAACACCATTATGATTCAATTGGGTTAAAATTTTACCTTCATTATTTCATTTTCATCAATTTAAAAAATGAAAATGTCGCTAATGTAAACATGCGGACTACCGCCTCTATGAATGGCGTGCCTCATTTTTCAGTAACACATTATAGGGATGGTTTTAAAATTTTTAATGTATATAAATGAAAATATTCACATGATTAATATTTTATATATGATTGAACCATGACCCCATTATCCATGGTCAACACATCGATGTTATTTAAGAGTTTATGAACTCAGAGACCACAAAACATTTGATATGAACTTAAAACTATTTAATAACTACATGAGTCATGATAAAGAATGAAATAAAGGGAATAAAAATAAAAAATAAAAAATCTCTTCATCAAGTGAATTATTAATATAATTCTATTATTCAAGGGTTAGAGTACGTATGAAATTATTCGGGACTCAAGGTAAGTGATTTTTCATCTAAAAAATGATTTAAATGTGTTGATGTTTTTCTTTAAATGGGATTGAATCCATATCCATGTTCATAAAAATGAGTGACTAATTTTCTTCTGTATTATCCATTTTTTTAATATAATTATCAATTTTCCATTACATTTTAAAATGCTTTTAAAAAGTAATATTTTTAATGTTTTCCATACAGGTCACTTTGGACACTTTTTACCAATGTGAATTGGAATGTTTTTATAATTTAGCACATGAACACCAATTCCCATCATCATAGAAATTACTAATTATTAGGAATCTACATAAATTTTTAATGTTTTTTATATAATTTTTGATTCTCATTCTTCAAAATTTGTATTTCAAAAAGTTTTCAAAAGATAATTATACTTATCCTAATTTATTTGAGAGTATTGAATGTGATTTTGATTTAAGGTTCAAATGAGTTTCACAATGGGAAAAATAATTATTCTATATGTTTTTTTAATTTAAAGTATTTTTAAATTATAGATGATTATGGTTTGGTAGGGGATATAACCCTACAATTTAGTGTGTAATGATTTATTTTCTAAATAAATGATAATTAAAAATAACTAATTTTGGGTCATCCCATATGAGTAAATCCCGAGTAAACATGAGAGTTTAATATTTTACCCTAGGGTGTATATATAGATTTATATTTCAGTAATGAGTTTTAATGGAAATATTTAATTTTGAAAGAAGGTATATGATCTTTTAAAAGTTTACAGTTGGTTTTAATGAAAAAAATTTCTCATGGATTCTCATGTTTTCAAAATATACCTTCAAGGGTTTTCCATTAATTCAATGGGATTTAAAGTATTTATTTGATAAAGAGTTAAATTTCTCATGTTATTATGATTTATTTTTTCTCAACGATTGTTTTGAAAAGTGTAAACATTTTATGGGGTATATTATGTTTTTTATTGTACTAACAAGACTCCTTTATTTTTATATGCATTACTGATATTTTTTACTCATCCCATATTTTAAAAATATTTTTCATGGTATCTAAGGATCTATTGAAATATAAAAATATAAATCATTCCACTATGGTGAATAATCATAAATGAAGGAAAAATGTATTTAATGTAACATGAGTGTAAATTTAAGAACTTCTTTTTGTGAAAAAATACAAAATTATATGAATTTTTATACATTATTATGTAATGTATTTCTTGATTATATAAAATTATAAAACCTAAAACATTTTGGGAATGTAATAATTTGAACTATTTTCTAATAAACTCAAAATTATGGGTTATTTAAGTTATGGGGTGTTATAGATATCATGTCATTAGTTAACAATTAACTCACACACTCACACACACTCACACACACACACAAATTTTTATGTCCCTATGTTTAAAAATGATGCATGAATTATTCACTATGAACCATCAGATGAGGGGGAATCTTATTTTATAATATCATTTTTATTGAGAATATATATAATATTTTACTTCCTTTGAAACATGAAATTCTACTATGGTTGTGATTTCTAGGAACATAGACAAAGATTAAATTATATATCATAACTCTGAATCTCTATCATATCATCACCCAAATATTTACAACACCTTGATGAAACCACACTAATAAAATATAGCACCCCCCAGTATCAGGTATATGACCCATTATTCATGTAATTTGAGTTGGTATAATTCTCTAGTCTTTTTTTGGGAGATTAGAAGGTGTTTTTTCATGTTTTAGATGCTTTTATAAAGGTTAATGGTTTGGATTTTTTTTGAAACCGTGAACCATATCCAGGAAACTGTTAAAGTCAAGTTAATGGACACTAGGAAGGCACACATTTGGAAAATGGTTTGGCCAAACTATGTTAGATCCTATTGAAAACCATGTATCTTAGAAGAGATGGAAAATAACGACTGGTGTACGTTTTGTCTAACCATGAAATCCAATCATTCAAGGGATGGGTTAAGGCATTAGAACTTCATAGCTGGCACAATGTTTTCCATATCATGTGGCCTAACCATGTAATGTATAGTTGGATCCCCTAAAAATGTGGATATAATTCAAATTAATACCAAAAAATTCCTCTAATAAACTAATATATATATATATATATATAAATTGTATTATTTTTTCTTCATAGGCTTGAGAGATGATCCTCTTTGATCTGAAAGTGATTCATAGGTCAATCAAAGTGCGTCAAAGGTCCAGATTTGTTGGTAAGTCATCATTTTTAATTATTCTTCATAGATATATCCTTTTTATATCTCCTGAAATCATAGATCTAATATATGGTAGATAGAGACTTTTTATTTGATAAGAATCATTACTTTTTATCATTTTATTAATTTATGGGAAGAAGTTATAATCATGGAACTATAGAATTATAGTGTCATTTTTTTCATTTTCGGTAATCATTATGAGGTTAGTGGATTCTCTATCCTCTTAAATCAATATAGAACTTAAAGGATTACTAAATATTATAAGTTTTTTTTGAAATACTAGTGATTTTTTAATATAAACCTGTTTTGGTTATGGATTTAGAATTTAGAAAAAATGGATGGATTTTGGGAAAACCCCATTTGTTTATAATTTAAAAATTATTATTTTAAAAAAATTAGCATATGAAACATTGAAAGTGTTTTTTTGAAATGATTCAAATAAGCAAATGATTTTATGTGTAATGGTTTGGAATGGGTATTTTTCATACATGGTTTTTGTGAGTTAATTTATATATGTGACCCTATAGAAGGGGTGTTATCCATTGGTACACTAGGTATTGGTCATGCTATGAATACTTCTTGGATCAATGAGTAACCAATCATGAGTATAGAAATTTAACATGGATATGCATAGTGTTATTTTAGACACATGGTTATGAGAATTCAAAATAAAATAAAATGGTTTTATTCTTGAAAACGTTTTCAATGGAATTTTTATACGGTTTCTATGTGAATTGTTTAAAATATATTTAAAATGTTGTATATAATTATACTAAAAAGTTTTGTCCTGGTGACATGAGTTTGGAAGTTATTGGGGGAAATATTACCATGTTTAGAATCACCCCCTACTTGGGCACTACTGTACATTTATATATGTCATATTTTGATACATAGGTAAAGTAATGGTATATCAGTTCATTAGTGATGATTATTGATACCATGGTAATGGCAAATGGAGTTGGATCTTGGTGTAGGTTGGGTGTTTCTAGTTAATTTCACTTGGGTGTTTTGAGTTTTGTTGTCTTTTAGTTTTCTTTGAGTATATATTTTGGGTTTGTCATGTTATTTGATATGATTTATTTTTATTGTTATGTTTTGAGTTTTATTTTGTTCACATGAATCATATAGAGGTATGGTTGGCTATTATTTATTTAGTTTGAATGTTTTTTTTCTAAAATTTAAAATCATTCCCCAAATGTTATTGATTCCCTTGGAATTTATTTCCATCTTTTTGTGTCATATTGATGTCACCTAAGGCATACTAGCACTCCTAACTCTTCTCAAGCCAATGGGGAGGGGAGAGATATTAAAAATGGTATCATCTTTTCAGTCCTTCTATTATAAATGGTATCAGTCTTGATTGGTTGGTCTATCATTTTGAGTTAAATGGTATCATTAATGTTTAGTTCTTGAGTTAGGTTGGTATAAAGAGGACAGGATAATAAAAACATGCAATTTATAATATATATATATATATATATAAACTTTTTATATCGAACATCATGTTACTAGGGTGTTTGAAAAAATAAGTGTTTTATGAGATTTCTAGGTGAGTTTTCACCACATCTTCCTATGTTTAAATAATGAGAATTTCATTGCATGAATTGATAGGAATAATTTTCACAAGTACTTCATTGTTGATTCTAATATTATTGGTTCATTAAATGTACAAAAAAGTGTTTATTTTTGAAAATAATGAATATGGTTGATTTTGAGAAGCACAGTTGATGTATTTTAAAAAATGGTTAAAATATTAAAAATAGTTGAATTGTGGAAATATATGTTCATGATATGTGTTGATGTGGTAAATTGGAATTTTTAATCTTTTAGTTGCTAATGAGTGAGACTAAAAGGATTTTTTTTCTACTTTTAGTGAATGGAAATGGGTAGGCATCATATAAATAAACCAAAAGAGGCTACTAAGAATGTGAATGCACCTGACTCAAAGGTGAACCAACTATTTCTCCAAATCATTTTCTAGGATTTTATATTTATGGATAATGGTAATAGGAATGATAAAATATGAAAAGTGGGCCATTAAATTTAGTTACAAAAGTAGAATCCACACATATTTTAGGGGGATTCTGAACTAGAAAAAGGAGATGATTGGTTGAATATGATGAATTGAATCTTTAATTTCATTGGTAAACCACAAGAGTTGAATATAAAGTGGGAAATATATATTCTAGAGGATTTAGAATGAAAATGGTGGGAATTATCTATTGACACTAAATTAGACTAAGTCATGACATGGGTGGATTTTGAGGAATTATTTAGCCATAAATTCTATCCTCACATCATTCAAATTTCTAAGACAAAAAACTTATTTAGTTATAAGAAATTGAATCTCTCAGTGATAGAGTATGTTGCTAAATTTATTAATTTAGTCCACCTTTCCATGAAAGTTACTACAAGTTAATACTTTAATTCATGCATTTATGAGTTTGGATTGAGGATGGATATTCTCACAATGATTTCCATTAATTATATAATGTATTATATAGAAATAGTCAATAGAGACTTGTTGGTCAAAAGGGATATCTTAGGAAATAAGGTTGTGGGGAGTATGTTTATTCATATGGGAATTTTAGGGAGCTCTAAAGTTTGGAATAAAAGGAATATGGACACCTATTTACAGAGTGATTGGGCACCTTAGAATCATACCATCGGATCAATAAACATTCCTCTATGACTAAATATCAATCCGTGATGTTTTCAACATGGTTCATTAAACAATACCTTGTGAGATTGTGTGAAACCACAAATAGATTTTCACAATTTCAACTAAATGGTAAATCATTAACATTATTGTTTCTTTTATCCATGGTATATGGTGGTATAGAAACATCTCATGGTTACCAAACAACATATACTTCGATAGGATGCATGCATAAGAATAATTACCATCATTAGAACCGAGTGAACCAAGGCAGTTCTTAGAACACCATGACTCCTCAACCTATGAAATATCAATAGGTTAACAAATTTCAAAGTGAAATGAGTAAGAAATTATATGGAACTAATCAAGTGATTTTGGATGATCAATCGGGTCCTTCGATAGTGAGATATATGATTATTTTAAACTCTACCCTTATGTAAGGTTTTTCTAACATGATCATTTCCTACTCATTTATTTTTTCTCATGTTGTTGATATTATGGGTTTATATGTTGAGATGATTCCTCCTATTTTGAATCTACAATATCCTCTTAGAAAAATATAGTGTCAATACCTTATGTGTAAATATTATTCTATATCGACTGATGGGGATGATTTTATTTGAGATATATCTGTGATTGATATTGATATTTGTGACTTGATTCTGGGTATGGATAGGTATAAATTTTTCAAAGATCACATCGACTATTATGACCAAAAGGTTAGTTTCAAATATTTGGATGGTGTTGGGAATCTATTTCAAGGATATTGGGATATAAAGGCTAGTATGATAGAAAATTTGACACCAGTGGTTGGAACTATCTCATATCACTTGGTTGAACTGAATTTAGAATCTATGGATGAGATTGGGGACAAATATTTTCTGACTATTTTAGAACAATTTCTAGATTTTTTCCTAAAAAAATATCAGTCTTTCCACCCAAAAGAGAAGTAAAGTTTACGATTGCACTCCTATTGGGTACTAGTCCAATTTTCCTTCTATCATATCAGACAGAACCAATATAATTGAGGGAAATGGATTTCTAATTAGAGGAGTTAGAAAGTAAAGGGTTTATTCGACCAAGAACGTCTTCATGGATATGACCATTTCTTTTTGTGAAAAAGGTGGATGAAACTCTTATAATTTTTGTGGATTATTGTATTCTAAACCAAGTTATGATAAAAAATAAGTATATTTTTCCTCAAATTTATGATATGTTTGATCATCTTGGACACCAGGTTCAAGTGTGGGACTCACATATCAATGTTAAGTTAGGATTTAGAGCAGTACGGGTCGATTAGGGTGAGGTGGTGGTCATGGACAAGGTATCTAGACACCAGTTGTACCTAGACAACATAGTGGGAATACTCTAGGTGATGAGGTCATTTCATAGGGTCATAGTTTATGCAAGATATATTTTGTAAAGCCTATACCTAAGGAGAAGAGTTTTGAGACATCTACAGTGAGAGGTATGATCTTAGTAGTCTTTATGCTAGTATCTTTATTTTTGATATAGGTGGATCTCATAGTTATATATCTATGATTGTTTTGAATATCCTTGGTCCCATGATTCAATATTTTGAGGGTGTTATAACACTCAATGATTCATTGGGGATCATAATGAAGGGTGTATACCAATGCAGAGAGTTACCCCTTGATATTGGTGGTTGTCACTTCATATGAGATATTTTTGTAATACAGATGACCGGGTTTGGATTCATACTCAGGATGGACTAGCTAGTTTCTTATCAATACCATGTGCATTTATATCATTGGAGGGTGACTATCACATCAACAAATGGTGCATTTTTTATTCACAAGGGTGAATGGGATGTCCAGGTGAGCCGAGCTGGACCAGAGAATCATGGGTTAGGCAGGATGACAGTCTAGATTGTATGTCTATATATGGATGAATAAGGATTATGTTAAGAATATTTCCCTCTATTGGTTCATCATTTTAGGTATGTTTTCTTAGATGAGTCTTATAGTTTACCTCTCATAATATAGGTGGAATTATATATTTAGAGGAGATGCACCTATATCCATTCTAGCTTATAGGATAATAATAACAGAGTTTTAGGATATCAAGAGGCGGCTAGGGGACTTAGAGGTAAATGGTTTTATACAACTCATTACTTCTATGTGGGTTTCTCTAGTACTTTTTATGAAAAATTAGGACGGTACCCATAGGATATGTGTGGATTATCTCAAATTGAACCAGTTGACAGTTAAGAACCGATATCCCTTTCCATGGATATATGACCTTTTTGATAATATCAAGGATGTTAGGTGTTGTTGAAGATTTACTTGAGATGTGGACAACATTAGGTACATGTTCAACCTACAAAAATACCTCATATATATTTTTGTAGCATTTATGGTCTATATGAGTATCTAGTTATATCATTCAGTCTTACGAATGTGCCAACAATTTTTATTATTTTGATGAATCGATTTTTCCTTCATTATCTAGATTAATTTGTGGTGGTTTTCATGGATGATATCTTGGTGTATTATCATAATCGAAACAACCATGCCAAAAATCTTGAGAATGTTTTGGATACATTGAGAAAACATTAGTTATATGATATGCTCACAAAGTTCCACTAATGGATGTATAATATTCACTTCCTAGGTCATATTATCTCAGAGAGAGGAGTATCAACTAACCCCGAAGAGGTGAGAGTTGTAGTTTCATGGGAGTATCCCTAGAACATCTTTGACATTTGGAGTTTATTGGGGATATATGGATATTACATGAATTTCATACAAGACTTATCATTCTTATCAGTTCCATTTATGGGATTGACTAAAAAGGGTGTGGAATTTTTTTTGGATAGATGCCTATGATATAGAATTTCAAGAGTTGAAAGGGAGTCCAACTTTAGGGCCGAGTCTGATTCTACAAGATCTAGGAAAACGATTCATTGTGTATCATGATGCATCATGTATTGGGATTGGATCTATTCTGATGTAGGGGGATATAGTCATGGTGTATGAGTCTCGGTAGTTGAGGCAACATTATAGGAACTACCCAACTCATGATCTTGAGTTAGCTGTATTTGTTCATGGTTTGCACTGTTGGAGACATTACTTACTTGGAGATCACGTTGTTTTGTTCAAAGACCACAAAATACTCAACTATATTTATAAATAGTGTGATTTAAATCTAAGGAAGTGAAGGTAGGTTGAGTACTTACATTATTTTGACTTTGATCTTTCCTATATGTTTGAAAAATGAAATGTAGTGGCAAATTCATTGAGTAGAAGGACTCAGATGTAGGCAATTAAAGAGGATAGTAGTGAGTGGAATATTATGGGATTATATTTAGAGATTCACTTAGAGGTAGAGGATGGTCATAGGAAGAAATTTATTCCATCCACATATACCATTCTGGATAGAGTGAGGATGAGGCAACTATCAGATTCATAGGGCCTAGTCCTACGAGAGAGTGTGGAAGGTGAGGAACTGCCTCTTGGTGGGACTTTAGGTGATGATGAGATCCTGTGTGTACATTGTTGCATTTGGATTCCATTGGAAATACGTGAGGAGATGATGTGTTAGTTTCATGCCTCAATTTGGGTATTTCACCCTGGTGTCACCAAGATGTACCGTGACTTGCACTGTCAGTACTGGTGGCTATGTATGAAACCTGAGGTAATTGGTTTTGTCATGGGGTGTTCCACCTATCAGTAGGTGAAGGCAGAACATCATGGAACATCTAGGATTTTGTAGTTGTTACCTATTACTGAGTGAAAATGGGATGATGTCACACTAGATTTTGTGACCAGGTAACCAAGGTCACCTTGAGGTAGTGATACTGTTTGGGTTGTTGTGGACAGGCTCACGAAGGTTTCTCATTTCCTTCTGATCAGGGAGACCTTCAGTGTAGACGATCTAGGGAAGTTGTATATCCATGGGATATTATGACTTAATGGGGTCCCTCATACCATAATTTTAGTTAGGTATTACCAGTTTACATCTCATTTTGAAAATAGTTAGTAGAGGTAGTTGGGTACATAGGTACTTCTGAGCACATCATACCACCCTCAGATTGATAGCTAATCAAAGCGTATGATTAAGGTTCTTGAGGACATGACGTAAGTATACATCCTTGATTTTTGGGGATCTTAGGATATGAATATTCCCCTATTTTATTTTTCCTACAATAATATATATCTGGTGACTATAGAGATGGAACCTTATGAGGATTTTTACGGTAGACCATTTTAATCACCCCTGTGCTGGTTAGAGGTAGGTGAGGCATCTTTACTAGGACTGTGTCTCTTACAGGAGAATTATGAGTAGGTCCAGTTGTTCAAAAATCATATGTATACTATATAATATTGACATAAATCTTACATCGATTACTGATGATGACCTCTATAGATTGAGGTTTAAGAACAAATCTTTTTACAAGTCTCCCCAAGGTTGGGACACATACAGATTAAGAGATATGGTAAGCTTTCACCACGATATGTATGACCATTTTATATTCTAGTTAGGGTCATAAAAATAGACTATCAGTTGTAGTTACCTCAGAGGTAACAATACATGAATGCATTTATCCACATATCTCATCCGTGCCATTATCATTCAGACCCATCTCATGCTTTCCAAACAGATGAGATTGAGTTACAGGTAGATGTGTCCTTTGAGGAGCATCCTATATGTATTGTTGATAGGATCCCAAAGGTTCTATGAGGTTGTCAGTTCCTCTAATATGGGTTCTATGGAAGCATGGCCATTTAAAGGACGATTCTTGGGAGAGGGAGACTGACATACATTCTCTTTGGATGGAGATATTCTTAGGCGTTTCTTGACCACCCTTGGAAGTGAAATTCGTAGATAAGGGAGGAATATTATAACATATTGGGTTTTCCTATGATGTATATATATTTTTTATTTTTGTTTAAATTATTTTTATTTCCTTATGTGGATACCCAAAGAGATAATGGGTTTATAGGGGGCGTCTAGGGCTTTTTCAAATCCTAGAGTGAAATTTTTTGGGAAAAAAGGTAGACCGCACTACTAGAGGAAATCGTGCGAGGAAGGATGAACTATTACTTCAAACCATTCAAGGTGGTCCAAGGATCTATCAAGAGGTGAACAGTTTAAGAAAATAATATGGATAAGGTGGAATTCTAATGTGAGGGCCTCTGTAGTTTTTTATAGTGGATGAGACATATTTTTCACATGGTTTGGAAAACTGTGCCAATGAATCATGCAAAGTTCCCCCTTAATACAGTGAAGGTAGCATAGTAAGTTCACGGTTTGGCCAGCTATGCAGCCAAACTGTGCGACCCAGTAAAAATTGGAAAATTAATTTTTATCCCTTTTTGAGTTTATGTTTTGAAAAATATTTCATTTTTATCTTTCGTTGGACTGTGTTGAGTGTTGAGATCTCCCTTTGAAGGCCATTTCATAGGCCTTTCCATTTATTCTCTATCTGAAATCGAATTCAAACACTATCAGGTTGTTAGATTCATTCCAGGGAGTTCTTAATTCCTCTTGAGAAGTTCTTTGTTTAACTTGGTATCGATGGTGTTATTTAGGTGAAAGCTAATATTCACTATTTCTAGGTTCTTCCATAGTTCTTTATTTTTATTTTTATTTTGATCAAATCCAAAGATGATACTATATGAGTGATCTATTATAGACCTATTCTAAGAGTTCTATACCTTTCCCTCATGGTTTGGGGTTTTATAAGAATAATTTCCTTTGTTCCACATGGAAGAAATTCTGAAGGCCCCCCTTTACTTTATTAAATGGTTTAATTGGATGTATTGGAACTTTTTAATGATTAACACTATTTATTTTGATATTATTTGAGGTTTTTGGTCAAACCTAGGCCACCCATGGGGTATGAATTTTTTTTATCCCTTTTTATACCACCCATGGGGTGTTTGTGAGATGCCTAGTTACAGAAACCCCTTGAATTTATTTTAATTGAATTAAATTTAATGTTAGTAGAAGGTTTTACTCCTTTTCCATGTGATAATAAGACATTAATTGTTTTAATTATTTAAATTGAAATGGTAAAATGATTTGTAAGAACTCATGCAATGTAATTGAATAAGGAATGATGTTTTAAATGAGATTATGACTTGAATATTAGAGGATTCCTTGGTCGTTATACTGTGGAACCTGATTCCATTTATATCCCATGAAAATTTATCCCATGGATCTTATTTATGGTAGTATATTCCTTGGAATTGTTTTCTATTTCGGTATTGTTTCCGCAGGATGCCTTGGGCATTGATACCCCTTCGAACTAGATTTATTGGCCTCGCAGTGGACATAGTATAGTGACATGATCCTTGGACCCCACTCAATTATTTATTGAGTTTCCATCAAGATTCTACTAAGAATAAATCTGGATTACATATTCATATAAACCTTCAATATAGCCCTTCGTGGTTTGACACCTTTTAATTACATGGTGCAACCATTGTGGATGAATTTTTTTTATGGTGAGGCCATGATGAATTTGATATACTGGATTATATGGAATGTACGTGGTAGTAGTTTACACTTGGTTATATGACATGAATGTGGTGTATTTTTACTTTGATTATAGATTTCCATAGTAAGGGTATCAGATTATAGTTATTAGACTGGACAAGGTGACTTATATATTTCTATTTAACCATTGTATTTTACAGGAGCCCTAATATTGTTTGCAGGAAGCCTTATTTAGATTGAAAGTATCAATTTTCAATTATTACTTTATCCTTGGGCATTTAAATTTTACTAATATCATATCTGTTATATACTTCACACTATTTAGCTTCTATCGCACAACCTGAATTTTTTACAGACACCATTGGTGGTGGCATAGTGAGTGTTATCTCATACCTTGTCCGAGACTCCGTTGGGTACCTGAATAGTCTATATGGATGCAGGTAGGGTCTGGGGAAAGCACCCACAATAATATTCTCGATTGTTTTATGCTTAGGAGCAGGGGATCACTTGACCGAGTTGAGCCTTGTGATGCTAGCTGGGATATTATTTTTGGAAGTTTTTTTATTTTTGATACTTGTATTATAATAGATTCCTATATACCTATTTTGGATTCTTTTTATAGACATGAAACAATCATCATTTCATATGATATTCCTTTTGTAATTGTTTATATATTCCTATATTGGGTGTTAGTCTTATTTCAGATGATTAATTATTATATTTTCTTATTCTATTGATATATATGTTTATTACCACTATGATACACTTTAACATGAGGTAATAGTCTCCCCATAGGCACACCCTTGGACCTCGATAATCGTTTTAATCCTCTATTATTTAGTGAGATGTGCATGAGGCCATGAGTCCAACCAGGCTCAGGGAACCATTCAGTGGAAACTGGGTCTGAGATGTTACACATATTGATGTCATGGTCATATAATATAAATATGGAGCTTGGACTATGTTGGGTGTTTCTTGTTTATTTCACATGTGAGTTTTTATTTTTTTTTATTTTGGTTATTTTCAAGTATATCATTTTTTTCTCTTTTAATCTAACATGGTATAGTGGTTTGGTTATTTTCTAAGTTTTATTTTGTACTATATATCATATAGTGGTTTGGTTGGGTATTGATCATGTGGTTTTTATGTTTTATTTCTAAAATGGAAAATCATCCCCCAAATGTTCCTGAGGCCCTTAGAATTTATTACCAGCCTTTGGTGTCATTGGGATATCACCTAATTCATATTATAACCACAAACTCTTATCCAGACAATGAGGAGGGTTAAGATGTTACATAAAATTTTATAGCACTCATCCCATGTATGACCATGTAATAAAGGTGTAATGATACATGAAATCAATTACACTCCCCAATGAACAATGATTTGAGACTAATTCCAATGTTCTATAGACACAACTTGGGTTGTGATTTACACTATAATGACCCTTATCAATAAAACAAATAAACATTAATAAAATAATATTTACTGAATAAGAAACATATAATCAAATAAAAAACATTATAACATAATCCCATTAATTCCCCTATATTACACATAATCAAATATGACTCAAAATTAAAATATAAGTACTGTGGTAAGAATAACATATGATCATCACTCCTTGATGTATCATGATATTGTCTTCTATATATATAGACCTATTAAAATTATATGAAAATTATTGTATATAATCTATATGAATGGGAGGTGTGTATATACCTAGGAAGAGAAAGTAATACTTTATAGAAACCAATATATCACATGGAATCCAATGGATTTAGCTGTGATCAAACAAAATTTGTGTTAAGATTTAAATGATTAAGATAACATAATTTTCATTTGAAAATAAAGTATCGGGTGTAATCCATGCCACTTAAATAAACTCATACAAAAATTTATGAATGGTAGTAACCATAGAATATAGATACCAAACACATGGATCACCCTAATCTCATATGAAAAATTCATTGATGTATATTGTATCTTATTCAAAAAACATATCATTAAAAATTTTTATGGCACTAACATAATTCCAAGCTAATTAAATGAATCCCACTTCAATAGATCCAATATTATCCTAACCCAATGATCCTTTCATGTAAAAATCTAAGTGTCACTTTGATAAGAACAATTATTTATCGAAAAACTTATCAAATATCATTTTATTTTCAACAAAATATTTAAAATTCTACCCGAAGTGAACCCTTTCAAATAAATCATGCACATTAAACAATTCAGATTAATTCCCAAAATTTTAATCTGAATTTCTTTATCAAATATAAAATTTTAAAGAATAAATTTATAGATTTTCATTTTACTCACATTAAACAATTACATGATTAAAATAGATTGTGAGACTATTTCCAATATTTTATATTTCAATTTATCACATTAAAAGTAATTTCAAGCATGAATAAAATCCCTTTACACTACTATATTTTCACAATTTAAACTACAAAAAACAAAAATAACACTAAAAATTCATTGGGTGTATTTATACCATTTATAAATTCATGTCCACCTATTCACATGTTATCTAAAAAATATAGTTCCAGGAAAAACATTAAATTGTAGAGATAATAACATTAAAAATAACTCATCTAAACTCATTAGTCACAATATGAATTTATATTACAGATAAAAACACACAACACATATTCCAAATTACTAAAACATCAATTTAATCACTTATTTACTTATCACTAATTATTATATTAAATTTTTCATCATTATAACAACTCAAATAGTCATTATTCTCCTTAAATCATATATTTTAACAATAATATATGTAGTTCCATCATTATAACACATTATTAAATAAAAAACATCACTGAATAATATATATAATATTTCTAAAATATTATAAATAATTATGCACATCAATTATGTATTATGAATTATTAAATAATTTAAATAGTTTCAAATAATATATAATCAATATATTAAACATGAAAATAAGAATTTTATCCCCTTCGTCAAACTCATATAGTAATAAAAAAATTAATGAAGGTGAAAAACCTATTTTAACATTTTTAAATATGAAAATTTTCTAACTATGTGAGAGGAGAGAGTATTAGGTAATTTAAATTTTTTTTTGTTAACTTATCAAAAAATGATTTTGGTTCTTAAAGTTCATACTATTGATCTTGGGGATGTTGATTTTGAATTTTTTATCAATACATATCACGTGACACATTATTCTAGAGAACATTATTCCTGTATTTTATGATGTTTGGAGATTAATTTCCGTTATAATAGGTTTTTATGATTCATTAAATTAGAATGGTTTCATATATAATAACATAGAGGAAAATGAAAACTAAAAAAGGAACACATCATATCTCGCAAACATAGAATCCATAAAATTACAATGATTTATAAGATTAACTTGGATTTTTTACTATCTATATAAGAATGACTCTATGAAAAAGGAATTATATTAAAGTAATCCATGCTCTTTGTATGTGTAACTAAATTATTTTTAATATAGTGTATGGTTTTTGAGTTATATGATTTTTTATAAGGTCATATATAAGATAAATTTAGCCAATATAAGTATAAACTAGTTATACATTTGAATCACTCTAATTATTTATAACATAGATAGAATAAAAATTTATGATATGTATGAATAAATATTTATTTAATAGTATATATTAGATAATTAAAATGGTAAAATTATAATAAAATAGGATTTAATTAGTGAAACCTAAGACTATATTTGATGATGCAATAATACTCATCAAGTGTTAAAAATCATGATAACATGATGGTGATCATAAATAATGATGTGGTATCTATTATATTTGAATGAGAAGTTTTTATGTGAGAAGCGGTTTACATGTGATCAGGTATAAATGAATAATAAGGTTCATGTTTTTTGGAATCTTATGAAATCAATTAAGATGATATTTTTGGAGAGTCAATGATAATATATTGAATATTTAAATTGATATATCCTTGACTACACTGAATGAGAATTGATAGAATAATATCATGGATGAGATCATGGATATATCAAGATCATGTTTCCAATGAGATCATTATGGGTAAAAAATAAAAATTGTATTGGTCTATTGTAGATGAGATTAATAGAATAAGATAATAATAAATAATGCAATTTTTTTAAAAAGGATATAAAATAGATTAATTTATATTTATTGTAAATTGTAGTGATATTTTTGATAGAAGAAATATCTAAGCATATTTTTATAATATAAAAATAATAGATACAAGCTAAAAATATTTTTTTAGATGAATATGGATATCTTATATGTCTAGTTCAGTAGAGAATGACACATTATTTGGTGGTATATCATCATGATGGTCATGTTTATGATTATTTTTAGTAATTATCTTATTGTTAAATATTTGTAGTGATAGTTTCATATTAGGTGTAATAAAATATCCTATTGTATGGAATTATATGATAAGAACCATGAAGATATGTGTGAGTTGAAAAATAATAACCATACGTTAAAGATGTAGTCATCTATATTGTAAATGAGTATTTTCAAATCTCTTATGATATCAATTTAAATTATTTATTTATTTAGTATATAGATTTATGTCAAAAAATATTGAGTCTCGTTTTTTAAATAAAATGGATAGTTTTCAACTCTAATTTCCCCCCTCTTTGTAATATGTAGAATTTTTAAAACCAATAAAAACACTAATTGATAATAATTTATGATTATTTTATGTGAAAACATATTTTTCCAAAAAATAATAATAATTTAATATATTATTTAAATGGACTTTCATAAGGATAAAATAATAGTTAACAAATTGGAATATTCTATGGAATATTTTTAGATTTAGGTTTTGAGATAGTAAGGGATTCTATGGCCCATATAGCCTCATCACAAGCGAAATAAAAATATTAAAAATATTATATATCTTGGGAAATATTTTTACTAATATAATTGAATATCTACCAAATGGTGCATCATATGAGAAATTTAAGACCACCATTAGGTCCGAGATGAGGGGTTTACCCTAGGAATGACCTAATATTTGCATGCATCGAGCATTGGTAAGATCACATGCGAGGTTAAATTATTTAATATTTTTGTTATATATTTTTTTAGAAAATAATTGAATATCTCCCAAATGGTGTGGAATTTAAGAAATCAGAGACCACCATTAAGTGATAGATGCCTGGTTTACCCTAGGCGTAACATAACTTTTATTTGTTTCGAGAGTTTGGTAAATCACACACAGGGGATAAATTTTTAATATTTATTTATATTATTATATTGAATTAATTATTTAAAAACCATTTTTTTTACTTCATCTTCAACTTCT
The DNA here is from genome assembly GCA_963277665.1 of Viscum album. Taxonomy (NCBI): domain Eukaryota; kingdom Viridiplantae; phylum Streptophyta; class Magnoliopsida; order Santalales; family Viscaceae; genus Viscum; species Viscum album. The sequence continues at coordinate 1,108,237,435 of OY728142.1, read as the reverse complement.
GGAACCAAACTTACATTGTTGAACACCATTAATTTATAAAACCACAAAATTAACATAGTATTTATTTTTTTCAATTGAAGAAAATTAAATGGGTTATTTCAATGACTCTTCTTTAATTTTTGGTTGAAACAGTGGATTAAAATAAGGTTTTGTATTTTAACTAAAAGTGTATTTATTTGGGGATTTTGAAATAAATTAACTATTTTAGGATCAATTTTGGCTGATTTTTTTGATTCCCGGTGATCCTGAAAATCCTCTACACACGTGTGGTGGAACCATGGTTGATTGATCAGGGTGCACACGACTTCTTATCATTCTTCATTTGGCACTGTGTACATGCGATTTTGGTATTTTTTACCTTATTTCCTCACTAATTTATTACTTAAATTATGAAAAAAATAATTGGTCAAATAATTAATCTTTAAAACCTAGTTTTATCTATTGATAATTCCAAAAATTATAAAAAAAATTTATATAAATTTAAAAATGATAAGTTATTATAAATTATCAAACTTTAATTGTGTGGAATTTCAAAAGAATGATTTCTGAAAAATTATCAAAAGATAATTGTGTACGATACTCAAAAGAATGATTATTATAAAATTATCATGGGATAATTTATGGTATTTTCAAAGGGAAATTGCATTGAATTATCAATGATAGTTTCCATGAATTATCAAGTGATGCTTACATTGATTTATCAAATGATAATCTATTAAATTATCAAAATATAATTATTGAATTATGAAAGGATAATTATAGGGATTATTAAATATAATGATATTGGTTTAGAAAAGGATAATTTATAGAATAAAAATTATCAAAGGACAATCGTATGGTTTTATCAAGGTAAAAATTATTGGAATTTCTAGATGATAATTTATTTGAATTATCAAAGGACAAATTATTGAAAAAATATAAAAAATATAGTATGTAATAAATTATCAAAATATAATTATAAATTATAATTTATAATAATTATAAAAAGATAATTATAAAGGGTAATTTATGATAAATTATAAAAAGATAATTATAAAGGATAATCTATAATAAATTATGAAGATATAATTATAAAAAGGATAATTTATAATAAATTATAAAAAGATAATTATAAAAAATAATTTATGTTAAATTATCAAGATATAATTATAAAAGGAGAATTTATTATAAATTATCAAGAGATAACTTTAAAAGGTTAAATTATGAGAAATTATTAAAAGGATAATAATAAAAGGATAATTTATGATAAATTATCAAGAAATAATTATAAAATAATAGTTTGTGATAAATTATAAAAAGATAATTATAAAGGATAATTTATGATAAATTATAAAGAGATACTTATGAAGGATAATCTATAATAAATTATCAATAAATAATTATTAAAATTAATAATTAAAATAAATTATCAAAATATAATTATAAAGGACAACTTATGTAAAATTATCAAAAAAAAAAAAATTATAAAAGGATAATTTTGGGGAAATTATCAAAGGATACTTATAAAGAGATAATTTATGAGAAATTATTAAGAAATGATTATAAAAGGATAATTTTTGATAAATTATCAAAATATAACTATAAAGGGATAATTAATAAGAAATTATTAAAATATAATTATAAAAGGACAATTTAAAATAAATTATCAAAAGATAATTATTGTCAAAGAGAATATTGGGAGCACATGTGTTGGCTTAAAACTATAATTTAGAAATTACCTAGGAGAGAGAGTTTATTATCACATGAAATATTTTATTTCTTTTTGAAATAAAATAACTACTGTTGGTTCTAGTGACCCTTGATGAACCTTGAGCTTTGACGCATCAACGTTTATGAAAATAAGGATGTGAAGAGTTGTTCTTGACTTTTGAGGTTTATAATCTAGCTATAAAACCACATAGGTTGGTTTATCATTGCCTTTGATGTTGATTACTTTTGAGATAGGAAGATCCTTACCTTTATAATTTGTTACAAAAGTTCCCTTAATATGATTTATACATAGAAAAATTTAATGACTATACTAGATTATGATCTCATGTGGGTGTGTATAGCCCTGAGGACCTTATGTGACACTTGTTTCCATTAGTAATTTGTAGATTTTTATTCATTTTCAATGCCAATCACATGTATTATTGTGCTACCTTAGTTATAATGATGTGATATGTTTTCTTGTGTATCCCCCATGCTATGTGTGCTTTTATGATATTTTTTACGGGACCCCAGAAAGTTAGAACATCATGACATGTTTATCCATTATAGGGTGAGTGTGAACGACTCGAGGCTACGGTGATGGTGGGACAATTCATAGGGTAGTGATACAATGATGACCCATGGATGCCGTGTGATGCAATTGATGAATAGAAGATGCTAAATGTTATGTTCTCAATTCCTAATGAATTATGAGTAGATCTATATGCATTTAGAATTCTAATAAAATTACTTCATAAATGAATAGTGTTTTTTGAGTTTCATAATCACATGATTTAGAGTAGTATGATTCATTATTCTCATGGCTAGCCCATGATTCTTCTGACACCTTGATTATCTATTTGGCATATATCTGATGTAGGTATGGCCGAGGGTTAATGATCAATTTTCTAGATAATGGCTACTTGGTTTTGGAATGTTTTCTATGATTGTTACACATTTATTATTATTATTATGGAATACACATGTATACTTGAGATCAATAGGTTAAGGACACATTGGTGGTTTTTTGTTAGGTTTTCCATTAACACCCTACTCAAGGTACACTTGTAGATTTCATAGGGGATCTAGAAAAGGGTAAGGGCCCTATGATGTACTGTTTAGTTAAGGAGAACATAGATTGTGGTGCGATAGTATGGACACTAATGGGATCTGTAGTTTATAATTTATTTATTTATATTATTTATTTACCATGGACAAGTGTTCCACTTTCAGAAGATGATTTTATTTACTCGTCATGTATTCCACTTATTTAGTTATTTGGCATGTTTACTCTAAGGATTTATTATGCTAGTTATTGTTTATTATTAATCTTATGACATGATATTGTGGGTATTGTCTCATCATTTTTGGACTCAGACCGTCACACCTAGTTGGCAGCCTCTTGCTTACGAGATAGTAAAAATGTGGTCATGCGTAACTCTAGAACAGACTCAATAATTCAGATCGGGAATTTACAAAATAGAATTGAATGACCAGGATTCAATAACTTGTTCTTGTATTTACCATGGGATGGGATAAGATATACATGAGATAGGATGATTGGGAATTGGGAAGAAGAACTATTTCTGTGCCTAACCATCACTATATGATGGACCTCTAAGTTTCTATAAAGTGGGGATTTTTTCTATTACTAATGACTAAACTCACTTTGGGTGATGAAAATGATGTTAATATGAGATTTATGGGTTTTATAGTGGTTTCATGCATCATGAATAGAACCCTAGGTTCACATGTCATATATATACTGATTTTTATGGATTATAGCTGTTTATTAATTAAATTACTTGATTTGTGCTTTCTTTTTATGATAGTTCCTTATATATATGTATGTGTGATTTATAATATTGTGATATATCTTTATTGTAATTAATTATATGACCTATGAATGTTTTTGTGTTAATATTTGTATGATGAATTTGAAAAATGTGCATGGATGAAGACTGGGGTTAGTGTTAGGAGGGGTATACCTTGGGTTAATAGTAGACTCCTAGGAGAATATTATGTTATCCCATCAACTAGTTAAGATAAATATTATGTGATCCCATTGACTGATTATGTTTTATCTTAATGTCTCTAATTATTTTCTGAAGTGTTTTACTCCATGTTAAAGAATATGTCACCTCAATGTAGTCTAATTAGACTACTAGGGAACTGAGAATAAATACTTATACATAGGAGGAGGTTTCAATATTACCGCTAGATATGTAAGAGAATGAAGTTTATCTTACCCCCTCACCTACTCTATGGTTTAGGAAGCACAACCAGTTCAACTTGATGTCTTTCACTTTGTGAATTCCCTATGAATATGTGTTCAGAACTATGGTCAAATATTCCTAAACATCAAATATATCATTATCCATCCTTATAGGGAACCAAATACCCTCAGGATTCTGAAGAAAGGGTTGAAATATTTTTTGAAATCCATGACCTATTAGAGACTCTGAATGAAGACATATTAAGATGAGATTGAGTTCATGTTGGAAGTGAATCCATTTTGGTACCCCATATCTTATGGTTCCAACATATTTGAAGGATCTCATGGTAAAACTAGATGAATAAGATAGGAAGGTATATGTCAAACATAGTACTTAACCATTAGGTGAAGTTATTTTATTTTCTAATAAGGAGGAAAATAGACTCAGGCTATGCATTATTTACCAAAAGAAAACTAGGTGATGATTTAGAACAGATATCCATTACATAGGATTGATGATCTTGTCGATCAACTATAGGGATCCTGATGGTTCTCCATGTTGGAACTTCTATTTAGATATCACTAATTATGAGATATAGAGGAGGAAATTCCTAAGATAGCATCTCATATCATGTATGAAATGTATGAGTACTTGGTAATGCGATTCAGACTGATGAATGCACCAACAATATTCATGTAAATCATGAAAAAACCTTCCACCTATAGATGGTCTTGTTCTTTGTGGTGTTAGTCGATGATATCCTTATATATTCACTGACACCATAACAACTTTCTAAGAACCTAGATATTTTTTGGGTATGATTTGAGCACACAATATTTATACGATGTTGTCAAAGTGGGACTTCTGAATTTGTGAGGTAAAGTTCCTAGGACATGTGGTGTCTGAGACTGAAATATTTGTAGACCTATATAAAGTTGAGGCAATCATTTCATATAAGTATCCCTAGAATGTGTTTGAGATTAGGATCATTCTGGGTTTTGATAGATATTACTGATAGTTTATCCATGACTTTTCTCAACTATTACAACACATGAAAACTTTAACAAATAACAGAGTGAAGTTTTAGTGATCAGACCAATGTGAAGTGGATTTCCTTAAGTTAAATATAAGGTTGATGATAGCTCCAAGGTTTACACTCAATGGGCCTGATATTGGTTATACAGTGTACTTTAATGCATTAGGCATTGGTATGGGAGTGGTGCTAATGTAAATATAGAAGGTAGTATCTTATGGTCATTATCAACTATAACCCAACGAAAGGAACTAAATTATGCATGAATTGGATCTAGAATCTTTGTTCTACACTCTAAAATGTTAGAGACACTATCTCTTTCATGGGAGATTTATTGTTTACACAGATCACAAGATCTGTTGATATATATTCACATAGAGGTACCTAAACTTGAGATAGAGTGGCTAGGTTGAGTATTTATAGACATTCAACTTTGAGATGATGTATGCAACTGGGAAGGGTAATTTTATTTTAAATGATCTTATATGTAAGACACAGGCTGATCAGGAGCTTTGAAAGAGGCCCTCAGAGGAGTAGTGGTGCATTATGAGATTATTGGATGATTAGAGGATTGATGCCTTAGAGGACTAGAAGTCTATGATTTATTATCCCTTGGTAAACCCATCATTATATGTGTACCAAGTTAAGTATGGATAAAATTTAGACTCATAGTGTTTTTTAATTAGGGGATGAATTCCTAGGGTTGATTCAATACTTGAATGGTTGATGGAAGATGATGATGTAATATTGGTACATGGGAGAGTAGTATTTACTTATTCCATAAAAGAGGACATGATGAGATATAACCATAACTCTATAAGGATAATACATCTTTGTGTGACCAAGATGTATCATGAATTTAGGAAGTAGTTCTTATGGTCAGGGATGAAGTGAGACATTGTAGATTTTATCTCACAATACCTTACCAGTTAGAGGGTGAAGGACAAGCACTAACATCTGGGTGGGTTGTTATAATAACTAAAAAAACTTATGTAGTAGTGAGATGATTTCATGGTGGATTTTTTATGGGGTTAAATAGGACCTTGAAAAGTCATGTCACGGTTAGGGTGAATGTTGGTAGACTAATGAAGTCTTCCTAATTCTTACCGATTAGGGAGACTCGCTCATGGGAGGTGTTAGGAAGGATCTATATTATAGAGATTTAATTAATTCATGGAGTTACCATGAGAATTATTTTAGATAGAGGCACATGTTTTACATTACACTTTTGGAAGGGATTACAAAAAACCATAGGGACTCAGATGAGATTGAGCATGGTGTACCATCCTCAGACTGATGGATAGTTAGAGTGAACTATACATATATTGGAAAATATGCTTTCATATTACATGCTAGACTTTGGTGGAGCATGGTATGATCACCTATCCTTGATTGATTTCATATAAAATAATAGTTACAAGAATTCAATTTAGATTTCACTTTATTAGGCTCTTTATTAGAGGCTTTTTCCCTTACCGCTCTGTTGTCACGAGGCAAGTGAGGTAGCAATTGTTGACCCCAATATAGTTCAAGATACATTTGAGAGGGTGTAGCTAATACAAAATATGTTGATCACTACATAGAGAATACATAGTTCTTATGATGACTGTAGAAGGATACCTTGGAGTTTGCTGTGGGAGATCAGGTTTTCTTGAGATTGAATCACGGGTTAGGGAATAAGAATATATAGAAGTATTGAAAGATAACACCTCATTTTTTTGGAACTTTGAGACTATAGAATGAGTGGGGATAGTGGAATACTTTTTGGAACTTACTCTATGTTATTGAGGCATGCATGATATATTCCACGTTTCTTAGCTTTATAGGTACATGCTCAATCCTATGCATGTTATAGATTGAAATGTCATTGAGTTAGACCCTGATGCATATTATAAGTAGCATCCAATGTAGATTATAAACCAGAGTGAGAAAGTCCTCTAAGGTAAAATGATACTATTAATCCTGATTTAGTGGAATCATAGATGAACCAAGGAGGATACAGGAGAGCGTGAGTCTGATTTTTGAACTCAGTTCCCTGAGTTGTTTGATAAAGACTACTAGAGATACTTCTTGAGAATGAGAAGTCGATATAGGGTGATAATTATAATATCCTTATTTTTAAATACAATAATTACCATCATTGATAATAATTTATTATTATTTTATGTGAAAATGATTTTCATTAATAAAAATCATTTATTTGAAGGTTTAAAGGTCTTTTCATAAGGGTAAAAGACCAGTTAATACCTTGAAATATTCTATGAAATATTTTCAGTTTTAGGTGTTAAGATAGGATGAGATTCTGAGGACCGTAGAGCCTTGTCACATTAATTATAAAAAAAATTTAAATATATTATATTATTCTCAAAATTTGTTTACCAAAATAATTGAATATATACCAAATGGTGTTTCCTATGGGAAATCCAATACCAAAATTAGGTTTGGGATAAGAGGTTTACCCTAGGAATGACTTAACATTTGTGTACATTGAGAATTGGTAGGATCACACATAAGGATAAATTATTTAAAAATTTTATTATATATTTTTATGGAAATAATTGAATATCACCCAAACTATTTTTCATATGAGAAATTTAATACCATATTTATGTCTGGGATGTGCAGTTTACCCAAATAATGACATAAATTTTATGTGTGTTGGGAGTTTAGTAACATCCAATACAGAAGATAAATTTTAAATATTTGTTTATTTTATTATATTAATTTAATTAATTGATTTTTTTAAATTTATCATCAACACTCGGAATGAGTCCTCTATTGTTGCACATCATTAATTTCTAAAACCTCTAAATCACCACCATTTTGATCTATTTCAATTGAAATAAATGAAATGGGTGAAATTAATGGCCCCACTATAATTTTCTTCTGAAACAGGGTATTAAAATGGGGTTTTTTATTTTTACTGAAGGCGTATGTGTTTGTGGATTTTGAAATATCCAAACTATCTCGAGTTCAATATTGGTCAATTTCATTGAGTCTTGGTGATCTTGAAACTCCTCTGTACACATTTGGTGGAACCATGGTCAATTGATCTGGGGTCTTACAACTTCTTCTTAATCTCTGGTTGGCTCTATATTCATGTGAAATTGGTTTGTTGTTATTTTATTTTATCTCTTCCCTAATTTATTTTTTAAATTATGGGAAAAATAAAATGGTTAAATAATTAATATTTAAATCCTAGTTTTATCTAGGGATAATTAAAAAAATTATCAAGGATAATTTATAAATATTATCAAAGGATAATTTATTATAAATTATCAAAAGATAATTGTGTGGTATTTCCAAATAATGATTATTACAAAATTATCAAGTGACAATTTATATAATTATCAATGGGAAATTGAATGAAATTATCAACGATAATTGTAAGAAATCATCAAGCAATGGTTATGTCAGTTTATAAAAGGATTATCTAATAAATTATCAAAATTTAATAATTGAATTATAAAGGGATAATTATATGGATTATCAAAATATAATTATATCAATTTAATAGAGAATAATTTATAGAATAAAAACTATAAAATGATAATTACATGGTCTTATGAAGGGATAAATTATTGGAATTTCTAGATGATAATTAATTTTAATTATCAAAGGATAATTATTTAAATTATAAAATGATAATTGAAGTTTATAAAAGGATAAATTATTAATTTTTTTTCAAAAATATAATTATAAAAAGGATAGTTTATAATATATTATCAAATGATACTTATAGAGGATAATTTATAATGAAGTATCAAAAGATAATTATAATGGATAATTTATGGAAAATTATAAAAAGATAATTACAAAGGATAATATATAATAAAATAAAAAGAGAAAATTATAAAAAGAATACTTTATAATAAAATATAAAAAAGATAATTATAAAGGATAATTTATGTTAAATTATCCATTGATAATTATAAAAGTATAATTTATAAAAAATTATCAATAGATAATTATTAAAGGATAATTTTGGAAAATTATGAAAGGTTAATTATAAAAGTATAATTTATGAGATATTATAAAGAAATAATTATTCAATTTTAATCTGTGATAAATAATTAAAAGATAATTATAATTGATAATTTATGATAAATTTTTAAATGATAATTTATAAAGGGTAATCTATAATTAATTATCAAGAGATAATTATAAAAAAGGATACTTTATAATAAATTATCAAAAGATAATTATAAAGGATAATTTATGTAAAATTATCAAGAGATAATTATAAAAGGGTAATTTATAATGAATTATTAGTAGATAATTACAAAATTATAATTTTAGAATAAATTATCAAATAATTATAAAAGGATAATTTATGAGAAATTATCAAGAAATAATTATAAATGGTTAATTTGTAATAAATTATCAAAAAATAAATTTAAAATGATAATTTATTATAAAATTACAAATGATAATTATAAAAGGATAATTTATAAGAAATTATCATAAGATAATTATTCTCAAGGAAAATATTGTGAGTGAATGCGTTGGCCTAAAATGATAATTTAGAAATTATATAGGAGAGAGAGTTTATTATTGCATGAAATATTTTATTTCTTTTTGAAATAAAATAGCTTCTTTTGGTTTTATGAATAACTAAATAACCTTGAACTTTGATGTGTCAATATTTATACCGATAAGGACATAAAGATTTTTTCCTGACTATTGAGGTTTTCACTCCAGTTATCAAACCACATTGGGTAGTTTATCCTTACTATTGACATAAGTAATGTTTAAGGTATGAATTTTCTTAAATTTTCGTATTTATTACACATGTTTCCTTAATATAATTTGTGTGTAGGAATATTTTTTGATTGTATTAGATTATGATTGCATATTGATTTGTGTGTAGGCCTGAGAACCTTATTGTTATTTATATTCAATATTGATCACATGTATTATTGTGATACCTTACTCATGATGATTCTTTAATTCTATATCATGTGTCCCATCATGTTATGTGTTTGTGGTATTATTATTAGAACCCAAGGCAGGTGGATCATTGTAACGTCTTTATCCATTAAGGGTAAGTATGCATGACTTATAATGATAATGACGAGTGACCTATGCATAGGGTAGGGTTACAATGATGCCTCATGGATGTCGTGTGATGTAATCGATGCCTAGAGGATGCCAAAGGGTATGTTCTTAATGCCTAGTGAATGCGGAGTATCTCTCAATTCCCACATATTGATGAGAACATGACTTCCGTAATGCCTAGTGTATGTCTAGTTTCACAATCACACGATGCCTACACTACTACAAAAATGGGAAAGGGAAGCACCACCTTATATCAACGCTAAGTAAAAAATGCTGATAAAGAATACCTGTATCAGCGATAGGAAAGCGCTGATAAAGAATACCTGTATCAGCGCTTATAAAGGGAAACCTTTATCAGCGCTAAAAAAGTGATGATAAAGAGACCCTTTATCAGTGCTAAAAAAGCACTGATAAAGGTAGCCTTTATCAGCATTTTTTTAGCACTGATAAAACCGTGGTCCCATATTTTATAAAATCAGTCACACAGTGTCCTCTGTTTACCACACCCTAAAGCTCTCGTGGTACTGTACCCCTATGAAAACTCCCCACCCCCCGATCTTTACGTTGCCGGACCTCCGCCGCCCCTGATCTTCGCGTTGCCGGACCTCTACCGCTAGCCCTTCTCCTTATCCTCCCCCTCAAACCCCTTCGGAGGATCCTCATCCCTGCAAACCCTACTTATCCTCCTCTCTGCTTGACCCTACCCCCTGTGAACCCTAATCCCCCATTTCCCAATGGTTGGAGGCTCCTCTCGTGCACCTCCCCCTCTAGAGGTCGTGCCTTCCCCTCCCGACGTAGCACAAAAGGTTCCCTACTTCTCCTCCCCTAAGGTGAATTTATTTTCTCTTCTTCTTGATTATCTTCTTGAACTTTCTTCTTAGGAAGGATTTGACAATAATGTTGATTCGGTTTTTGTGTTTTTTTGTTATGGTTTTAATGGTTAATGGTCATACATAGGACTTTTAGATTACCCTCATGTGTTAAGTTATGTTTTATTTGACTATTCTTCTCATTCTTATGAAATATTTGTTAAATCTTTAGTTGAGATTGGGGACATGAAATTTATCCTTCTTTATTATGTTTACATTGTGGAATTATCATGTTATTTTGTTTCCATTGGATGGGTAGTACTGATTAAACTAAATACTATAATGAATTACACTAAAGGAAATTAAAGTGAAGAGGTAGTTTTGCATGTGATTTATGAAGTTACATAATATTTCTTATATATTTATGGATTTATTGGTGTTGTTGCTAAGTGATTTATTCTTGATGTTGTGAAAGAAATTTCTTACTACTAATAATATGTTATAATCACCTTTCATTATTTTCTAGTCACTTAAGGTAGGTAATGAATTTTTTGTATGTAAATTTGTAATTAAAGTGTTATATTTAAACTATAAATTCTCCTTTAATATGATATAGTGTTTAAGGGTTAGTTTTTAGCATGAATTTCTTATATTTTTTCCTTTTCATGATACTATGTATAAGGTATTTATCACTATGATTATAAGGGTGATGGTTGATTGATGTGGTTGGGAGCATGTGGTGTGGTAATTAATACAGTAGTGATGGATGGATTATTATGTGGTTATGATAGCAATGATATGGCTATTTAGGCAGAAAATAAGTGGTTTTATAGATTTTAGAATGTGTTTAGTTGTATTTTATGTCATGAAAATTTAGTTGTTATTGGGTGGTGTTATAGTTTCCTTTTGGCATGGAATATGGTTGTAATAAATGAAAATAGTAATGGGTGATGGGTTGGAAATGATAAATTATGATTTGTTAAATGATTAATGATAATGATCAGAATAATTATGTTTAATAAATGGTTAAAGATAGCATAAATGTTATTAATGATTTATGAATGGATTATAGTGGGTAGTGATTTAATGATTGGTTTTACATTAAAATGGTTAACAATTGAAATGAATATGGTAATAAAAATCCAAGAAATTATATTGTTAAATGAAATGAGAAGTTGGTAATGTTGATATAGATGCTTATGTAATTTGTTGGGCATTATTTGTGGAATTATAATAGAAGTGGTTATAAGAGGGTGGTAGTAAAAAGTCAATGGTTTATGAGGGTGTTTGCAGTGTTAGTTTGGTGTAAACCATTAGGAAAGATTTATGTGTGACTATATACTTATTATATTTTCTTATTATTTCTTACGCACCACCACTTGATTCGAGTAACCTTATTGAAATCCATATGGGTACTTTGGTTCTGAGTGTTTTTCTCAATATCTAGGTTATAGAGGGAACACATATAGAACCACTCCCTCTTCCCTTATCCCCCTTCACACTTAGTATGAGTTGTAATGGCTCATAGTGGGTATATATATATGACCTATAACGATTTTAGGTTTTGGTGTATATATATTCTTGTTGACATGATTATGTGTATTTGGTGTGGATACATAGTGGGGGTTGTTCATTGTAGGAGGAGAGTATGATGTTTATGTCCTTCATGTTCACAATATCATACTGTGATGAGGATGTGATGTGTGGTTGTGATGTGGATATGGTTTTTTATGTGTTTGTGACATGTGTATGTGTGGATATATGGTTATGAGATTATATAGAAGGGGTTGAAGCATAAGAAATATTCCATTAGAGTGTGAGAATGACTAGATTAGTGGGGAAGTGGATGTGGGGTAATTTATTAATATATATTCTTTTGATATTACACTTAAGATGGAGTTTAAAATTAGACACTCATGAGGATTTAATGGGATGATAGGTCAATAATATTTGTTAATATTTTCATATGTAATAACATGGGAGACCATATATGACACAAGTGATCATCCCCCTTGTGATTTAAAGTAAGTAACTTGAGCTTACCAAAAATATTAGGCATGATGATATTGAATGTAGGGAAGATAACTAGGAGTGGTAAATGTATCATTCTTGATTATTCTTATGTTTGTACTGGGGTGATTTGAGGAAACTATAATATATCTAAAGTAATTATATTTAATTAATTTCATATTGTAGAGATTATGAGAATCCTTTCTTTACTTATAGAGCTGGCTACTGGTTTTCATCCATATGTATTTTAGGTTGGTGAGGTATAAAAGGATGGACTAGTTGACCATAGAAGGGTTGACCTGATAGAGGAGGATGATCCATAGAGGATGATGCCGTGGTAATCAATATTCTAATAGTTGTTCCCATGAAATGTGAATCAGAAAAACACTAATACTTTTCATGTACTGATCTTCTATAGGGTGATAATGACTATGATTTATATCTGTCAACACCCACCTATCACCTTGTAGCGAGGGCTACAGTGTTCAACATCCCAGATGACAAGCTGCATAATAGACCACTTCTTAAAGATCATCTGAAAGTGAAAATTACTATAGCTCATGAGCCAAATGCAGAGCTACATATTCCACTTGATGACGATGATATTCATATGGTCGAAAAATATATTGGGAAATTCATTGCATGACCGTCACAACTTGTAAGAGTATATGCAGACAAAGAGGTATTTATTTCCTTTTTTTTCAAGCTAAACCTTTAAAAATTAATGAAAAAGGGTCTGAACCAATGAATGTTATTATAGATGAAGAAAGGGAAGGGGGTGAAAAAAATTGGCTCAAAATCATCTAAAGGATCGACCAACCGATCCCAAGGAGCTATTGAAAGCACAATAACACCACCTGTTCTCTATCCACATTTACTAGCATTAAAGACTCATGTGGATATGAAGCTAAGAGGTGGTATTAGTCATATGGTGGTTTTTGAAAAGAATATATACAGAGAGGAAAGTCAAGATTTTGTTACTGCTGAAAATGTAAATGAGATCCTTGAAAACGGTTGGCTAGGCATCACAGTTGTAAATATATATATGAGGTATGTTTTCATGAATTGATTTTCTAAAAGATGATCTAATGTGAAAATTATGACTAAATGAATTTTATATTGTTAACAGATGTATATATGAAAAAAAGTTGAAGGAATTTTCCCATGAGCCAAAATTTGAACTTGTTAGTCCTCATACCACATCAATACATCTAACGAAATTAGAGCCATAAAAAAAGGATGAAATAGTGAACGACTTGCTGAAAACATTTGAAAGCAAGATTAAAGATGACAAACTCTTCCTAATACCAACCATACAGGGGTAAAACTCTATGATTAAAGCAGATCAATTATATTTTCACTTCTTTTATTACTTATTCCTTTTTGTGTTTTTAGGCAATATTAGATGCTAATTGCAGTGAAATCGGATACTCCAAAGATTTATTTTCTAGATTCAAAGCAAGGATATCCATCAAACCAACCACACATGATGGAGTTTGTGAATCTGTAAGACACTACATCCTATGTTTTAGGTCTAAACATCAAGTAATATAATTTATATTATCTTTTACTAAGGATTATGTTATGATAGGGTGGTGTATCATTACCGTCTAAAAAAAGGAATGAGGACAGGGGCTAAGAATAAGGAGGCGAGCAAGTACTACATCTGAAAAAATATTAGGGTTTATATAATAAAATTTCACTATCCAAACACATATCAACACAAGTTACTTATTCTCCTAATGATAATTTTTTTTGCAGTGTCCAAAACAAACAAACGATAATTATTGTGGTTATTATGTTTGTAAATTTATGAAAGATATTATTTTTCATCAACAAACTAGCATCTATAAAGAGGTATTTTAAAAAACAACTACTATTTAATTTAATTTATTTATTAATTATTTATTTTTAAATTTTGTAGTACTAATCTGACTGCCAAAAAGCCTCATACTCACAAGACGATATAGATTTGTTCAGAAATGAGTGGGCCACATACCTGATGGAATATTGTACACAAATAGCATAAAGATCTAACTTGGGGACGTGTACAATTGGTGGTCATTTTTGAGAGGGGTTAAGGGGATCAAAAGATGAAACATTGTTGTATGTAAATGTTCATAGGAAAATTGTAATTGTTATTAAATAAAACATTCTTTATCCAATGAGTCATTTTCCTATTTTAACAGATGAAATGCACCAGCAACATTCAAGAATGATGAACCACTCAAAGTGTCTCTCTTTTGTTTAAAATGGATAGAATTTTAAGTGAAAACAACAACTGACATACAAAAATACTACCAAATGCATTCATATTGTGTTGATCCTTTAGGATAATGATTCATGAGTCATTTGTGACGTGTATGGGTCAACCCCACCTCAATTCGAGACATGGTGTGGCCGATATTACTCAAAGTGTCTCTCTTTTATTTAAAATGGATAGAATTTCAAGTGAAAACTATAAATAACATATGAAAATCCAACCAAACGCATTTGGATTGTGTTGAAAATTTAGGATAACGATCCATGGGTCATTTGTGACTTGTACGAGTCAACCCTGCCTCAATTAGAGGCATGGTGTGGTCGGTATCACTCAAAGTGTCTCTCTTTTGTTTAAAATGGACAAAATTTTAAGTGAAAACAACAACTGACGTACGCAAATCCAACAAAATGAATTTTAATTGTGTTGATACTTTAGGAGAACAATCCATAGGTGCATTGTTTATGTGTATGAGTCAACCCCACCTCAATCTGAGGCATGGTGTGGCCGGTATCACTCAAAGGGTCTCTCTTTTGTTTAAAATGGACAGAATTTTAGTAAAAACAACAATGACCTACACAAATATGATCAAACGAATTATTATTGTGTTTATCATTTAGGATAACTATCTATGGTTCATTTGTGATGTGTAAGAGTCAACCCCTCCTTAATCCGAGGCACGATGTGGCCGGTATCACTCAAAGTGTCTCTCTTTTGTTTAAAATGGACAGAATTTTAAGTGAAAACAACAACTGACGTATGAAAATCCTACCAAACGCATTAGTATTGTGTTGATCCTTTAGGAGAACGATCCATGGGTGCATTGGTGATGTGTAAGAGACAACCCCACCTCAATTAAAGGCATGGTGTGGTCGACATCACTCAAAGGGTCTCTCTTTTGTTTAAAATGGACAAAATTTTAAGAGAAAACAACAACTGACGTATGCAAATCCAACCAAACACATTCATATTGCATTGATCCTTTAGGATAACGATACATGGGTCATTGTTTACGTGTATGAGTCAACCCTGCCTTAATATGAGGTACAGTGTGGCCGATATCACTCAAAGTGTCTCTCTTTTGTTTAAAATGGACAGAATTTTAAGTGAAAACAACAACTGACATACAAAAATCTGACCAAACGCATTCATATTGTGTTTATACTTTAGGATAACCATCCGTGGGTGAGTTAGTGACATGTACGAGTCAACCCCACCTCAATCCGAGGCACGGTGTGGCCGGTATCACTCAAAGGGTCTCTCTTTTGTTTAAAATGGACATAATTTTAAGTGAAAACAACAACTGACGTACGAAAATCTGACCAAACGCATTAGGATTATGTTGATACTTTAGGAGAACGATCCATGGGTCATTTTTGACATGTACGAGTCAACCCTGCCTCAATCCAAGGCACGGTGTGGCCGATATCACTCAAAGTGTCTCTCTTTTGTTTAAAATGAACAGAATTTTAAGTGAAAACAACAACTGACGTACACAAATCTGACCAAACACATTCATATTATGTTGATTATTTAGACTAACAATAAATGGGTGCTTTGGTGATGTGTATGAGTCAACCCTGCCTCAATCCAAGGCACGGTGTGGCCGATATCACTTAAAGAGTCTTTATTTTGTTTAAAATGGGCATAATTTTAAGTGAAAATAACAACTGATGTACGAAAATTCGACCAAACGCATTCATATTATGTTGATCCTTTAGGAGAAAAATACATGGGTGCTTTGGTGACATGTATGAGTCAAAAACTCCTCAATCCGAGGCACGGTGTGGCCGGTATCACTCAAAGTGTCTCTCTTTTGTTTAAAATGGACAAAATATTAAGTTGAAACAACAACTGACGTACTCAAATCCAACAAAACACATTCAGATTGTGTTGATACTTTAGGATAACGATCCATGGGTGCTTTGGTGACATGTACGAGTCAACCCTGCCTCAATCCGAGGCACAGTGTGGTCGGTATCACTCAAAGGGTCTCTTTTTTGTTTAAAATGGATAGAATTTTAAGTGAAAACAACAAATGACGTATGCAAATCTAACCAAACACATTAGTATTGTGTTGATACTTTAATATAACAATCCATGGGTGCGTTGAAAAAATTTATGAGTCAACCCCGCCTCAATCCGAGGCTCGGTGTGGTCAGCATCACTCAAAGTGTCTCTCTTTTGTTCAAAATGGACAGAATTTTAAGTGAAAACAACAACTGACGTATAAAAATCTGAAAAAACGAATTTGGATTTTGTTGATACTTTAGGATAATGATCCATGGGTGTGTTGGTGATGTGTATGAGTCAACCCCTCCTTAATCCGAGGCATGGTGTGGCCGATATCACTCAAAGGGTCTCTCTTTTGTTTAAAATGGATAGAATTTTAAGTGAAAACAACAACTAACATACACAAATATGACCAAAGGCATTAGGATTATGTTGATCCTTTAGGATAAAGATAAATGGGTGAATTTGTGACATGTACGAGTCAACCCTGCCTCAATCCAAGGCACGGTGTGGCCGGTATCACTCAAAGTGTCTCTCTTTTGTTTAAAATGGACAAAATTTTAAGTGAAAACAACAACTGACATACGAAAATCTGACCAAACGCATTTAGATTATGTCGATAATTTAGGATAACGATCCATGGGTGCGTTGGATATGTGTATGAGTCAACCCCACCTCAATCCAAGGCACGGTGTGGCCGATATCACTCAAAGGGTCTCTCTTTTGTTTAAAATGGACAGAATGTTAAGTGAAAAGAACAACTGACGTACACAAATCTAACCAAAAGAATTCGGATTGTGTTGATACTTTAGGAGAATTATCCATGGGTTATTTTTGACGTTTTCGAGTCAAAACCACCTCAATCAGTGGCATAGTGTGGCTGGTATCACTAAAAGTGTCTTTTTTTTTTAAAATGGACAGAATTTTAAGTGAAAACAGCAACTAACCTACACAAATCTGACCAAACACATTCAGATTGTGTTGATCCTTTAGGATAAAGATCCATGGATTCCCCCAAACCCCCTAGATGGCCCCCAACCCTTGGATTCCCCCACCCCCTAGACACCACCCCACCACCTGGACACCTCCCCCACCCCCTGGACACCCCCACCCCCATGGAAAGCCACCCCACCCCCTTGGGCACCACCCACCCCTTGGACAGCCCCACCAACCCCCTGGACTACCCCCCACCCCCTGGACACCACCCCTCCCCCTGGACAACCCCCACCCCTCTGGACACCCCACCCCTAAAAAGCCCCCCAACCCCCTGAACACCTTCCCTGGACACGCCCATGGACAGCCCCCCCACCCCAGACCCCCCTGAAACCCCCCTGAAACCCCCCACCCCCTGGACACCCACCAACCCCCTGGACGACACCCCCACCGCTCCTAGACACCACCCCACCACTTGGACACCCCACCCATGGACGACCACCCCCACCCTCCTGGACACCACCCCACCCCCATTGGAAATCCCCACCAACCCCCTGGACCGCCCCCACCCCCCGGACACCCCCACTCCATGGAAAGACCCCTCGAAACCCTGGACACCATCCCACCCCCCCTGGACACCCTAATGGACTACCCCCCCACTTGGACACCCCCCTCCTAGACACCACCCCACCACCTAGACACCCCAACCCCTGGACGCCCCCACCCTCATGGACATCCCCCACAACCCCCTGGACACCACCCCACCCCCTTGGACATCCCCCAAACCTCCTGGACCGCCCCCACCCCCTGGACACCCCCACCCCTGGACACCCCTATCCCCCCTATCCCCCCTGGACACCCCCATCCCACCCTCTTGGACACCACCCCACCCCCTTGGACATCCCCACCAACCCCCTGGACACCCCCACCCTCTGGAAATCCCCCCCAACACCCTGGACACCAGACCACCCCTCCAAGACACCCCCATGGATATCCCCCCCACCTGGACACCCCCCTCCTAGACACCACCCCACCACCTAGACACCCCACCCCCTGAACACCCCCACCCTCATGGACAACCCCCACCACCCCCTGGACACCACCCCACCCCCTTGGACAGACCCCCAACCTTCTGGACTTCCCCCACCCCCCTGGACACCCCTATCCCCCTTGACACCCCCATCCCTCCGGACACTCCCTACCCCCCCTTGGACAGCCACCCCAAACCCCTGAACAACCACCCAACCCCCTTAATTCTGAATTGAATTCTTTATTTATTTAATTAACTTATGAATTATGTGTTAATGGTGTATGGGTATACTTGGTGTAATTACCTTATGAATTATGTGTTAATTTTGTATGGGTATACTTACTTGTTGAGATGCTGGATTTTTTGGAGGCATTGTTTGGGTGTGCTGCTGCAGAATTTTTTGTTGCAGCAGATAGGGCATTTATCATCACTTTTTTAGTGCTGATAAAGGCTTCCTTTATCAGCACTAAAAAATCATTGATAAAAGACACCTTTATCAGTGCTAAAAAAGCACTGATAAAGGATCAGTTTATCAGTGCTAAAAAAGTGATGTTAAAAAACACATTTATTAGTGATTTTTTAGCACTGATAAAGGAGTCCTTTATAAGTGCCTTTTTAGCACTGATAAAGTATCACTTTATCAGTGCATTTTTAGTGCTGATAAAGGGTACCCCCCCTTTATCAGTGCTGAGCTTTATAGCACTTTTTAGCTCTGATAAAGCCCATTTTGAGTGCTGATAAAGCCCATTTTTTGTAGTAGTGCGAGTAACATGATTCATGATCCTCATAGATAGTCCTTGATTATTATGATAGCTTGATTATCCTTCTGATATAGAGATGAAGAAGGAACAACTAGGGGTATATGGAAACTTTATTAGCGTAAGAATGCTCAGTTTTGGATGGTTTTTTACTATTTTTGTTTCAAATTTATTATTATTATATCATACACTTGTATACTCGAGCACATCAGGTTAAGGATGAAATGATGGTGACCCATTGAGTTTTTTTAATGACACCCTAATTGGGAATTTTTGTGAACTTTTATATTTCCTGAGGAATCTGACAAAGGGTAAGGTCCCTATGGAAGACTGTTGAGCTATGGATCATGGATCAGATAGAGGGATATGATGGAAATCGAAGGGACCTACAATTTATCATTTTTTATCAACTATATTTACCCTATAAAGACTTTCCAATTTTGTGTTATGCTTTTATTTAGTTGTCCTGTATTCCATTTATTCATTTATTCCACTTGTTTACTCTGGTTATTTATTATGTTAATTATTGTTTGTTATTGATCCTATGACTTGATACCAAGGTTATAGTCTCCCCACTATCAGACTTAGACCCTAGATTCTAGTCGGAAAACTCCTATGTACAGGGAGGCATGCATGAGGTCATGTGGAACTCTGTCTCGGACTTAGTGGTTTGTGTTGGGATATTAAAATCCTAATTTTGACCATTAACTTGAGTGATCATAAAAATTGATATTAGTTCCCTGGTTTTCTCTTAGTTATATCTCTTTGTGTATTTATAGGAATTATCACATCTTCATAAAAAATAATGAAAATATGTCTTTTTATAGAAATAGAATCCTTATATAGAAGGAGGTAATTATTGTTCTGTCTCATATAGAGATGGAAACCAATAATAGGTGGATTTAATGTTATAAAATAATCAATGTAAATAAAATTAAAATGTTTAAATCGATGGAAATAATATTAAACAATTCAATCCAAAATAATTAGTGTAGTAGTTGTGTGAAATGTGTATGTAGAATATATAAAAGATACATCTCATTATATTTTTATAGTAGTTTTTGTAAGGAACCAAACTTAAACATCACATATTATAGTATTTTTAAACTTGAATCCACCATACTAAATTCCCAAGAGTTTGTTAGGTTTACAGTTTTAGAGAATTTGGACTAATCATTACAAAATAAACCCATTAATTATAAATGGAAACTTATAACCAATATCCATTTATTCCCTAAAAAATTCTTGAAATAAAAATATGGTTTCTTTTCATGATCAAATATTCACAATTTTATCCATTATATCATCCTTTCCTTTATTGTCTCTTAAATCCAATGAATTTTTTTTAAAACATGGGATGAGAAAAAAATCTCAATATAGGACATAAAAGGGAGGAAACTATTAGTCTGGTTAAAATACATAAAAACATTTTCATAAAAACATACCTTTTTATTTAGAAAAATAAATCATATTTAAAAAAAGATCAATATCTTACCTTTTGAAAATAAATCAATTTTAATGAAAGCTCATAAGAAAGAATGTAAAATATAAGTGGTTAACTTGGGACATAATTTTGCATATCACTCTTAAAAATATTGTAATTCTATTAACTATATAGTGAGTAATAATCATACTTACATTTGGAATAATCACTAAAAGATTATTCCTATAATATATTTGGAGAAACCTAATAGGTTAACTCTATCCCATTACCCAATTCATTAGAGAGCTATAATGGGCTCACCCACCATTTGTTTATCATGGAACCACCCATACTCATAAACTGAGGTTGGGTGAGCCTGTTATTTCTCTCCAATGAATTGGGTAGTCTATATTTTCATAATTTAGTAAATCTCATTTATTCATACATTCCAATTACTAGGTTATAACTATGACATTTAAATAATAATTTCAGTCATTTGTTTAATCTTGATGTGGATTATCTTGTATGATATTGAAAAAAGTGTTTAATTCTTAAAATAACAGGATGTTACATTCTCCCCCATTTAATAAATCAAGTACTCACAATTTTGAACTCAGGATTAAAATACTAGGGGTATAATTTTTCAAAATACATTTTTTGAAATACCACATCAGAATGAGGGTCAATAAAACATCCATTATAAATGGGATAAAGGAAAGTATGAAGGTCACTAGATATAATACATACCGGGGTTCCATTTAGGAAAACATAGACATTAAAGAGAAAACTAAATACCAAGTTCTGATGGAGAGTGATAGAGAACATTTTCATGATAAATTTAACCACCAAAAAATAATAAATCTTTAATGGGTTAAAAGGACATCAATTTCTTGGTAAGAAAAGTAAACAGGTAACATTTTTGTTTCTGAATAATTTTTCCAAAATTGAAGAATTTGTTTACTATATATACTAATAAAATAAGGAAATATACTTACTTGACAAGTGGAATTTTAATATTTAACAAATTTTCACCAAAATATCATTTTTTTCTCCAATCGATGAGTATTCAAGATGAATTTTTAAACCTAAAACATTATAATCCACTCCTACAGATAAACAAATCTATAAAAGTACAGCTATATATTCCTCTAGTCATTAGAAATTAACCAAAACCAAAATGGTTATTCTATGATGAAGTAATTTCACAAGAAGGAAAAACCTTTATATGATCAAGAAATACTCTAATCTCTAAAATTCAACAGTTAGAACCCAAATTACCTAAAAAATAAGTGTCTCAAAAGATACCTATAGTCACCTTAAAATTTAAAAACCTAAATATTAAAGGGGGTTTTAATACACTGAACTAATGATTAACCTTAAAATTATATATTCATGATTATATTCATAACTCTCAAGAATACCTCTCAAGAAAACATCCTAATCTCCAATGATTTCTAAACCCTACTCTGATGCCAATAGTATGGACCTAACCTTAGACATTACATATTTTAGTGTTTTCAAACTTAAATCCACATTATTATATTTCTTAGAATCTTTTCAGTTTATATTTTTGTAGAATTAGGATAAATCCTTAAAAAATAAAGCTATTCATTACAATTTTAAACTTATACTCAATATCCATTTATTCTATAAAACAAAATCCATAAAATAAATACATGGTTTCTTTTCATGATCAAATCTTAATAATTTTCCCCATGATCTCATCCTTTCCTATATTCTCTCTTAAATCCAATGAAGAACATTTTAAAACATGGTATGAACACAAAATCTTAGTAAGGTACATAAAAAAATAAAACTATTAGTCCATTGAAAATCTATCAAAAACATTTTTATAAGTACATACCTTTTCATTAAGAAAAAGGAATCAACTTTTAAAAAATATCAATATCTTACCTTTTTAAAATCAATTGATTTTCATGAAAAATCATAAGAAATCATATAAAAGATATGTAAGTAACTTGGTACAAAATTTTCCATATCACTCTTACAAATATTATAGCTCTCTTGGATACATAGGGAGTGACTATCATAGTTACACATGGAATAATCACCACAACATTATTCCTATAATCTCTTAAGAGAAACCTAATCGGTTAACTTAGTCCCATTACCCAATGCATTGGAGAGATATAAAAATACCACACACACTTATTTTATCACAGAACCACACATCTTCAAAAACAATTCCCAAGAACCATAACATAATAAAAAACATAAATCTTATATAAAAGAAACATTTTTGAGGAAAATAAAATTTCCATTTTGAAATCACTTTTATTTTTTTTACAAATCCACACACTCATAAATGAAAACCATTTATTGAAAATAAAATTTTAAAATTTTCAAGGAATATTAAAATAATAAAGGGTCATTAAATATGAAAATTTCATTTATTCTGTATATTTCAAAAAAACATTCCTTTAGGCTTTTTTAAAAATAGTTGAAAGAGTAACTTTAAAAGAGACTTTTTAAAGAATTCCCCTTATAAATATAATATCAATAAAGTGAGAATTAATTAAATGAATCGATTAAGTGTATTATATATAAATACACATGAATTTTTTTTAAGTACAACATAATTTAATCAAAAATTATTTCATACATAACATTAACATAACATAATAAATAAGTAGAAGTTTAACCCAAAGAATGGAAATTAGGTTAATAATTCCCTTACACTTTTTAATGAGTCAAATAATATGCACCATAAAAGTAATAATTATAAAAAAAATCATCAATACCATGAGTATAATGATATTCATGATATTATATATCAAATAAAATTACATACACCACCCAAAATAAATTAGTGGTGAATAAAGAATATATCACACTAAAGTGAGATGAGAAACCCTTACAAATGTTACATCTTGGAGGGGAGAATTAATGAATGGGAATGATCATGTGTAACAAAAGTATATAAAAAAAGGAGAAGTGGTAATAAAATATAAATAAATAAACAGTGTATTAGACACATAATCTTGGCATAATATAATCAACAAAGTAGACATATAACCCAATGAATGGAAATTGAGTTAATAAATCCATTACCTCATGATTCCCTTTAGATTCATGTACTTTAACCACCTGTATAATGGTTTAAATAATGTTATTAACTCATTAAGGAACTATATTAATATTTATAATACCTTATGTGATGATTTTATATCATCTTATGACCCATTCATTAATAATATATCTTTATTTTCATGCTTTTGGGTGTTTTTATTTCATTGTGTCATGGTCATTTTGACTTGTGTAAAATTATAGATGTTCCTGTAAAAAGGAATTACAACACCATAAGTGTAATTGAATATTATTAATAAACTTTCAAAATTATTAATGTCACCATATATTATTTTTATTTCTTATATAGGATTACTCTTTAGAGAAAATGTTAATGATAAATGTTTAGTTTATTTCGTTGATTTTTTCAAACATCATGAACTAATTTCATCTTAATGAATATTATCTGTGTTAATTAGTTATATAAAATGAAATAGGTTATAATATAACTTTTTCAATATGATTTAACTATATTGAAACTTTTATGAAAATCCATGAATTTAGTAATGGTAAACAAAAAATAATTATTCACAAAGATGATAAACCGACACAATTTGGAAAATAGATTTCTTTTATTTGAATTAGAGGTGATGAGAAATGTAATGTATATGATATATTCCATTAGAAATATAAAAATATAGTTAATAAATGATTATAGAGTTATCATGACTTGATGGATGAAGGAGGTGAGGAGGAAATAGAAGAAGAAAAGAAAATAAGAGAGGTGTTTTGATAAAGTTACCTCTTGAATATCACCTCATTGGAGGACTCTTTGAGGACATTAGATTTCAGTCTCTGGGTGATACCAGTAGAACATGGAAATTTTTAGAGTAATGATTAAAGGATATGTTATATATTTGAGTAGTTTAAATTATTTTTAATTGACATTGGATGGTGAGGGGTGGTATTTATACTTGAGGAGAGATGGGTTTAAGTGATTAAAATAATGATTATTTTATATTTAAAGCAAACCAAATTTAAGTGGAATTAATTTATCTGAATTTTGATAACAATTAATATTTTAAATGCAGGTTATGGTAAATAAATATCTCAAAAAACCATTAGTTATTTAACTTTTTATGTATTTTAATCCTTTACCTTTTTAAGTTTAACCCGTTTCATTTTTTATCTATACTACGATAAATAATTTTTTTTCCAAGGTAACCTTTTTATGGATAAAATAAAAATGATATTACTAACTAATTTTAAATATCTAATTAAAAATATGGAACTATTTTACCAAATTTATTTCATATAATTGGAAAAACTATATTTAAAATCAATCTTGTTGGCACAATGAAAAAGAGGGGTTTTAAAGCGAAAAAGTTCAAATGTATACACAGTTTATATATCTAATTTCAAGGTAAAATTGATTCCAATAACCTATATTGGATTGAATGATGTATAATTTAACTAATTATACATTAAAAAAAATTAAAATATAAACTAAATATATAAATAAATTATATGAAAATTCAGTTTTCAACTAAAATTCAATATTTTTAACTATTGATAAAAAAAGAAACCTCCCCAAAAAATAAAAAAATTTCACCTCATAATTTTGATATTTTAGGATCCTGAAATTTTCAAGAGGTGTCTAGATATCTTATTTAGGTACTATTTTTCCTTGTTTTTAATATATCATGTTTGGGTTTTAAATTGGGTGTGTTTTGGTGAAATTTGGAAGTTTTTGGAAGGAAGTGTGGTAGTTCATGGTTGGCACACAATTTTCCCAAACTACGCACCCATGATAGAAAATCATGAAAACACAAACAAAGGGGATTAACAAGCCTAGTGTATTGATTTTAAAATTGTGTACCCTTCTAGTAGTGACCATTAAACTCCTTTAGAGGAGGTGCATGAATAGGCACACAGTTAAGGGCAACCATGTGACCCATACAATAAACCATGTGTGTGAAAATTTAATCCAATGAAAATTAGATTAAAAATAACCAAACCCCATAAATTCACCCTAAATCGACATTATATAGAACCTAAATTATTTCTATCGATTTTGGAGGCTCCTATAGGGATTATAATGCATTCTGACCATCATTCTTAATGAATCAAAGCCCGTATTGATGATCTACACCCCTGCCGATAATAGATTCTTATCCAAAATAATTTCCACCCACTCTTCCTTATTTTTTTCTTCCTATAAAGGGATGTTTTACTCCATTGTAAGTGGATCAAGATATAGGTTTTGATAGATCTCATACATTTGATCTTGGATCTTGTATCCATATCTAGATATTGTTCTTCACCATGTTCTTGATCATTTCAATTCAACTAGGGATTTCCGTTGGTTAGAGTTTTTCATAAATATTGTGGTAGGAGGTATAAATTCAATTACCATAGTATCTATTACAATTGGATTTATGTGTTTTAATATTTCTATTGCATGTTTGGAAATTGAATCTTGAATTGGATAAATAAATTGATCAATTATATTATGGAAACATGGAATTGGATTAATTAATTGGTGAGTTAATTAATGGAATGTTGTGATTACACATTTGGTGGAATTATATTAATTAATTAGTGACTTAATTAATGGATTGTTTTGATCAAGAAATTGGTATAATTGGATTAATCATTTTTTAATTAATTAATTAAATATTGTGAATATGCAATTAGTGTAATTGGATTAATTAATAAGTGAATTAATTAATGGAATGTGTGATTATGGAATTGATGGGAAATTGGAATTGTGTAATTGGAAAATTAATTTTAGTTTAAATTAATTATCAATGAAAACTATGATATGTTTTAATTAACCTTAAATGGTTAATGGTTTTATGGTTTAAATAATGTAAATTTTATAATGGTGAATTGTTCATACTATTCCATGAGATTAAATTGGAGAACCTTGTTTGTTTTGATAATTATAATGGTACACCATGATGTGAATTGTTGATAAAGAGGGGGTTAATTTTGATTAAACTTGATGTGTGGGACATTGATATATCTATGATATATGTGATAAATGTGTGTGGGTTAGGGAATAAGGCTCCAAATACCCATACATGATAAATGTTTTTGGTATGGAGACTGAGGATCAAATACCCATATGTAATAAATGTGTGTGGGATAGGGACTAAGTATCCAAATACCTATATGTGATAAATGTGTGTGGGATATGGACTAAGGATCCAAATAACAATGTGAGATAATGAGTATGGGATATGTAATGGGGATAAAAATACTCATATGACATTGATGTGTGGGATAGGGGCATAAGCCCCAAATACCCACAGGGTGTTAGATTTAACGTTCTACACTTAAGAGTTTGGAATTGGACTATAGTTCCAATTTACTATGGTATTATTTTAAATTAAATTATAAATAATAACCATGGTATTGTTATATGGTTTAAACTCCAACACGTTCCAAAGTAAGTATTGATGGTTTAAGTGTCCTTAGGAACTCAAGGGGCTTATGTGGTTAATTAAAGAATAATTGAAAAGGAAATAAATATTTACTTATTCATTTTACTTTATTCTGTATAAAACATCATACAATGTTATTTAATAAAATTATTTTATATACTATTGGTGGTGGACTTCTTAGTTGTACTCACACCCTACTTGAGAAGCCTAATCAGTACCCAAACAAACTTAATGTTTGTATGATAGGATAGGGGATGGAGTTTTATTTTTGATGGATGATTTGGGATAGAGAATGGATAAGGGAACGGGATGTGATTCATGAACTTCTTGGGAGTTTTCTACGTCTTCATTTATTTTTGGGTTTTTTCATAATGAAACATGACACATTTCTGGCATGAGATATTTACTATTTAGTTTTGGATATTGTATTTCTAGTTTTGGTCATCATGTAATACTAGTTTGGTTTGGTTATTGGTTATATTATTTGTTATTATTATTTATTTAGATGATTGTATTACTTTGATAATAGGGGTATAGTCTCCCTATGAATTATTTTAGACCCTCACTTCTATTCAATAACCATTGGATTATGGGGAGGCGCACCTAAGATCATGTAACTGACTGGTTTGGGTTATCAGTGTGTGGAACCCAGGTTGGGATGTTACAAAGTTGTATTAAAGTAGTATTATTTTACTTTATTTTAAATTAGTATATGGTAAAGGTATACATGAGAATAGGATGAGTCAGACCTTGGTTATGAGATATTTTATGGGAGTAACTAACCCATGTACAAGGGTAAAAAGTAAGTACCCAAGGAGGGATTACTGTTATTGATATGTTTTATTGCAGTTGGATGTCATTTCACCTAGAGTGATGCACTTATTGTGTGATTTGAATATTGATTCTAATTTTTTTGAGATTTGAATCATGGAACTATATGGAATGAGAGTTGAGTATACATGCATCATTATAGGCACTTAGTATTTATAGTGACATGCATCATTTTAGGCATGCATGAGAGTATAAGGTTTTTGGGTAAATTGTTAAATGAAATATTCCTTTCTTCGCTTGTGTGACTAAAATGAAAAGGTGCCTAATGTGAAATTGAAAAATTATAAATGATGAAAGATGTGAATAAATGGGTTTATAATGAGAATCATGAATAATGATAATGGGTTTACCCTTTTTAAAAATGACTTAGATGTAGGATAGTTAAGGGTACTGACAACACCTCAGTTTTGACTGTGTATTAGGGTTTGGGGGTAATAATTCTTATTTATTTTGTGAATAACTCTTGTTAAATTTATTAATGTTATGTTATGTGTCCTAAGACATGGTTTTGGAATTTTAGAGACATGACTCCTTGATGAAGATTGCAGATAGGATGATAAGAGGACATGGATGAAAATGATACTCTAGTAGTGGAACCTAAGGCACCGATAGTACTAGGTGAAGGATTCAAAGAGAAATTCTGAGAGAACATTGCTCATTTTATACAGTTTATAGAGAGAGACCCAGAGAATGTAGTGAATAGTATGTCTAATCTAATGTGGGAGTTCTAGTTGAAACACACTCTGAATTTCATCGGATAGGGTGGAATTGAGGAAATAGAGTTCTGGATTGAGTCCATCAAGACAACACTTGACCACTTGGAGACTAATGCTAAGAATAGAGTCATGTTAGCTACTTATATGTTATGAGGATTAGTAAAGTGCTGGTGTTATGTTCAGGACCATACAGGGAAGGAAGAGGGTATAGTATGGAATGAATTTTTGGATAAGTTCCTAGAGAACTATTATCCAGAGTCACTAAGACAAGAGAGAGTAGTTGAGTTCATGTAGTTTACTTAGGGGAGTATATCCATGATGGACTATGACGGTCAATTTATTGACTTGTAGTACTTTCCCCCAGTTCTACCATGGGATGATACATCTACAACAAGGTGTCTTCAGAATAAAATTAAATTTGAGATTAAGTACCAGGTTAACATCTTTCGGTTAAAGAAGTTTATTAAGGTCTTTAATCAGGATCTCATAGATGAGAGGAACCTGAAGAAGGATTCTTGTGGAGGAAAGGTGGTTTCTTAAGGATGATTAGGAGGTATGAATTTTAATGGTTAAAAGTATAATTTTGAGAATGTTGACTAGATCTTGAGAAAGAAGAGTGGCTAGGTGGAAGTATCAATTACTCAGGATATTACCTTGATTTTCCACTAGTGCGGTAAGCTATGACACTTTCTTATACATTTTCCCCAACCAATGGTAGAGTACCAAGATTTTGGTAGGATATGACATCTATTGAGGTTCTGTAGGAATCCATGATAGATGGGAAGTCATGGGGTCGCTAGGAAGAACCAGAGTATGGGAAGGGGATCGTATACACTAGTTTAGTATAGAAGTTGGAGTTCTACTGGACATGGATGTAGAGGTAGTAGATGAGTTGTTCCTAGTAAAGAGCACTTGTATTAGTAGATTTGTATAGATCAGGGGACTTAGACCACGTCATAGGGAAGAGGGTTAGGACAATTTCATTTAGTTTAACACACACTTGTTGATAGAATGGCTGGACCATCGATAGTTAGAGGTACTATTCTTATAGATTATACACTTTATAGTTACTTATTTGATACTGGTTCCTCCCATTATTTTATATATGAAAAACTTGTGAATGGTTTGATCTTGGTGGTGGAGTTCGTGTGTGGGATTATTATGATAGATACACCATCAAGAATACGAATTAGGGACATCTGTATATGCAAGGTTTTTTCTCTTGATATTGCATAGTATCAGTTTCTATAAGATATCTATATCCTTGACATGTCAGTATTTGAACTAATTATGGGTATGTACTAGTTAGTAGCTTACCGAGAACACATTTATTATTACTAAAGGAGAGTTAATTTTACATGTCTTAGGGTTACAATTATATTCATCATGCAGAGTGGGATATCAAGGTAGACTGTGCAGGGCCAGTTCATTAGAAACTAGGGTATCTCACTGCCCAGGTTTCTAGTATATTGAAAGATAACAGTGGTTTAAAGAAGGATGTCTTTCCACCTATAGTGGTCAAGTTCTAGGGTGTGTATCCTAAATAATTCTCAAGGATGCCACCTGAGAGAGATTTATAGTTTACGATTGATCTCATACCAGAGGCTAAGATAGTTTCTATTCAACCATATATAATGGAAACTATGAATGATCAAGAGAGAAAGAATCACCTGGAAGATTTGATGGACAATGGGTTTATGCATATGAGTATGTCGCCTCAAGGTTTTCCAGTCTTGTTTGCTAAAAAGGATGATAAAACATTTATCTTATGGAATGATTACTAGAAGTTGAACCATATGTATATAAATAACTGATATCCTCTTCCATGTATCGATGAACTATTTGACAATTTGAGTGAAGCTTGTGTTTTCTCCTTATTCGAATTGATATTTAGGTACCATTAGTTTAGAGTATGACCTTATGATATACTGAGGACTAAATTAAGAAGTAGCTGTGGAATTTATGAGTTAATCGTGATGCTATTTGGGTTGATAAACACACCAACAATATTTATGGAATTTATGAAAAAGAATCTCCCACCCATTCGTAGAGTAGTTTGTGGTAGTGTTTTTGGATGACATATTGGTGTACTAGAAGAATCACGATGATCATGAAAAACATCTTGAAATCATTCTGAGTACACTGAGAGAGAATCAAATATATTACAAGAAACCTAAGTGTCAATTCTATATTGATTTTGTACACTTCTAGGGTCACATCATCTCAGAGGAAGGTGTGTCAGTGGGCCTAGATAAAGTTCAGCCAATGGTTTCTTGGGCGCATCCCAAGATTTTTTTCAATATATGAAATTGTATGGGGATAGTGGGCTGTTATTGGAGGTCTATTCAGAAATTTTTCCATTTGTAAACACTTAATTTTGGATTTACCATGAAGGTAATGATGTTTGAATGGTATGGATCATGTGAGAATGCTTTCCAGGTGATAAAGAATCATTTGACTACGACATTGATCTTAATCCTACCCAAGTTAGGTGAGGAGTATATGGTGATTTGTGATGCTTATGGGATAGTTCTTGGAGAAATGTTGATATATTGAGTTTGATTTGTGGCTTATGGGTCTTTAAAATTGAGACTACATGAATTAAATTAAACTATGAATGAACTTGAGTTAGATGTATTAGTTTATGCTTTAAAGTGTTGGTAGAATTATATATTGGGTGAAAATTTTATGGTGTATACCGATCAAAAGAACATAAAGTAGATCTTTTCCCAATGATATTTGAATATCCAAAAGTAGATATGGTTTGAGTATATATAGTCATTCAACTTTGAGATAGCATATATGTCCAAGAAGGGAAATAATGTTACTGATGATTTAAGTATGAAAAATAAGACTCAGGAAATTTAGGAGTCAAGTGTTGAGTGGAAGATGATGACTTTACTAGATAAGATGCATTTTGTGGTTTAGGAGATCCAAAAGAAGACAGATCTTGTATGATTTTTAGCAGAGTCTACACTATTGAGTTGGATTAGGGAAAGGAAGTATGGAGATTCAGAGTGTTTTTCCTTTAAGTAATGACTTGAAGGTGGGGAATCACCTTCAAATTGGACCATAGATGAGGATGATATCATCCATGTTCATAATCTGATTGTTGTTCCTAAGAGTATACAGGAGGAGTTTATGTGTAAATTTCATGCCTAGAAGTGTGTTGTGCATCGAGGTGTGACCAAACTGTATCATGACTTATGATGATAGTTTTAGTGTATGGGCATGAAAAAGAAGATTTATAGGGTTCATGACATGATACTGCACTTATAAATAGGAAAAATATGAGAATAAAAAACCTGTAGGTTTACTACATTCATTTACCATTTCAGAATAGAAGTGGGGTGATGTTACTATAAACTTTTTGGTGGGTCTCCTGAGTACGCCTTAAAAGAATGATGCTATTTAGGAGATTGTGGACCATCTGAATAAGGAAACACATTTATTTCCTATACAAGAGACTTTCTCAGTGGAATAGTTGGGAGAATTGTACATTTAGAAGATAGTATGTCTATGCGTGGTGCCACAAAGTATTGCTTCAGACCATGAATCATTTATACCTCTTGTTTCTGGTAAGTATTATAGAAGTCACATGGTATAAAAGTTTTACTAAGTATGAAATTCCACCCATAAATAGATGATAAGTCAAAGCATATGATATAGGTGTGTGAGGATATTCTTTTGGCATGTATCCTAGACATTAGTTAGTCTTGGGAGAAGCACCAAGAATTGGTTGAGTTCACCTATAAAAAAATTTATAAAGAAAATAGTCTAATTGTACTAGATGAATCACTATATGGTTTTCCATGCAGATAACCTATATGTTAGATAGAGGTAGGTAAGTCAGAACTATTGGGACCTAGTATCGTTTAGGAGACGTCAGAGAAGGTTCAAATGATTTAAAAGATCATGGATATAACTTAAAGTAGAAATAAGTAATATTTAGATAGATTTTTATGACCCATAAAGTTTGAATAGGGTGATCTTGTGTTCCTTTAGGTGTCTCCTAGATTGGGTCACCATAGGATATAGAGGTAGGGTAAGTTGACACCCAAGTTTGTTAGACCGTTTGAGATTGTGGAGAGAATCATGCCAGTGGCATAATTATTGGATCTTCCACATAGGTACATTTCTATGAATGAAATTTTCCATGTGTCACAACATTATAGGTATCACCCTAAACCCTATCATGTGATTGATGTGGTTGATGATGATCTTGAGATTGATGCATCATTTGAGGAGCATCTGATACGCGTATTGGATTGCAGTGAGAAAGTGTTGGAGGGAATGTTCATGATATTGGTTCATGTAATGTGGAAACATGGACATGTTTAGGAGGAAACTTAGGAGATAGAAGAAGAAATGTGGGCTCAGTGGCTTGATCTTTTGGAATCAAAATCTTAAAGATTCTTCAGAGTACAACTCAAGGATGAACTGTTATAAGTTGGGGAGATTGTAAGATCCTGATATTTTCTAGAGGTTTCTCAAACTCTAATCAATTACTCTTTGTAATTATTTTGAGTATATCTTATTTTAATTTTATCTTTGGTGCATTTGGGTGAAATTTTCTTGTTTTTAGAAGGAAGTGGGGGAGTACACGATTGGCACACAGTTTTCCCAAACCATGAAACTAGGCTAGAAAACCATGCAAAACCAAACAAAGTATATTTTCATAGCTCACACATGGTTTTTCAAATTGTGATCCATTCTAGAAGTAACTGTGAAAATCCCTGATAGGAGTTTCATGATTAAGGGAAAATATTTTCCCCATATAGGAAAGATGAACGTGGGGAATGTAATCCCTCAAAAGTTATATTAAAACCTCCTAGAATTCACTATAAATCAACACTAGCACGACCCTAAAAAATTTCAATCAGTTTTGGTGGATCTCAAATGAATAACAATGCATTACAACATCCGTTCTTGATGAATCAAATCCTAGATTGAATAACTACACCCCTCCTGGTAACATATTATTATCCCGAATAGTTTCCTTCCTCTATTCTATCATTCTCTAATCATTTTAATGGATGTTTTTGCTCAAATGGTAGTGGATATAGATCTAGGTTTTGAGATATCTAATCTATTTGATCTTGGATCAAGGTTTTAGATCTAGATCATGTTCTTGATCATTACTCTTCTATTGTGGATTTCCACTGGAAAGCATTGATCATCAATCTTCATTTAGGTGGTATAAATTCAATTCCCATAGTCTTGATTTAAATTGTTTATATATTTAGTTAGATTTAAATTAGAACATTTTAAATTGAATCTTTAAGTGAATAAATAAATAAATTAATTAATTTATGGAAACATGATATTTGATTAATTAATTGGTTAATTAATTAATGGAATGTTTTGATTTTGACATTGGTGCGATTGGATTAATTGATTGGTGAATCAATTAATAGAATATTGTGATTATGTAATTAGTATATTTATATTAATTAATTGGTGAATTAAAAAATAAATTTTTGTGATTATGAAAATGGTGGAATTTGATTAATTAATTGGTGAATTAATTAATGGAATGTGTGATTATAGAATTAATGGGAAATTATAATTGAGTAACTATCCAATTAATAAAAGTATTAATTAATTGGAAATGAAAATTATGATATTTTTGAATTAACCTTAAATGGTTAATGGTTTTATGCTTTAAATAATATAAATGGCTTAATGGTGAATTTTTAAAATTGTTCCGTGTTATTAAATTAGAGAGCCATGTTTTTTTGATAGTTATGATGGTATACCATGATGTGAAATATTGATAAAAAATGGTTTAATTTTGATTAAACTTGATGTTTGTAACATTTAAATATATGTGATATATGTTATAAATTCTATAGGATAGGAAATGAGGCTCTAAATACCCATATGTGATAAATGTCTATGGGATAGGGACTGAGGCTCTAAATACCCATATGTGATAAATGTGTATGGGATAGGGACTGAGGCTCCAAATATCCATATGTGATAAATATGTGTCGGAAAGGGACTAAGGTTCCAAATATCCATATGAGATAGTGAGTATAGGAGAGAGACTAGGGCTCTAAATACTAATATGACATTGTGATGAGGGATAGGAAATGAGGGTCTAAATACCTGTGGGGAATTAGATATGACGTTATATGATTATGAGTTTGGAATTGGACCATGGTTCCACTTGGATGTGATATGATTTGAAATGAAATGATAAATTATAACCATGGTATTATGATATGGTTCAAACTCCGAAATAGGCCAAAATAGGTATTGATGGTTCTAATATCCTCAAGAACCCAAGGGTCTTATGTGGTTAATTAAAAAATTATTGAAAATGTGATAACTATTTAAATATAAAGTGTAAATTATTATTATACAAATTAATACACTGTTATTGAATAGATATTATTTTAGACATCATTGGTGTTGGCCTACTGGGTTTTACTCAAACTCTACTTGGGCCACCTGATTGGTACCCGAATAGTCTTTATGCTTGCAAGATAGGATAAGGGAAAGATTCATATTCTAGATGAATGATTTGAGATGGATAATGGATGAGGGAACCGCACATGATTTGGGACCCACTTGGGAGTTGTCAATATATTTATTTTGGGGTTTTTTCATATTGACACTTTCCATGTATTAGAAATTAAATATCTACTATTTATTTTTGGATATTTTACTTCCTATTTTGGTCATCATGTGATACTGGTTTGGTTTGGTTATTGGTTATATCATTGGTATATTCTTATTTATTTATACTATTATGCTACTTTGATAATAAGGATATGGTATCCCCATGAATGATATTAGACTCTCACAAAAATTCAACAGTCTATGGAATATGGGGAGGCACACCTGAGGTCATGTAACTAACTAGTTAATGTCACCAGTGTGTGTCACCCAACTCGGGATGTTACAAAGTGGTATCAAAGGAGTTTTTTTCTTTTCATTTTTATTACTATTTGGGAAAGATAAACAGAAAAAAGGAAGTGTAAAGGATTTTTTAAGAGCTCATGCTTGGGAGTATCTAAACCATGTATGAGGTTAAAAGACAAGTACCCAGGGTGGGATTGCTATTATTGATGTGTGTTGTTACAGTTGGATGTTATTTCACCTCGAGTGATGCACTTTTTGTGGGATGTGATTGTTGTTTCTAATTTTTCAGATATTTGACTCTTGGTGTGGTATTGAATGTGATTTGAGTATGCATGCATCATTCTAGGAACTCAGGATTTATTATGACTTGAATTATTTTAGGTACACATGCGAAAATAAGGTTTTAGGTAAATTGTTAAATGAAAAATTCTTTTATTTCCTTGTGTGACTAAAATGAAAAGGTGCCTAATGTAAAATTGAAAAATTGAAAATGATTAAAGGTGTGAATAAATGGGTGTATAATGAGATTATGGAATAATAAGAATGATTTAACCCTTTTTATCCATGGCCTATATGTAATATGGTTAAGGGTAGTGATAAGGACTTGGTATTGACTGTATGGTAGGGTTTGGGGGAATAAATTGTTGCAGATTTTGTGGGACCCGCATGTTAAATGTGTTAATTTTTTGTTATGTGTCCCAATACATGTGGTTGGAATTGTAGAGACATGCCTCCATGAAATTTTTTTCTGATTGGATGAAAGTAGGACATGGTTGGAACTAATTCTATAGTAGTGGAACCTAAGGCATCAATAATGCCATGTAAAGGAGTTAGAGAGTCACACCATGAACTTTTCAGTCCTAGTCGACACCATTTTGGGTTGAATTATTATATAAACCTAACTTACACCCCTAGAACACCATTATTTGAGATAATCCTCTACAAATCCTGAAATTCCTTGAGTGAACCTACTCCTCCTGGCCCCTTTACCATGACATGAGTTGATATTCTCATCTTTGATTCCCTAAGTACCTTGAGTTGAAATATTCCTCAGGAAACTTTTTAAACCCCATCACCCAAAAATTATGTCAGGGTAAACCATAGAGGGTTTATCTTGAATAACTCCCACACCAATCATTTCTAGGAATATTCTATATAGTAGTGCTCACTACATGACATTAAACTATCATATACCATTGATAAAAAACATAGGATACCTCCTCTGACAAACATTAGATTCCTTATGAATCAAGCATAAGATTCCTAGAATTCCTCACTACCTGATGTTAAAATGTAGTATAAACTACATGAAAAACATAATATAACTTATGTATTAAGAATAATATGCCTAGTAGTCCTTAATAAAATATGTTAAACTTTAGCATACCCTATAAGACAAACATAGTATGCCTACTGTGACACACACAAGACACATTATGTGTAAAACATAATATACCTCATCTAATGATCATGATACAACCACTAAAGAACCACCTTGGGACTCCTTATAAGGTGTAATCCCAAATCACATCCATTGACCCATCATCCATTCGAGACCCCCTCATGACCCAACTTGAGGAAGAAATGATTGGATGCTTCCATGCATAAGCCTCACACACTACATTCTTCTACATGATGTTAAACTATATTCTTACCCATGTAATAGACATGAGATTCCATCATGACCCGATATGAGGATGAAATGATTGGAAAATTCCATGCATAATACCCATGCGCCACATCATTTCACATGTTGTTAAACTGCAATCTTACTGCATACAATGGACATGGGATACCCTCATGAATCAACACGAGGAATAAATGATGGGAATCTCAATAAAAAACTCCCCACACTACTTCCTTTCACGTGATGTTAAAATGTAATTTACCCCATGAAAATGACAGGTTATTCCCTCATGAATCGACATGAGGAAGAAATGGTGGGAAACATCCATGAATAGTTCCCACACACCATTTTCTTACCACACGATGTTAAAATACATAGTCCGGTCTAGTCGCATAACCTTAAAATACTACATCTAACTTCATGTTTCTTGATCCCTATATCTTAAATAAGATATGTGTAACGCCTCCTTGAGGTTCGATACCAAAATTGGTAAACCCATGTGGGATATCTTACCTCCTAGGGATGACCATCATGGATCCACCTCAATGGACGTTCTGAACCATCCATCCCTGATCTTCCACAAGGGGTGTTCTGATCCTTCCATCCATGTGTGAAATCTTTCATCATATGGATGCACCTTCTGGATCCACTTAAGTGATTTTATGACCCATCAATAATAGTGTGAAATATTCCATCCCAGGGACGTACCTCCTAGATCCTCCTCAAGGGGAGTTCATATCCATGCATCCTAGATCCGCCTCAAGGGGTGTTCTGATCCTCCATCCTAAATCTGCCTCAAGGGGAATTCTGATCCATCAACCCAGGTGTGACATATTAACTCTTAGTGATTCAACTCCCTAATCCACCTTATGTGGGATTATGATCAACCACCCATATACACCTCAAAGGGTTTTATGATCTATCAACACATGTATGACATCTTCCCTTCCAGGGATACACCACCATGATCTACCTCAAGGGAAATTGATCAACCTCCTAGATCCCTCTCATGAGGAATTCTGATCCATCCATCAAAAATCCACCTCATGGAGAGTTACGATCCATCCACCTAAGTGTGACATTTTCAATCCTAGGGACACATATCCTTGAATCACATCAAGGGAAATTCTGATAAACCTCCAAGATACACCTTAAGTGATGTTCTGATCCATCAAAGAAGGTGTGAAATATTCCCTCTTAAGGATGAAACTCCTTGATCCTCTTCAAGGGGAGTTCTTATTAACCTATCAGATCCTCCTCAAGGGGAATTATAATCCATAAACCCAGGTGTAACATATTTACTTTTAGGGACTCTCCTCTCCAATTCACCTCAAGGGTTGTTCTAATAAACCTATCAGATTAGCCTCAAGGGGCATTCTGATCCATCAACCCTGGTGTGACA
Source organism: Viscum album (assembly GCA_963277665.1). Taxonomy (NCBI): domain Eukaryota; kingdom Viridiplantae; phylum Streptophyta; class Magnoliopsida; order Santalales; family Viscaceae; genus Viscum; species Viscum album. The sequence goes on along the minus strand of OY728142.1, from coordinate 1,108,198,281 downwards.
TCTTACCTACTAGGGTCATACATCCTTGATCTTCCTCATGGGGTGTTTTGATCATCCTAGTAGATATTTCTCAAGGGGAATTCTGATCTATCAAACTTGGTGTGACATCTTCCCTCATTGGGACAAACCCATCTGATCTTCCTCAAGAGGTGTTCTAATCAACCTATCAGATCTTCCTCAATGGGTATTTTGATCAACCTCTTGGATCTTCCTAAATAGGTATTCTGATCAACCTTCTAGATCCACATCATGGGGTGTTATGATCCAAAAACCCAGGTGTGAAATATTCCCTCACAGGGACACACCTCCCTGATCTGCCTCAAGTGGCATTCTGATCCATCAAACCAGGTGTGAAATCCTCCATCCTAGGGATTCAATTTCGAGACCCATATCAAGGGGAATTTTAATCAACCTTATAGATCTATATCAAAGGGTTTTCTGATCCATCAAAACCGATGTGGAATATTCAATCTTAGGGATACACCTCCCAGATGTTTCTCAAGGGGAGTTATGATCAACCTTATGGATCTGTCTCAAGGGGTGTTCTGATCTATCCACCCATGTGTGATATCTTCCCTCAAAGGGAGAAAACTCCCAGATCCACCTCAACAGGAATTCTGATCAACCTTTTGGATCCACCTTAAGTGTATTTCTGATCTATACACTCATGTGTGACATCTTCTCTCCTAGGGACACAACTATTATCCCTGTAAGATGTTAAAATTTCACCTAAACTATCCCTACAATACTTTAAACCTATAAAAATATCAAAAATATGTAAAAACTCATGCCCTGTCCCATAATAAATACCTCATGATAAAAATGGTATGATTGAGGTGAAAATACTCAAAAGAAATACACCCTTGGTGTTAATTACCTCATGATTGAAACTTGATGCCTTAGTTACCATGCCTAAGATACCTCATATGGGAAGACCTATGAAGAGGAAGACTTATAGGTTCCCAACACACCCAACATCCAGTTATTTCCAGACATTAACGATATCACTATCCACTCTAATTGAAAATTTTCTACCCTATTAAGACAAAAATCATCATTATTAACCAGAATCCACTAAAATATTTCACCGTGAGCAAGTTTCATGAACATGACTCAAATCTATGAGAGAAACCTGAACTAATTGATGATCTCCATAGAGGAATCCAAATAAAGAATAAATTACAGCACATAATCCCATTTTTATTAATGATACAACATCACCAACAATAGTGGCACATGACACACACATTTGGAAAGTATGAATGTATGGAAACAAAAGCCAGTGTGTAGAGACATGCAGGCAAGCCCCAATAAAAGCATCAGAAACATAAACCATCATTCTAAATACCCAAGGCATACCATATTCTATATCTTACAAAACATTTCATTAAATCCATTATTTAATTTTTTTTTTTCATAAATCCATTTGAAAATTATTTTAAAATACTAATTATTTTACCAAAATATAAGAAATTGTTTTTTCTCACAAACCTATTTTCACACACACAAAAATTAATCAAAAAATCATGAAATTTTATTTATAAAATAATTTATCAAAAACCTATAAATAAAGATTCATACAAAAAAATATAGATATAGAACCATATAATTCAAATTGGGTCACACATGACCATAATGAAATCCACCAATAAAAATAGAATGCAGTAAAAAAACTGGAGACCCTATAACTGATTTCCATATCATAGAATATATTTAAAAAGAAAAGTGGCTGGAAGAGAAGATAAATGAAACATACCTCAAGTAACTCTCATGACACACCACAAAAAGGGGAAAACTAAGAGGGAAGATCTCATAATGGATCCAAAAAGGATCATGAATAAAGTCACCAAAAGATCAATGGATCTATAGGCACAATGCAACAATTATTTCTTGATCAATGGAAATGAAAAATTAGAATGATTTCTTACCCAGAGAGACACAACAAAACCACAATAAACATTGATTGTCTAATGATGTTATCTATAAGGAGTGGTGATAATCGAAATATAATGGGAGGGAACATAGGGTTAAAGGTAGAGGGGATTATTTTTGAAGAATGGAAAACATAAGATGTGTTGTATGATTAAACCTATTGAGATGAATGTTTTATGTTGTAAATGACTATTTTACAGTATAAGTACACCATGAGCTATGTAATCTAAAAATAACATCACATCAGATTTTATTATTTTCCAATGAAATTTTCTCAGGGAATAAAATATGGTATTACGACATAATAAGAGTTTATAGTGTAAATAATATTTTATAACATACATGATTCTTATGTCATAAACTGACTTCATAGCCTTTGACCAATGAAAAATTTACACCCTAAATGTGTCTTATGACATAATATGGTCATGTATGGAGAAATAGACCTTGATTATATAGAAAACTCCTAGAAATACCCCAACCCCCCTGAATCCTTTATCACATTTATACCCAGTATCCATTAATTCAAAAAAACATGCATCCCCAAACTTTAGTTCATTTTTCCCAAAAAACACTCTCCAACCATGGAAGGTCTGAAACATACCCAAATGAAATGGAGAGATTAGGAATACTTGATATAATGTAAAAGTATGTTAAAACACATCTAAAACCTTTTATAGATGTATCATAAAAGATAAAAACTAATTCTCCTATGGTGGGTAAAGTTAGCACACGTGCTATAAAAAACCTTGTATCCATTTCTTAGAAAGATTCTTCACTTTCCTTTGTCTAGATAAAAATACATCTTTTTTGATCTAACATTGTAAATTTATTATAAAGACAAGAAATATTTTTACAAAACTTCTCTAATATCCCACTAAACCAAGGAAGGTATGAATATCAACAACTTTTTTAGGGTCATGCCACTTCTCTACATTCTTTTTCTCTTCCTGATCCACTGATATTCCTTCACTAGTGATGATATTCCTCATGAATGTGACTTATTTTAACTATAACAAATTTTTTTAGAATTTAGAAAAAGTATTCTTATTCCTCATAGTTTCTAATATAAACCTTTTATGATCCTTATTTCCTATGAAAATTTTATAAAATATTATAATATCATCAATAAATACCATAAAAATATATCAAGGTATTCCTTAAAGTCTCTATCCATTAAGAAAATAAATTTGGAAGGATAATTAGTAAATTTGAAGGGCATAAAAACAATCACATAATGAAAATATCTTTTTCAAAAGTAATACTTTGGGATACTTTCTTTCTTAATCCCCAACTTATGATACCATAGTGGAAGAACAATCCTATATAATAATTTTTCCTCTAAAAGCTAGATGAATAAATTATGAATCAAAGGAAGATGATATTTTTGATTTTATTTGATCCCATTAAGATCTCTATAGTTAGTGATTATCTAAATCTATACACAATTCTTTTTCAAAAAGAGAAAATGTTCCTCATAAGAAGACAAACATATCCAAATAACATCATTCTCTAAGAAGTATTGTATTTAGTTAATTAATTAACCAGACTTCATATATTTCATTCTATAAGGGGAAATTAATATTTTCTTGGATCTAGGTATGAGTTCATTGAGAACTCAACCTATATTTATAGGGGAGGTCAAAGTAACAATTAAAAATATATATAAATTTACTGCTAAATAATGGAGACATTTTTAATTTTTATAAATTCATTTAATTCTCTTAATTTACCAATCATATCCATAAAAAATATATAGAATTTGTTTATAAATAATTCTCAGGCTAGGATATCTATCCATTTAAAATAACTACCATTTTCCCAATTAAAACTAAAAAATTTACTTGCTTAAATAGAAGATCAAAACATTATATATTGAGGGCCAATAAATCCCTAATACCATGTTAGATTCCACTACGGGAAGGACTACTAGATTAGAAATGAGATTTTACTCACCAAAGTTGACAATAGAGCTTTAATAAACCTTTAATTCTAGGATAATCCATGGAGGATTATTAACTAAAAAATGTACTTGTAGAATTTCATGGATTGATTATATATTAATTTAATATTTTAATAAATAATGGAGTTCATAGAAATTGAGTCAAACAATGTATGTTATAGCTTTGATATCACAATATTAGTACCTACCACTAAATCATTTGGAGCCTAAAATTTAGTTTTTGTGATTTTTAATGAATTCCCTTTCTCCATTAAACTATTATAAGGATAGTGACAGTTAACCTCCATTATCTTCTAATTTAGACAATTATTTTTAAAGTTACAAAGTTATACACATGTGATGATTTGAGGATATGGATGTTCTTACACCATCATCCTATTTTTCTTTGTGATATCAAGGATTCACCTCCCCATGTCAATTCCAATATATATGGGTATCACCTCCACACATGTACCACATTCCAATTCCATGAAATTGGTTCACCAAATATTATGTCACACATTTATTATACATAGTTCCAGGTTTTTTCATTATCTACCATGATTAAAATCCTTTCTTGAGTTTGGTTCTGTTATTTGATTCTTTTCATTTGAAATATGAGGACACAAAACCAGTATAAACTTGATTTCAAAATTCATAGAACTTTGAATTATCCCCTAAATGATTTTATAATCTTGATTTTCTATATTCCTCCACATATAAAGAACTATTTCAACAAAGAACCTATTAACCATTACCTTTTCATCCATGAAAATCTTAGGGGTTTATCAAGAAATTATTGTAATGTTCATTTCATAGATTTCCACCAATTCATTTTCTTTCTGCTCTAGATTTAATATTTACTTCTCTATTTTTTTATTATCAAATGATTAAAATAGTTATTCCAATTACAAATCATTAATGAACCCTATTGGATTCATTTTCCTAATTCATGTCCACCACTGATAAGATTTTTCTTCTAAGTGACATACTTACAATGTGAAATTATCTATCTATGAAAAAAAGTACACAAAATACTGTTTTATAAATAGTTAATTCATTATATTGAAATTAATATATTAGCAGATCGAATAAAATATTATTGTAGTTGATATATGGGATAATCGGTAATATGTTTTTTTCTTCAAGGTTAATCTAGGTTCTTAGCATGATTCACGTTATTATTTATATCATAATGTAACTAATTTATCCTCTTTATAATTTTTTCTATTCCATATTCCATCATTCTAGGAAGGCTATCATTACATCATCCGTTTCACTAATAATTTATATTTTCCCTCCTATTTCCCTCTATATTTCAAAAATTAGATAACCTTTGTCAGAGACACGTTACTTTTATAAATCATAAAATTATAAGGGTGTTTAGGTCCCAAAACCACATTATTATAAGGAATTTTTATTTAATATCTTATAATATAAGTTACATTTTATAAATATCCTTCATTATGGTTTATAAAAATAATATGATTTAAAAAACGAATCCCCCAAGAGTGTCAAACTAGATGTGTAGAAAGGCACATTTTTCAAGCACCATTTTATAATAATGTTAATACCCAATACACCATTTTAGGGTTATTACCCCTAGGTAAAAATATGTTGGATGGACATCCACATGTAATATCTAGAAATGTATTTTATTTCAGGAAAACCATTATCTTTATATTTCACCAAAAACATCAAGTTATTTTTCATATATTTAAAATTATCCCAAGTGTTCTTACAGTTTGTTTTTGTATTACAAACTTCAAAAAATAACTAAATCATTCTTTGATTTCATCTATGACATACAAATATTTTAATATCTCAAACCTTTATTACATGGTATAATATTTAATGACAGAGAGGATCTTTAAAGGTTTATTTTCATGGAAATTAGGAACATAATAAATGAGAAACATTAAATTTATTATAATATAATTGAAATGATTATAAATGAATTTATATTTGGTTAAATTTACTATATTTAATTTCTTTGTGAAAAACATAAAAATAAATGGGCAAGCATAAATACCATTAGGGGAATACACAATATAAATATTTATCATGGATCATAAGGAATAATAATAGGGAATGATCACAAGAACATGATGAATATCATAATAGAATGTTCTTGAAACATAACACAGATATGTAACCATATCACAAAAAAAATACATTCATAAACATATCACATCAGTTTATCAAAAAGGTGTAATTTAACATAATTACAGATGTTATTTTCTAAGGTATCCTAAAACATGTCATATCTCAAGATTAATTCTTTACCTTATTTATTAGAGTGCTATTAGGGAAAAAAATTCCTTTTTCATTAATTAATGGTATCCACACCAATCATAATAAATAATTTCCTTAACAAATTATGTAGAATAAATAATGGGTTTCATATAAAACCATTGAATTCATGTGTTTTTAATGTACTGAACATTACATTATTTTTAACCCTTGAAAAGAAAATGCGAGATTAAAACATAGAAATTCCTGATAAATGAAGTCTATTTATGACTAGGTGAATTTCCATGGGGATAGAAAAGGTTATGGTATTAAAGATATAATAATATTTCATGTAAAATAGAGAAATTCATGAAATATTGTTGACAAAATAATGGGTATAAATGCGGTCTAAGGAATGGGAATAAAGAGAGGGAACAATGGTCTCCCATCGATAAAATATTATTTTGGATGTAATGTGTTAATCAAAAGTTTATGAAAAGTATGTAATTAATTAATTATAATACATACCACCAAATAAGCACTTGAATGGAAATGAATAGGAGGAGGGTCCCCTTACTTGGAAGAGTTTCTTCATAATACTCGAGGATGGGACTTGAATACTATAAGGACACCATGGAGTAACACCTTGGGAGATCAAATGACTAAAAAAATCAAGGAAAAGTATTTTTAATGGAGAGAAATTGAGGTATGGGTGTTTATTTATAGTAAAATAGGATGAATTATTTAATAATTTAAAAATATAGGTATTGTAATTTTAGGTTGTGAAAAATGAAAAAACATTGGTTTATTCAAGATTTTTACCCATGATTTTTACCCATAGTTTTAGAAATTTTTATTCATTATTATAATATTTTAATCCATTAGAACCAAAATAATTTTTAACGTCACTTTATTTATGGAAGTGTATGTGTTCCAAAAAATATTTTTATTAAAATTTTAATATCCATTTTTGTTTTTTGGAAATATGTTTATAGATGTGTAAATTGATTACAATCAATTAAAATAAATAATATTTATAAAATAATCAATTTTTGGTTATGGATCTAGATTCATAAACTATTACATCATTAACACATATTTATGATGTCATAAAACATATCAAAATCAAACAATATTATTTTTACTATTTACTAAAAAATAATGTATTTTAAAAAATTATTAAAATTACTATAATGTAATTTTTATATGATGATTTCAGATATAATTTTTCATAAAAAAATAATTTCATAAATATGATAATTTTAATACATAAATAAAAAATCCTTATCTATTGAAAAATATCACTCATTTTGACATAGTAAACATTCTGACATTTACAAAAATATTCAAGGATATTATAATATTATATTATAATTTATATTTAAATAAATATTTTTTTGTAAGACTATTTCATGAACATATATTTTCTTCAGAGAACCTAAATTTAATATTAGACTATATTTTTTTTGAAAATACTATTAGGTTTCATTTGTATCCATAAATATATTAATCAAATTCATTTTATATTCACGTGTATTTTATTAAAAATAATAATAATTAAAATGGTATTGAATAAATAACTAATTAATTTACCAAAAGTAAATTAAACTTTTATTACACTAAGATCTAGATACATAACCCCTAATTACACAACCATATGTCCTAAGGTTAAATTTCATGATGGTAGTTGTTTTATGGGATAACTGTAACACCCCAAGATTTTGTAAATTTATTTTTTCAAAATAATTTAATATTTATGATATTTTGAAATTTATGAAAAACCAAATATATATATTTTTTATTATATAAAAACAATATGTTTGGATTATGTTATATGAAACACCAAGTTAAGCTTTCACTACACGCAACACTGAATTGGCTTGTGTTACACACAATACTGATTTTCTACGAAACAAAACTTTATTATTATAATTATTTTAATGAGATAGAAATAAATTATATATTAAAAATATTAATATGAATTTTAATAACAAATTTTTATGTTTTTTCAACCAAATAAAACATTTTTCTTGATAAAGTCTTTATATGTTTATAAATATTTTTTTCTTAAAGGAATTACTTTTTTATGTCCTTCTATGAACAATAATAAAATTAATTTTAGTCACAAAGATAAATTTAATTTTATAAAATAAACATAAATTTTTAATTTTGAATGTTAAAAATAACTTTGGGTGAATTCTTATTATTTTTCTAAGAAGTTTCATTTTTTGATGAATAGTTGAAAATACTACATTATAGTTAAAACTGCCTTTTTTCATTTAAAAAATTATTATAGTTTAAATTGATTTTTAAAGTTACAATATATCCATTATAAATATATTAATACAATTTATCTCATTGAGATATTTTTTTTATTGAAATTAGATATAAAAAAACTTATTGAACTTTTGAATTTTCTTTTTACCCACCTTATCACCACATCTATAGGATTAACGTTAAACATAGTCTTACCGCTTCTGTGAATTTAATTTTGAAAAATTGAAATATAGTTATGATATTTAGAGTCTATTATTGTAACATCCTTAGTTTTTTGGAATTATTATTTTTTCCAATTAATTTAATCTTTCTGATATTTTTCATTTCACACAACATTGAAAATTGTTTATTCTATATTAAAGCACAATGTCTGGCTTGCGTTATACGAAACACTAATTTAATAATGCCCTAAATTAAACATAAATTTTATATTTATCTATATATAACAATTATATTATCTTATGTTACATGCAATACTAACTTTTCTCGATGGCTTGTGTAACACTCAAGACCGAGTTTTACCAAACAATAATATATTATTAAAATATTTTTATTTAATATAATAAGATGTAAAATAGTTTTTAAATTATAGGTTATTAATAGTATTAAATAATTTATGAAAATATATTATTACAAAAATATAATATGAATTCATATTTTACCAATTAATTAGAAATGAATATGAAAACTGATCGAATGTAAAAGAAATTATTATTATTTTTATGGTCACAAAGCTATTTTACCTGAATAAATCAAATTAATTAAATTTGGTGAGTGGTAATAATTTAATATATATTTTAAATATTCAATCAAATATTTTTTATATTCATAAAATATATTTTATATACATAAGATAAGAACAAACCCAATTTTATGCTTAATAATCTATATTTTTATTAAGGTGTTTTTATCACCTTTTAATGGAGAACCCATTTTAAATATATTTCTTGGAACTTTTATAGGTTTAATGTGAGAAAATAAATTTTATCTTTAAAATTGGACATAATAATTAGGTTAGGATATACTTTTTGTATTTTTTTGTAAAGTTTCAATTTTTAATGAATAGTGGAAAATACTGAATTTTAGTTCAAAAATAATTTTTCATCTAATTTATTTATAAGGTTAAATTAAATTTTAATTTGTTTTAAAAGTTTAATTAAATCCAATTTTTATCAAAAAACCCAATTTAGGTCATTTTAATTAATTTCACTTTGAAATTTAATATGAAAACCTTGAAAATGCTTGAACATTTTTATATTAAAACCCGCATCGTCGACCCGACTACGAGGATAAATTAAAATTAATTTATGCCAGTTATTTGATTGGAATTTGTAAAAATGGAATTCATATTTAGAATCATAATAATTTATAATATCTAATAAGGTTCACATAGTTTTTTACAAAAAATATTAGTGAAGGTAATTAAAATAAATTATATCGATTAAGGTAAAATTAAGCTCAACTAAGGGATAATCCATAAACTAAAGAACCTAAATAACCTAATTTTTTTCCAAAAGTAATTTTATGGACATAGTTCAACCATATAATATATTTTATATTATTTTTACCATTATTGGATCCACTTTCCTTGGGAAAAATGTGGGTGGAATTCCCTTTCCCAAAATTTACAAGAGTGCCACTCCTCCACTATACAAAGGCCTATTCTCCTCCAACTTCCTCACAGTTCTCAAGCCAATTTGGATCAATAAATGTGGAAAAAATATATCCTCAATATCTATAATATTATACTAGAATCATCTCCCTTTAGAATAATGAAATCGAAGGAATCCCTTTGGTGAAAACTAAAAGAAGTTACCCCATTTGGAGGTGACATCCTTCCTCAAGTTCTTTTATGTTATTTCCATTAACCACCCACATAAGCTCTTATTATTCAATGATTTTATAACAAAACCAATATAATAAATTCAATAGGATGTTTTTATACTAAGGGTTTGACCTAAAGTTACACACACTTCAATCTAATGGGTAACGAACATACTGTTTACGTGTACGATGAACTACCACCTCACGAAATGATGGTTGTTCATTTTTACTTTACCACCTCTCAAGGTAGAAATTATGATGAAAAATCTATTTATATATGTTATATAATTTATATATTATTTATTTAATCATATTTAATTTTTTTACAACATATATCTTTATACTTTCTATTTGGTTCATATATGATAATTTTGTTTGAGGAAGTGTGGACTACCGCCCCCTCAAAGTGATGTGATTTGATCACACACTACATGAAATGTATTAAGAATATTTTTAGTGAAAGTATATAATATATATGAAATTATAATTAAAACTTAATGATATTATATACATATATATATATATATATATATGTACATATCTTTCATTTACTTACTTTCTTTCAATACATCAATAAAATGAAAGCATCGTTCATATATACGTACAACCTACCGTCTCCATGAACGGTGTATTCCATTTCATAATTCTATAGATTATTATAATAAAAATATAATGAATATTAATTATATTTATATCATGTTTTAAATTCTATAAATCATGATATAAGTATAAGGACCAATGATATAAAAAATTAGGACATATGTGAAAAACCAAGAAAATATTACCCGAAGCGTAACATTAACAAAGAATTGTTAACAAAATGGTTATATAGAGTCATAATAAACCTGTATATATAACTAGATATAAGAATATAGTTATTTAATAGATTTATAATAAACTTATATCTATTATATAGGATGTTCTTATGAGTATGAAGAGAGTCAAGACACAATGTAAGGGAATTTTATCTCACTTTTTATTTCTATAGGATACATGCTTTATTCACCACCAATTCCTTTTCTGTAGTGTGTATACTACCCATGAATTTATTATATTATTATTATATTAAAAATTATGTTTTTTTAAATATCCATTATATGATCTTTCTTTCATGGTTTTTATATTTCAAAATTTACCAAATCAGTAAAGTAATTTTGTCTTAATTGCCCTTCTTTAAGACACATGTCATGTTATGCACCTATATTTTTCCATGAGGTGTATATACTTACTTTGAAATGTTATGTCATGAATTCATTATTTTCATGATATTTTAAGCTTCATGTAATTTCATTTTTCTTACATGGGGAATTTGGTTTAAAGTTACCAAGTTGTTATAGTTTATTGAAATAATCTCATAGATTTTCGAGATTGTTTATGTTTACGCTTCTATTGATAAAATATTATGATCCATATCTCAAGAAAATTAATGAATTTTATTCTCATATATTTTTTTATAATATATTCATGAATTGGTACCTTTTTTCAAATATTTTTCACATATTATAGTTAAAAATGTGTTTTTAAGAAATACCAACATTACCATCTCTTCGGTCAGAAATCCGTATTCCTTCAAAAAAATATTTTCAAAGAAGGGTTTCTAAGAATATTATACTATTCTCATATAATAATTAAAATTAATTTTTTCCATTGTTTTATTTTACTAATGTTTTCAATGTAATATTATTATCACTTTCTGAATAATGCATTTTTATAACCTTTTACTATGAAAAAATGAATGTTATTTTTACATCATACGACATGTATGAATTTACCTGCCATCATGACCGACATTACCTTGAAGCCTCCTTTACATGATTAAAAAATTATTAATTTTTTTAAAATAAAATGTTTTCCTAATATTCTGGATATTCATTATTTTTAAAGTGGGTTTCAATGAAAAATTATTTTCCAAAATATTTTATGGTTATCAATGATTCTTTTAAAAGTTTTAGAATATATTTTAAAGAAAAAGGTTTTAAAAAAGTTTTATGTTTTAAAAATTATTTTAAACATTTTAAATCTTTATTTATATGTTTTTAAATTATTTTCAAGTAAAATGGTTTATTTTTTTCAAGATTATTTCATAAGTTTTCAATTAAAAGGTTTCAAAAAAATTCCACGATTTCTTTATATGTTTTCAAAATGTTTTATAAGAAATATTTTTCAAAACATTTTCAAGATTATTTTTTAAATTTTCATCAAAAATGGTTTTCAAAAGATTTTATTTTTAAAAAAAATCATTTTTCATGAATAAAGGATATTTTCCTCAAGATTGTTTTTCAAAATATCTTTCTAAGTCATTTTACATCTAATATTACATATTTTTATGTTACTCATGCCCTTCTAGGAAATGATTCATGTTTCTATTCATTTTATTTTTTGAATGGTTTATATCTTAATGAAATGATTCTTATGACACCCATTTCTCTTCCATGAGTTATTTTTTTTGAAATCCTATTATTTTTATAGGTTATGGGTCAATGAAATGATTATGGAACCTATCTATTTTCTGTAGGTTATGATGTGATAAAATGTTAATGATAACCATTTAATTTCAAGGGTTATGATTTGATGTTTATAGAACCCATATTTTTTATGGGTATTAATATAAGATTTATTATCTTGTGGCACATGTATGTATGAGTTATTATGGGATGAGTGGGGTATATATCTCCCTCCAATTCATTGGGTAATGATTTGTTATGTATGAGATCAAAGGGTACATGGGTTGTAGCCCAATCCCAAAAAAAGGTACATGGGTTGCATCCCAAATCCTAAAAGTAAGAGGGTACATAGGTTGTAGACCAAGACTGAAAATAAGAAGCTATACAGGTTGTATCCCAAGCCTAAAAAAATAAGGTATATGAGTTGTAGCCTAATACTAAAAGTAAGAGGGTACACGATTTGCTCGATGAATCCTAAAGCAGGTACATGGGTTGTATCCCAAGCCTGACATGTTATAAATGTCTTGGTAATAATACTTGGAATACGATTTTTTATTCTCATATGTATGCCAAAAATTATATGTATCATTCTTCAATATTTTTTCTTGGATTAAGATATTTATTTCCATATGATTCAATTCTTATGAACTTCCAAGATTTATTCCAAAATTCATTTTTTTGATCTTTGATATGAAGGGTATGATATTATAATATTATATTCACATTATCATACCCCTATTTCATGTTTATACTTACATGTGTCCCTTGTTTACCCTTACTGAGCATCTAAGCACACCCCTTTTTATGTTTCCTTCTCCAGGTTATGAAGATAAATTTCATGTATGAGATGTATAAAAGGGTTGATAGTCTTGTAGAACCTAGTGGGAGATAATATAGCTTGATTATGTATTAGTGTTTACATTTACATGTTTTTATAGGAACTAAATGAATACAGTCTTTGGGATTCCATTTGGAAAATGTTTTTAATTATTCCCCAAATGTTATTCAATGTATATGTACATTAAGACTGGGTCAATATAGTTGGTATTAGAGAAAAGGTTTAGTTAACCTTTGGAAACTAGGATGAGAAAAAATTAGTGAGATCCCTAGGAACATTTATAAGGATATATCTAGAGATGTATATAAGGATTAGTATAAATATGTGTTAACTTTTAGGAAAATATCCTAGAATTTTGGTAAAGGATAAATTAAGAAGTTTCCTAGATATACATCCCTGTCTGGATACATCAAGTGGATGTGGATCTGGAACAGATGTACCTAGGGGTACTAACTCTGGAAAGATATATTGGGCTAGAATCAGGGTAATATGCTACATGAAAACATGCCTTACATCACACATAGATCGACACTCTTGGGGGATGTGATTTGAAAATTCAAAAAATATTCACGAACCATCATGAAGGATGTAAATGTAAGATAACTATGGATAACCTAGTATAAAGCTAAGATGCCATCGATTAAAATTAATTACAATGATTTATATCTCATATAAGTAATTTTTTCAGGATTATGAGGTTTTTTTCTATGATATATGTTTCTAAACCCATAAATTTTGGTTTTTTTTCAATGGATAGAACTAGAAGGAACATGGTTAGAATTTAATGTTTCAGATTGGAAAGTATGGGCATTATGAAAATTTATTTCCTAAGTTGAGACCTCATCAGGAAGGTGGTATAAATATTCTTTATGATTTTAAAGATAAATAGACCAGAAATGACATGTGAATGGTATACGATGTTCTTCTAGTATTGTTTACATTAAAATTAATAATCATGATTAGATTGAGGTTGATGAACCTTAAGACATTATTCAAACATCATATTCTAAGAAAGAGGTATTAAAGAATAAGTTTATGAAGCCATAATAATGGTTTAAGAATAAAGTTAGATAAATGAGATATTTATGTTTTGGAATTTAAAGACTATCCTATAGGAATCATGAAATATATAAGTATTTTCATTATATGTTTTCATTAAAGATTGAATAAGATACGTTGAATGGTGATTTTAGGGAAATGTGATATTTTGATTAAGGTAAGGCAACCCTTAATTAATGTATGATGTTGAGATAATAGTATTTGGATAATGATATATTGGATATGAATAAGTAAATTGGATGGTATATATTACTCTAGAACTAATTATTGGAAAAGTGGTCTATGTCATCAAGGATAAAGTTTACAACTTTATAGATTTAAAGAATGTATTCAGTAATCATTGGAATAAAGAATCATGCATGTTTTAGAAAAATGATTTATGGCAATTCAGGTTATTACCATGTTTCAAGGGAATATACGATGAGGGTATTCACATGTTTGGAATGTGACAACCAAGATAAACTTTTTGATATATGGGGGATAAAATTTAAGCTATTTTTGTGACTTTATTTATAAATATTTTGATTTTTATCATTCACAAGGGTTATATGGTTAACCATTTATGGAATGTTTAAGTTAAACTTCGGATGAAGTCGGTAATATTAAAGTGTTATATCACAACATGAGGATTTATGCATATTGGAAATCCTGATCTAAAAAATTTGTGTTGATGATAACTGATGACAAATGAGATGGCATATCATGGATCCCATGATCTCTTATTAATTTAGGAATGAAAAATTCTCCTTCATTTTTGAAAAAATAGGTGAAGTGGATCAAGGAACAACAATGGGTGAGGTTGTTCTAAAATCATGAAAGAATGTATTTTCATGAAAAGTTTTCATCTTTAGGAAAATGGTATAGAAATAAAATTTTGTCCTAAGACATTAATTTTGTTAAACCAATCACCTTTTAAGTCATCATGGATTTATTAATTTGAGGCCCCCAAATTTTTATTTATTATTCAATTATTTATGATTGATGACCTCAATCACTCCCTATGAATATTTATGCTTTTCCTTCAAGTCCATATTTTCACTGACAACGTATGTTCTCTTATATGTAAACCTAGTTATGTGATAATTTGGGAAACCAATATATTTCCAACTTAATTTTTTAAAGGAAGTTTTAGTGTTTATATTTATGATGTGGGTTTCTATGAAAAGAACATTCAAGTATTAAACCATTAATAACCTAGATGAATTTTGAGAGAAAAAATAATTTTATGGGGGGTAGAATGTAACACCCCAAGATTTTGCGAATTATTATTTTTGAATTAATTTAATCTTTTTGATAAATTTTGTTTCACGCAACACTGAAAATAGTTTTTTTAATATTAAAGATCTATGTCTATCTTGAATTATACGCAACACCAAGTTAATCATGCACAAAATTCAACATAAATTTTATATTTCTCTACATAGAACACCAATGTTAGATAACATTACATGAAAGACTAAATTTCCTCGATGGCTTGCATAACATGAAAGACTGATTTTTATTGAACAATAATATATTATTAAAATGTTATTATTTAATATAATAAGATATAAACTGGTTTTTAAATTAGCAGTTATAAATAGTATTAACTAATTTATTAAAATATATTATTACAAAAATATAATATGAATTCATAGGATACTAATTAATTATAAATGAATATGAAAACTGATTGAATATAAAAGAAAATATTATTATCTTTATGGCCACAAAGCTGTTTTATCCTAATAAATTAAATTAATTACAAATAAGGAGTGATATTAATTTAATATATATTTTATATATTCAATAAAATATTTTTTATATTCATCCAATATATTTGATAAACTAAGATAAGAACAAACCCAATTTCATGCTTGAAGACCTATATTTTTATTAAGGCATTTTTACCGACTTTTAATGGAGAACCCATTTTAAATCCAATTTTTGGAAATTTCATAGATTTAATATGTAAAAATAAAATTCATCTTTAAAATCATAACATAATAATTAGGTTAGTATTTTTTTTGTATTTTTCTATGAAGTATCATTTTTTAATGAATAGTGGAGAATACTGAATTTTAGTTCAAAAAAGTTTTTCATCTAATTTATTTATAAGGATACATTACATTTTAAATTAGTTTAAAAGTTTAATTAGATAATATTTTTATAATTAAACCCAATTTAGGCAATTTTAATCAATTTCAGTTTTTAATTGAAAATAAAAAAAAGATTTTTTTTGAACATTTTTACTTTAAAACCTGCATCATCAACCCGAATGTGAGATTAAATTTAAATTAATTTCTACCACTTATGTGGTTATAATTTTAAAAAAATGATTCCATATTTGGAATTATAATAATTTATAATTTCTAATATGTTCAATTATTTTTGATAAAAAATAGTTTTCAAATTAATTAAAATTAATTATTCCGATTAAGGTAAAATTAAGCTTAATTAAAGACTAATCCTTAAACGCAAGGGACTAAATGAATTAGAAACTTGTAAAAAATACTTTTATGGATATATTTAGACCCTATAATAAATTTTATATACTTTATACCATTATTTTATCCACTTTACATTGGAAAAACATTGGTGTAACCCCCTTTCCTAAAATTTACCAGAGTGCCACTCGACCTCCAATATAAAAAGGTCTATTATCCTCTCACTTCCTCACACCTATCAAGAAACTTTTTATCAACCAATATATACCCAAATATATCATGAAAATATTTAACCTAATACTAGAATACTCCCCCCAGGAATAAAACAATCCAAGGATTCCCTTTGGTGCAAACCAAAAGGAGTTACCTGAATAAGAGGTGACATCCTTCCTCAAGTTCTTTTATGTTATTTACATTATATACCCCCATAAAATATTATTATTCCATGATTATAAAACTAAAATACTATCATAAATATAATATGATGTTGTTATGATAAGGTTTTAACTTACACTTACACACACTTCCATCCAATGGGTAACAAAATATACTATTTACATGTATGGAGAACTATCGCCTCGCGAAATGATGATTGTTCATTTTTCCTTTATCGCCTCTTATGGTGGAAATTATGATAGAAAGTATGTTTATATATTATATATATTATATATATTATTTATTTAATCTTCTATAATATTTTTACAACACATATATTTATACTTTCTATTTATTGTAAATATGACAATTTCATTTGAGTAGGTATGGACTACCACCCCCTCAAAGCGGCATGTTTCGTTAACACACTACATGGAATATATTAATGATATGTTTAGTGAAACTATATGATATATATAAAATTAAAATTATAATGTAATTATATTACATAAATATATACATATAAATATATATCATTTACTTTCTTTCTTTCAATATGTCAATAAAACAGAAGCATCGTTCATGTGTACGTACAACCTACTATCTCCAAGAATGATGTATTCAATTTCATACATAAATATATTATTATAACAAAAATATAATGAATATTAATTATATTTATATCATGGTTTAAATTATGAAAATCATGATATAAGTATAAGGACCAATGATATAAAAAATTAAGACACATGTAAAAAACAAAGTGAATATTACCCAAAATGTAACCTTAACAAAGAATTGTTAACAAGAGGGTGATATAAAGTCTTAATAAACACATATATGGAATTATATATAAGAATATATTCCTTTAAAATATTTATAATAAATTTAAATTTATTATACATGAGGCTCTTACAAGTACAAAGATAGTCAATACACAAGGTAAGAGAATTTCATCTCACTTTTTATTTCTATGAGATACGTACTTTATTCACCACACATTCCTTTCATGTAGTGTTTATGATTAAAATGGATGTATTATATGATTATTATACCTAAAATTATGGGTATTTAAATATCCATTCTATTATATTTCTTTCATTGGGTGTATTTTTCAAAAGTTACCAAATCAGTAAAGTAATTTTGTCTTAATTTTTCTTCTTTCAGACACACACCATGTTATGAAACTATATTTTTCCATGAGGTGTATATACTACCTTTGAAATGTTATATCATGAATATAATTATTTTAATTATATTTTAAGATTTATGTAGTTTAATTTTTATTACATTGGGTGTATGGTTCTATATTACCAAGTGGTAAGAGTTTATTGAAATAATTTCATCGCTTTTCGAGATTGTTTATGTTTATGATTCCTTTGATGAATATTATGATCCATATCTCAAGAAAATTCATGAATTTTAATCTCTTCTGGTTATTCATAATATATTCACACATTGATACCATTTTCTACTCTTTAGTATATAATATAGTTAAGAAGGTTTTTATAAGAAATCCTAACTTTTCCCTCTCTTCGGTCGGAAATCTATGTTTCTTAAAAACTATGTTTTATAAAAAGGGTCTACAAGAATATTATAATATTCTAATATAATATTTAAAATACATTTTTATGTTTTTTTTATTTTACTGATGTTTTCAAAGGAATCTTCTTTTCCCTTTCTGAACATGTAATTTTTCTACCCTTTTACTGTGTAAAAAAAGGAATGTTCTTCTTACCTCGTACAAAATATACAGATTTACCCACCGTCATGACCAAAATTACCTCAAAGATTCCTTTACAATATTAAAAAGTAATTTTTTAAAAGAAAACGTTTTTATAATATTCTTGATATTAATTATTTTTAAATTGGTTTCCAATGAAAAATGTATTTCAAAAATGTTTTATGGTTATCAATGCTTCCTTTAAATGATTTTAAAGATATTTTTAAAGAAAAAGTTTTAAAAAAAAAGTTTTTTGTTTTAAACATTATTTTAAATGTTTTAAATATTTCTTTATAATTTTTAAAATTATTTTCAAAGAAAATGATTTTGAAATTTTTTTCATGTTTCTTTCAAAAAAATTCCAGTAAAATGTTTTAAAAATGTTTTCAATATTTCTTTATAAGTTTTCAAATTATTTTGAAAGAAATAGTTTTCAAAACTTTTTCAAGATTTTTTTACAAGTTTTTAATTAAAATTATTTTCAAAAGGATTTATGTTTTTTAAAAAATAATTTTTCATGTAGAAATGAAATTTTCCTCAATAAATGTTTTCAAAATATCTTTAAAATTTATTTTCCATCTAAGTTGAAATATATTGATGTTAATCATTAATTTCGAAGAAATGATCTAAATTTTCCATTCATATTATTTTTTGAATGGTTTATGTCCTTATAGAATGATTCTTATGAAACCCATTTCTATTCTACGAGTTATATGCTTTCGAAACCCTCTTCTTTTCATGGGTTATGCTTTATTGAAATTATTATGAAATCTATCTCTTTTATATAAGTTATGATGTGATGAAATGTTAATGATACAAATTTCATTTCATGGGTTATGGTTTTATGTTTATACAACACATATTTTTTTATGGGTCATGATATAAGATTTATTATCTCATGGAATTTGTATTTATGTGTTATTATGTGATGGGTGGGACCTATATTTCTCTCCAATTAATTGGGTAATGATAAGTTGTATATGGGATAAAAGGATACATAGGTTTTCACCCAAGCTCAAAAACATGAAGGTACATGGGTTGTGGACCAAAGCCTAAAAGTAATAGGGTACATAGTTTGTAGTCCAAGCCCGAAAACAATAAGGTACACGGGTTGTAGTATAAGCCAAAAAACAAAAAGGTACATGTGTTTTAGCCAAAGCCAAAAATTAAAAGGGTACATGGGTTCTTATCCCAATCTCAAAGATGGTACATGGGTCGTAGCACATGCCAAACATGTTATAAAGGTCTTGGTAAGTATACTTGACATAATATTTTCTATTCTTATATGTATTCAACAAATTATATTCCTTATTCGTCAGTTATGTTTTCATGGATGAAGATATTTATTTCCTTATGATTCATTTTTTATTAACTTATAATATTTATTCCATAATTCATTTTTATGATAATTTATATGAAGGGTAAGCTCTTTTAATGTTATGATCACATTATCATACCCCTATGCTCATGTCAATACTTATATATCTCCTTTTTTTACCCTTACTGAGCATCTGACATCACCCTGTTTTATGTTTCCTTCCCCAGTTTATGAAGATATATTTCATGTATGATATGTCTATGAGGGGTGATAATATTTTAAAACCTAGTGGGAGATAATGTAGCTCTCTTATATACCAGTGTTTACTTTTCCATGTTTCCAAAGGCACTAAACTAATATGGTCTTTTGTGTCCCTTTTAAAATGTTTTTAAGTGTTTTGAAAATGTTATTTAATGTTTATGTATGTTAATATTGGGTCTCTATAAATATTATCAACTTAATATTTTGGATATTATTAATAGTAAATTTAGTAAATTTTTATTTACCATGGTTAAGGGTAAATTGGATAATTAAATGTAAAAATAATATTATAAAATTATAAAATTATAAAATTACCTTAAAAATTATCATAATTTCATTGTATAAGTGGGGTTTGAATATTACCAACATTATTCTAGAACTATAAACTTTTTAATACACTTGGTTCAGAATATGAATCTTATTATATTTTATTTAAAGATAAGTAAAAAATGTCATAATCCTATTTTAAATAACAATAAAAATTTTAATATAGGGTTATAAAGATGATAAATTCATCAATAAATATTCATTTGAAATATAAAATTCTTATCTATATCTTGATAAATTATTTATAAATTTTAGTGATAAAATGATTAACTTAAATAGTGACACAATGATAATGCATTAATTTTTTAATTAATAAAGGATCAAATAAATGATATTAAAAATATTAAAATAAAAATAATTTGAATTAATTAAGGTGATACAAGAATTTTATAGGTTACTATGACATGTTAGGAGTGTCTAAAATGGTTTGGTTTGAAATTATGTTTTTGTTTGAATTTTATTTAAAGACAAAGTTGTGAATATTATCAAAATTGACAGTAATGATATTTTATAAAAATAATATTTTATTAAATTATTTAAAAATCATAAAAATATTTAAAAAAATAAAGAGATATTATTTTAGGGTATAAATTTTCATAAAGTTTCTATTTATGGAAAATGGACCCCATATAAGTAATAAATTTTAACCTCTTAATATTTAAAATGTTGTTACCACAATTAAAATTACAATAGATTAATTAAGTCTAAATAAAAATGGAAAGGTTTAAAATAAAACCAAATATTGTCCAAATATTCTTGAATAGATATTATTAGACCCCTATCACCTTAAAATTTAATTATAGTTGTTTAATAGACACTATACCATGAAAATAACCTTTATATTATTTAAAGTCAAGGATAGTTTCAAAATATCACTCTCTTATATTTAATATATTTTACGTTTTCACATAGGAAAAAAATCAAGCTAATAATTAATATAAATTTATATTTTGATCATAATGAAATTGTATTGATTATTTAATTTTATTTTAATTTTTTATAAATTATATAATCACCTTATATACCTCTTCAATGTTAAAACAATATTAATTTAATTAATAGAAAAATACAAAAAATGATTTTAATAGTAATAATTTTGATATATTTTGGATTAATTAAAGTGTATAAAGAATTTTATAAATCTATAAGATATATTATATATGTTTTAAACCATTATATTCTAATTACCACTTTTTATTGATGTATGTAAATCCAAATTAAATGAGTAATATCAAATTTGAAAATAATGATATTTTATTGATTAAATTATTTAAAAATCACATAAAATGATAAATAATATAAAAGGGGATAGTATATGGACTGAAATACCACAATCCATTAATTTATATATCATTTTGAGGTTTTTTCTCTATAGAATAGCCTTATTTTATTTTAATATTTTGAGGATTTTCGAAAGTTCCCCTCACCTCAATTATAAAAGGGCACATCCTACGTCACTTCCTCACACTAATTTGAGCATTAAAGATCAACCATAACCTTCCAACTTAACTTATAAACTTACCTAGTAACATTCTATAGGTTCTTGTCTTATCAAAAGACCAACTCTAGTGTCCCTAATAGGATATCTAGAGGGAGATCGTCGAAGAAGAGGTAATATCCTTACCGACTCTTTCAAAATTGTTTCTTCTTTTAATTCCTATTCATATGTTGATTCCATTATAAATTAATAACTAAAGTGAAACATATATTCCAAAATTTTATTATTATTATAGAACAACCATATTCATCCTTTTATTCATCCTATGAAAAACGAAAGTATGATGTGTGCGTACGTATGACTTACCATCTCCACATCGTGGTGTGATATTTTTTTCACCACCAATTTACTTGGATTAGTATAATGATGGAAATAATAAATAAATATGATAATTATAACATGATATTTATTATGGTATAAATAATATACCATCCAATTCTTTACTTGTTCACAATTATGGGAATGATATCATCGCTTGTGCATATGTACGATCTACCATCTCCACGACACGATGAGTTTCATCTTCCACCTTAACAAATTAAATAATGATTATAAAAATGTATATACTGAATAAATATGAAATATATGAAATAAAAATTATAATTGAATAATATATATACATATATTTCATTTTTTTATTCCATTCAGTATGATAAGAAAATAGAAACATCGTTCATTCGTACGTACAACTTACCGTCTCCATGAACGAGGTATTACATTTAATATATATATCTCTTATATATATTTATATAATAAATATATATGATACATAAATAATTTTTTACATTATGTAAGTAATTAAATCCTTATATATTTAATAGTATTAATAATAACAACTCAAAATATCTATGATAAACAAAGTAGTTATTAAAAGAAACGTTGCTTTAACTTGTAATTGTTAATAAATAGGTAATATAAAGTCATAAATGAATCACATATGATATCATAAATATTATTATTTTTATAATATAAGTTAATAATATATTTAAAACCACTATACAGGAGTTTCATACATGTATGGAGGGAATCATACCTAAGGTAAGGGTTAATCCCACAATCTCATTATTATCGGGATTATTTATACATAAGTCTTTGATAGGAAATATTTATCATAAATGTCAGTGTTTCTTAAAACTTTATTCCAAAATATGTTTACTATTATTCTATAAATTTTTAAAGTCATTTTTACTCATGTATTACATTTTGTTAAATGGTTTGAAAGGAATCTTCTGTCATTTTCCTAATGAGGTACTTTTTGACTTTTCTAGAGGAAGTAAAAGAGGAATGTTTTTTAATATATATAGCATGAATATTTTTTTATTATTTCATGACACCTTATTGTCTTTAATACCACCTTAAAAATATTATAGGGTTATTTTCAATAAAAAAATTTCCTTTTAGAATTGTGTGACATTTCGATTAAAGAAAATGTTTTTAAAGCAGAAAGGATATTTTCCTCAATAATTTTTTTCAAGAGATTTATCACAATTATTTTCAATATAAGATAACATTGGTTGATGATAATTATGTTTTAATGGGTATATCATTCAAATTTTCCATTCTTATTCTTTCTATTAATGGTTTATGTTATTGATGTAATGATATTTACAAAACCCATTTCTTTTCTGTGGGTTATGTTATGATTGTATGGTGTTTATGAAACCCATTTCATTATAAGGGTTATGATATGATAAATGACTCATGTTATTGTGGAAAAAATATTTAATATTTCATTATGAGATGTGTGGGACCTATATCTCCATCCATTTCATTTAGGAAGGATATATATATCATGAGGTAGACATAAAGGTCCTTGTCTACAAAGATGGTATCAGTAGTGAACCTTAACTACTAAGATAGTTGTTGGAGTGAACCATGACTACCAAGATGGTTATGTGAGTGACCCATAACTAAAAATATGGTATGGGGAGTGAACCCATACTACTAATAATACCTTGTAAGTAATTCTTTAACTAATATGGAAATCATTTTATATGCTTATGTGTCTGCCGCAAACTCCATTTCTTATTCTTATGTTATGATTTCATGGATTACGTTATTTAAATACTTATGATTTATGTACTAAAAACTACCAATATTTATTCCATGATTCATATTTATGATCATTTATATGTAAGGTATGGTTGTATATTTTCACGATCATGTTATCATACCTTTATGCTCATGATTATGTTTACATGTCTCCATTGTTTACCCTTAATGAGCATCTGAGCTCCCCATTTTTCTTATGTTTTATTTTACCCAGGTTATAAATAAAGGTTTTAGTTATAGGTATTAATGGGGATGATATTTATGGGGGATTCTGAAGTTCTTTCACTAAATTAAAATAATGTGATCCATGTTTCTAAATTCACTAAACTAATATGGTCTCTAGGCATGTGTTTGTGTAATGCATTAAGTATTCCACAAAATGGATGTAATGTTAATTTGTAAAAAAATTGGTCATTATAGTTGGTATCCGAATTTTTTTATCTAACCTTTGGAAACTAGGATAAGAAAACCTTAGTGAGAACCCTGAGGAAATGTATATGGCTAAGTCTATAGATAAGTAAAAGTATAGAAAACTGTCTTGGAAATTTGGTAAAGGATAGAGTAAGTGGTTTCATAGTAAAAATCATTGTGTGGATACTATAAGCCGACATGGCCCTAGAACAGATGTACCTAGGGGTGACAACTCTAATAAGGTGCGTTGAGACAAACTCGATCGTAACCTGGTACTCGACAACGAGACTTGCTATACACATCATTTGACACTCATGGGGTTATTCTTTAAAAATTCATAAACTCTTTACAAACAATTATTAAGGATTTAAATATAATTTGTCTATGAATAATATAAGGTGAACCTAAGGTGTCATAGATTAAAGAAGGCATCATAATTTAGACATCCTATAAGTGGTTTTTCCTGATTATGTGGTTCCTCACTATGATAATTGTTTCTTGATATATGCATTGGGTTTTAGTCAATGGAAGGTACCTGAAGGAACCATGTTATTAATGAATACAATGGGAAATGAAACAAATTTCATCATGAACAACCAAATGTTATGAGATATGGAATTAAAAATCTTATCACTATACTTACACAAGCTATTAATCATTCTGGACTTCCAAACGAGAAGAGTAGGGAACAACTTTTGATTGAGTCCTTCATGAGGTAATGCCCACCTGATTTTAGTGGGTATTTTGATCCAATTATTTATGAAAAATGGATCGGTACCACTAAAAATATATTTTCCATCCTTCACTATTCATAACATGAAAAATTCATTTTGGATATTTATCATTTAGAAGGAAAAGAAGACCAGTGGTGGACTTTAATTAAGAATATGAGTCATAGATATGAAATTGAGTCTATAGAATGGGATGAGATCAAGAAATTATTTTTCAATAAGAATTTTACTTGTATTATTCTTACAAATATGTAAAATGAGTTCCTTGGGATTATGAAAAATGATGATGAATCCATTGGTACCTATAAGGAAAATTTTACAAGACTTACGATGTAAACTTTAGGAGTTATCATCCAACCCGACAGTAATGTTGATAGGTTCTTTAGTGGCTTAAAGCTAAGTCTTAGAAGGGAGCTGTACATAAGATAATTTAGTAGCTATGAATAGATTGTGTGTTGTGAAATCAAGGTTGAAATGGAGGTTGAAGTTATATATCAATATCATGGTTTTGACCAGAGGAGGAAGATGGATTTCGAAGAGAAATCTAAAAACCATGGAGAAAAGAAGATGAAATTTTATTTATTATCTATGTTTGTGAAGAAACATGGAATAAATTGTATTAAATGGTATAATAAATGGTTTTAAGTGTGGAAATAAAGGTCATCAAACATTTTATTGCTGAAGTAATAAGAAGAATTTAGCTAACAATGTGATTGGAGAAAAATCTGTACAGAATAGACCGTCCTCACTTCAGTTCTACAAGTGTAAGGAGAATATCTATTTTACTAACCAGTGTCCAAACCCAAGGGATGTCGATGATGATCAAAGTTAGCAACCTCTTAATCCTAGGGACAAGGGGAAATCTCATGTGATCACTATTGGTGATATAGAGTATGGCAATGAAGTGGTGGAATGATTATGTGTTTATGGAATTCATAAATAATGTTATAGAATTAGTTTTATGGTATTAAAGAGTAATGAAATATCTAAGGATTGGTCTACTATATTTTTTACTTAAGGATTTAAAATACTATATTGTATGGTACAAGTAACCATGAAAAGTTATTAAGGTGGTTAGATGATGATTAAGGGAAATATAACCCTTAATATGTTCCTTATGTTAAGATAATGATGATTAGATAGAGATATATTGGATATGAATTAGTAAATTAGATGATATTAGTTACCTAGGAACTAATTAAGGATTTGTTGACATGCGGGTTATGATATCATATTTGAATTTTTCATCTTTTTTGACTTAAGGACTATATCCAATAATCTTTAGAATAAAGAAACATGCATGTTTTCATTAAGGATGTACTATAATTTAGGTTATTACCATGTTTCAAGAGAATATACGATGAAGGTATTCACATGTGTGGTGTGTGACAATTAAGAGCTACATCAAGTTGTTTGGGGGATTAATGATATATTGAACTTAGAAATTTAGTGACCTTCTTTTTAAAGATTTGGATTTTAATCTTTTGGAAGGTTCATAAAAGTAAAAATTTATGAAATTGTTTGAAGGTTTAGATATTAAAGTATTATCTCACCATAGATGGATTTATAAATATTTGATAACTTCTTCTAAACTTTTTGTTGTGATAAAGAGAGATATAATTACTTGTCATTCTATTTATGGATCTTATGATCTTCTAATGCTTCAGGAATGAAAATTTCAAATTCATTTATTCAAATAATAGATGATGTGGAAGTTAATTAAGGAACAACCATGGGAGAAGTTATCCTAAAATCAAGTAAGTATTTCTTTTCATGAAAATTATTCAACTCTTAAGAAAATATCATGAAACAAAAAAAATATTATCCTAGTATATTCATTTTTGACGAATCAAATGGTCTCTTAGATAATCATAGATTTATGGCTTTTTAATTTTTAAATTTATTATAGCCATGTTATCTATCACTATCAATTATAATATGATAGTTACATTTCTCTTCCATGCCCATGTTTTTACTTTCCACCTATTTTCTCCTATGTGGAATGCGAGACATGAGTTACTCTAGGTAATCGTTAAGTTTTCAACATTACATTTTTAAAAGGATATTTTAGTTTTTTTACAAAGTGTGATTCTATTAAAGGAGCTTTGAAGTACTAAACCATTGATAACCCAGACAAAGTTTGAGGACGAAATTCATTTTAAGGGGGGGGGGGGGTAGAATGTAACACCTAGAGATTTTGTGAATTTAATTTTTTGAATTAATTTAAACATTTTGTTTTTTTCTCTTTTTGAAAAAATGAATATATATATTTTTATTATATAAAAACACTAATCTTAAATTACATTATATGAAACACCAAGTTAATATTGTACTACACGTAACACCGACTTTTCTTGCATTACACACAACACTGAGTTTATGCGATTTGTTTTTTTTATTATAATTATTTAATTGAGATAGTTATAAACAATACATTAAAAATAGTAATATGAATATTAATAAATAATTCTTAAATGTTTTCACACAAATAAAACATATTTTTTTGGTAAATTATTTATATGTTTAGAAATAATATTTTCTTAAAGGAACTACTTTCTATGTCCTTCTGTGAAAAAATAATAAAATAAATTTTAGTCACTATTAGAAATTTAATTTTATAAAATAAATATAATTTTAAAATTTTAATTTTCAAAATTAACTTAGGGTTAACTTTTAGTATTTTTATGAGAAGTTTAATTTTTCGATGTATAATGAAAAATACTACATTGTAGTTAAAAACAACCTTTTTCATTTAAAGAAATATTATACATTAAATTGATTATTAAAGTCAAAATAGATCAATTATACATATGTAAATACAATTTAGGTCATTGGAATAATTTTTATATTGAAATTAGATATAAAAAAACTTCTTGAACTTTTGAACGTTCTTTTTTACCCTCTTTCTTACTACCTCTATGGGATTAGCATTAAACGTAAATTTTTCACTTCTGTGAATTGAATTTTGGAAAATGGATATACATGGTTTTAAAAATTAATATAATTATATTTTAATAATTTTAACTTAATATTTCAGATATTATAAATAGTAACTTCAGTAATTTTTTTACCACTGTTAAAGTTAAATTGTACAATTAAAGGTAAAAATAAAATTTTCAATTTATAAAATTATCCTAACTCTTGTCCTAATTTCATTAGATAAGTGGTTTTAGACAAAAATCAACCTTAGGAAGAAAATATAACCTTTTTAAGCCACTAGGGTAAGAATATGATATTTATTATATTTTATTTAAAGATAAGTTAAAAATATCATACTCATATTTTTAATAACTATAAATTTTTTAATATAGGGTTATATAGAAAATAAATTAAAATATAAATATTAATTTAGAATCTAAAATTTTTATATACATATTGATAATTTAGTTCTAATTTGTTGTGATAAAATAATTAACTTAAATGGTGGCATAATGATGATGCAGTAATTGTTTAATTAATAAAAGGATCAAATAAATAATATTAAGAATATTAAAATAACTATAATTTGAATTTATTAAGGCGATACACGAATTTAATAAGTGAATGCGACATTTTAGGAGTGTCTTAATTTTTTTCTCTAGAAATTATCTTATTGTTTGGATTTTATTTAAAGAAAAAGTTGTGAATATTGTCAAAATTGACACTAATTATATTTTATAAAAATAATATTTTATTAAATTAATTAAAAAACATAAAAATATTTTAAAAAAATAAAAAAAGATTATGATAAAGTATAAAATGTCATAAATCGCCCATTTATGGACAATTTACCCCATATAAATAATAGTTTATAACCACTTAATATTTAAAATGTTGTTATAGTAATTAAAATTATAATAGATTAATTAAGGGTAAATAAAATTGATAAGGTTTAAAATAAAACCAAAACATGTAAAAAAATTATTAGATGAAGAGTATTATACCCTTATCTCCTTGAGATCTAATTATAGTTGTTTAATGAACACTAGTAAATGAAAAAATTATCTATATTATTTAAAGTCAAGGATAGTTACAAAATATCACTCTCCTGTATTTAATATCTTTTATGTGTCCACATTGGGAAAAAATCAAGATTTGAAAAAATATAAATGTCTAAAATTATCATAATGAAATTAATTTAATTATATAATTTATTTTTAATTTTTATAAATTATAAAATCACCTTATATACTTCTTGAATGTTAAAAAAATATTAATTTAATTAGCAGAAAAATAAAATAATTGATTTTAATAGTATTAATTTTGATATTTTTTTGATGAATTAAAGTTTATGATGAATTTTATAGATTTATAAGATATATTAGAGATGTGTGAAACCATTATATTCAAATTCCCACTTTTCAGTTAAAACCAAATTAAATAAATAGTATCAAATTTGAAAATAATGATATTTTATTTAATTAATATATTATTAAATTATTTAAAAATAAAACAAATGATAAATAATAAAAAAGGGGAAAATATATTGTCTAAAATTTCACATCCCATTCATTGATATCCCATTTTGATGTTTTTTTCTCTAGAATAGCATTATTATATTTTAATATTTTGAGGATTTCGAAAAATTCCCCTCACCTCAATTATAAAAGGGAACCTCATCCATCACTTACTCATGACACTTTGAGCCTTAATAATATACCAATCCTACGAATTTACATTATAAAATTTCCTATAAACATTATATAATTCATGGTATTCTCAAAAGACTAACTCTAGTGTCCCTAAGAGGAGATCTAGAGGGAGATTTTCGATGAAGAGGTAATCTCCTTACCAACTCTTTCAAAATTGTTTCTACTTCTACTTACTCTTTATGCATTTAATCCATTATAAAGTAATAAATTTAGTATCACATATATTATGATATTTTATTATGATTATGTAACAACCATATTAAACCTTTTATTCATTCTATGAAAGATGAATGTATCGCGCGTGCATAGGTATGACTTACCATCTCTATACTGTGGTGTAATATGTTTTTCATCACTAATTTTCTTGGATGAGTATAATGATAGAAATAATAATTATATATAATTATTATAACATTATATTGATTTTAGAACAAAATATATACCATCCACTTTCTTACTTTTTCACAATTAAGGGATTGATGTTGTCGCTCGTGCGTATCTACGACCTACTATCTCCACGACCAAATGAGATTCGTCTTCCATGCTAAACATTTCAAGAATGATTATAAAAATGTATATAATGAATAAATTTGAAATATATGACATAATAATTATAATTTAATAATATACACACACACACACACACACATATATATTTCATTTTCCTTCTTCTATTCAGTACAATAAGAAAACAAAAACAACGTTCATCCATACGTACGAATTACCCTTTCCATGAATGATGTATTAAATTTCACATATATATATATTATATATTTATATAATAAATATATATATGATATAAAAATAATTTTTACACTTTGGAAGTAATTAAACCTTTATCTATATAATAGGATCAAGAATAACAAGCCAAAACATGTATGATAAACAAAACAATTATTACACGAAACATTTCTTTAACTTGGAATTATTAATAAACTTGTAATATAAAGTCATAAATGAATCATATATTATATCATAAATGTTATTATAATTATTTTATAAGTTAATAATTTTTTTAAAACCACTATAAATGAGTTTCAGACACTTATAGAGGAAATAATACCTATGGTAAGGTTTAATCCCACAATCTCATTATTATCAGGATTGTTTATACGTAAGTATCTACTAGGAAGAATGGTGGTGGAGAGAAACCTGATTTGGAAAAAGGTAATGGAGCAAGGTGGACTTTCAAGGATTAGCTAACTAAAGAGAAACTTGTCCGCAGGAACCAGTACCTCGAACTTTTCAAGAGATACAAGTCCTCTGAATGGGAATCAGCTACACAGGATGACGAGGGACCTGATTATGGGTATGGAGATGGGAATGGGTTCAATGTGATGTAGTCACCTTGCTTTTATTTTCTTTGCACTTTACTTTTTTTTTCTAATAATAATTTGGGAGATCAGACTTTTGTATGATCTGAACCTTCCTGGTATAAGTATCTACTGGGAAATATTTATTTTCAATGTACATGTTTCTTAAAAGGATATTAAAAAATATTTTTACTATTCTTATTAAATTTTTTAAAATCATTTTTAACCATGTATCACTTTTTATTAAATGGTTTGAAAGGAATATTTTTTCATTTTCCTAATGAGGTACTCTTTGACTTTTCCTGAAAAAGTTTGAGAAGAATGATTTTTAACTTATATGGAATGAAAATATTTTTATTATTTAATTAAGAGTTATTACCTTGAAGCTCAAATTACAATATTTCAAGGTTTTTTTTCAAATATTTTTTTTAAAATTTCATGACATTTCAAGTAAAGGAAGTTTTGTTAAACTAGAAAGGATATTTTCCTCAAGAATTGTTTTAAAGAGAAATATCAAACTAATTTTCCATCTAAGATAACATTGTTTTTTGTTAATTATATTTTAATAGGGATATGATTAAATTCTAAAATTCTTATTTTTTATATAAATGGTTTATGTTTATGATAGAATTATATTTATGAAACCCATTTCTTTTCTGTGGGTTATATTATGATTGCATCATGTTTATGAAACCAATTTTATTCCATGAGTTCTAATATGGTTAATGATTTATGTTCTTGTGAAAAAAAATTAATGATTTCATTATGATATTGGTGGGACCTATATATCCCTCCAATGAATTGGGTAAATATTTATATTTCATGAGATAGACATAAAGTACCTTGTCTGCTAAGATGGTATTTGGAGTGAACATTGACTAATAAGATGATTATGGGAGTGAACCATGAATATCAATATGGTTATGGGAGTGAAAAATGACTACCAAGATGATATGGGGAGTGAACCCACACTACTAATATGGCCTTGGAAGCGATTCCTTAAATACTATGGAAATTAGTTTATACAATTATATGTCTGCCACAAATTCCATGTCTTATTCTTATGTTATGATTTCAGGGATTATGTTCATTATTTTTTTATGATTCACGTCTTATGAACTGCCAATATTTATTTCATGATTCTTATTCGTGATCATTGACACACAAGGTATGATCTTCTACTTTCATGATCATGTTATCATAACCTTGTGCTCATGATTATGATTACATGTCTCCATTTTTTACCCTTAGTGAGCATATGATCTCACTATTTTTATTATGTTTTCTTTTCATCATGTTATAAATAAATTTTTTATTTAGGGTTAATAAAGTGGATGATATTTATGGGATATGTTGAATATATTTCACCAAATTAGAATAATTTAATCCATGTTTCCAAAAACACTAAACTAATACGATCTTTGGGAGTGTGTTTGTGTAATGTTTTAAGTATTCTTCAAAAGTGATGTAATGTTAATGTACAAAAAACGAGTCATTATAATGGATTAGATAATATTGAACTACTAGTGATCTATAAAAACTTGAAATTCTATAATATTTAAATTAATTTAAGGCCCACTTGTTAAAGATCTTCTAGGGCTTGGTCAAGGGAAAACCTTAGTGATTATAACTCCCTACCATGTTTTGTAAAACTGGCTTCAAAAGACATGATCCTACTATTTGAGGCTATCATTTCTTCTATTTGTATAAATTATATGTTTTTATTACTATATCAACCCATAATTTTTATATATATATATATCTTATATTTTATTAGATGAAGATTCATTATATAACATTATGATCCATGGCTGTACCATAAAGATTTAATGGATTTGAAAACTAGGACACATAAAATACTATAACTAAAGAGATAAACATCATATCCCATATAGTTATTCACAACAAACACCCATCATAGACATATAAAACCTAAAGCATTTCTCCACATCCTTGGAAATGGAAACATAATATAGGGTAAGTTCATATTCACAGTAAAGATAAACAAGGGAGATATCATTGATCATATAAGAATAACATTAGCATAAGTGTATGAGAACATGATATTACCATTTTAAATTCATAACCAACATATCCTAAATCCTAGTCATGAGACCTAGAATTAATCATTTTAGTTCATAAGAGATGAATCATAAAGGAATCAAAGAACATGATCCATGAGAGAAAAACATTGTCATAAAATATAAGTTTTTATGATAAACATAAGCATAAAAAATAATTTACTTATAAGGATAACTATAAATATTATTAAATATGATTGTTTTGACTTCCTAATCAATCATATACTTTGTAAAAGTTTACTTTAAATTCTATCATAGTTGACATAGTCTCTTACTGAAATATGTTGACTCCCTAATATAGTCATTATTATCACATGGGATATCAATCATTACCCAATTCATTAGATACATATATAATTATGTATATACCCATCACATAATAATAATTCATTCATATGAATTCCACATGATAATTAAACTTTCATCATAGTATTATATCATAAACCTTTGAATGAAAATAGGTTTGATAAATATGTCTCCATTTCTTAAAATTATTACCCATAGAAAAAAAATAGCATTCAAAATCCTCTTATCCTCATAATATTTAACCACAAATAGAAATAATAAGGATGATATCATTGGATCATATCCATATTAAAAAATAATTCACATCCATGGATATTATCATAGATGAAAAATTCCATTAAAAGATCACTGAAATAACTATTTATAAAAATACCATTTTTATTTTAAAATAAGTTATTTATAATCTAAATATTTAAAAAATATTAATGAAGAAATTTTATTTTAAAATAAACATGGAAACAATTAATGTATGATTTAAATCATTAATAGGTAATGATGGTGGGAAATTAATATCATGCAGAGTATATTATAATAATGTTTATTTTCACATTTCTAGTGAAAATTCAAAACAACCTTAGTCAGAAAATGATTATAAGATTAATATAAATTTTCTTTATAGAATTTAAAAAATGAAAAAATTACTTTAATAAAAAAAATATAATATTGAAAACATTTTTCAAATAATTTTAAATAAATAATTATAATTGAAGTAGTTATTTCTGACCAAAGTGGAAGTGAATAATATTTTTATTTAAAACTTTTTCCTAATGATCATAAATACCAAAGAATTTGATATGGTTCTATAACATAAAAATTTAATGAATATCCAGTGTAGAATAAAATTAAAAGTTTTTATTAGATAAGGGTCATATAATTTCATTAAATGGAAATTCAAGGATAAAAAACCCCAATTAAAATGATATTGAAACGTAAATGTCATTAATAAATCAATATAGACATTTTGGAAATTTATTTACTTAAAATAATATAAATTTCATTAACAAAGGGCAACGAAACTGAAATCCAATTAATTATATATTAGAATGGATATATAAAAATTAATCTCATCCAATGAATTAAATTATTTTTATGGGTTGATTTGGAGTATTTATCTCACAATTTAAACCTTGTTTCTCCCAGTTTACCTTTACTAGGTGATAAATATTTACCATGGTTTCTATTCATAATAAAGAAAAATAAAAGATAAATACTTAAAAAATTGTAACCCCATAATTTAAAATATTTTATCCATTTTTAAGACTAAATATCTTGAACTGGAAGAAATAAATTTTAATACAGATGCATAAATGAAACATAAATATCTTTTTTGATAAATGTGTTTTTAAGAATAAAAATTAACTTATATCAAAATATTGAATATTAATAATTAAAATATAATTAATTAAATTATTCTAAATCAAATATGTCATTTTTTAAATTAAACACAAAATCTAAAATATAATTTGACTTTTAATTTTCTTTATTTTATTAATGAAAATCATAATATTTGAGGAAAATGTATATTTACTATTCACTAACAAGTCAATCATTTCATAAAAATATATAAATTTTACCCAAAGATGATATAATCACAATGATTTCAAAAATGATTATCATTTTATATAATACGCTTTTTTAATGTTTCAAAAATTTATTATAATATTTATTAACAAAAAGAAATAATAACCATTTAAAAAAATATTATTATATATATAATTAATTTACTAAAAATTCAGTTCTAATTTCACAAGAATTAATAATTTTTTTATTGTTGTGTACCCCCATACATATATTTAATAATTAAGTTACTCATTTTAATATCCCTTAATTTAATGGTTAAGTTATAATGGTCATCTTAAAATAATAATATTTCAAATACATATAGAAATTTTCTTAATGCATAGTGTTACACTTTAATAAAACTAATGAAGGCATAATATTTATTTAAATATATCTATATTATAAAATTATAGGGTTCTACAATTAACATTTACAAACACTAAAACTAATAGTAAAATTTTTACCAACGCTCATAATGAATAATGGTTATATTGTCCAATAGTCATATTAACCAATGGTCACATAATAGTAATGTATTGTTTATATCATAATGTCCACATTTATGATTACATTAAATATATATAAAATTGAAAATAAACTTTAACTATTTTATTCCCAATTTTTTTTAAAATTACTTTGATAATTTCTATTATATTCCTAACATTTCTAATTTTTTTAACAGTTTATATGGATGGTGTAATCTTCTTAGAAGGGTTAAATACTATAGAGTACCCAATTTTATGGACACTATTTTTTTGTTTTTATATTAATTTACTAGTATTATCTATAGTAATCAGTAATATTACTTAACATGTATTATTATTTTTGTAATATAATATCTATATACTCCCATTTTTCAATAAAATAAACTAGTCATTATAAAAAAATATCTTTTTTTATTAATTAATGTTAAATTTTTTTGGTTTTTAAAAACATGATACTTTTCTATATTTATACATAAAACATAGAAAAAATGTTTATTTCATATATAATGTTAAATAAATTTAATCTAAATTTTTACTACTACTCCAGGAATCCATAAATCTCACTTATCTTGTAAAGACCCCGACCCTAGTAGCCTGAAACCAATGCCTTACTTCATTAAAATGGTATAATAAACATGGAATTGACATACTGAAGGACCGAATAGTTTAGTAGCACTAGAAAAATAGATACGAACATAAGTATTACATTACAACTTGAAATGATATAAAACATAACAACTTCATTGGAAATACCCACAAACTCCTAGATTATCCCTACATGTCATTCATAATATACATCTTCATAACCTAGGGAAAAATAAAACATAAGATAGGGGTGAGATCAGATGCTCAGTAAGGGTTAAAAATATATTGAAATATATGAAAAATAAATATAAACAATAAGGAATTATTAATGACTAAAACCATTTTATTAGAACATAATCTTGATAATAATTTGGAAAGAATAAAAGTTAAATAAATAATTCTATATAAATAATCACATGAGAATAAAACTTAACCATGTATATTATACTATTGGAATAATCACATTGATTATCAATTACTAATATAATAATTATGGAATTCATAATTCTAGAAATCATAAACATACCATCAAGTAATCATCAAATAATTCTACAAAAATGTGTAAGGCCTTAGCCAAAACCTGATCTAGTTTGTCTCATGATACCAAACGATGCATCTAGGGGATATAACGGGCCAAAATAATCACTTACTAAGACCAATGTGTTATTAATATGTAAAAATGTATCTTTAAATAAAATTTTACCATACTAATTTGAAAAATATAAATCATAATCAAATATTAAAGTACTACAATAAAATCCTTGACAAATTCTTTGGAGAAATACCCTTTTCTTTGAAAAGAAGAGTTATTTTGGATAATCATTTGTATTTGTCATAAAAATAAGATTATAAACATGTATACAATAGAAAGGAAAAGTTAAGTACAATTAAATAATGTTTTACGTATAAATTATTCCCAAATTAAGTGAAAATATGTAAAAGTAGTTTTTAAGAAACTTTAGAAATAAGCCTCTTTAGTGTGGTTTAAGGGAAAATATTAATGAGACTTGAAAATGATAAAAGGATTAAATGTTTTCATAAAACCAAATATGAAATAATAAAGTTTTTCATTATAAAAAGATTTATTTTTAAAAAATATCTATGTATTAAAATGTATTATGGTGTGTACTTGAAAATGGGTATGAAATTTGAAAGTTCTTCTAAATCGGGCTTTCTTATCGAGATGAATTGAAAAGAGAAACTTATATGACATGTATTTACCCAAAAAATAAAAATGAAATGAAATTTTTACATGATTTTGGAACATATAAACAAAATTTATAATAATTATATAAAAATAATTAAGAATTACATTAGGGTAAATATTGATAAAGCGTAACTCGAATGAAAGATGAAGGTTCGAGAAGAATCCATTACCACTTTGCAAATAGTCAAACTATATGTACCATAAAATTAATTATCATAAAATAATAAATTTATTACCATTAAGATAAATATATTAATGATATGATACATTAATGGGTAGTATAAATACATCACACACAATAAATAGTGGTGAATAAGGCATATCTCACAAAAATAAAAGTGAGATGAGAAAACACCTACATTATGTCTGAATGTGTTTTGAAATTGATCTTAATGCCAAAGATAAATAGATTAAATACCATAATAAATTAATTAATAAAATTTTATACATTTATTTTATTTATTATAATTTTATTAAGTTCATTCATGGCCTTTTGATGAGTTATAAAATACAATTTTATCGTTCGAGAGCATTCTTCTCCATGGTTTTCATTATTGGTTTACTTTTATATACATATGAAAGATCATGTAAAATGAAAATAGTTGTCCATAATTGAAAATATATGTTATTAATGATATTATAGAATATTAAATTGTTATATAAGTTATTTTTTTATTTTGGGTGAGGATGAATCATTATATAAGATGTTACTGATAATCATTTAGATTATTTTGGTGGTTTTTCAATAATCACAAACTAGTTTTGTTTCATTAATTAAAATTATATATATACTGGTTATAGAACATTAAATAAGTTGCAGTATGCGTATTAATGTCTTTTTTAACCATAAAATTGGTTTTATGACCATCCTTGAAGGTGTAATTTTAAAATGAAAACACGTCTTCCACAAAGGTGGTAAATCGACACCTCAAGGACAATTTTTCATCTTTAAAATAAAAGGAAAAGGAGAAGAGAATTCACGATGGATTTTACATTTAAATAATAAAATTATAGTATATATAAGATACTGGAGTTATCATACATGTTTTTATAGAGGAGGTGATGTAAGGATAATAAATGAAAATAAAAATAAAAGAAAATAAAAGAGAAGGATTAAGGGTTTTACCTCTTAAATTATTCTCCTTGAGAACCACATTAAGGAACTTTGAAATGGCCTTTTGTGTGATACCATCAACACCCTAACATGGGGGAAATGTTTGAGAGAGGTATTGGGAAAAAATTGGATAGGATTTAAGGCTTTGGTGGTGTGAGGTGACGAGGGGTGGTATTTTTAGTGGAGAGGGGTGTTTTTTGAATATTTTATTCATTTGTCTATTATTTTTCTTAAGACTATGAATAGTTTGAGTATTATCACTAAATATATTAAAATAGTGAAGGATAAATCTATATTATGGTCTTACATATGCCATAAATCACATATGACTCAACAATTCATGTATTTATTAATTGAAATAAAGTACCATATTTCACTATTCACCAAAGTTCAACTATTTTAGAAAAATACCAAAAATTTACCCTAACCATTTTTAAATGTGCATAATTAAAAATTGAACTAAAATGTTTGAAAATAATTTTCTAAATATGATAAATTTAATTTTTAAATAAAATCATCATTTATTTGAAAAATACTGATTTTAAAATTATAACTGATTTTATAACACTTTCAAAAATTAATTAAGGTTTTATAAAATTATATTATAATCATAAGAAAAAAAAAATAATAAATTTTTAATCTATTTTATTAAAATAATTTTTCTTTTAAATAATTATTTTAGTTATAAAATGGTTAATAATCAATTATTTTTCACAAAAAAACCAATACTTAATTTATCATTTTCAAAAAATTTATTTACTTATTCCATGATAAAAATATAATATATTTTATTTCATAAAATACATATATATTTTATTTATACTTTTTATAGGTGAATTTACGATTCAAATTATATATAGACTATTAATATGATGAAAATGATAGTTTTATAGAAATTAGGATTTTTCACTATTCACTGGAAAAAATACATTTTCAGAAAAATAACAAAATTTTACTATAAAATAATTTGTACATTACTATTTTATAAATAAAGTTTATTTTGTTCAATATAATTTATAAAAGTTTCAAAATACAGTTTTAAAATAAGTTTACCTTTAAAAGGAGTTAAAACTGTCTTTAGAAAAATATAGTCTTTTAATGCATAAAATTGAATTCATTATTACCTTATGCCTATAAAATAATTTGGATGAATGTAAAAACATTTTATTAAATATATAATATATAAATTTCATAATT
The DNA here is from genome assembly GCA_963277665.1 of Viscum album. Taxonomy (NCBI): domain Eukaryota; kingdom Viridiplantae; phylum Streptophyta; class Magnoliopsida; order Santalales; family Viscaceae; genus Viscum; species Viscum album. The sequence goes on along the minus strand of OY728142.1, from coordinate 1,108,158,132 downwards.
TTTTTAATAATATTCATTCTATTAAATTTAACAACTAGGTTATAACAATAATTTTAATATATTGATATTTAATTGTATATCATTGTTTGTTTAAGATTAGTGTTGTGTGAAACCTATATTGTCGCAGAAATTAAATTTATAAAGAGATATAATATAAAATATTTGGGTGTAACATTATCCCATCCTACAATAAATTTCATCATTGAAATTTAAATTTGTTCTTCAAAAATAAAAGGTTGATACTTCCAAATTATTTTGTGGGAAAACCACATTGAAAATAGGGTTAATAAAATTTCCTATTAATAAGAGGGAAAGGGAAATGTTGAGGTCACCACAAAACTTGGCATTCAAATAGGATAAAAATAGTACTAAGAAAAAATATGGGCATATAAGAATAATATAACCATCAAGTTCTGATGGAGAGTGATATATAACATAGTCATTAAAATGTTAACCATTATAAAGACATAAATTTGTGATCATTTAAAAGACATTTGATTTATCAAAAATAAAAGTAAACAAATAATTTTTGTGTTCCAAAATATTTTTCCTAAAGTTAATAAATTATTTTAACATCCATATAAGTACATGATAAAATTAAATTAATTTATTAATTTCCATGTCATAAGTGTAATATTATCTTTTGGTTGTGCTTAAATCTATTTTCATATCATCCCTTACATTCGAAAATGAAAGTTCAAGATGAATTTCTCACACCTGAAGCACTTTTAATGAATCATATGGTTCTTATTTCATTCCTTAGACCTTTAAATTTTACTAAAACCAATAAGGTTAGTATATTTTATTAATGAAAAATAGTTTCAAAATTTTAATTTGATCTATTCCATAAAAATTTAATCATAAGACTTGTCCAAAACATGCCTATCCAGATTCAATGAACAAAAATTTAGAAGGAAGGTCACTAAATTTTCAAATTCAACATAAAATAAGATTCCAAAAAAATATATATTCTATTATCACATACCAAATATATGAATAACTTAATATACTTTAAAAATTTATGAAATATAAATGATTCCAATATTAAAATATCAGGTTGTTGAATATATTTCTTAAATCCAAACATCAAATAATTCAGCATAACATAAACCATCATATCACTAACCAACTTTATCATCACCAATAATATCTTATAACCATATATTTATTATTATATCAACATAAATAACATATTTAGGTTTATCTTTCCCAAGTCATGTGTTTTCAAGAAGATCAAATTACAAAAGAATCACTTCTCTGGATTACTAGTGCTATTCATTACATGCTTCAAAATCCTTAAAGAAGAGGTACTACAGTAACATCCTTATATATCTCATGAATCTTATAACCAAATAATTATTGATAGAATAATAAAATAATATAATTATTGAATTAAAAAACACACATATTGATCATTAATCTTCATCTATGGTAGTAGCATCCATTATCCTCTTTTTATGTATATTCCTTTGACGCTTGAGACATTGATTTGTGTAGTGTCCTATATCCTTGCAGTTGAAGCACTAAAAATTGAAAATTTATTTTCTTTCCTTACAATCATGATCTTGGTGGCATTTTCTCTACACTTGAAACAAACTCCTTTCTTCTTAATCATATACCAAGGTCTTTCCTTCCACAATTATCACATGTGGGAAAATAATTCATTTACCTTATTCACTTTATATATATATTTTCCTAGCTTTCCTCTTCCTCTCTTACTACCCTTTGAATTCATAATACTTGGATAATTCTTTATTGATCTTGTTAAAACATTATATTATTTCTTCATATGATGAGATTATATGGGATAATACTTCCCTTTGAAAGGATAAATTAAACCCATCGAATAAATGATCTTTCTTACTCTTTGGATTATGTGTATTGATGTGATTCACATTCCTTTTGATAGGATCCATTTATAAAAAATGGAATACACTAGATTAAATCATAAAATTATGAAACATAATGTTTAATCCTAAAACTAGTTAAATAATTAACATTAATTGAAAAATTTATGTGTATCTAATCTCCTAATAATAAACATGGTTTCTTTGAGGACTTATTTACTATTAAATCCTTTAAAAAGGTTTGTAAAGAAAATGTGAATTATCATAAGTATACCCCCTAGGAGTGTCAAACTAGATGTGCTATAAGGCCCATTGTCATGTATCAGGTTTTACTGAGTTAGGCCCGATGCACCGTATCCGAGTTGTTACACATAGGTATGTCTATTCTAGAACTATTCCCACTTGTAGTATCTAGATAGAGATGTATTTATAGTAATATCCACATAATATCTACCTTACCAAAATTCTAGGATGTCCTTTAATGCTAATCCTAAAATTCTATATTAGGGATATATTCTATAATATATGTTTCCTAAATATAGTTTCCAAGGTTTCTTATAAACATCATTTAATACCAACTATAAAGACCCCGAACCTAGTATCCTGGAGCTAGTGGAATACTTCATTATATTGTATAATAAAAAATGAAGTCACATCTCAAAGGACTGAATAGTTTTGATGAATTTGAAAAATAGATACAAACATAAGTATTAAATTAAAACATGAAATTATCTAAAACATAGTAACTCCATTGTAAGAACTAATAAAATCCAAGATTATCCTTACAAATCCTTTTTAATATACTTCTTCACAAACCAGGGATAAATAAAACATAAGAAAGGGGTGAGCACAGATGCGCAGTAAGGTTAAACAATACAGTATAAGCTATAAAAAATAAATATAAAAAATAAGGCATGGTGAATGAATAAAAACACATTCCATTAGAGCATAATCTTGATCATAATTTGGTAGGAATAAAATATAGATAAATAATTCCATATAAATAAACACATGGGAATGAAACTTAACCACATATATTTTACTAGTCGAATAATCACATGAATTATCAATTAATAATATCATAATAAGGGAATGCATAATGTTGGAAATAAAAAACATACCATAGATTTGTCAAAAAATAATTCTATATAAATGTGTAAGGCCTCAGCCAAAACCTAATCTATTTTGTCAAATGAGACCTATTGATGCATCGAGGGGCCATAACAGGCCCTGCCTGTCACTTTATAAGTCCAATGAATTTCTCATATGTTGAAAATATATATTTAAATAAAATTTTACCATACCAATTTTAAGTATTTTAATCATAATAATATATTAAAGTACACTAATAAAATCATTGAGAAATTCTTGATAGAAATACCCTTTTTCTTAAAAAAGAAGAGTTCTTTTGGGAAATCATTTTTATTTTTTTTAAAAATCAGATTTTAAAGATGTTTATACCAAAAAATAAAAGGTATGGACAATGAAATTATGTTTGAGGCATAAATGATGTAAAACTTATGTAAAAACATGTAAAAATAGATTTTAATAAACTTTAGATATAATCCCCTTTAGTGCGGTTTAAGGGAAAATAATAGAGTCTTTAAAACCGTAAAAGGATTAAATGTTTGCATAAAAAAAGAAATTAACTAAGATAGTTTTTTATAATAAAAATTTTTATTTTAGAAAAATATTTTTTTATTGAAATATATTATGGAGTGTACATGAAAATGGGTATGTAATTTGAAAGTTCCCTTAAATCGGCCTTGCTTATTGAGGGGAATTGAAAAGAGAACCTTATAAAACATGTATTTACCCATAAAAAAAGACCAAATAATGTGGATACATGATTTTGGAAAATATACACAAATTTTATAAGAAGTATATAAAAATAATTAAGAATTACATTGGGGTAAAGTGAGAGAAAGTTCAATCCGAATGAAAGATGGAGGTTTGGGAAGAGTCCATTACCACTTTGTAAATAGTTGAACCATATTCCTGTATCACACCAGGATTTTGTGAAATATTTTTTTATTATTCTTAGAATGAATTAATTTTCATTTATGTATTTCATTTCACTAATTAAAATATTTATTTCACATGGAACTGACTTGGTTTGTGCTATATGCAACACTGAATTTGCGTGTGTTATACACAACACTGAGTTTCTATGAAAAATCATTTTATTTTTATAATTATTTAAAACAGATTATTACAACATAGAAATTAAACATAGTAATATGAATAGTAATAAATAATTTTAATATATTATTTATAATTGTTAAAAAAAACATATTGAGAATGAAATATACATTTTTTGGTAATGTCATTATATATTTTAAAATAATATTTTCTTTAAGAAACTTCTTTTTATGTCCTTCTGTGAACAATAGTATAATTTAATTTTAGACACCAATATAAATTTAATTTTATAAAATTAACATAATTTTTGAATTCAAAATTTTGAAATTAGATTGTGGATAATTTTTGTTATTTTTCCGAGAAACCTCATTTTGGGTGAATAGTAAAAATTACTTCTATTTAGTTTAAAACAACATTTTCATTTAAGTGACGATTAGAGTTAATTTATATTTAAATTTGGTATTTTAAGTAAAAATAGATCAATTATACATATATTAAACCAATTTAGTTCATTGGAATCATTTTTATATGGAAATTTATAATAAAAAACTTATTAAACTTTTGAATGTTTTTACTTTAAAAACTCACTTTCTTGCCACAACTACGAGATTAGCGTTAAACTTAATTTTCCTAATTATGTGATTTAAAATTTTAAAAATAGACATAAATTTTTTTAATCATTATGATATTTTTAGTCTAATAATATTAAATTAAAATTTGACCTAAAATATTAGTGAAAGTGATTAAAATTATTCACAACGATTAAGGTAAGATTAATCTTAATTAGGGACTAAACATTAATCTTAAGGACCAAAATGACCTAGAAACGTTTCCAAAATACATTTTAATCCAATAATTAGACTATATAATCTCTTGGTTTGAATTTTATGTGTTATTGGGATATTATTAAATGGAAGTGCCATATATAAAAGGTTAAGTAAGAAAAAAATACAAAAAAGGAACTTTCCTTACCTTTAAAATTTATAAAACTTTTAGATATGTAAAAAACATAAAATTTTAGGTTATAGATATAATTTTTAAAGATAAATGGGTTATTTTTATCATAATAATTTTTTAGTAATTTTTAGAGATGATTTAGTAACTTAAAATTCTTACAAAACGCCAACATAGTGATTATTTAGTTAATAATTAACTAAAATAAATGATACTATAAATGTTAAAAGTGAAGTGAATTTATTGAATTATTCATAATTATTAATATATTATTTTAACCATCTTTAAAATTATTTTATTTTAATTAAAATATATTTTTTTATATTTTAACATTAAAATTAAATATATAATGTTAAAATTGACATTATTGTTATTTTACAATAAATGATATTTTTTAAACGATTTAAAATTAATAAAAATAATATATTCTTACAAGTTATTATTTAGGGTTAAAAAAATAGTAAATATATTCTATTAATGGACAAACTAATTTTTATAATTAACATATTAACCCATAGATTGTAAAAACATTGTTAGCACGGTCTGTGTTTAAGTAGTGTTTTACGCGTCACATGTGTTTGTTTTAAAAAATAATTACCAAACAACATGAGGTTTTTATTATTTAAATTAGGTAAAATATTTATAATTCAGTTAATAAATATTATATAATTAATATCACTTTATTTTAGTATTAATGGTTAAATTACTTAGGTTATAAAACTAGATTCTTTAATAGAAACCAAAATAATAAAATTAGGGAATCTATGATGTTAAGGAACCAAATTATTAAAATAAATATATATTTTTTGGTGTAGATTTGGTTCAACCATAATTTTACATTAAAACATTATTTTTCCATTTTTTAGGTATATTAGGTAAAGGATATCTCCCATTATTGAATACCTTTTGGTATTTACAAGGGTGCCACTCCCCTCCACTATAAAAAGGCAAGCACTCTACCCCTTCCTCACACCTCTCAAGTCACTTTGGATTATCAAAAATCTACCAAAATAGTCTCGAAACATCCATAACTTCCTTATAGTAGGCTACCATTAGGAATAATTCCTTCCATGTTAGTCGTTTGGTGCAAATCAAAAAGAATTACCCAATTAAAAGGTAACACACTCCCTCAAACTATTTGATTTCATTTCTTTCTCTACTCCCTAAAATATTAGTATTAAATTCTTTTATAAAAAAACCAGTATAATAAATATACTAGTAAATTTTTATTAAAATTTTCAGACCTAAACTTACACACACTTCCATATAATGGGCAATGAATATACTATTTACGTGTACGACGAACTACCACCCCACGAAACGATGATTGTTCATTTTTCCATTACCACCTCTCATGGTGGAAATTATGATGGAAAATATGATTATATATTATATATATTATATTTAATAAGTATTTAATATTCTTTAATCCTTTTACAACAAATATTTTATACTTTCAATTTGGTGTAAACATGATAATTTAGTTTGAGGAAGTGTGGACTACCGTACACTCAAAGCGATGTGATTCGTTTACACACTACATAGGATGTATTAAGGATGAATTTAGTGAACTTATATGATATAATAATGATACTATAATAATTATATATATACATATATATTCATATATTTCATTTACTCTCTTTCTTTTAATACGACAATAAAACGGAAACAACATTCATGCATACGCATGACCTCCTATCTCCATGAACGGTGTATTCCATTTAATACTTATATACACTATGGATTATTATAATACATATATATAAGGAATATAAATGATATTTATATCATGGTTTACACTTTGAAAATTGTGATATATGTATAAATACCAAATATATAACAAATTAAGATACATGTGAAAAACAAAGCGGATATTACCCAAAGTGAAACCTTAATATAGAATTATTAACAAGAGGGAAATATAAAGCCATAATAAAACAATATATGGTATTATATAAAATAATATTATTATGTAAAATATGTATAATAAACTTAAATTTATTATATAGTAATATTTTTTGAGTATAAATAGATTCAATACATAAGGTAAGGGAATTTATTATCACTTTTATTTCTATGAGATACATGCCTTATTCACCACTAAATTATTTTGTATGGTGTATATACTATGAATTAATCACTAGTAGAATTTTTAGCTTTCGATTTGGGGTAAATAGAGCGACCGCCATTTGGGGGTCGCTGTATTTTTACACCCCGAAACTAAATTTTTTCATTCAACCTCATTTACCCTCCCTAACCCCACGACCTAATCCCCTCCCCGACCCCACAATGTCTCCCTGTTAACCCTCCAGGTGACCCCAATACCCCGGTGGCCTCGATACCCCGACAACATCGATACCCCGACAACCCCCCTCGTTTACCCTCCCTCACCCCGCGACCTAATCCCCGCCCCGACCCCGACTTCCCTGTTCACCCTCCTAGTGACCCCGATACCCCCGACGACCCCGATCACCTTGCCTCTATGCTACTCCCCCCACGACCCGGAGACACCCTCGTGATACTGATGACCCCAAACCCTTGCCTCTGCGCTGCGCCCCCGTGACCCCGACAACCCGGGCGACCCCAACGACCCCCGCCATTGTTGCACATCTCATAGAAATTTTCAAGGTATTCAATTCTATTCCTTGTGGATAAATTTTCTTCATATGTGATGTATGCTTCTTAACAAAAATATTATTCCTAATTTCATCCTTGATCCCACCTCCCTTTCTTCTATTTGATTGAAATCTGTCCAGTTTTTTGTACATGTTGTTTTTAGATGGAAACCCCATTATTTTGGGATCCAATAGTGGAACAAATATTCCTACTCATAATCAAATATACCCATGATAATGCGGTAGTATTCTTAAAACTTTTCTTTACTGATGTATATATAGAATTTGACTTTTTTCCAGCAGTGTTTGATAAAGAAGATTTAGTGAATTCATCTCTTTTGGTACCGTGGGCGATCTTCTTCTATGTGCATGAGATAAATACATTCCCAACACTTATCAAGCTCTCATTACCATCAATTTGAGCCTTCTTAAAACCAAGAATATTATATAAAGTACTTATGGAAACCATCCTTCTTCCAGTATATAGGGACGATTCAGGCTGATCTACTTCTAGATTTCTCAACTTTTCTCTAATCTCTAAGGATTTCATGTTGAGGGAATATTTTTTTACCTCAACTAACTTTATCTGCTCTTCCGAATATCTTTTCACCTTCCAGTTCTACTCATCAAGCATCTTTATCAACTATTGATGTGAATGGACAATCTCTTTCATCATTTTTACCTTTATATCCCGTTGTGTATCGTTGACATTCACCGTGACTATTTAATTTTTTCTGTTCATGGAATAATTCATCAAAAACACTCTTGAACACTTAATTATAACAAACTAATAATTTCAAGTCTTCATCAATTAAAGAAAATCTTTCTTTGAAAACTGTGAAAAATTCTTCCTTAGATTTCATATTCTTTGTAAGGAAGTTAAAACAAGTTACCTTTTCAACCAATGCCTCTTCTATTGCATCTTCCACTTCTTCTAGATGTGATTTTACTACAAATGGGTTCTTCAAAAAATTTAATATGTAGGAAAAAATCTCAGCAAAAACCTTCTTCAAATAAATTCCAACATGAGAGTAGAATTCTTCAACCACTCTAATCTCTTCATACTCCTTACATTCTGCACAACTTAAACTAGAATAATCAAAAGGATCTTTAACAACAACATCATATAATGAGAATTTAACACCTTGAAAAAATTTAAATAGTGGTTGATCCTTGTATTTCTTCACATTTTCCTACTCTTTGCCTATTTATTTAGCCTATTTTGTGCTGTCTTAGCTGGCACACCCATTTTAGATTCAATATAACTAGATATTGAATTCTTGATATGAGACTCATCTTCAACCATCTCAAATATATACTTCATCTATTTTTTTATGAAGAGAACCTATTATCTAATACCACTTGAAGTGCCCATAGGATCAATGCACCATTGAGAGGGGAGGGTTGAATCAGTGGTCACTTAAATCTTTTAGAAATTCTTTATTTTTAATTCAACCCAATAGACTTGTTTAGTCTCGATCCACTCTATCTTGTGGCTATCATCCTGATAATGTTGTAAATAAAGGAATATGAATACAAATATTTACAAGATTTTCTACTAAGATCCACTTTTTTACTAGATTGATTATTCACCCCAATCAAGGATTCTCAATTATAATCAATCACTAAATATAATGGAGGGTGCTTCAAACACCAGCACCAGATCAGAGTCCCACTAATATTCTATTAGCTAGAGTCACACCAACCACTTTTCCCTTGGGTCTCACTTAAATTCTCTTTCCAGCTTCACATTGGACTTCTTTAACAACTTCTAATTATATTCACACAGTCACACTATGATCTCCTTGCATACCCTGAGTTGGACATGTTCGATAACATCACATCATATATATGAGAGTGGTTTATTCAACTCCTTGGAAGTATATTTATGATCTGCTAGGATGTCTCTACACCCATATAATGATCTCCTTAAATTAAATATAAGATCTTAAAATTCCTTTAGGTATTCATGATATTCTTCATACAACTCGGTTCAGTCTAACAACTCATCTTCACAGGCTTTTACATAATCTGTTTACCTGGATGACTCACTCAATGTGCTTCAGATCACTAAATTTGATTTTAGATTAATTGATAACTCTCACTACTTCTCCTTTCAACTTCAATATCTAAGTGATCTATCTAGGATTTTATAGTATTAACTTTTTCTTCTTCTTCACTACAGGTTGCAGTGACTCCTTGTTCTTCCTCCTCAAGAATTCTAAGATCTTCAGGCCGAACTACAACCCTCAATAATCTCATAACTTTTTTTTCAACCATCTTCCCCTTTATTTTTGTTTCTCAAGTGTATATCATTTTTGGTATAGTAGCTCCTTTTTTATGCGGGACTTCTCAAATTTCTATAGTTGGAAATATACATGAGTTTTCTTGTAAGCCAAATTCACATTCACCAGCTACACAAATGATCATCAAAATCTTTCTTTTTATATGTCAACTACCATCCATTCTCAACTCAAAGGTGTATCACAAAAATAAAATCATTATATTCTTCTTACTTATTTCTATATCTCTATGTGGATTAATATATATTCAGGTATATCTACAACAAGCTTGACCTCTTCTTATTTCTCAAAATAATCTCACAGTAACTGCACTTCAATCTCTGTAGCTATATGAAGATCATAAAACATCATGTTGCAGTATGGATCAACTCACTTAGGCTTAGAAACTTCTCATGAATACCTGTACAGAATCCAATTGAATCTGTACACACCAGTAGATCCTCAACCCTTCTTTATTCTCACTCAAATAGGCTCATATCATAATAAGTTTAAGCCTGATGAAAAAACGATCATCATTGTAACATCATCTCCATTATTCTTAAAAATTTAGCGAATATATCTTATTCATCATGAAATACATAGAGTATATCCTTTTCCATTTTAGTATTGGGGGAATTCCTAGCCTTCTATATTCATCTTAGGCTTGGATGATGGCTTCTCTAAGCTTCATAATGTTGTAAACATGAATTCACAACACAAGCGTCATCATATTTCACTTTCATCAGATCATTTTAAAACTTTAGGAATCTTTTTATTTCATATTTAGTTCATCTAATAAGATATTTTACGATCAATATATTGACATTAATTGAAAATATGAGATAATAAATTACTATCAAAACAATATTTGTAGACTTTCCAATCCTTTTCATTTTGATCTAATCCTTTTTTTGATCACATCCATTCATTGTTAAAATATTTGGTCCACTTCTCTTGTTCCTTAAAGAACCTCTTTACAATATAACAATTTTTTTTTGTATAACCTATATTTCACCAAAAATAATTAATTATTTTATATTATAATGTGTATTTTTTACTTATTTAGTTTCTTTTTTGAACCACTCCCGTGATTCTTCCAGCAGTTCCGTCCCTTTTGAGTCTGGACGTCGAACCCCTGTTATCAAGCTGCTATGCCATCATGGATCCAAAATCGAGTCACACCCCATTACCTACGATCGAGTACTTTGTAGGTAAGTTATTTTTTGACTTATGCAATCTATTATGCAGGTTATTTTTGAAAATTGTATTTCCTAGAGGAACCTCTCAGAGGGAATATTTTTTATTCATAACCGAACCTGCATGATAGGTTTTTTGTCCTTAAAAATAGATTTGAACTCATTGGTTTTTAAGTTTTAATGATATGAGTTTTTCTAGAATTTAAATAATATATTTCAATTATTTTTTTCTAATAAATACAGATATGGATAAGAGATGGATTGATATGCAAGATAGGTTTTATGTTGAATATTATGAGGGGATTAAGAGATTTATGGATTTCACCAATTGATTTCCAAGTGTTTTGATTAGTTTTCCATGCATAAAATGTGCGAATAGATATCTCTTCAAATGAGATAGTGTTATAGAACATCTGTTTTTGAATGAGTTTTTGAAAAACTATAAGACATGGACACGTCATGGAGAAGAGTCCATTTCATGTCATCAATAAAAAAAATATTCATATGGATGTTGATTCGAGAATAGTTTATCTGATGAACATAATGATCAATGACATGATGCGTCAATTTCAACCTGAAGATAGTAATGTCATAAATGACGACGTTGGATCAAGTAATCCTCATTCTTCTGCTGATGGAGAAGAATTGAAATTCTTTGAGATTATTGATGATGCACATACTGAATTATATCATGGATGCACTAAATTTAGTAAATTTTCATTCATCATTGAATTTTTACACCTGAAGTCCTTGAACCAGTGGTCAGACACCTCTTTCGATATGTTTTTGGTATTGTTGAAGAAGGCACTCCCTGCTGGAGTGAAGATTCCAGAGTCATTCTATCAAGCTCGCAAGTTGACCGATGATCTTGGTTTTACATATGACACCATTGATGTGTGCCTCAATAATTGTATGTTGTTCAGAAAAGATAATGCGCAATTAAATAATTGTACTATTTTCTGTACATCTAGGTGGAAGGACAATGAGATTAATCAAGGTAGTCATATTCTTCTTGCCAGAGTTTTGAATCAAGGGAAACAAGTTGCCGCTAAGAAGATGCATTATTTTCCACTGAAACTGAGACTGAAGAGATTATTCATGTCAACTAAAATTTCTAAATTGATGACTTGGAATTCAGAGAGAAACAAAGAGGTTGATAAATTAAGTCACCCGACAAATTCTATGGCATGGAAAGAGTTTGATCAAATACACCCAAACTTTTCCCGGGATGATCGTAATATTCGACTAGGTTTGGCAGCAGATGGTTTTAACCTATTTAGGTCCATGGTTGGTACAACACATAGTACGTGGCTAGTGGTGTTGGTTCCATACAACCTTCCCCCATGGGTATGTATAAAATAACCATTTTTGTTACTGTCTATTCTAATTGATGGACCGAGAGGACCTGGAGATAAAATCGATGTTTATATGAAACCTTTGATTGATGAGCTACAAAAATTTTGGGCCGATGGTGTAATGACTTTTGAATCGGCAGCTAATGAAATGTTTAGACTCCGAGCCACTTTGTTATGGATAATTAATGATTTCCCAGTGTATGCTAACTTATCAGGTTGGAGTACAAAAGGAGAATTCGCTTTCCATTGCTGTAATAAGAGTAAGAAATATATATGGCTTAATCACTATAGAAAGTAGGTTTATCTTGGTCACAGATGCTTTATTCCTCCATTTCATAGGTTCATAAAAGACCATGTGTCATTTGATGGGAATAGAGAGTATGACCCATCACCAAAAATACTGTCTGGGGTTCAAATTTGTGCACAACTAGATCAAGAAAACTTCCGTAAAATATATGATTTTCACGATTTATTGGATCCTACATTGCCTTATATTACTGCCACAAATAGACAACGCAATCATAATTGTAAGAAACATAGTATTTTTTTTGAATTTCCTTATTGTAAATATAATATTTTAAGAAATAATTTGGATGTGATGCACATTGAAAAAAATGTATGTGATAACATACTGTGCACTATTTTAGGAATCAAGGGGAAATCAAAGGATAGTGCTAATGATCTACATGATTTGAAAGAAATGGGATTGAGAAAACCTTTACATTTACAACTAGGTGAAGGTAATCGGGAATACATGCCTGTTGCACAGTACATAATGAGTAAAAAAGAGAAACAAACATTTCTATCAATTTTAAAGACTGTTAAGGTGCCAGATGGTTATTGCTTTAATACTTCCAAGCATGTCAATATGACGAGCATGAAATTATAGGGGTTGAAAAGTCATGATAATCATATTATGCTTCAATAGTTAATTCTTGTAGAAATTCTTGATTGCTTACCTACCTAGGTTACTGAGCCATTGATTGAAGTTTTTAATTTTTTCAGATAGCTCTATTCAAGAAATCACCACTTGAGTGATTTGAAAAAGTAGCAGGATAAGATTTTACTTGCACTATGTCACCTAGAGAAACTATTCCTGCCGTCTATTTTTGATGTCATGGTTCACTTGACTGTGCATTTAACTAGTGAAGTCATTGCTGGTGATCTTGTTCAATTTAGGTGGATGTATCCAATAGAGCAATACTTAAATACATTGAAACGGTATGTGCTCAACAAATATTGTCCGAAAGCTTCAATTTCCAAGGGATATTTAATGGATGAGTGTACTAATTTCTATACTTTATATATTGATGAGGTTGAAACAAAGATAGATAAACCCTCCCAGAGTGACGAGGGTCTAATTGGAGAAGGAATAACGTTTGATATGCACAACAATGAGTTGGTTCAAGCTCATCGATATGTGTTGTTAAACACTCTATCAGTTATGCCATTGATACAGTAAGTTTTATAGTTTATGTTTCTTCTATTTCTATATTTATTTTATTACTTACCTTTTATTGTGTTGTGATTTAGGACACATATCACTGAGTTGAAACATGAAATGCCCCGTGCAACTGACTATCAAATCCAAAAACATCATTTCAACACATTTAATGAGTGGTTCAATACTTATGTATGTATAAATAACTGCTTTAATATTTTTATAGTGAAATTAGTTGTATTTTCACAATACTTTATCCATTGAACTATGTGAAATTTGCAGATTCAAAAGATACGTGATTAAAGTACCCATACCGTGAGCGAAGAACTCAACCAACTAACTGATGACCCATTTATTACATCTCGTTGCTATAAGTCTTTGGTTGATAATGGATTCCGATTTCATATTAGCGATGTTGACATGAATATATCCACAAAAAATAGTGGTGTTGGTTGTTCTTTTGTTAGTACGGGTTATTATTGTGGATTGCTAATGGATATTATTGAGGTTATTTATGGCTGTGGCTTAAAACACATATTGTTAAGGTGTGATTGGGTCGATCCGATTTATGGAACGAAAGTTGATAACTTCCAATTTAAGTTAGTAAACTCTAACAACATGCTGTATAAATATGATCGAGTAAGAAATAAGCCCTTCATATTGACATCGCATGCAGAGCAAGTTTACTTTGTCGGCATTGATTCTGATTGGAAAGTTGTGGTGAAAATGTCTAGAAGAGGGGTGTTTCTGATTGATCAAGAGGAACCTAACATTGTCGCATTTCCTGATCAAACACTTAACCAAACAATAGTACCTGTACGAGATGAAGATATACAATGGGCTAGAGAGAAAATTGAAGGAGATATGATAGACTTTCATGATTAGTGAAAATTGCAATTATTTCCCCATATTATTTTTAAAAATATTTATGAGTTATTTATGTATAAAAATTTCTTGATTTAACTATAATTTTTTTAATGTAGGTATGTTACAGGGTGATCAGAGTGGTTCACCTAATGTTGTTGGAATGTATGTTTTCATTTTTCTAAATTAATTTATTGTAATTTTCTGTGTTTATTTCCTTAACTATTTCTAATTTTTAAAAAATTTAGTTATATTGTAATCGAATTATGAATTTATGTTTATTGGGATCTATTGCGTCTTCCAATAGACACAGAGGTCCTGGTAGAGGGGTTCAATCCTGGAACTCTGGATCCCAATTGGATGTGTTATTTGATGACACATTCCACCCAGTTGGAGAAGATTCCAGTATATTGATTCATTAGTTTGAGAATATGATATGAGACCCACATAGATTCCCCATGACGAATCATTATTTGACTTCTTTCCCCCAGGATATGATTGGCAGATTATGGAGGTAGGTTCAGGTAAATTCAATGTTTAATTTTTCATGATATTGTTTTTATTATTGTTGCATCTACTGACTATTTTTTTACAGGATAAATTGACATCCTATACAGATGATTTTCGGGCCGTATGTATGGCCAAATTCCAAAAATTATGGAAGTATTACAAGGGAAGGATGAAGAGAGATCACTGGATACCATTTGCGGGTGTTCCATACATTCTATAGCGAGTCCCTCTGGGCATTCTTACTGTGCAGTGGCATGATTTGGTTGCGTTTTGGTCGAGTGAGGCAACGATGGTAAGATTTATTACTTTTAATCTATAAATGAATAATTTTTCTTATGTCTATTAACTGAATACATTGAATGTAGAACGAGTCTACTCGTCATTCACATAATTAGGTGATTTAGGGAACACCTTCCAGACTTGGAACACGACATGTGCCACAACTCAGACATGATGTAAGTTTAGAATTTACTATTCATTCATATATTAAAAATAGTGTAGTATAATATGGTGAATCCATTTATTATAGTTACACCAATGAGGTGAGATGATCGATCAGATGTCTATATGGGTGAGGACTCGTAGGGCGGGAGATCCCGATGTTGCCGGTGTTATAGTAAGCAAAATATTTACTAATAAATGTATTTTTATTTTATAAAAATTATTCATATTTGTTCATTGATTCATTATATTCTATAGGCTTAGTTTGACGCTCAGTTAGAAGAGTTTCCAGAGGAGAAATGTCGTAGTACTGTGCGTAGAGATGAGATATTTCAGCATGTTGTGGGGTGTGACGGTCATGGTTATTTTTTGACTTATGGGAGTGGTGTCCCACAACGTGCAGTTGTTAGAGCAGAGGTGATGGGTGCATGCAAAGATGCAGGGATGCACACACAGACTGAGATAGATGCTGCCATGCAGGCTATGCAATATAAGATGGAAGCACAGTTTCAGTAGTTACATGCAGAGTATGAGGAGAGATTATCACAATGTCAGGACGTATCGATGAAGTGACGACGCAACGTCCTGTTGATGGTACACAAGTGGCATCACAGGTAAACAATAAAACAAACCATACTCATATTGAATTCTATTGATATATGTTTAAGATACATAATATTGATATATATTGTATGCTCCGAATATATCTGTTGGACATCATAGTGATATTGGTGATCCGGATGAGGATGAACATGCATGAGGTAATTTACATTACCATTTTAACATCATAAATGAATTAGGAATTAATATTTATTCTCAAACCTTTAGGTTTATTTACACCTATGTATTTTATTGTTTTAATTATTGTAATTTAATTCATTCTTTTAAAGATTACCAGTTTGTTAATTATGATATATTACATAACACTTCAATTTATTAACATGATAACAACTATAAAGTGAATTGTGAAATGGTCGGGCAGACGACATGTCAATCAGACGTGTGGTTTGCGCGTTACGGTCGAATATGTTTTTTTAAGAGTTTGGAGCGCTTGAGAAAGGTGGGCGGGGTGGTCAAAACCGGCCAAATGACCTTGAAATTCCATGAAATCAGATGACAACAATTGGAGAGTGAATTGTGAAATGGTCGGGCAGACCACACATCAATCGGAGGTGTCGTGTGACCGCGGTGACCGAAAACACAGTTCTGGTGCCATAAATGACCAAAACAGGCGTGTAATGGTCAAATGAAAACCGAATGAAATAGGAATGACTTGAAATCACAAGAAAACTTCTAATTCTTTTTGCGTGATGTGTATGCGGAGACAGCATGTCAATCGGATGTGCGGTTTTCACGGTACAACTGAATATGCGTGTTTTCGGAGTTTGGTGCGCTTGAAAAAGGTTCGTGGGGTGGTCAAAACCAGCCGAATGACCTCAGAATGCCATGAAATCAAACGACAAAAACTGGAGAGTGAATTGGGAAATGGTCGGGCAGACGACAAGTGAATCAGAGGTTTTGTGTGACCGCGGTGATCGAAAACGCAGTTCTAGTGCCATAAACGACCAAAAAAGGCGTCTAACGGTCAAATGCATACCGAACGACATCAGAATGACTTGAAATCATAGGAAAACTTCTAATTATTTTTACATGAGATGTAAACAGAGACGAAATGTCAATCATACGTGTGGTTTGTGCATTACGGTCGAATATGTGTTTTTTAAGAGTTTGGCGCGCTTAAGAAAGGTGAGTGGGGTGGTCAAAACCAGCCAAATGACCTCAGAATGCCATGAAATCAGAAGAAAACAACCGGAAAGTAAATTGTAAAATGGTAGGGTAGACCACACGTCAATCGGAGGTTTCGTGTGACTGAGGTGACTGAAAACACAGTTCCGGTGCCATAAACGATCAAAACAGGCGTCTAACGGTCAAATGAAAACTGAACGACATCGGAATGACTTGAAATCCCAGGAAAAAATTCTAATTATTTTTCATGATGTGTAAGTGGAGATTTCACATCAATTGGATGTGTGGTTTGCGTGGTATGGCCGAATATGTGTGTTTTCAGAGTTTGGTGGGCTTGGAAAAGGTGCGTGGGGTGGTCAAAACTGGTCGAATGACCTCAGAATTCCATAAAATCAGACAACAACAACTGGAAAGTGAATTTTAAAATGGTCAGGTAGATAAAAAGTGAATCAGAGGTGTTGTGTGACCGTGGTGACCAAAAAAACACTTCTAGTGCCATAAACGACCAAAACAGGCGTGTAACGGTCAAATGCATACCGAACGACATCAGAATGAATTTAAATCATAGGAAAACATTCTAATTATTATTCTTGAAGTGTATGTAGATATGGCACATTAATCAGACATGCAGTTTGAATTTTACGGCTGAATATGTGTTTTTTAAGAGTTTGGTGCGCTTGAGAAAGGTGGGTGGGGTGGTTAAAACTAGCCGAATGACCTCAGAATTCCATGAAATCAGACGAAAATAACCGGAAAGTGAATTGTGAAATGGTCGGGAAGACCACACATCAATCAGAGGTGTCGTGTGATTGTGGTGATCGAAAACACAGTTCCGGTGCCATAAACGACCAAAACAGGCGTCTAACGGTCAAATGAATTCCGAACGACATCGGAATGACTTGAAATCATAAGAAAATTTTTAATTTTTTTCTTGACGTGTACGCGGATCCAGCATGTCAACCAGACGCACAGTTTGTGCGGTACGGTCGAATATGTGTTTTTTCGGTGTGTGACGCGCTTGAAAAAGGTGGGTGGGGTGGTCAAAATTGGCCGAACGACCTCAGAATGTCATGAAATCAGACGAAAACAACCAGAGAGTAAATTGTGAAATGATCAGGCAGACGAAAAGTGAATTAGAGGTGTCGTGTGACCGTGATGATCGAAAATGCACTTCCAGTGCTATAAATGACCAAAACAGGTGTCTAACGGTCAAATTCATACCGAACAACATCATAATGACTTGAAATCAAAGGAAAACATTCTAATTATTATTCGTGATGTATACGCGGAGACGACACATCAATCGGACGTGCGGTTCACGTGTTACGGCCGAATATGTGTTTTTTAAGAGTTTGACATGCTTGAGAAAGGTGGGTGGGGTAGTTAAAACCAACCGAATGACCTTGGAATTCCATGAAATCAGACAACAACAACCTTCGAGTGAATTGTGAAATGTTCGGGTAGACCACACATCAATCAGAGGTGTTGTGTGATCGCGGTGACCGAAAATGCACTTCTAGTGCCATAAACGACCAAAAAAGGAATCTAACGGTCAAATTCATTCCTAATGACATTTGAATGACTTGAAATCACATGAAAACTTCTAATTATTTTTTCTTGAAATGTACGTGGAGACGGAACATCAATCGGACGTGCAGTTTGCGCGGTACGACCGAATATGTGTTTTTTCGGTGTGTGGCGCGCTTGAGAAAGGTGGGTGGCGTGGTCAAAACCAGCTGAACGACCTCGAAATTCCATTAAATCAGACAACAACAACCAGCGAGTGAATTGTGAAATGGTCGGGTAGACCACACGTCAATCAGAGTTATTGTGTTACCACGGTGACCGAAAACACAGTTCTAGTGCCATAAACGACCAAAACATGCATCTAACGGTCAAATGCATTCCGAACGACATCATAATGACTTGAAATCAAAGGATAAATTCTAATTATTTTTGTGTGATGTGTACGTAGAGACGACACGTCAATCGTACGTCCAGTTTGCGCAGTATGACTGAATATGTGTTTTTTCGGTGTGTGGCGTGCTTGAGAAAGGTGGGTGGGGTGGTCAAAACCAGCCAAATGACCTTAGAATTCCATGAAATCAGACTACAACAACTAGTGAGTAAATTTTGAAATGGTCGGGCAGAACACACGTCAATCAGAGGTTCCGTGTTACCATAGTGACTGAAAACGCAGTTCCGGCGCCATAAACGACCAAAACAGGTGTCTAATGGTCAAATGCATTCCGAATGACATCAGAATGAATTGAAATCACAGAACAAATTTTAATTATTTTTGTGTGACGTGCACGTGGATACAGTACATCAATAAGATGTGCGGTTTGCGTGGTACGACCGAATATGTGTTTTTTCGGTGTGTGGCGTGCTTGAAAAAGGTGGGTGGGGTGGTCAAAACCAGCCGAAAGACCTCCAAATGACATGAAATCAGACAAAAACAACCGGAGAGTGATTTTTGAAATGTTTGGGCAGACCACACGTCAATCGTAGGTGCGTGTGACCACAGTGACCGAAAACGCACTTCCGGTGCCATAAACGACCAAAACTGGCATTTAACGGTCAAATGCATACCAAACAACATTGGAATGACTTGGAATCACAGTACACCTTCTAATTTTTTTTGAATGATGTGTACATGGATAAGAAACGTCAATAGGATGTGAGGTTTTCACGTTACAACTGGATATGTGTTTTTTAAGAGTTTGGAGTGCTTGAGAAAGGTGGGCGGGGTGGTCAAAACCGGCCGAATGACCTCGGAATGCCATGAAATCAGACGAAAACAACCAGCGAGTGAATTGTGAAATGGTTAGGCAGACCACACATCAATCGAAGGTGTCTTGTGACCACAGTGACCAACAAAGCACTTCCGGTGCCATAAATGACCAAAATAAGCGTCTAACGATCACATGCATACCGAACAACATCAGAATGACTTGAAATAACAGGACAACATTCTAATTATTATCTGTGATGTGTGTCAGCATATGACACATCAATTTGAAATTTGGTCTTATTAGAACCATATAATTAATGATTTTACATTTTTAAAAAGGTATTCGAAATTATTAATATATTTTCTAAATAAAATACTTTCAATATGTTATAGTAAGATTGAATTGAAATACATGTTATTGCATTTCAATTATTTGTTTGGATGTTTTTTTTGGTATTAATTTTTTTATTAAATTTTGTCATATAGTTATATTCGATGATGGATGTGGAAGTTTGGAAGATGACGAGTTGAAGAGATTTATGCGCGTATGAGTTTAGATATTTTGGAAAAGTGTATTTTTTTTCATGTTTTTGAAATATATGGTTTTTTATTTTATTGCTGGCATTTAAAAAATAAAAAATAAAAAATCCTATAGTGACCGCCGAATGGCAGTCACTATAGCTAAATCTAAAATGGGCTATAGCGTCTGCTATTTGGAAGACGATTTCGGTGCCGCCGATATCACCTATAGCAACTGCCTTTTGGTAGTCTCTGTAGTCCATGTCAGCTCGTCTACAGTGATGACCATCTAGCAGACGCTATTAGAAACAACGACGGGCCTAAAGCGTCCGCCAAATGGCGGACGCTAGGCGGCCACTAAAGACCTTTAACAGCAGCTTTTGTAGGTCTCTAAAGGCCTTTATTCTACTAGGGAATGATATATATATATATTATAATTATTTTATGGGTATTTAAATATATATTTTATGAAATTTTTGTAATGGGGTTTAAGTTTCAAAATTTACCAAATCAGTAAAATAGTTTTGTCTACATTTTCCTTCTCTAAGAATCATGTTTTATTATGAACGTAATTTTTTTGGGGTGTATATACTTCCATTTTACATGTTATATCAAGAATAGACTTATTTTAATGATATTTTAATCTTCATGTAATTTCCCTTTCTTACATAGAGAGTATGATCCCAAGTTACCAAGTAATAAGAGTTTATTGAAACAATCTCATCTCTTTTAAAGATTGTTTATCATTATGTTTCAATTAATGAAATATAATGATTAATATCTCAAGAACAATAATTATTTTTCTTCCCCTCCAGTTATTAAAGATATATTCATGTATTAGTACCATTTTTATACTCCTTGGTACTTAAGATAATGTTTTTTTGTAAAATATTACCATCTCTCTCTTCGGTTGAACATCTATTGTATTCAGAAACCATTTTTTCAAAATATATTTGAAGAAAATTTGCAAGGAAATTATTTTTAAAATGTTTTATTTTTTTTCAATGCTTCCTTTATAAGTTTTCAAATCTATTTTCAAAGAAAAATGTTTTTTTAAATTTTTTTGGATCTTCTTTTGTAAGTTTTCAAGGAAAATGGTTTTTAAAACATTTTTAATATTTATTTATAAGTTTTAAAAGTTATATTCAAAAAATGGTTTTCAAAATCTTTTAAATATTCTTTTATAAGTTCTCAAATATATTTTTAAATAAAAATGTTTTTCAAAAGGTTTTATTTTTAAAAAATTAATTTTCAAATAATAAAGGATATTTTCCTCAAGTAATGTTTTCAAAATATATTTCAAAATTATTTCCCATATAAGATAACATCCTTTGGTGTTACTCATGAATTTATGGGGAAATTATTCAATGTTTACATTCATATTATTTCTTTGAATGGATTATGTTTTAATGAAATTAGGTTTATGAAACATGTTTCTCTTTCATGAGTTATATTGTTTTTAAACCCGCTTCTTTTCCCAAGTTATGATTATGATGAAATGATTTTGAATCCTGTATTTTTCCATATATTAAGATATGATTACATTTTTATGACACCCATTTAATTTCTTGGGTTATGATATGATTATTTATGATCTGGTGGAACATGTATATATGATTTCATTATGAGATGGGTGTAACCTATATCTCCCTCTGATGAAATGGTTAATGATAAATGTTTTATGAGATAAAATGGTACATGTGAGGGAATCCAAATCCTGAAACCAAAGGGTACATGGGAGGACATGCAAATCTTGAAACTAGAGGGTAAACAGGAGGAAATCCCAAGCTCAAAACAAGAGGGTACACAGAAGGACATTCCAAGCTCAAAACAGGTGGGCATATAGAAGGGAATCCTAATCCTGAAGCAGGTACATGATTTATTAGACCAGACTTAACATGTTACAAAGGTCTTGGTTAGTATCCTTGGAGTAGGGTAATTATACTCTTATATGTTTTCCATAATTCCATGTTCTATTCCTATGTGATTCTTTCTGGGATTATGTTCTTTATTTCCTTATGATTCATATCTTATGAATTGTAATGATTTATTCCATTATTCATTTTTATGATTTTTTATTCATGGTATTATCTTAAAATGTTTTAATCACATTCTCATACTCCTATGCTTATGTTTATGATTACATGTCTCTCTTTTTTACCTATAATAAGAACTTGAGCTCACCCATTTTTATGTTTCCTTCACCAGGTTATGAAATATGCATTAACTATGATGTGTCTAATATGGGTGCTAGTAAATAATAACCTAGTGGGAGATATTTTAGCTTAATCATGTACGAGTGTTTATGCATCCATGTTTCCAAAGTCACTAAACTAGTATAGTCTTTGAGAGTTTTTTTGTATAATTTATTAAGTATTCTAAAAAAGTGATATAATGTCCATGTATGAAAAGACCGGGTTGTTATAGTTGGTATCATAGAAAAGGATTAGTTAAATATTTGAAACTAGTATAATAAACTCTTAGTGATATCTCTAGATATATTTATAAGGATATGTCCAAGGATGTATCTAAGGATAAGTATAAGGATGACTTAGAATTTAGGAAAATTTCCTGGAATTTTGGTAAAGGATTGAGTGAGTGGTTTCCTATCAATACATCCCTATCTAGATACAACAAGTGGATGTGGCTCTGGCACAAATGTATATAGGCATAGAAACTCCAACATGATGTTCTGGGCCTGACTCAAGGTAATATGGTAGAGGACAATGAGTCTTACTGCACACATGGTTTGACAATCCTAGGGGATATAGTTTGTAAATTCATAAACTCTTCACGAACCATTATGAAGTATTTAAAAACAAGTTTTATATGAATAAACTATGATGAATTTAGGTTTTCAAATATTAAGGAAGGTTTCATGATCTAGACATCCTATATGTAATTATTTTCATGAATATGTGCTATTCTTCTATGATAAGTAATGATAAAACTACACTTCTAGTTTTAGTTAATGGCAGAAACTAGAAGGAACTGAATTAATATAGAATGTAATGGATGATTTTCATATGAGAAGTTAAGTGGGATAATAACTAGTGTGAAAGGTGTTTTGATCATGCCTAATAAGTTTTCATGGAACAAGATTAACCACATGTACCTTAACCAAATATTATACTCTCCCAAGGATGATAAATAAGGAGTTTATTGAGAGTTCAAGAAAAGTAGACTATTTAGGAAACCAGATTTGGTTTCATTCTTGTCAAGAATGTGGAAAAAATCACTTAAGTGGATGAATTATAGGAACAAAAGATGTTTTGACTGTGGAAAATAACGACACAAAGAAAGTGACCGCAAGGAAAAAAATTAAGAGATCAGTTAATGAAATGGATGAGAATATTGGCCTTCTTAAGACATCATCGAAGGTGAAGTGTAGAATAAATAGGAATTATACATCTCAATTTCCTAAGAGTAAATCTCCCCAAGATAATTAGGAATGTGGTGTGAGTAATAGTTACATTGAAGATGACAAAGAGACTACATATGAAATGTGAAACAAAAGAGGTATTGTGTAATAGGATGAGTTATCCTTGTTAATAGAACAAGTATAAAGTAGAATAATATAAATTTTTATATTGAATGTAAAATATATAAGGATTTTAATGTTTATATTTTTTTACTAATGATTTATAAGAACACATTGAATGGTTCCAATGGAATAGAAATGGGATATAATGGAAAGGCTATGTCCATGGAAAACACATGATTAAGGGAAAGATAGCCCTTAATATGTTATGTTATGATAATGTTTTTTGGATAAAGATATGTGGGATAAAAATAAGAAAATAGAAGGTACTAATTACCTTAGAACTAATTAAGGACTTGTTGGAAGGTGGTTTATGCTATCATTGATGAAGTTTACATTTTTTTGAATTTATGGAATAAATCCAATACACTTTGAAGTATACATGTTTTCTAAAAGGATTTTTGGTAATTATGAGAATATACAATGAGGGTATTCAAATGTTTGGAATGTGACAACCAAGTGGTACTTTGTGATATATGGGGATCAATGTTAAGCTGATTTCATGATTTTATTTATAATAATTGAATTTTAATTTTCAGATTGGTTATAAGGTTAACCATTTATGGAATTTTTAAGTTAAAAATTAGATGAAGTTAGTAAGATTATAGTGTTATCTACCCATACGAGGATTTATGCATATTTGATAGCCTGTTCAAAACAATTTGTATTGATGATAACTGATGGGATGGAATATCATGGGTCTCATGATTTTTTAGTACTTCAGGAATGAAAAATTCACCTTCCTTTTTAGAGAAATAGGTGAAGTAGATCAAGGAACATAAAAGGGTGACATTGTCTTGAAATCATGCAAGTATATCTTTTCATGAAAATTCTTAAACTTTAGGAAAATGGATCTTCAAGACAAAAATGTTGTCATAGTTCCTTCATTTATGATGAATCATAAGGTCCATTAGGTCATCTCAGATTTATTATTGTGTGATTGTTAAGTTTATCCTGATCTTGTTCTCTATCACTCTCCATCAGAACATGATGGTATGATTTCTCTTCTATGTCTAAGTTTTCATTTCCCACCTATGTTCTCCTATGTAGAAATTTTATTATGAGTAATTTTGGGCAACCATTATGGTTCCAAATTTCAATTTATAAAGGAATTTATAGTATTCATTTTTATGATTTGGATTTCTATGAATGAAACATTCAAGTATTAAACCTTTGATAACACAGACGAATTTTGAGGGTGAAATTCATTTTAATGGGGGTAGAATGTAACGACCTAAGATTTTGTGAAATATTTTTTTTCTTATTTGAATTAATTAATTTTCATTGATATATTTCATTGAACCAATTAAAATATCCATTTCATATGGAAGTTATTTGGCTTGTTCTATATGCAACAACAACTTAGCGTGTGTCATACGCAACACTGAGTTTCTATGAAACATCATTTTATTATTATAGTTACTTAAATGAGATAATTATAACATAGATGTTAAAAATAGTAATATGAATATAAATAAATAATTTTAAGATATTATTTATAATGGTTTCACATAAATAAGACATATTTATAATGAAATATATAATTTTTGGTAAAGTCTTTATATGTTTTAAAATAATATTTTCTTAAAGAAACTGCTTTTTATGTCATTCTGTGAACAATAGTAAAATTTATTTTCAATAAAAAAAGAAATTGAATTTGATAAAATGAAAATAATTTCTTAATTAAAAATGTTGAAATTATCTTAGGGTGAATTTTTGGGATTTTTCCAAGAAACCTCATTTTTGGGTGAATAGTAAAAATTACTGCAATTTAGTCAAAAACAACCTTTTCGTTTAAATAATGATTAGTGTTAAATTATATTTTAATTGGGTTATTAAAGTAAAAATAGGCCAATAATACATATATTAAACTAATTTAGGTCATTTTAATCATTTTTATATGTAAATTGGTTATAAAAAACTTATTGAACTTCTAATAGTTTTTTACTTTAAAAATCTGCTTTCTCGTCATATCTATGGGATTAAAATTAAACTTAATTTCTAAACTTCTATGATTTTAATGTTGAAAAAATGGAAATACATGGTTTTAATAAGTATGATATTTTTAGTCCAATAATATCATATTAATTTTTGATAAAAAATATTAGTGAAAGTGAATAACATTAATCACAACAATTAAGGTAAGATGAAGCTTAATTAGGGACTAAAACTTAATCTTAAGGACCAAAATGACCTAGAAACATGTCAAAAATCCATTGGATGAAAATAATTCAACCATATCCCTTCTTGTTTCAAATTATATGTGTTAGTGTTATATTATTAAATGGATGTTCCCTTTATAAAATGTTTAGTAAGGAAAAAGACAAAAGGGAACTTTCCTTACCTTTAACATTTATAAAACTTTGAAATTTGTAAAAAACTTCACATTTTAGGTTATAGATATATTTTTACAATATAAATTTTTTATTTATATCATAATAAGTTATCAATAATTTTTAGATATTATTTAGTTTCTTTAAATTCTTACGAAACTCCAATGTAGTGATTATATATTTAATAATTAACTAAAATAAATGATACTATAAATGTTAAAAGTGAAGTGAATTGATTGAATTATTATCTTTAATTATTTTTAAGATTAATAAAAAATTTTAAACATCTTTAAACTTACTTTATTTTAATTAAAATATTAGTTCGATATTTTAAAATTAAAAATAAATAAACAATGTCAAAATTGACATTCTTGTTATATTACAATAAATAATATTTTATTAAATTATTTCAAATTAATAAAAATACTATATTATGAAATTTTTTTTAAGGGTTAAAAAATATTAAATATGGTATATTAATGGACCAATTTATCTCTTATAATTAACATAATGACCCAGAGATTGTAAAAACATTGTTTGCACGGTCCGTCTTTAAGAAGTGTTTTTGCACGTCACATGTGATTATTTTAAAAATTAATTTCCAAAACACATGAGTTTTTTATTTTTCAAATTAGATACCATATTTATAATTCAGTGGATATATATTATATAATCAACCTAAATTTATTTTAGTATTAATAGTCAAATTACTTTTTTTAGAAAACTAGATGCTTTAATAAAAACAAAAATAATAAAATTGGGGAATCTTAGAATTTAAGGAACCAAATTATTAAAATGGACATATTTTTGTGTGGTTTATATTTTATTCAACCCTAATTTTAAATTAATCACTTATTTGTTTTTTTCAGATCATTAGGTTAAGGAGACATCCCCTTATTGAATACCTTTTGGTATTTACAAGAGTGTCACTCCCCCTCCATTATAAAAAGGGAATCACTCTACCTCTTCCTCATACATTTAAAGCCACTTTGGTTCATCCAAAATCTGTATAAATAGTCTCAAAACATTCCTAAATTCTTCATATAATCCTAACATTGGGTATAAATCTTTCCATGGAATCTATTTGGTCCAAACCAAAAAGATTTACCTGATTAAGAGATAATACCCTCCCTCAAACTCGTTTCATTAATTTATTTATACACTCAATGAAATAATATTATTCCATGATTGTATAAAAAAACCATTATAATAAATATAATAGGATGTTTTTATTCTAAGGTTTTTACCTACACTTACGCACACTTCTATATAATGGGTAGAGAACATACTGTTTATGTGTACGGAAAACTGTCGCCCCACGAAACGATGACTGTTCATTTTTCTTTTACCACCTCTCATGATGAAAATTATGATGTAAAATATACTTATGTATGATATATATTATTTTTATTATGTATTTAATATTATTTAATCCTTTTAAAACACATATAATTATACTTTCCATTTGGTTTAAATATGAGAATTTCGTTTGAGGAAGTGTGGAATACCGCCCCTCAAAGCGATGTGATTTGTTCACACACTACATGGGTAGTATTAAGGTTGGGTTTAGTAAACTTATAGGATATATATGATATAATAATTATAGTGTAATAATTATATATATATATATATATCTATTTCATTTACTCTTTTTATTTATATACGACAACAAAATAGAAACAATGTTCTTATATACGTATGACCTACCATCTCCATGAGTGGCTTATTCCAATTCATAATTATATATTATATATATTATCATAATGAAAATATAATTATTATAAATTATATTTATATCATTTTTTAAATTCTATAAATCATTATATATGTATAAGGACCAAATATATAACAAATTAAGACACATGTAAAAAATAAAGCCGATATTACTTGAAGTGAAACCTTAACATAGAATTGTTAATAAGTGGGTAATATAAATCCAAAATAAAAAAATATATGATAATAGATATAAGAATATTCTTCTATAAAATATGTATAATAAAATTAAAATTTTTATATAGGAATATTTTTCGAATACAAATAGAGTCAAGACACAAGGTAAGAGAATTTCATCTCACTTTTATTTCCATGAGACACATGACTTATTTACCAGTCAATTATTTTGTGTGTTGTATGTACTGACCATTAATGAATTATATGTATCTTATAATTAATTTTATGGGAATTTAAATATCCGTTTTATGAAATTTATTTCTTGGGGGTTTACGTTTCAAAAGTTACCAAATCGGTAAAATAGTTTTGTCTCCATTTTTCTTCTTTGAGACTCATGTTTTATTATGCACCTAAATTATTTTTTGAGGTGTATATACTTCCATTATACATTTAATATCATGATATTAATTCTTTTAATGAAATTTTAAGCTTTATTTAGTTTAATTTTCTTACATTGAGAGTATGATCTCAAGTTACCAAGTGATAAGAGTTTATTGAAACAATCTCATCACCTTTTGAGATTGTTTTTGATTATGATTAAATTAATGAAATATCATGATATATATCTCAAGAACACTCCTAATTTTTCTTATCCTCTAGTTATTCAAGATATACTCATGTATTAGTACCATTTTTTCACTCTTTGTTACTAAAGATAATGTTTTATATAAAATATGACCTTCTCTCTCTTTGTTCGGAAATTTATTGTACTAAAAAAACACGTATTCAAAAATATTTTCAAAAATATTTTCAAATGATATTTGTAGCCGATTTTCAAGGAAATATAATTTTAAAAACATTTTATGGTTTTTAATGCTTCCTTTATATGTTTTCAAAGTTATTTTCAAATAATTTTTTTAAGATGTTTTGAAGCTTCTTTTATAAGTCTTCAAGGAAAATGGTTTTCAAAATGTTTTCAAGATTAATTAATAATTTTTCAATGTTATTTTTGAATAAATGGGTTTCAAAATGTTTTCAAGATTCCTTTATAAGTTTTCAAAGATATTTTCAGATAAAAAGTGTTTTCGAAAGGTTTTATGTTTTAAAAATCATTTTTCAAATAAGAAAGGATATTTTCATCAAGAAATGATTTTAAAAAATCTTTAAAAATTATGTCCCCTATAAGATGACATAATTTTGTGTTAATCTGCCTTTTCTAGGGAAATTATTCAATGTTTTCATTTATATTATTTATATAACTAAATTATGTTTTAATAACATGATGTGTATGAAACCTTTTTCTCTTTCATGGGTTATATTTTTTTGAAACCTATTTATTTTCACAGTTTTTTTATGATGAAATGATTATGAAACCTATCTATTTTCATAGGTTATGAGATGATTACAGGATTATGAACCCATTTAATTTCATGTCTTATGATATTTTTATATATGTTCTTGTGTAACATGTATGTATGATTTCATTATAAGATCGGTGTGACCTATATCTTCCTCTAACGAATTGGATAATGATAAATGTTTTATGATCTCAAAGGGTACATGGGAAGACATCCCAATCTAGAAAAAAGAGGGTACATGAGAATAAATCCCAAGACCAGAACATGAGGGTACATGAGAGGAAATACCAATCCCAAAATAAGAGTTTACGTGGGAGGAAATACCAAGCTCGAAACATGAGGGTATAGGGGAGGGAATCCCAGGACCGAAATTGGTATGCAAGTGATTAAACAAAGCCTAACATGTTACAAAGGTCTTGGTAGGTAGCTTTGAAAAAGTTTTATTATATTCTTATGTGTTTTCCAAAATTACATGCTTTATTCATATGTTATGCTTTCATAGATTATGGTTTTTATTTCCATATGATTCATGTATTATGAACCATCAAGATTTATGTCATAATTCATGTTTATGATATTTGATATACAGGGTATGATCTTAAAAATATTTTTATCTTATTCTCATACTTTTATTCTCATGTTTACTCTTACATGTATCCTTTGTTTACCCTTACTAAGCATCTGAGCTCACCCCTTTTTATATTTCCTTTTCCAGGTTATAAAGATATGTATTAAGTATGATGTGTCTAAGAAGGTTTATAGTTAAGAATAACCTAATGGGAGATAATATAGATCAGTAATGTACAAGTTTTTATGTTTCCATGTTTCCAAATGCACTAAAATATTATGGTATTTATGCATTTGTTTGTATAATGTATTAAATATTCCACGAAAGCGATGCAATGTCTATGTAAGTCAATACTGGGTTTTTATAATGCACCATAAAATTATGATCATAAAATAAGACATTGAATACCATGAAGATAAATAGATTTATGATATGATACATCAATTGGATGTATAAATACACCAAACATAAGAAACAATGGTGAATAAGGAATATCTCACAGATTTAAAAGTGAGATGAGAAAACCCTTTCCATATGAATGAATGTGCACTGCACATAATCTTAATGTCTTCTATAATTAAATTAAATCCATTAATTGATTAATTCATAACATTTTATACATGTATTTTATTTATTATAATTTTATTAAGTTCATTAATGGAATTTCTTATGAGTTATAAAATATAATATTACCTTTTGAGAGAATTCATTTCCTTGGTTATCGTGATCTATTTACTTCTATATGCATATGGAATGTCATGTAAAATGAAAATAATTGGTTAGAATTGAAATTATATATTATTAATGATATTATATAAGATTAAATGTTTATATAAGTCATTTTTTTGTTTGGGATGTGGATAAATCATTAGATAATACATTAGTGATAATCATTTAGATTATTTTGGCGGTTTTTGATCATCACAAACTAGTTTTTTTCATTATTTAATATTATGTATATATAATTGTTATAGAAAATAAAATAAGTTTTATCTCACATATTATGGTCTATTTTAACCATAAAAATGGGTTTATGACCATCCTTTAATGTGTAATTGAAAAATGAAAACACATCATCCTTGAAGGTGGTAAATCAACACCTTACGAATGATGTTTTAATCTTTAAAATAAAAATAAAAGGAGAAGATAATTAATGGTGGATTTTCCATTGATATAATAACATTATAGTATATATAAGATACTAGAGTTATCATTCATGTTTAGATAGAGAAGGTGAGTAAGGTATAGTAAAATAAAAGAAAAATAAAAGAAAAATAAAAGAAAAATAAAAGAAAATAAAAGGGAAGGATTAAGGGTTTTAAATCTTGAATTATTCTCCTTGAGAACCTTATTAAGAAACTTTGAAATAGTCTTTTGGGCGAGTCCATCAATACTATAACGTGGGAGATTTATTGGGAGAGGTATTGGGTTGAAAGTGGACAAGTTCCAAGGATTTGGTAGTGTGAGGGGAAGAGGTGGTGAGATGTGGTATTTATAATGGAGGAGTGGGGTGATTTTTGAATATTTTATTCATTTGTTGATTATTTTTGATAAAGAATATTAATAGATTGAGAATCATCACTAAATATATTAAAATAATGAATGATAGTTCTATATTATGGTATTCTATTATCCATACATCATTTATGACTCAATAATTCATGTATATATTAAATATGGTAAATTACCATATTTCATTACTTACAAAAATTTATACTACATTTGAAAAATACCAAAAATTAACCCTAACCTTTTTTCAATGTGTAGAATTAAAAAATTAACTCCATTTTATGAGAATAATTTTCTATGTATGAGAAATTTAATTTTTAAATAAAATCATCATTTATTCGAAAAATACGGATTTTAAAATTAGAACGGATTTTATAAAATTTTAAAAAATTAGTTAAGGTATCATAAAATTATATAATAATAATAATACAAAAAAATATTAAGTTATGAATATATTTTATGAAAATAATTTTTCTTTAAAAAATTAGTTTAGTTTTATAATTCCGAATAAAAATTTATTTTTTATAAAAATACCAATACTTAATTTATCATTTTCAAAACATTTAAATACTTAATCCATGAAAAAAATATATTATATATTTTGATTAATAAGATAGCTAAATTTTATGTACACTTTAATTAGTAAAATTAATATTCAAGGAATAAATAAACTATTAATATAACAAAAATGACAGTTTTATAGAAATCAGGATTCTTCACTATTCACTAGAAATATAAATATTTTCAGAAAAATACAAAAATTTCACCCTAAACTAATTTTGGAATTAATAATTTAAGAATAAAGTTTATTTTTTTCTATATCATTTATAAATGTGTCAGAATATAGTTTTAAAACAAGTGCGCCATTAAAAGGTGGTACAATTACCTTTAGAAAACTATTGCCTTTTAATACATAAAATTTGATTCATTCTTATCTTATGAATATAAAATCATTAATATGAATGTAAAAATAGTTGATTAAGTATATAATATATAAATTTTATAATTTTGTTATTACTATTAATTCCATCCAATTTAATGACTATGTTATAAAAGTCATTTTAAAATAATGATATTTAATTGTATATTATTGTTCGTTTAATCTTGGTATTTTGTGAAACCTATGTTATCGAAGAAATTAAATTTAAAAAGAGAAATAACATAAAATATTTGGGTGTCAGATCTCTCATCTCAAAATTCCTGTCTTTCTCATTTTTTCCACCTTGGGCAGACATGTTTGATGTTTTATTTTCTTAATGTACACATAAAAAGTTTGATTTGAATTTATATTTTTTGTACTAGTATTTTGATCAATTATACCATTATTTCTAGATTTATTTTAATATATTATTAATTGTTTCATCCTTATCTAATTGTATACTCCTTTCATAACCATAATTATTCACTATTATCTATCTACTTAGTGACCATAATCATTATTAGAGTAAGTTGATAAAGTAAAAATAGTTTTGAATATAATTCATATCTTATTTTCATAAGATTCATTATAAAGGATATTAAAATCAATCTAATATACTTATAGAGATCCAATAATATCATTTGAAGAGTATTCAAAGTAGTTATTTCCATCCAGAATATTTAAGATCTAAGAATTCCACTTCTTAGGTAGTGATTAGATATATCTTTCAAACATAGTGCTATTGTACAATGCTTGAAGAGGTTTTACCATAAAATTCAAATTAATTTTGAAATTATAAAATATTTTATTGAATGAATCAATATACCTCATTTTAAATCCATTAAAATCATGCTGGAATATTTTAATCATCACTATTATCAAAATATCAAATCCAAAAGTAGTAACATGAAAAATTAAACAAATATTTTAAAAATTTACATATGGAAAAACACGATTGTAATCATTTTTACTAATAAAACAATATAATTTTATCATGATTTTATAATCAAGAATATAATTATCCATTTCATCATCAATAAGAGTATTAGGGACTCATTAATTTTATATGGTTTTATTAGTGATGTCTAATATTTAATACTTAGCTACATTTGATAGGCTTAATTCCATATTTTTGAGTAACCATAATAATTTCCATTAATGAAGGGTGGATTCTATAGAATCCATATATCATTAGATCCTTATAATACCATCTAAAATTATATTTCACTTATACTATAATTTCTTCTATAAGTTTTAAAAAATAAATAAATATGAATGT